>JAKSZU010000006.1:79696463-80896463 GCA_026018925.1 Tupaia tana
AAGCTACACAGAATAAAAAGTAAACTTTTCTGTTTTTACATAATAATATGCATTATAACTTATGAGATGGGGTCTTCAAAAATCTCACCAAAACATATAATATGAAAATATCACTCATGGATTTCCATTTTTTTTGGTGCCAAAATAAATGATAGTTTAATTCTATTATCCCAAGAACTTTTTAAAAATACCCTTGTGTACTTTTGTTTCAGTTTTTTTTAAAGCTTGTTTACTTCTTCCATGAGAGAGAGAAACGGGCACTCCCAGTCAGGTCAGTATCTGCAGTGATCCAGCCCCAGCCTCAGCCAGCTGGGATTACAGACACACTCAGGCATGTACAGACATCCCTGGCTTGTACAGGAAGATCTCAAGACCCAAACCTGAGACCTACCCACGTGGTCCCAAAATCATACACAGAGCATTGGCTCTCAGCACTCCTCTTAATGTCTTAAATCTGGATCCCGTCACCCCAATTTTGCTTTATAGCATAAATTCTCAAAAGAGACATGGTTTGGAATTTTAATTTTCTTTGTACATATTTATTATGCTCAATGAGTTTTTTTTAAAAAAACAATACAGCAAAATGTGTTCTTAAAATGCTGACGAGGGATCATATGAGAAAATTTTATTTTAGGTGTTCTGTTTTTAAACATTTTAAAGCATCAAGGTGACGCTTCAGAATTCTTATAACTTCCTGACTGGATGAACGATCTAAAAATTTTGTTTTTAATTCTTAGATTTTTTTAATTACATAATTTGAGCAGATATTTTCAAAGGTATATCTATAGAGTATATATGTGCAAATCTGTGTTAATATACGTACATCTACACACACATAGGAGGAGAGAAAAAAGAGGGTGGAGGAGAGATAAAGGAAATAGGAACAAAGGAGAGGGAAGGGAAGGGGAGGACAAGGGGAGAGAGGAAGGAGAGAAATTTTCTGTGCATGAGCAGATAGAAAGAGAAAAGAGAGATGGACTGACAGAACTATGAAGACACTCGTATTCCCCAGTGAATTAAAAGTACTTGCAACACACCTTTTGAGACCTTGAGGAAATTCCTCCTGTGGGTTTCTGTTAGAAAATAATAGATAAGGGGCCAGCAAGTGATGCAGTAGTTAAGACTCTGGATTCCCATATGGCAGACTGTGGTTCTATTCCTGGACCTGGTGGCTTGAAATTCATGCTGGGTGTGTGTGTGCATACCCAACATCCCAAGAGGAGAATGGAGGAAAAGGGATTGCAGCATGGCCATGCCCAATTGGGGGGGCAGAAGTGATTTCTCACTTTCTCTCGTTTTATCTCTCTGACAAGCACATGCCCTATAGCAAAAATCTCTCAAAAAATTGTAAAAAAAAAGAAGATGGGTTTTTCTTCTACAACGGAGACTCAGAGACAGTCATCTTGATCACTCCATTTCACATAGACTTCCTAAATTGTGTTGTTCTTGAGTTTTATTTTATTTTCAATATTGCATTTCTATAACTAAAAAAAAATCTCAGTTGGTAAAGAAGAGAGCTTTATTCAACTTTTGTCAAGTAAATACTTTTCCCCTTCTTTCCCTCTCTCTTACTTCAAACAACTAAATTATTAAGCTAGGGAGTTTGTTCCAATTACAGAATCTAATAAAGATTTAAATCACTGAGAATCTTAGGGATAAGTATATTGACATGATAATTACATGGCAGGTAATAGTAATATCAATAAGAAATTCAAGAAAATATGTACTTTTAAATCTACAAATGTATAAAATTTTGATCATTAAATTGGATGTACATTAGAATGATCATTTGAAAGGATTTCTTGTAGCTGCTGATTACTTATTTCATGCTATGGTTGTTCATGTTGCTCTCATGAAGTTACTAAATACCACTGATGCTTACCTGAACCATCCTCTAAGCACTTCCTGTTGCCATTGCATTGTTTCAAATAGTTCTTTACAGTGCCTTTCAAGAATCTTTTTTTGCATTATGTTATACTTTCTCAACTTCAATAATCTTGTGTTTTCTGTCATTCTTATATGACCCATCAAATTCTTGAATACTAGTTACTGGTCCAATTCAATGAACCAAATTTCTCCTTGTAGTCTGGAAGATACATTGCTACCTAGACCTTGAAAAATTCTTCATCTATTACTTTAAGTAAAAGTGGTTTATTTAATAGAATAGGCCTCTACCAGTACCTTTTCTCTTACTTTTTATATGTTCATTTACAGCGTATAATTTTGTGTGAAATGTATTTAATGTATTTATTATTTTCTTAAGCCAGCATAGTGCTGAGCAGTAGCAGGTACTAGACCCACTAAAGACTGTTACTGTTAGATTGCCATTTTGATGAAAATATTGAAACGTATTGATTCACATTACACTGTAGTTATTTTGCAAGTGGTATTTTATAAATAGTAACATATCTAATTGTCATAGCAATCCTATGAAATGCATCCCATTATTAATTCCACTTTATAGGCATGGAAACTGAGACATACAGTTAAAATAATAGATCCAACATTGCTTGAGAGGAGTCAGGATTAGAATACAGACTTTCTTAGTGTCAGAGGTCATGCTCTTAGCATTACCATATGGGCCACATTTATTCTCATAACAGTATAGCTCCCACGTATTCTCAATATTACAGCCTCTTCCTTTAGCATTGTTAATATCTATGATGATGACTTTATTTGCATTATAAATATTGATCATACTATAAAATAATATCAATTTCAGAAGAAATTAACTAACATTGATAAGATCACTTTACTGAACTAAAACACAGTCTTCTGAAGTGAAGCCCGTGATTTTCTCCTTGTATCACTCTTCCTTCTGAAATTGCTCTAGTTCCACTTGCAACTGGCATGCCATACTGAAGTTTTTAGATTTTTTTTATTTTTTGGAGAGGTTTTTGCTATAGGGAACATGCACTCACCAGAAAGACAGAGAGATAAAGAGAGACAGAAAGTGAGAAATCACCTCCCGGGGGAATGGCCATGCCACAGTCCCTTCTCCTCCATTCTCCTCTCGGGATCTTGGGCGCGCATGCACACGCACCCAGCATGAGTTTAAGCCACTGGGTCTGAGACTCAAACCACGGTCAACTATATGGGAGTCCAGTGACATAGCCATTATACTAACTGCTGGTCCCTCAAGTTTTCAGATATTATAGTAGAAATGACACATAGAATATTTCAGAAACAACACAATCTCAAAAAAATGAGTATTCTTTAGGCAAAATTTGTAGGCCAAGCAATAAACTATTTTTATACAGTTTAATTTGATCAGATACATAATAATTAAAAGCATAAGAGCCTTAAAATGGGCATTAATGAGTTGTTTTTGAGCTTTCGTATTCATACAAAAATAGAAAACCAGGCCTAAGATTTCAATTAGCAGGTGAGCAGATAAAACGAAGACCTCTGCTTAAATTGTATCCTCAATGAAATGTGGAACATAGATGTCATTTTTTAAATAATGCTTTAATATTAAAGTACATTTTTCCAATAATGTTATAGTTATACCAGCATTATTTTAGTCAGTAGTGGGCCACTATATCTTTTTTAGCCATTGTTTTTAAAATGTTCTATCATAGTATTTTAATTGTTCTTTTATAGGCTGTATAAGGCTATTGAGGGCAGAATAATGACCTCCAAAGAACTAACAGAATGACTATATATTATTTATTCTATATCTCATCTGTAGGATTTGATTTGTAAAAATAATTGAATGTTAACTATGTTTACATTATTTATAGAATTGATTTATGCAAATTTATTTTTATTAAGCTATTATTGATGATTGTTTTTTTTACATTTTTACTCATTTCTTGACTTTAGTTGATTTCATCATATTTTTACAGAATTATCTGTCTTTTCATATATTCAATAGAATATATATATTTCATATATATTCTCTTTTCATTAACTTTTAAGTATCTATTTATGATCTTTTAAAGTGAAAATTTATTCTATATCTTTTTTAACTCCCAAATAATATAAACAAAATAGCATATTTTACCACTAATTAACTCAAACTCATTGTTATGCTTATGGTTTTATATTATTTCAATGTCTTCTTTATTTCAAAATAGCTTTCAAAAATTAATTATCACCATTATGGCTATAAAGTATTTGATCCACTGGCTCTTGGGTTATGTTATAGTCAATGACTCAAGGAACATTTAACACTCCTTTTACTTAGAATTGTTTCTCTCAGCCCCCTCTTTTCTTTTGAACTTTACCTCCTTCCTTCTTACTAAAATGTATCCTCTATAGACTTAGTGTTTTATATTTTAAAATTTCACAAAAGAAGGTGGTAATGAAGAAAATGAGAAACAAAACATTTATAGGAAGTTAAATTTGTTATAGAAATTCATGATAGGAAATTAAGCAATATGTCAAGAGCCAGTCATTTAGTCAACTGTGGTTCAAGTCCTGGACCCAGTGGCTTCAAGCACACCAGGCACGTGTGCATGTTGTGCTCAAAATCTCGAGAGAATGGAGGAGAAGAGATTGCTGCATGGCCATCCTCCCTGTGGGGTGATTTCTCACTTTCTCTGTCTCTGGAGAGTGCATGCACCCTACAGCAAAAAAAATAAAATAAAATAAAAACTCTCTCAAAAGAGAGATAGAGAGAGAGAGAGAGAGAGAGAGAGAGAGAAATTGACTGAATAATTATTTTAGAATTATTTATTTAATTTTATTGGTTATTATCATTCAATTTGAGAAGAGCAGGAGACAGAGAAAATGAGAAAGCCAGCCGCCAGGTCCAGGATTTGAATCATAGTTGGTCATGTGGGAGTCCAGTGCCTTAACCATGACATCACATGCTGGCCCCTGAATAATTTTTTTAAATGACCCAAATATATGGCGTCTGCAAGAGACTCACTTTAGATGCAAGACATACCCAGGCTAAAAGTTCAAGTATGGAAAAAATGTTCAATGCAAATGGTAGCCAGAAAAAGAGCTGGAATTGCTGAGCTTACATCAGACAAAATATACTTTAATGCAAAAACTATACAGAAAACAAAGAAAAAGTACTTGACAGAATTCAACATTTTTTGGGACCAGCAGTTAGCGTAATGGCTATGTCGCTGGACTCCCATGTAGCCGACTGCGGTTCGCGCCCTGGACCTGGTGGCTTAAAAAACTCACGCCGGGCACGTGTGCGTGTGTGCCCAAGATCCCGAGAGGAGAATGGAGGAGAAGGGATTGCGGTGTGGCCATCGCTCCTGGGGGGTGATTTCTCGCTTTCTATCTCTCTCTCTCTCTGCCTGTCTGGAGAGCGCACGCACCCTATAGCAAAAACCTTTCCAAAAAAAAAAAAAATTCAACATTTTTTTATGATTACATCTCTCAACAAGTTATGCATAAAAAGAATGTATCTCACCACAGTGAAGGCTATATATCAAATGTCAATAGCTAACATCATACACAGTGTAAAAGCTGAATTTTTTTCTCTAAGATCAGGACAAAACAAAAATACTATTCTTACCATTTCGATTCAAGATGGTACTAGAAATCATAGCCAGAACAATTAGACAAGAAAAGGAAATAAAAGCAACAAAACTTTTTTTTTTTTTTTTTGGAGAGGTTTTCGCTATAGGGCGTGTGCGCTCGTCAGACAGAGAGAGACATAGAGACAGAAAGCGAGAAATCACCCCCCAAGGGGGATGGTCACGCCACAATCCCTTCTCCTCCGTTCTCCTCTCAGGATCTTGGGCACGCACGCTCACATGCCCGGCGTGAGTTTTAAGCCACCAGGTCCAGTACGCGAACCGTGGTCGACTACGTGGGAGTCCAGAGATGTAGCCATTATGCTAACTGCTGGCTCCCAAAAGCAACCAAACTTTAAATAGAGAAGCAAAAATATTTTTGTTTGCAGTTAACACGATCTTATGTATAGAAAATTCTAAAGTCTACACACACATGCACACACACATGCACACACACACACAAACAATGCTGTTAGAAGAAATAAATGAATTCAGAAAAGTTGTAGGATACAAAATCAGCATTAAAAATTTGTAGTGTTTCTATACACTAATAAGAAACTATTTGGAAAAATAATTTAGGAAAGCAATCCTAATTACTATAAAATTAAAAAGAATAAAATACTTAGTAATAATTATAACCAAGGAGATAAAAAAACTACACACAAAAAACTATAAAATTCCAATGAAAAAGATTAAAGATACACCTAAAATAATGAAAATGGAGCCAGCAGGTGATGGGGTAGTTATGGCATTGGACTCCTACATGGCAGACCACGGTTTGAGTCCTGGACCTGGTGAGTTATTTCTCACTTTCATCTCTCTCTCTCTGATGAACACACGTGCCCTATAGCAAATCTTTTAAAAAAGAATAAAATGATTATGCTTTAAATAAAATTAAATAAATACAAAAAATTTTTTAAAAATAGAAAGATATGCTATGTTATAGAAGAGAAAAATCAGTAGTGTCCAAATGTCCATAGTACCCAAATAGTCTATGGATTCATTGCAATCACTGTAAATCTAATGATTGAATGGGTTAGAAAGTGCAGAAATAAGCCTAAACTAATCTTTGATACCAGTACCAAGAACAGACAATAGGGAAATGTAATCTAATAAGTAAATGGTGCTGGAAAACTTAAATCTAGATGTGAAAAAATAAATTGGGTCCTTATCATATGACATATATTAAAATAATTTCAAAATGAATTGAAATTTTAAGCATAAGGCCTAATACTATAAAGCTTCTAGAAACAGGAACAAAATCTTCGACCTTGTTCTTGACAATTATTCTTTAGATATAACACTAAAAGCACAGACAATAAAAGTAAAATTAAACAAGTGGAATGATATCAAATAAAAGTTTTTGGACATTAATAAAATAATCAACAAAAGAAAAATATATACCAGGAAATAGAATAAAATATTTGCAAACCATTTATCTGCTAAAGGGCTAAATTACAAAATACATAGGAAACTTATACAACTCAATAGAAATTAAAAAAAAAACTATTAAAACTGGCCAAGTGTCTGAATAGAAAGTTTTCCAAAGAAGACATATAAGTGGGCAATGAATATATGAAAGTGACCGGTATTACTAATCATCAAGAAAATTCAAATTAAAACAAAAATATGTAACACTTCATACTCGTTAGAATGGCTAGTATGAGAACTGCAACTGAAACATAACGAGTATCGACAAGGATGTGAAGAAGATAGAACCCTTGTATGTTATTAGTGGAAATGTTAATTGGTACAGTGATTATGAAAATATGAAGTTTCCTCTAAAAATAAAAAATAGAGCTACCATATGATCCACCAACAGCAATTTGGTATATATCCAAAGAAAATGAAATCAGCATCTCTAAGCAGTATCTATACTCTCATATTTATTACAGCATTATTTACAATAATCAAAAAATATATACAATGGAACATGAGTCAGCCTTTGTATCAAAATATCACACTATACATCTTGAACATATTCAACATCTGTTTGTCAATGATACATAAATAAAGCTGAAAAAATCTAATAGCTTTTTTTGCAGATAGAAAATGTTATTCTCAAATTTATATACAGTTTCCAAAAATCCCAAATAGCCAAAAGACATGCAAAAGAACAAAGTTGAATAATCACATGTCCCAATTTTAATACCTACTACAAAACTACAGGGAATCAAAACATCGAGGTGTTTGAGAGATAGACCAGTAGAAAAGAATTTAGAGTTCACAAATGAACAAATACATGTATTGCCAATTTAATTTCAATAAAGATATCAGGCACATTCCCACCCCACAGAATGAGAGAAACTATTTGTAAATTGTATATCTTATCTGGTAAGGCTTAAATACAGAACATAAAACATTTCCTACAATTCAATAGCAATAAAAACAAAGCAAACAAATTAAAAATAGTGTTCAACTGCACATGAAAAAAGAGTCTTGACAACACTAATCATTAAGGAACTACAAATCAAAGCCACAATGAGATACTACTTCACATCATGACCATGGCTATATTTAAAAATATTTAAAGTAAGAAATACTGACAGGGATGTGGGAAAATTGGCAATGTCAAACATTGCTGATAGGAACAAAAACTGGTGCAGGCATTGAGGAAAACAGTTTGGCAGTTCTTCAAAAGGATAAGCAGAATTACCAATTTTACTCCCAGATCTATACTCAAGGGAATTAAGAACAAGAACACAGGTAGATAACTTTACACCAATGTCCATTATATTATTTACTGTAGCCACAATATGGAAATAATCCAGTTTTCTATCTACAGACGATGGGTAAACAAAATGTAGTATATATGTATAATGGAATATTGACAGCCATTAAAAAGGAATGGATTATTAAATGTGCTAGAATGTACATTAATATTGCCATGTAAAGTTAAGTAAAATAAGCTAGATAGAAAAGAACAAAGTATTGTATGGTTCCAAATATGAAGTATCCGTAATAGGCACAGAAATTAGTAGAAGAAGAAATTAGTTACCAAGAGCTGGGTGTAGAGAAAAACGGGTAATCATTGTTCAATGAGTACTGAGTTTCTGTTCTAGGAAATAAAAAGTTTGGAAAATAATGATGATTGTTACACAACATTTACTACCACAGCATTGTGTACTTAAAATAGCTAAGAGACAACATTTATGGGGGCAGCTCATGGTCTAGCTGTTGAGGGACCCAGATCCCACAGGTCCAATGGCAGTTAGAATCTTGGGCCTTGTGGTTTGAGGAAACTCTGGGTATTTGCATGTGCGTGCCCCAAATCTCATCGGGATGGAAGTACAGAGGAAAGTGGATTGTGATGTGACTAAGCCCAATTAAGGGATTAAGGGATGCTTTCTGCCTTTCCTTTTTCTTCGGTCTGTCTGTTTCTCTCTGGTGAGTGCACACAGCCCTGACAATTTTTTTTTTAAACTCATGTAGTATATATTTCACCACAATAAACATTTTTAAATAATGTGATTTAATGTACACAAAAATATGTGTATATACCGATAAAATAATCATTAATGAATAGAGAAGAAACTTCTGGCAGAGGGCAGTTACTGATGTTTAATTGGGTATTAAGTGGACTTAAATTTTTGCTTATGACTTTTGAACTATTTGCATTTTTGAAAGAAAATAGTGCATTTTTTAATTCAAAAATAAACTGTATATTTCATAATTTTGTGAGTTATTTATTATCATGGACCATAATTTTTTTCTTTTTTTGGAGAGGTTTTTGCTATAGGGCTCATGTGCTCACCAGGAAGAAAAAGAGAGATAGAGAGACAGAAAGCAAGAAATCACCCACCACGGGGGATGGACACACCACAATCCCCTCTCCTCCATTCTCCTCTCGGGATCTTGGGCATGCACGCACATGCACCTGGCATTAAACCACTGGGTCCAGGACTCGAACCGCAGTTGACTACATGAGAGTCCAGCAACATAGCCATTATACCAACTGCTGGTCCCATTGACCATAAATTTAATAATAAAGACAATGAGGTCAAAGATACAGTTAAAATAGGAAAAAAATTATTAAAACTTGACGAAATTTTTGTGAACACAGCATAGATAAGTTAGATAAGTGAAGTATTTACTACAGACATTTTCATTTACTTTTATTGTACTTTCTGTTTATTAATATTCAATCTTCATTGTATTCAACAGGTACTCATTAATTCATGCTTACTGAGTACCTAGTTAATGCCAAGGTTGGTGTTAGCAATTTTACATTTGGTACCCCATTAAGAAATAATCGGATATAATCAAAACTAGATTTCTTACAAATATCACTTGACTTTTACATTCATTTTCCATTATTTACTATATTTCCATTTTCAATCTAGGTTTCTACAAAGTAGATGGATTCAAATACCACTAATCACATTCAAGTGTTAAAAATAAACCCTTTAGTCAGAAACATTCACTGCAAGTGAGTCTTAGATAAAACTGACATCTTTAAAATTATAATCAAAATGGCAAGAGGAAATGATAGTAAATGAGTATTGATTTGCAACTTTCTCTAGGGAACAGAGGGCAGGCATGCTGTTCAGGAGATAGTAAATCTCCCCTTTGAAATGTATCTGTACTTGTTCTTGTACAATACAGAGATTAAGTAAATCACCATGAATAGTTGCAAGGAGTCCAGGAAAAATTATTTCTAGTTTCATTTTCCAACTATAAAATAGCCTCTATCACTAGAGTTGGGCCTTTTAGAAATTAAAATAGAGTATTAATTCTAGAAAGAACTTGAGAAGACATCATTTTATCTTCTTTTTTATAAAGTAAAGTTTCTGAGAGGGTAGGCACTGGCTGCCTGGGACTGGACTAGAACAGCAGCCTCCTGAGGCTAGATTAGGACTCTCAGGCTGAATGCAGGAGTGTAGGAGCCGTGCTGACACCTTAGCCTTTGTTTATTTTCATTCCAACCCCATGAACGTGTTTCTCACTAAAAAGAAAGACACAGCAAAGCTAAGTGAGGTAGGAATGCCATAAGGGAATGCTACAATTTGGTACTTTTTTAAAAATCAGGACTGAATTGTCATATACAGATCTCTCTGACACCTAGAACATGCATTCAACGAAGTCTTAATATTTTCATATATTTCACAACATCTTTCCATACAATGCCTCATAATTTCTAACAAAGACTGTGTTTATACAGGTGTTTCCTCTGTTTTCTTACGAACAGCGTGATTACTGGATTGGGGTTACTCTGTTTAGGTTTGAATTATTACTAGGGGCAAAATTATACTTAATGTGCAAAAAATAAAAAAGGGTAATTAGGACTTAATATAAGTAATTTTAGTTCAAATAATGGTAAGTTATTTCTATAGCTCTTTTTCGAATAGTTACATGAAAGACCAGGGAATCAGGTCTTGACACGTCGCTCTGACTTCACACAATTGCACAGCATGGATCTAGGGGCTGGCTTTAAAGTGAAGAACCTACTTGTGACAGCTAAATGCCAGGTTTGTGGTCTTGAAAATATAAAACCATTATTATTTTATTCTTTATCCCCTTCCCCACCATTATATCTTCTGCTTCTCCTGCCCAATTTACAAGACTGTAGGCGTCGAAGACAGCGCCGCAAAAAATGGCCTGAAGTAGCATTGATTTACATTCTCCATATTTTATAAGGCAAAAATTAGCTGACACGATAGCCAAAAGATGGCTATGTAGTGAATATAGCCAAAGGTGAATAAACAGACATAACCAGACTTTTTTTTTTTTTTTTAATCTGTGGCTACATCTAGTCATATTATTCTGCATAGATTTTTTTTTTTTTTTTTTTTTTCAGGTGAAGGCTCAAAGCACCAACTGAGGAGAAAAGATTTTCAGTGTCGGTGAAGGTAAAACATGTCAGCAGCTGTTCCTTCTGTGAATATTGTCTCACATGAAAGAAAGGATGGATTGAATTCATATCTGAAACAAGACAAGATTTTCCATCTGACCTCATTACGTGTTTCTCTGGAGTGCGTCCCTGGGTTTCTGCCTGAACTGAAATGTGTTGTGGGGAAACCAAATAGAAAGCAGCCCAGCACTGCCATAACTGACGTGTCTTAATAAGACGGGGTATTTATTGTTTTGCCACAGTCATCTCTTAACTCTAAAAGTCGTTACGATGTGCAGGATCCCTTTGTTGAAGCAATCCCCCTTAAGTGAAGGCATGTACTAATGAAAGGGTTGATGCAGCACAGCTGGGAGCAAAGATGAAGTAGCATTACTGTATATCACAGAGATTTATACTGAGAAATTTTTATGGAAACATTCTTACAAACTCGACCATTGCATCCTTATAAATAATTAAACATACAAATTATCATTGTTGCAATACATCCAGTTCCCTTTTCTGTATGCATTGGTGATCGATGCAAAAATATATTGCTTTAAAGGGATTTATAGCATTTTTCATAGCTTCTGATCATACTAGAAAAGTATTCAGAGGTCAGAAAAAATAGAAAACTTTCCCTTAGATTAACCTTGTGTTACATAGAAAAGAGTTCTTTCAGTCTACCATAGCATAAAGATATCATGTCTTTCATCTCCACTTGTACAAAGATTTAAATGTATATCAGTATATATTTATATATATATATATATATATATATATATATATATATATATATTACTAATAGTAAAGAAACATGCCATAGCTTATGTTATTGTATGTGTATATACATGTTTATATCTATATATACAAATATCATTCTATTTTTCAAAATATAGTCAATATAAGAAAAATGTTAGAATTCCAAAATCTATCACCATTAAAAAATGCTTCAATAACAACTCTTCTATAAATTAAATTCATTACCATTATACTTAAAAATTAATCGCTGGCAGTAAACATCAAATAGTTTATTACATAAATCCATAAATCGATATAAATTTAGATATAGTTGGATATAGTGAGATGCATTATTTTGGTAAAATTAATACCACTTAATTGTAGTGATTGATACTAAAAACTTTGATGCATACTTTGAATTTTTAGTTGGCATAGCAGTACACTGTTAAACTAATGTTATAACTTTTATAAAATAGTAAATACCAAACTATGGAGTCAAGTACATAGATTAACTTGAACAAGTTTTAAGGATTTAATAGAATCATTTAGTAATATGGTTAGTATAGACTGTAAAATTTCTGGTTCACAATGAATCTTTCTAATCGGCTCTTTGAGAAGAATTAATCTTTTGGAAACTGAAAGGCTTTGTGGTCTATGAACTTTTATTTTGTGAAAATAATAATAACTTTTTCATAAAAAACAAATACTTACAAAATGCATATGCATCTCAGGCATTTCGCGTCCTGCCAGGGACGCAGAGGCAGAGGGAGGTCGCAATGTTAAAGAAGTCACCTGTCAAATACAGAGCTCACTGATTCATATAGAGCTATTGCGAGAAACTGAACTAAAAGCTTACTTAGATGATAGTTCATCTTCTAGGATGTGGAGCTTAATGCCCACTATACCTGTGAGGTATAGCTATTCATTTCCAAGTCATAGGATAAAGCAGAGGAAAAATAGTAACCTTACAGAAGAAAATTGGAAAACACTGCTTTAGTAAGCAAAGATGGTCATCATCAGTGATGTCACGTGGTTATCATGTGTCCTCTGACATGATATGATGAGAAGAGATCATGTCACCCCTCTGATCTTCTTTCTAAAAATTCATAGTTCCATATTAATATGGTAAAAATATTAGATAAATCTAGGTTGAGTGACAATGCTACAGGATACCTAGGCAGTGCTCCTCAAAATTATCAAGGTCACAAAAAATAAAGACTGAGAATCTTTCACAGGTCAGAGGAGTGTGGGAGGCTATGATAAGACAGTGCAATGTAGTACCCCAGAACAGATCTGAGACATGCAGAAAACATTAAGGCCTAAGTATTGAATTACACATGAAGTATGGAACTCAGTTAAAAAAAATAACATACATATGACTTCACAGTCTAACAGATAATTTTTTTATATTAGGATAGACGAACTGTGATTTCATCAACAGCAAATCAGTTATAAGCTACTTAGTAATCAGAATGAGGGATGGAACTGGACTGCAACACAGCAGTAAAATGTGACCCTGAGGCTGACCCACATGAGGAGTGTCTGGCTGTGTGTCAGAAAACCTCCTACATACCTGTGCTCCTGGGCTGGTGGAGTCTAAGGGTAGATGGTAGTATGAAAACTTGTTTGGAGTACTCTCTCTCTCTCTCTCTCTCTCTCTCTCTCTCTCTCTGTGTGTGTGTGTGTGTGTCTTGCTCATAGGAATTTAAATAAGTGAGCTTTACAAATAAAAAAAAGGGAAACTCAGAATTCTACATAGCTAGAACAAAGTCATACATCAAACATGGAATAAATATGGTGTCATAGTTTTCAACATGTAAGTCCATAATTAAGGATCTTGAAGCATCTTTGGCTAGTGGTTTGCAAACTGTTTTCTGCAGAACAATAGAAGCTTCTAAGCAGGCAGTGTGGATAAATGGGAAGATACGGCATTACTTATGCCCTTATCCCCCATTTCATTAGACTATGGCATATTCATAGAATATTTTATATACAGAAAGGATCCATAGTTTAAACAAACAAGATAAACAACAACAAAAATTCCAGAAGAAAATAGTATGAAAAGTCAGTAAACTAGATAAGCGCTTACCAAAATGTAACGAGTATACAAATCACAGGATATCTTGTTAAAATGGACTCATTCATTTGTTATACCTGGGATGGGGTGGGGTCTAAGATTCTGCATTTATTTATTTATATATGTAAAGAATTACTTATTTAATTTTATTCATTCATTTATCTTAATTTGACCAGAGAGAGAGAAAGAGAGAGAGAGAGAGAGAGAGAGAGAGAGAGAGATAAAACAAGACACCAGTTCCAGGACTCGAACTGTGCTCGGCCATGTGGGAATGTCCAATGTCTTAACCACCACCTGCTGGTCCCCGATTCTGCATTTATAATGAGTGATGCTCACCCAGGTGAGATGATGAAAATGCTTCTTATCAGAGAATAAGAAAGATACCCAGCTCAAAAGTTAAACTGTTCTTCTTTGTGTATTTTGTAGAGGGAAATTTGCTATAATTTATAACGAGTTTTATGATTTTGATACTAAGCATCAAATTTTTAGTTAGCTAATTTTTGGTTGAGAAAATTAAACAAACAAACAAACAAACAAACAAAAACAACTGTGAATTTCAGGCTGCAGTTTTATCCATCTTTGATCCTTCACCCCCACCCCCCTCCCCAATCTTACTCTTATTTATCACAACAGGTCTTCAATAGCTTGACTTCACCCAGTCATCTTTCCTGATCTACCCTCTCATTCTATGACCAGCCATTTCATCTGTTCTTATACCAGTTACACTTTGTCACACCCCACATCAAGTCCACACTAACTTAGTATCCACTATCCTTTACATCTCTATAAAAAGGAAGGGCAATTGATTTTTCAGATTTGCAAACTCATGAGTTTACATTTCATCTGAACACTTACCTGGCCACCCACATTGAAAAATGCACTTAGTGTTGACTCATATTGCATTCTTCATAGGATTATCTCAAGATTTTTGCACTCTCAGAATGCAGTTTATTTTAAAACGTTTAGCTTTTTTTTCTGCTTTCTGACACTGAAATTTTTGAATTCACGATATCTTATCTTCAGTTTTACTGTCAACCTACTGTACATTGCATTTCCTTCAAAAATGTGCAAACGTGATAAATCCTGAGTAGATATCACTACTTGCCCATGACTAAGCAATATTTTTGGGTTTCCTCAATTTCAGGTTATCCTAATATGTTTTCAGAGCTTCTATCTAATTCTTTATATCTGCTTTTCTGGCTTTTTTTTTTTTCATTTTTACTGTAAAAGTAGTTTGCAAAATTTGTTTTGATTATGGAATCCAACTTCTTGGTTTTGTATTTTACTGTTATAATCTACTCAGCAAGAAATAAGAGGACATTCAGACATAGCCAAATTTATTGGGGCTTATTGATTAAGCTGGTGGCATGAGCGGGGAACTCATATCTCTCAAAACCCCACAGCTCCGAGAGCAAGGCACTTAGAAAGGCAAAAAAATGCACAATCATGTCTGGAATGACATGGTGATTCATGAGGGTAAGGTGCAGTGGGCTTGAATATGGTGGAAAGGGTAAGGGGTAGGGTTTTACAACAACTGTTTTTTTTTTTTTTCTTTTTTTTTTTCCTCTTTATTTTTCTTTCTCAGATCAATCACATTCATTTTACATAAAGTTCTCATCATGATGTGTACAGTATACATACATGTATCTAGTTTTCAACAGAGAACCCTACATTTTCTGGTGACAAATGACTCCTCCGTTTCCCCCCCACGCCCACCCTCCACCACCCACTCCCGACCACCCACTCCCCTCCCTTACAGCCTCTGGTATCCACATTTATCCTTTCCGCTATCATATCATCAGATCTTTCTCCCTCTGCCAGAGTGCTGATATTATTATTTTTTTTTTTCATTGCACATCTTTACAGTGTACAGCATGGTTTTTTCCAGCATGAGTGCAGTTCACACTAGTCAAGACAGTGATACCATCACATACATCATCATCTACAGACCACCCCTCATCCCTGTGTCCATCAAACGTGATGATCGTTCCCAAGCAAAGCAAGCAAAAGTACATCACAGAAGCAGAAAAAAGTAGGTTAATCATCCCTAAGGGTATGTCCTATCTCTACCTAAATACAATGGAATCTTAATAGTCTTTATGGCTCTGGTCAAGGTCCGGTGACTGGATTTTATCTTAAGGTCTTAAGGCAACTAGGAGAAGTGGGGTTTAAAGACAATAGAAGTGTTAGTTTACTCTGTTTGCTCTTAGGCACAAAGGAGAAGGCAAATTTCTAGTCATAGGAATCTAACAGTTTATCATGGATGCTGGAGGCGCCCCCCCCCCCCCATGATGGAGTCGCACCTGCTTCATTTCCCACTTCTCTCAGAGGCACTCTTCCAAGATGGAGTCACTCTTCCAAGATGGAGTCGCACCTGCTTCATTCCCCACTTCTCTTGGAGGTGCTCTTCCAAGATGGAGTCACTCCTCCAAGATGGAGTTGCGCCTGCTTCATTACTTTTACTATTTTATAGGGTTATAATTTTGAGCAAGCTGTTTTACTTCAGGTGCTTAAATATTTTTATCTGTGGAATGTAATAATGATCTCTATGACATTGATTGTTTTATGAGTTAAATCATTTAATATATGTAAAATACCTAGAATGAACCATGCCTAACAGACACTAAGTGCTAGATGAATCTCAGTGTTATTAGCTATAGTCATTTTTTTGGGTAGCTGATCTGATCATATTTTACCTTTATACAGACATCTCACATCTATCTGTATTTGTAAGCCAGAATATTTCATTATCAGAACAATTGGCATTGGAACTAGAAAACTCTGTTGAGAGTTGTCCTGCACATTGCAGGGTATTTAGCAAAATCTCTAGTCTTTACCCACTAGGTGCCAGTAGAAATGTCAGTTACAACAACAAAAATTGTCTCCAGACATTGTCAAATGTCCCCTGGGGGTAAAAACTGCCCCTAGTTGAGGACCACTGTTCTGACCATTTTCTAAAAGTATCTTTAGATTCTTAGATATCTAAGATGTATTTATATGAACGTCTCCTCCATACTTCAATATATATCCAAAGGTAAATTTTCCATTGTCTCCCTAGATAAGTTTTACATATGAAGGAACTTTAAAAAATTTGTGGAAATTTCTAATTAAAGTTATTTTGGTGCAAAAATTGTAAATAATGCAGTTTTTTTATAATATGCATTTTCTATGAACTTTTTAAAGACCCCCTTTACTATTTTACCTACTTTCCTAAATAACAGTGATGGAAAATATACAGTAATACAATCTATTTCTTGCTTTCTACTGTCAACCTAATAAGTCATGTGGAAAATGCAATCCCAACATTTTTACCATCTAACTTGGGTATTCCAACTACCATTACCATTCTTTCAACAGAGTTGTGCTGACACTTATTCAGTGATAGACATACTCCAGTGACAACTAGACAAAGAGCCAGTCATTATTAACTTTATCTTCCAGCAGGGGTGATAATCAACAACTAAACAAATTAATAAATGGTATACTCCTGAGTGGTGATATGTACACAAAGAATATGAAACAAGTTAAGGGATTAGAAGATGAATGAAAGATGATCATTTTTAAAAAGAATTATTTTACTTAACTTTATTTATTCATTTATTTATTTTAATTTAACTAGAAAGTGTCAGAGTGAGAGAGAGAAAGAGAGAGAGAGGGAAAGTGAGAAAGCTAGACCCCTGGTCCGGGTCTCAGACTGTGGTTGGCCATGTGGGAGTTCAGCACCCTTAACCACCATGCCACCTGTTGTCAGCAAAGATGATATTTTCATTAAGGAATTAGTAAAGACACCTTGGAGAACATAGCACACCAGCTCTTTCCTGTGACAAACCCAGTCATGCAAAAGATCTAGGGATAGGTAAAGCACAAATAAAAGCCTTGAGGTGACAATGACCTTGGTGCTTCTGACAAAGGGCAGTGAAGTCGTAGTGCTGAAGGTGATTCAATATATGAGGTTGATGTCCAGGTAGAATTAAAAAGGATGAGAATCAGATCTAAAACACTGTGGTCCAGCCATGACGGTACTAACAGTAGGGTGCTGCTGTAAAGAATGGGCTCACTGCAAAGCTTGATAGATAGATGCATGGGGAAATCTTGTCAAGGTTTCCTCTCTCTCTCAAGAAATAACCTTCAAAGGAAAATCCTAGAGGTCACCAAAAATGCAGTGGATGAGCTAGATTTAAAGTGATGAAAGTGTAGTCTAACTATGGTGGCACACGTAGCCAAGACATTGTATTCCACAGGCTGGGATCAGGGGTGCCCAGCCAGGTTTCTCAGTCAGCCTAGAGGCCAGACTTGGAGGCTCATGCCTATAATCCCAGTGACTTTGGAGGTTGAGGGAGGAAGGGTCTCTAGCTCTGGGCTGGTCTGGACAACACGACACCCTATGTGAAGTAGAATCAGTTGTGGTGTCTCACATCTGTCGCTCGAGCTGAGACGCTGAGGTGGGAGGATCATGACATAGTGATATTCTGCCTTTAAAAAAGGATAAAATTTTAGTAAGGCACTTGATTTTTTTTTTGATTTTCATATTTTTAATTATCTTGATGTTTCTTAGCTGACTATCAAACTTGATTATGTATTATGTTGAGATTGTGCATAAAATACGTGTTTCAGACAAATGTATTCATGTATTTTATAAAAATTCACTATTTATAAAAGTTATGCTCAAGTTCTAGATTTGAAGAAAGCCCTCGGTTGTGTTAACTTTATGAAATTGAGGCAATTCTTTAAATAAATATACAACTCAAGATATTTCAAAAGCATTTGAAAGACATATTTTCATATGATTATGACAGCATTAGAATTCTCCATAAAAACCATGTGAGCTTTAGTTTAATGCTATTAAAATTAGCTTTAAAAATTCAAACTATGAAACCAGAGAAATGATTTCAACACAACAATGACACATGGCACTTAGTGTTCTGTAAGTGATTTAATATGTAACATACTTTAAAAAAATTAACATAGTTCAAAAAATGAGTTTGGAATATTAGCAATGTCCAAAGCCACAGACAAAATTAAGGGTATATCAATGTTTTGCCTTCAAAAATATTTTTTGCCCCTCTAAATGCCTTGCTTCTGCTTTCAGAGTTTATTACTCAAATGCTAAAACTGCCTATCGGCAGAAAAACAATTTAAAGAAAAAAGCTGCATAGGATAAAATTTAATCGTATTTGCTTGTCTATTTGTTTATTCTATAGTTCTTGCTTTGTTACCTTTGATTTTTTAGACTTAGAACATAATCTAGGAGTTGTGTGTGCTCAATTTCTATAGATCCAGGGGTGAATTAAGGACAGTGCAGACCTAATTTAGAAATCTCCTACTTTTGTATACTTAAGTCAAATCCTTCATTCTGTTCGAACACAGAGTTTTTTATTTACTCATGCCCTCATTAGCCCTCTTTCTGTGGAGACAGATACCTTCTTTGCTTCTATTAGTCCCCACCAGATTAAATTACTCGCATCAGAGCTCTATTACACCTCCACTTGGACTAGTGCTGTGTAGCCAAACAACGTTGGTGGAGAGTGAATGGTTATCAAGAGCCAGTTTACTTTCAGTGTTAAGAATTAATTTAGCTGCATTGGTGCAGTGAAAGTGGTAAACACAATCCCCTCACTGTTGTTTGTCAGGGTGTGTTATATCACCCTGGATTGCTTTGTCAATAATCTGCCTGGCCTGCAAGCTAAAAATCTAAGATTGCTTGGATGACTGACAGGCTGGAGATAGCTGATAATTCTAAGGAATTGGAGGTGTAAAATCTTTAAGGACCATGTCTACAGTATAAATGCCAGGGTATCTCCACATCACTCTGTACTTACAAAGGCAACAGCATTGTTAATGGCAGCCTGTCTGTCCATCAAGTGTGCTACGGTGGATTTATCCCTCTTTCACTCCTTATCTTTCTTTGCTGTGTTTATTTCGAAACCAGCTGCAGAATAAATTGCCTCTTGTCTTCACCTCCTACACTGAGTACAATGATATGTTCTGTAAAGCTTAAAATCATGGTGTTTTTCAAGTGCTCCTTTTTCAGAACACTGACTTCTAATTTTGTTTGTTTATGAATATGTATTGTTTTTTTTCCCTCTCTCGTGGGGGCTTTTAGTAGCACACTAAAAATGGCACCCGTTTACTTGACAAGTGCTCCGGATCTAGATAAAGGTACGTGTGGAATACTTCCTAGAGAAGGAATAAGAATTCATTAGCATCCCATTATTATTTTGAATAATTAATTAGATCTGCTTTATTTTAATCAGTCAAAACTAATAGAAAGCCAAAAAAATTTCAGAACAAGTGCCATCCTTCTATTAAACAATTTTTAAAATTTAGTGAAGTTGAAAATATCCCTCCTTCATGAACATCTGCCCATTTGTACTTTCTTAATTTATGACTGGGAGGGAAGGAGATGATTGTGGCTGGGCACGTTTCAGTATCAAGATTTGGATTTATGAAAAATGTCCATGTTCCACAGCAAAGCAAACCCTTCTGCATTGCTGGTGAGTGTGTAGTTTGAGAGAATCATTTTTGAAAACTTTGGCTAACCCTACTGAACATGACTTTATGTATATATACTATATCAACCAACAACTCTTCTCCCAAAGATACACAGGCACATATGCTCTAAAAGACATAAAAGAACATGAACAACTATTTGTAAAGCCAAAAAATGACATAAAATAGAAATAATTTCTGGTATAAGCTTTAACATGGATAAAAATAAAAGAATCACGTGTTGATCAACACTAGCATGAATAAATTGTTTTATATATTCATCCAATGAAATAGCATATAGCAATGAAAGCGAAGAAACTACAGTTATGCCTAGAGACATGTCACAGACATAAAGTTGCCCCAAAGAAGTCAAACTTACACACTGAAGGATTCGGTATACATAGTTTTTTGTTTATTTGTTTATTTGTTTTTGTTTTTCATTTTGCTAGAGGGTTCATTTGCCCACCTAAGAAAGACTGAGAACAGAGGAAGAAAAGTGAGAAAGCACCTCCAATGGAGCTCGTCATGCCACAATTTCTTTTCTCCCAACTCTCTTTTCAATGTTTTGGGCACTCATGTACATGTTCCAGGCATGTTGTTCAAGCTGGGTCTGGGACTTGAACTGCACATCCTGCTATGTGGGATCCAGCCACCTTAACCACCATGCCACTGGCTGGCATAGGCTTATTTAAACTTAGACAAAGTAAAGAAGAACCTAGGGATGCAAGTTGGGTATGTGGAGACCTCCTGGATTACTGGTAATGTTTTGTTTATTCACATGGGTGCTGTCATGTGTGGTGTGTATTTATTTGTTGGCTGAGTTAAAAATAATCAAAATGTGTACTTAATATTTATTTAACTTTTCTGCTTCTATGTTAATACTTGAAAAAAGTTTAACATCCAAGAAGGGTCCAAGTTTTCAGATAGCGCCTACAACTACAAGCTAAATTGTAATTATCAATTATCTCTTTTATTTTTTCTATTTATTTTTTATTTATTTGCAAAGGGTTACAAAAGTAAGAAGAAAGGAAAATGGGCCCTAAATAAATATGATAATCAGTAAAGTTAGATATATACTAAATTGATATGAGCAATAAAGGGTTCTCTATTTCTTTTTTTTGAGCATTTTGTTGTTTTTTTTGCTGTATGGCACGTGTGCTCACTGGAGAGACAGAGAGAGACAGAAAGATAGAAAGTGAGAAGTCATCTCCCCACAAGGGGAATGGTCACACCTCAGTCCCTTCTCTTCCATTCTCCTCTAGGGATTCTGAGCATACACACGTATGCACCAGGTGTGAGTTTTAGCTGTCGGGTCCAGGTCCAGGACTCGAACTGTGGCCAGCCACATGTGAGTCCAGTGTCATAACCACTATGCCACCTGCTGGCCCTGAGTTCTCTAAATATTAACTCATGAGTGTTTATTTGTTTTATTTTTTTTTGGAGAGGTTTTTGATATAGGGCACATGTGCTCGCCAGACAGACAGAGAGATAGCAGGAAATAACCCCTTTGGGGGGATGGCCACGCCGCAATTCCTTCTCCTCCATTCTCTTCTTGGGATCTTGGGCACGCACACACACGCACCTGGTGTGAGTCTAAGCCACCAGGTCCAGGACTCGAACCATGGTTAACTACATGGGAGTCAAGTGACATAGCCAATATGCCAACTGCCTGTGCCATGGGTATTTAAACACACACAAGTACACACACACTGTTTGTGTATTAAAAAAAAGTGTGGGGAACCAGCAGTTAGTGTAATGGCTATGTCGCTGGACTCCCATGTAGTCGACCGCGGTTCGCGTCCCGGACCTGGTGGCTTAAAACTCACGCTGGGCGCGTGTGCGTGCGTGCCCAAGATCCCAAGAGGAGAATGGAGGAGAAGGGATTGCGGCGTGACCATCCCCCCTGGGGGGTGATTTCTCGCTTTCTGTTTCTATGTCTCTCTCTCTGTCTGGCGAGCGCACGCGCCCTATAGCGAAAACCTCTCCAAAAAAAAAAAAAAAAAGTGTGTATAATTAAAAGAGCATTGTAGCCTTATTGTTGAGTAAAAGAGGCAAATATTTATCAATCATTTTGTAGTATCAAAAGTCCTGAATTTTGCTAAATATTAAAACGGAAATAGCCATTCATTTTGGGGGGGCTGGCTATGATATACAATATCAGAAATATTATTCATTCATTCACAAAATGTTTTCGTTCACATCACTTCTGAGTTAACACTGAACCAGGTCCCAGAATGCAATGGTAAGATGTAGAGTGTTTGCCTTTGTGTGGAATATAGAGACCTTTTTTCTGAAACTGAAGTGTTAATGGTTTAATACTGATCGGTGTTAAATTAAATCTGTATTATATCTCAGCATGTTCTATTGGTTACAGTGTCTGATTCAAGTAGTTGACCAATGGTTTAATTTCATTTTTAAAGCATGATCCTTAGGAGGCAGTATTTGGGCTCTGATATATTTTAAATGAACTGTCTCCCTCTCTCCAGGGCTTCTGCCATCATCCCACTGCCTAACTCTTTCCCTGCCCTTTTCTCTTCAACAATGACATTAAAAAATAGCAAAGAATGTATTTGCTAATTTTAATTCATTTTATACCTGTGACAGTAATTAAGCAGGCAAATTCATTACCATCATTACCACGAGACTTTTCTCATTACCATTGCTTTGATATAAAATAAATGAACAATTAGAATAGAAATCTATTATCAAAATTGTCTTCTATGTAAAAAATGGTTTTAGTCCTCAAAATGATGTCATTTCAACTTGTCAGGGCAACTAGAAGATGTACTCTTTGAACTCTAAAAATTGATTTGATTAATTTTGATTTAATATGTTTCCATTTTAAAAAGGCATCATTCCAAATATGTGCTGTTTTGAAACTTTTAGTAACTTTTTTTTGACAAAAAAAAAAAAGACAGAATTCTGCTGTGTCATGACCCTCCTGCCTCAGCATCTCCACTAGCTGGGATGATATGTGTGCCGTATTTTAGGATAGGCCAGAATTGAACCCAGACCTCCATGTGACCTCAGCTTGATGACCATCAGTGTCAACCACCAGGTACGACAAAGTCTGGGCATTTTTTTTTTTAAGAATTATTGTATTTAGGGGCCGGCAAGTGGCATGGTGGTTAAGGGCGCTGGACTCCCACATAGCCGACCACGGTTCAAATCTCAGATCTGGCGGCTTGCTTTCTCACTTCCTCTCTGTCTGTCTCTCTCTGATCAAACTGGAAAATAATAATGATAATAATAATAAATAAAGTTAAATAATTATTTTTTAAAAAAAGAATTATTGTATTTAATCTTATTCTTTTTTTTTTTTTTTCTTTTTTTGGAGAGGTTTTTGCTATAGGGCGCGTGCGCTCGCCAGACAGACAGAGAGAGACAGAGAGATAGAAAGCAGGAAATCACCCCCCAGGGGGGATGGCCACGCCACAATCCCTTCTCCTCCATTCTCCTCTCGGGATCTTGGGCATGCACGCACACGCGCCCAGCGTGAGTTTAAGCCGCCGGGTCCGGGACTCAAACCGTAGTCGACTACATGGGAGTCCAGCGACATAGCCATTACGCTAACTGCTGGTCCCTTAATCTTATTCTTAATCATTATTATTTTTTTTCAATTTGACCACAGGGCTACGGGATGTTGGGGTGAGAAGAAACCCACCAAGTTCACGACTTGAGCTTTGGTTGGCAATGTGGGAGTCCCATGCCTTAACTACTACACCACCTGCAGGCCCAGGCCTATTTTTCAGCATGGAAGTATTTTAGGGGTATTTACACTTTCTGTGTTGTTTTTAACTCCTTTTTTCTAGGTGAGCTGTTTTTATAAGCTTGCAAAGTTAGATTCTCCTATGACTATAGACATGCTAACTAATTCTTCCTTACCATTAAATAAGTCATACCAATTAATATATTTTAGTAACCTAAATAGTGTCTGAATATATATCATCAATGCCAATTGTTTGAAAAATATGGAATGTTTGGACTAGGCAGCTTAAAGCATCCCAGTATTAGGAAGGTAAAAAATTTTATTTTCATCCCTCTATCTGTTATAGAATCAAAGTAGATCTAAATCAAATCTTTTGTTCATAAAAATGTACTGTCTTTTCTCTGAATGACTTCACAAATCATCTTATGTCAGAATATGTCTACTAACTGAACACTAGAAAGATAATCTTTTTTTTTTTGCCTTTCTTTTAGCAAATTGTAGAGTCTCTTGCAAAGCTGCCATCACTGTGGATATGACAATGGCAATAATTTCAAAGTAGTCTAGAAAGACATAACCAGTGGACTGTAGGTGGTGTTCTAATTTAAACCAATTTGTTAGTTCTGATGTTGCTATAAATGCCAAGGGATAATAATGGTTAATAAGGTTTAAATAAAGTATGTGGAAGGGCATTCTCTCTATATATAGTGTTCTGCATATATATGTGTGTGTATATATATATATATATATACACACACATATATATGTATATGTGTGTGTGCATATATACACACATAAATATATACACACACACACACATATATATATATACTGTTCTCTGTGTGTGTATATGTGTGTGTGTATATATATATAGTGTTCACCATATATAAAATGTTCTCTCATACATACACACACATGCACACACGTGCGCACGCACACAATGCACACACACACACACACACGTGCGCGCACACACACAAGGAAAGGGGAGATGTGCCCAAAGAACTTGGATTAATACAATTTAGCAAACAAACATCTTGTTTAAAAGAGAATGAGAAAAACAGGACAGATTAAGAGGAGGCATAGTCCTAGAATACACAAATTTGACTACAAGCAAAAGTGGTATTTTCAGTTGTTTCTTCAAAGTCATTCAAGAAGAATGGTCAAGGAAAAACCTGAGCAGAAGGAACACTTTGTTGTTGTTGTTGTTGTTAGTTTTTACTATAGTGCACATACACTGGCCAGAGAGACAGACAGAGACAGAGATACAAGGAGAATGGGAAAGTGAGAAATCATCCACCAGGAGGGATGGCCACATTGCAATCCCTTCTCTTTCATTCTCATCTCAGGATTTTGGACACACACACACACACACACACACACACACACACACGGCATAATTTCAACATGCTGTATCCAGGACTCCATACTCCAAGTCAGCTATGCGGGATCCAACCGCCTTAATCTCCATACCACTTGCTGGCCCCAGAAGGAATACTCTAACTACTGTGATAGCTCAGACAAAAGGTGACTGACTGATGTTTGCATTAGTAGAATAAAAATAGAGAAAATGTGGGCTGTCTCCATAGCCTAGTGATTAAGAGAGACAGATCCTACATGGTCAACCGTGAAGTTCTAACCTTGTCTCCAGTGGCTTTAAAAACACACCCTTGGGATCAGCATTTGGCCTAATGGCTATGTTCCTGGACTCCCATGTAGTCGACAGCAATTCAAGTCCCAGACCTGGTGGCTTAAACTCACGTCAGACATGTGTGCATGTATGCCCAAGATTCCGAGAGGAGAATGAAGGAGAAGGAATAGCTGCGTGGTCATCCCTCCTGAGGGGTGATTTCTTGCTTTCAGTCTCTCTGTCTCTCTCTGTCTTTCTGGTGAGTGCACGTGCCCTATAGCAAAAACCTCTAAAACAAACAAACAAACACCCTAAATCCTAACAAAATGGAGAAATGGAGAAGGGACTGAGGCATGAGTATATCCCATTTGAGGTGCCATTCCCCTCTCTCTTTCTCTCTCTCAGTCTCTTTTGGCCAGTACATGTACCCTATGGCAATTAAAACAAAAGGTTTTGAAAAACAGAGAAAATAGGGAACCAGCAGTTAGCGTAATGGCTATGTCGCTGGACTCCCACGTAGTTGACCGCGGTTCGCGTCCCAAACCCGGTGGCTTAAAACTCACACCGGGCGCGTGTGCGTGCGTGCCCAAGATCCCGGGAGGAGAACAGAGGAGAAGGGATTGCGGCGTGACCATCCCCCCTGGGGGGTGATTTCTCGCTTTCTGTCTCTATGTCTCTCTCTGTCTGGTGAGCGCACGCGCCCTATAGCAAAAAAACCTCTCCAAAAAAAAAAAAAAAAAAAAAAAAAAAACAACAGAGAAAATGTAAAACAATATGAATAAATAGGAGGCTAAATCTTGTTGGCTTGTATATGTCAGGAACAATTTTTTAAGGTTTTTTTTTTTTCCATAAGGTGCTTGCACTCTCCAGATAGAGAGAGAGTGAGGGGGAAAATGAGAAATCAACTCTTAGGTGGACTGCTCACTCCACAATCCCTTCTCCTTTGATCTGCATCTGGGATTTTTGAGCATGCATGCACGTGTGCCCAGTGTGAGTTTCAGGCAGCCAAGTCTGTGACTCAAACCATGATCGGCCATGGGGAGCCCTGTGCTTTAACCACCACACCACCTACTGGCCTCAGGAGCAAGTTTTTAAAATTATTTATGATCAGAGTTAGGTAAAGCAATATATATTATTGGTTTGTCATATAAAATATCTTACAATATTTGAAAAATATTCATTTATATACTTATGCCAAAATTGTGCCACTATCCTGTCTTTATTGTGAGTCATGAAATTTTAAATCATATATAATTGCTTCACAATAGTATAACTAAATCCCCACTCCAATTGACTTTATGATGAAATTTAATAATCAAATACAGCCAAATCTGCCCTGTAAGAGTTAATATTGCGTGACTTTGAGCACACTTACCTCATTAAGCGTAATTTCTGCAGGTGTAAATTGTGAGGATGTTTACTTCTAGGATTGGATCAGGTATTTATTACTGAGCAGCTATGAACGTCCATTGACATTTTCAGCAGAGTGCTTGGAAATCTGCTTTGCCAGATAACTATCTTCCACTTACTAGAAGTTGATAACTGGTCATTTGTTTCACTCCTACAAGAAACAGGCCCTCACCTTTCTACCCTCCAATAGACTTTACTCACTGGTGTTTCAGCATCCAATAACAATCTCTTTTTTTTCCTTTCCAAACTTTATTCTCACTTCCCCAAATGAATACATGATTAGGTTTTCATAAGGATACACAGCATTTCCAGTAGACATTTATATATACGTTTTTATCTTCACTTTATTTTATTTTATCTTTAAACCAGACAGTGCATACAGACAAGAGAGGGAGAGAGAGAGGGAGAGAGAGTGAGAATGAGAAAACACCAACCAGTTTGGCCTGGTCATGCTGCAATCCTTTTCCCTAAATTCCCCATTCTGTGAGGGTCCTGGGCATGCACATGAACACCTGACATGCTTTGATACCACTGGGACTGTACTACAATGCTGGAAAGCTGGGTAGGATCTGGCTTCTTCCAGGTAGCACTTAACTGCTATGCTACAGGGCTAGCCCAATTTTTTATTACTGGGTAACAAATCTCAAAATTTAAAGTCTTGAAGCAATGTGAAGTCAGTAATTCACACAATTCTATAGATTAAACTCTTCTAGTTTTCCCTGAGTTTATTCATGGATCTATTTTCAGTGGTGGGTAGGTAGGATGAAGACTGGACTAGGCCAGGATACCTGGGCTACACCGTCCTTAGAGGTCCCTCATCCTTATGAAGGCTAGACTGGGGCAGACTTGGTGGTACAGTGGCAATATACCACCCATGCAATGTTGAGTCCATGTAGAGAATTGCTGGTTTGATTCCCTAGTTGGAGAGTAAGTGAGGATTGTAACATGATACCCCATTGAGAGTGCTTGTCTTTTCCTCACTCCATCACTCCCTCTCATGAAAGAAATAAAACCTTAAAAAAAAAATTAAGTAAGGTCAGACCAGAGTTCTTTTCTTTATGATAACCGCACCATTCCAAGGGGACAAAATCCAATTTCAAGTGATTATTAAGCCTCTATTTCCATCATATATGCTGACATCATACTGTTCCAGTAAGTTTCATGGCCAAAGTTAGAGTCAGTATTAAAAGGGACTAGAAGAGTGATGGAATTCAATATTATACTATTACTATAATAAAATATCATTACTATAATACTATAATAAAATATCACAATGGCCTTATTGTGTGGATTAAGTAAAATAATGCACAAAATTCTCATTTCATGCTTAATACATAATAGGTATCAGTAAATACTGATTATTATTCTAAATTAGTTACAGTACCCAGGATTATATATTTATTTAACTATTGATCTTACTGAGAAACTCTTTTAGTTATTGTAACTGGTTTTACTAATGTCCCTGTGAACTCCTGCTGTTCTTACCCAACACCTACCTCTACTGAAAACTTAGTACTTGGGTGCAGCTCCTAAAGCAATTCCGGTTTCAAAATATATGAATATAAATGGATATTTTACTAAAGAATCAATAGATAATTTATACTATACACTCTGTAGCAGACATTTTACCAAATTCCCCACAATTTTTTTTTTTTTTTTTGGAGATGTTTTTGCTATAGGGCATGAGCACTCGCCAGAAAGACAAAGAGAAACAGAAAGTGAGAAATCACCCCCACAGGGGGGATGGCCATACCGTGATCCCTTCTCCTCCGTTCTCCTCTCAGTATCTTGGGCATGCACACACACGTGCCTGGCATGAGTTTAAGCTACCGGGTCCAGGACTCGAACTATGGTCTGCTATATGGAATTCCAATGATGTAGCCATTATGCCCTCTGCTGATTCCTGCCACAAATTTTTTATTTTCCCCCAAATTCTCCTATTCTTTCATCATTTGTCTTCTTTATAACAAGCTTCCCAAATATCTTCTCTTTTCAAAACTGCCTTCATCCTCATCAAGTGTCAATTACCCAGGTAGTCAAAAGTCGATGGTTACCCTTCATTAAAATGATATCCTCTTCTTCTCAGATATGATTCAACCTTACCCTTCCAACCTAGTCATAGAGGACACGTGACAATATCTATTTGTTTGTTTATTTGTTTTTTTTTGCCGGAGACATCTGCCCTTATGAGAAAGGAAAAGGGCACTACTTGGGTGTGGTCATGCCACAATTTCCTTTCTCCATTTCTTCTTCAGTCAGAATCTTGGGGACACATGCCCATGTGTCTGGAGTGTTTTCAAACTGCTGAGGTCATGGATTTGAACTAAACTGTTTGGCATCCAGTTCCCTACAAATAACAATTAACCCCTATGCTATGAAGCTGGCCCAGGGGAACATCTCAAGAGTTTCAAGTCACATATTCTTTAAAATAAAGGTAAATTTAAATGAAGAAGAATGAAGGATTAGGATGTCTAACATAATACTAAATAGATGTTAAGGACATAAACAAAAACAAGATGATTTACTGAAATTATTTGTTTTTATTTTATTTATTTGTTTGTATTATACCAGAGAGCCAGAGGGCATATAGGTGCATGAGGTGAGAGAGAGAGAGAGAGAGAGAGAGAGAGAGAGAGAGAGAGAGAGAGAGAGAGAGAGAAAATACCCACCAATAAAGCCAGGTTATACCATAATCCTTTCTCCTCCAATTCCCCATACTGTCTGGATCCTGGGCATGAACTTACATGCTTGGCACATTTTTCAAGTCAACAGGGCCAGGGCTCAAACTCTGGTTGGCCATTTGAGATCTAGCTTCCTCTGCACAGTGCCTAACTTTTGTACTGCAGAGCCAGCCAAAATTGTTAGTTTTTATGTCTGCCTCTTTCCATAAATGAAGCAATAAGACCAAATGAGTTAGCATGGGCATGTTCAGGAGCACGTATCAGGAAGCACCTGTGAATATGGACATAAGGGGCTCTTACTCCAAGCAGAACGGACCCAGCAACATGTTGGTTGTGTCAGGCTCAGTGCTTTCATGAAACTGTCCACTTATTCGAGCATTTTCTTTTCTGTTTCTCTTTTCCCCTCTCGGGACCTTGAACGGATTGCCTCTGTTGTGTACTAACTGTGGACCTCTCTGCGGGTCCTTAGACACAGAATCAAGCTCACGGTTTCTACTCTCACGCCTGCTATTACCCTTCCCTTCAAATACACCATTTATCTTGACAGTCAGTAAACTTATCTGAGGAAGTATTCCTTGTGGAACTGTAGTTTGTCTTTTGGATTATCTGAGAGATCAAATTTTAAGTTCTCCTTTGATACTAAACATAGGTCTTTCCCTACTGTGAGAAAGTTGTAGAATGCACCTTTCCATTTCAGGTGGAAAACACATCAGTGTGATAATAGTAAGTAGCAGGTAAGTGTACCTGTAGTCGATGTTCTAAAAATTCTAACTTTTTAAAATATAAGTCTGATGTAAAAGATAATGTTTAAAAAATGCTATAAAAATGATCTCCAGGTGCTTTTGAATAAGAAAGACATTGGCTGTTGGAATGAATCCTTTGTTGAACAAGCCTCTTCTTTTTCTTTCTTTCTTTCTTTTTTTTTTTGGAGAAGTTTTTGCTATAGGACGTGTGCGCTCGCCAGACAAACAGAGAGAGACAGAGAAATCATTCTCCAGGGGTGATGGCCACGCCGCAATCCCTTCTCCTCCATTCCCCTCTCGGGATCTTGGGCACGCATGCACACGCGCCCGGCGTGAGTTTTAAGCCACCGGGTTCGGGATGCAAACTGTGGTAGAATACATGGGAGTCCAGTGACATAGCCATTATGCTAACTGCTGGTCCCCTTCTTTTTCTTTCTTTTTAAAGAAAAGCAAAAACAGAAAAGACTAGAGAAAGCTTCACCAGCTGAGCACATATTTTATAAAACGTTACGACTTCTAGACAAAGTAATAACCATCAGTGTGAAGAAGGAAAGTTTTTCTTTCTTTTTTTTAATATATAAATATATCTACAGCTGGGTTCCAAAGAGAAAATGGGCATGAAATGACATGTAGGACCTATTAACAAGATTGTTGTCTGTTGAAGTCATTCAATAAATACTTTAAATACTTTTATTTATTTTTTTTTTTGGAGAGGTTTTTGCTATAGGGCTCGTGCGCTCGCCATACAAACAGAGAAAGACATAGAAACAGAAAGCGAGAAATCATCCCCCAGGGGATGGTCACGCTGCAATCCCTTCTCCTCCATTCTTCTCTCGGGATCTTGGGCACGCATGCACACGCGCCCGGTGTGAGTTTTAAGCCACCGGGTCTGGGACGCGAACCGCTGTTGACTACATGGGAGTCCAGTGACATAGCCATTACGCTAACTGCTGGTTCCCAATAAATACATTTTAACAAGATTGTCTGTGAGAGAGATAAATCCCACACTCAGACCATGATAAAATGGCATGGCAGAACAATAACTACAGAGGCAAAAGGCTGTGAACAAATGGTGTGGGAGGTCAAAATAGTCTAGCATATTCCTCTATATCAGAACCTTCCATTCCTTTGTGTTTTATATTTTTTTAAATTTTTTTTGTTTATTTCTTCAGAGAGAGAGAGAGATATTCCCAACAGTGTCCACATGCCATGATCCTACCCATACCCTCAAGCAGCCAGGATCACAGACAAACATGCATGCCCTGACACCAACAGGGAGACCTCAGGTCACTTACTCAGGACCCTGTCATGTGGCCTCAGCATCGCAGAGTATGGTATTACTGCTGCACCTCCATGGCTAGCCATCAGTGTGCATATATGTTACATAAAATTCACTCAAATTATATGTGTACTGGGACCAGCAGTTAGCGTAATGGCTATGTCGCTGGACTCCCACATAGTCGACCGCGGTTCACGTCCCGGACCCGGTGGCCTAAAACTCACGCCGGGCGTGTGTGCGTGCGTGCCCAAGATCCCGAGAGGAGAGTGGAGGAGAAGGGATTGCGGCGTAGCCATCCCCCCTGGGGGGTGATTTCTCGCTTTCTGTCTCTCTGTCTCTCTCTGTTTGTCTGGTGAGCGCACACACCCTATAGCAAAAAACCTCTCAAAAAAAATTATATGTATACTGACTGTAATTAAGCCTTTTTCTTATACATAGACTTCAAACTTCTCTCTCTGTTTCTCTCTCTCTTCATAGGTGGTTTGCATTTGTAACTCACTTTGTACTTCTATTAGATAATAATGTTCCAGAGGAATAGTCCTTAGGAATAAATCCTTAGAATTAGCTCCACGGTATCTAGAAATGGTCTCAGATCTGATTATATTGAAGGTTTTAATGAACCTGTTTCCCCTGGTGAGGGATACACTCATAGCCCTGTAGTCCACAGAACTCACTGCCAGCCAGTTACTTAACCAGCACCTGCAGACACCTATTGGAGGCAAAAGTACCTAAAGAAGGCAAAGTTTTGGGTGACCATAGAATGTTTTAGTGAAAAATCATACATATGCTGAAGATGACTAGTAATTTTTTAAGTGAAAATGAGAATTTGTGGAAAGAGCATGTTAATTCAGGGCTTGAAATTCTCACTTTAATATCTGCAGCCTACTTTTCAGTATTGGCCAAATTCGTATCTCATTTCTGTGTAATCCTTTTCCTACGTTTGTCATTAAACTTCCTTTGCCTGAATCTGGGGTATAACCGATCTTCTTTAAGGCTATTCATTTTCTACATGTGCATTTACAGACACCAAAAAAACCTGATTGACTTATTTGACTTTTTTCTCACTTTTATTCAGAGGTTTATTATCATGTATCTGTTGTTGGTAAAATACACATTAGCTGCAAAATTGATTCAATAATAGAGTCATACATTTATTTGTTCAAATCATCTATAAAGCAATAGACATTTTTAGAAATGATAGCAAAATATATTAATTTTCGAGTAACGTGTACGTAAATTTTTTTAGGGCTCTGACATATAAGCTTCCTGAACTTTTTCTCTTTTCTTATTCTACGTTTATATAAAAGCTCTTGAGGTGGTTTCTGATTGCATCTTGTATTTCAAATTGGTGAAATAGATAACTAGTTAGCATAAAAATTAGAGTTAGTTATATTATATTTTCTAAAATAAAAATAGGTTTAGTTGCTCTGCTGAATTCCAAAATAATGTGTGTTCACTATATATATATATATATATATATATATATATATATATATATATATATTTGCTATAGGGCGCATGCACGTGCCAGAAAGACAGAGAGAGATAGAGAGATAGAAAGTAAGAAATCACCCCCCCCCCAGGGGGATGGTCACACAGCAATCCTATCTCCTCACTCTCCTCTTGGGATCTTGGGCACACACGCACACATGCCCGGCATGAGTTTAAGCCTCCAGGTCTGGGACTTGAACCATGTCAACTACATGGGAGTCCAGTGACATAGCCATTACGTAAACTGCTGGTCCCCATCATAAATATTTTAAATAATATGTTGCAATGATGGAAAAAGACCAGCCCTGTATAGTGGTTAGGATCTGTGGAAAGAAAGCCAGATTTCACATGGCTAACCAGGATCCCAGTGAGAAGTAAGCACCTGGGGATCTGACAGGATATGTAACTGGAGAAGCAGTGTGGCCAGCCCCATTGAGAATATTCCCTCCTTTCTTTTCCTCTCTTTTAATCTTATAGATATGCTTGGACCTTTGGTCTAAGAAAGAAGAGAAAGGAAGGAAGAAAAGGAAGGAGGGAGGGAGGGAGGAAGAGAAGGAGAAGGGAAGGAAGGAAGATGGGTTTAAGTCTCACTACATAGAGATTACCACTAATAACTATCTATCTATATTATTCTGGCTTAATTCACAATTTTATATAAATGAAACCATATAATACATGTCCTATAAGTGACAACAGTAAGTTTTCTATGTTAAATACATACAATGTAGCATTAAAATACACAATGTAGTTGTGTATTTTTAATGTCTGAAAAGTCTTAACCTACTAAATCAATATCACATCACTGAATATTTAGACTTAACGCTTTTGTAGCACATGCCACTAAAACTTACGTCTTTTTCTTGTTTCTGCTATCTGCCAACACCTTGGTTCTGTTCTTCATTCTTTTAACATGTTGTAGCCTAGCTCATTGGTTCCTGCTTTATCCCCACTCCAGCTGATATCCTAATCATTTCAATGTGACAACAAACCTAAAATATACATTTCTGTCTTTGAACTTCTCCTTTCAAATGACTTTGTTCTTTCTCTCTCATCTATACACTCTTGTGATCAAATCAAGTTTTGTCAAACAATCAAGTAGACCATTCTCCAACAACACATATTTATTTTTTCTTCTTTTCTTTCTTTTTTTTAAAAAAAAAGTTTTGTTACAGAGTGTGTGTACTCACCAGAAAGATACAGACATAGAGAGGGAATGTGAGAAATCACCCCCAGGAGAGATAGTCATGCCACAATCCCTTCTCCTCCAGTCTCCTTTGGAGATTTTTGAGACATATGCACATGCACCCAGCATGATTTTCAAGTCTCTGGATTCAGGACTCGAACCATAAATCTGCCATGTGGGATCCAGTGTCCTAACCTCCACATCACCGGCTGGCCCAACTCAGTCTTATTTCAGATCACTTGCTCACATTCTTCCTCTATAACTGTTCATTTGACCTTTTCAGAACCTCAAGTACAACTCCTTCACTTTCTTTTTGTTTATAAATACTCACTTTTGTTTTAGAACTACATCCCAAGGTCTATAACATACGCTGACATTTTTAGCAATATCCCAAATTTTCATACCCTTTCATTTGCATCATACCTGCTTAGAGAAATCTCAATTCAGTATTCCCAAGTATTTCCCATATTTCTACTTAGAAGAAAAATAACATAGATGGGAATATTGCTACTACAAACATAAATTCAGTCACCACATTTCATAGTCACCCTTCAACACTTTCTTTAGTCAGAGAAGAGCCCTCAGAAACTTACTTTGTTCATCCTCTTTCTCTATAGTCCTAGTTTGAAAGAATTAAAAAATTTAAATATATCTGCTATATTTTTTAAGACTTGTACCACAAATGCCTCCCAGTAATTCTTTCTGAAAAATAAAATGGAGTTATTATCAACTCACATATCATAACCCAATTTTCTAAACCATGCTTTGGTTCTTGAAACCTGACCACTCTCTATAATTTAATTTTCCAGTGCTATGCTTATACTAGCAAGTTTTCTCTTTAATCTTGTCACTTCCCTGTATTAAGTATTTATTAGCTTTTCTATAAACTATCCCAAAAGCTGTGGCTTAAAATAATAGGAGACTAATTTCTGGCATGACAACATGAAAAGCTCTGCAGACCATGTCCCCAGTAAAATGAGTGAGAATTACAGAAGCAATACATCCATGTGACACCTCTAGGAGTGTCTTAAAGGCAACAGAGGAAGCATCTTTTGAAAAGAATCTACAAAAAATGACTAAGGCAGTGGAGAGCCCAAGGTGTTGGAACCAAGACTGCTACAGATAAGAACACTGGTCTTCCTCTAGCCTCAGCTTCCAGTGCAGGGAGCTGCCCCCATCTGCCTATGGCTGAGGGTGAGTGTGGTCCTGGGGAGCAGGGGGAGGCTCATTACCACTGCCCATGTTAAGGCATGTAGTTAGCCAGATATGAGCAGGGAGTCCCAAGTCTCCGACAGAAAGGACATCTGTCACATCACTCACAACTGCCAGGGGTTGCAATCAGGCCCCTCCCCTTGGGGCTAATAGCTGCAAGGTTATCTGACTTCTACTACCTAAATTGTCATTAGTGGACCTGGATAATGTAACATTATTCCCCTTCCATAGCAACACATAGCAAAAGATGCTCCTCCTGCTACTTGACCTCTATGTGACCTTACTCTGGGAATGTTAGAATGGTATGGCCAGTCTATGCATGTGCTCATACCTTAAAAGTTCAAACTGGGTATGTATATGACTTCACCCTTACTAGGCAAGAAGTACACATGTGGTGGTTAAGGTTCTGGACTCTCACATGGCAAACTGCAGTTCAAGTACCGGACCTGGAGGCTTGAAATTCCGGACCTGGAGGCTTGAAATTCACACAGGATGTATGTGTGTGTGTGTGTGTGTGTGTGTGTGTCCCCAAAATCCAAGGAGGAGAATGGAGGAAAAGGGATTGTAATGTGGCCATCCTCCCGGGGGAATGATTTCTTACTTTCCCTCTCATTTTCTTTCTCTTTGTCTCTCTATCTGGCAACTATACAAACCCTATGGCAAAATCTAAAATGGTAAAGAAGAAAGAGGTATGCAAGATCAGCAAAAGCCCACAAAAGCAAACAATAGAAGTGGCTACAGTATTAGACCTCCCCTAAATATTTATGACAAGATCTTGCAAAAAAGAAAAGACCACCCTTATTTTCCTCTGGTTGTGGTTACAGCCTGGTAACTGGTCCTCTTGGACCTCTTCTAAGTGTACTAGTTACTGTTATCCTTTTGTTACTTTTCTTGTGTCTGGTTTTATTGAGATTTTATCTAATCTCAGAGATCTGGGCCCAAAAACAAAACTTTACATGATAATACTTCCCCTCCTCCAGCAGCATCCATCCATCACTGACAGAAGACAGGTTCTTGGACTACTGTTACAGTATTCTGGAAATATTAGATTTAGTGTGCTAAGAATACTGGGGCTCTACCAGCTCTTCCTCCTATTCTTGAAGCTGTAGACCCAAGTAAAGAGAGTCAAGCCAATAACACAACAGAATATTGCCCCACTCTTCACCAAGCAATTACCTCCCAGAACTTGGCACAATGTCAAGCTTATTCAGAGAAAAGTCCACACTCCAGAGTGTGGACTCCAGCGTTCCCTCCCAATTTTGACTAGTGAAGTAGGCCATGAAACAATAGCTCCTCGTGTCTTCTCAAAGGAACTAATTTCATTTGCAATAGAAAATGGAATTTTAATCTAAAAGTACTCTAAAAAAATTGAGAGTTTGAGTTGAAAGGCAATTTAGAGGAGATTCTTGAATTTAATAAAGATATAGCCTTGAATGTAGGCTAGATATTTGCTTGAAAAATAAAATAGAAAATGAGACAGCTGACAGGAGTCCTCCTAAGACTGGAAAAATTATGGAATAGAAACTCAAATTATTCCCTCAAAGAAATCATAATTTGGATGGATTAATTTATAGAGAAGTTTGTGCTTCAGGGTATCGTTGAAAACAAAAGAATAATCAGTGAGCAACTGGTGGAGTTTAATAGTTGGATGTGGCCAACAAAAGAGTAAGAGTGTACTCTGTCAGTACCACTGTCATCCCAGGGGAACTGTGGGCTTGTCCGAAGCTATACATCAGAAGCTGAACAAAGTTAAGGAGAGAGGGCTTGGAAGTGGATAAACAATTTACAGTTTAAATAAACAAATTTCTTTAAATAATCTCTTCAGTAATAAACAAAACTACACATTACAGTAACTAACCCTGAAACAGGAAGACCAGTACCCAGAAAAGCTAAAATATAGTATTTAAGGTCAAATTTCCAACAACAATTGAAACAGGAAATATGATCCATGTACTAGAGGAAAAAAATCAAGCAATAGCAACTGTTTGGGAGAATAGAATGGCAAATGTCAGTAAAACAGTAAAAACAGATGTCAGATTTAATTGTAAAATATCTTAAGTGGCTATTATAAGTATGTTTACAAGAATAAAGAATGAATTATTAAAGAAATAAGGAAGATACAATGAAAATGTTACATGAAGCAGAAAACATGAAGAAAGAAATTATATATATATATATATATATATATATATATATATCTCAAATGGAAATTCAAGAGTTAAAAGCAAAATTGAAATTTAAAAAGAAATGTATCAATAGAATGACTCATCAGTATATTTAGTATATTTGAACAAGCAAAAAAGAAAAAGTAGCAAATTTGAAGATAAATAGATAGGGATTACTGAAACAGAAAAAAAAAAAAAAAAAGATAAAGAGCCTCAGAGAAATGAGGGGCATCATTAAGCACACCAACATATATATAATAAGAATACCAGAGGGGAAACAGAGAAAGAAAATAAGACATACTCTAAGAAATAATTAATGAAACTCCCCAAATTTATTGAAAAATATGGGAACATTTAAGAAGTTCAATAGATTTTAAGTCGGATAAACACAAAAAGACTCAAAAAAGACACATCATATTAAACACAATGAAAGTCAAAGACAAGGAGAAAATCTTGAATGTAGCAAGAGAACAATGCCCCTTCACTTACAAAAGAACTTCAATAAAATTAACTGCTGACATGTGGCAAAAATAATTGAGATTAGAAGGCACTGGAATGATAAACTCAAAGAGCTCAAGAAAAAAATGTCAACAAAGAATCCTCTATTCAACAAAGCTCTCCTTCATATAATGAAGATGAAATAAAGACCTTCACAGATAAACAAAAACTTCAAAAATGTTATTAGACCTGCCTTACAAGAAATAATTAAGGAGATTCATGAGGCTGAAAGCAAGTTACACCAGATAGTAATTCAAGTCTACATGAGAAAGTGCTGATAAATGGAATTATTTAATTATAGGAAATAGATTCATATTTTCTTTTTTACAAATTATTTAGAAAACAATGTATATTATGTATATGTTTATGATATACTATAACATTGAGCCTATTGCTTATAGAAATGTAACACATGTAGCATGTTTGCCAACAAGAATAACGTTGGAGAAACCAAAGCTATAATGATCTAAAGTAAATTACTACAGATGGCAAAGTAATAATTAAAGTAATGTATTATTGAGCTTGTAATATTAATAGATGCAATATGTATAACAAGAACACTACAAAAAGAAGAGAAGGGAATCAAGTGATATAGAAGTACCGTTTATATCATTGAAATCAAACTAGTATAAAACTACAGCTGATTCTGATTAATTAAAATGTATACAGTAAAACCTGTAGTACCACAAAAAAAATTAAAGAACCTTTAGAAAAACTGAAATACTACATATTAAAAAATATTTACTGAATCCAAAGGAAAGCAGTAAAAGAGGGATAGAAAAACAATAAAGATATGAGTCATAAAGAAAACAGTAAATTGTTATAAATCTAATATATCTATAACATTAAATGTAAACACGTCAAATATGCAAGCAAAAGGCAGCAGTTTTCAAACTAGATCTAAAAGTTAAAAAAAAAAAAAAATTCCCACTACATGTTGTCTAAAGAAAACACTTCAGATTGAGAAGTACAAATAATATAAAAATTAAAATATGGAATCACTCTCTCTACTGTTGAGTTTGCAGTGTTACTATGGTCCAGTCATTCCATTTATGTCCTGGAAGTTCAGAAATACTATCTCAAAGTTATCAAAAATCTATATTCAAGAGTACTTATCAGAGTTTATTTCATTAATTTCCTTAAAAGAGGCACTTTTTGGATTGTAGCCTATTACAAAGTATTTTAGAAAGAGCATCAGAATAAAGCAATTGACTATGGACAATGAAACTTAAAATGGCCATGGTTCGAGATCTGATTTTATCGTTACCGCAAATTGACAAATTTGATCGTTTCTGTGACAAACCACATTAGAATAGAAAGCCAACAGAAGCTTTTGGAAAAGAGGTTGCCTGGTACCATAAACAATTATGCCTGGCAGGTAAGTAAGGAATGCCACTTCCTGACAACCACCAAAACTTCCAAGTACAGGTTCTAGAAGGCACAGTAAGATGGTGAATTCCTGACTTGGCTCAGTACCCTTGGGAGGCTTTTAAAGACTCTAATCTGAAGTTCCATGTGAAAGGTTCCAGCAAAACCATCTAAATCAATTAGTAATCTTATTGAGCTTTGTGCAAATAACAGACCAAATTGAGACTAAACTTTTTCTTTTCGTTTTTTTAAATAAGTTAGTTTATGCTTCTCTTTGGCAAAACAGGGAATGGAGAGAAAAAAATGTTTCACTGTAAGTGCTATAGTGCACTTGTTACAAGATTTTAGCTCTGTCCATATTTGCTTTTTGAGTTTTTAGTATCTATAATTATGTTTAGACATAATTATAACCTTTATCCTGGCTTTAAGTCTTAAGCAAATTTTTCTCAACTTTTTAAAGTTTTGAGTCATTAAAGCTAAAACTGTTTTTCTTGAAATTTAAAAAATAATAATAGCAAACTAAAGACAGTGCAGAAGGGTGGACAATGGGAGGGGAATCAAGGGAGAAAAACCAAAATGTTTAACGACACAAAAGTGGAAAATTACCTGCTGATAATAATGTGTATAATGCTATCTTTGACTGGACTGATACGCAGTGTATTCAAGGTAGAAAAGTTCATTATGTATGCTGTAAATATGTAAAGTGATTAATGAAAAAAACTAAAGATGTAAAATTAAAATTTAGAAATACGTATTATGCAAACAACCACTTACAGATGATTAAGATGTAGACACACACACACACACACACACACACATATATATATGCTAAAATAAAACTATGCAATAATAAAAATAGTTATATATACCATGACCAAGTAGAATTTAGTCCAGGAATGCAATGTTGCCTCAACATCTAAAAATGAATCAATGTTATTAGAATCATATTAATAGAATAAAAAATAAAAATCATTTGATCATTTCAGTAACTGGACAAAAACTAACAAAATTCAATTCATTTTTATGATTTAAAAAAACACTCAAGAAACTTGAAATATATGGGAAATTTCTAGGTTTATACTAAGTTGATTTTTAAAAATACGATAAAAGGCATCTATGAAAACCTAAATTATCATTGTACTTAGTAAAAGGTATTAGATATGTTCCCAATAAGATCAGGAACAAGACGTTACTTGTCTTTTTAACAGACATACCATAATAAACACAATGAACATTCTGTTTTTAACAAAAGTGGTGAGAATTTCTGGTCAGGGCAATTAGGCAAGAAAACATAAAGAGCATCCCAGCTGAAAAGGAAAGTGTATATCCACTGCTATTCACAAATCATATGATCTTAAATACACAAAATTCTAATGGGGACCAATTTGGTGGCAATGCAGTAGCTTGAATGTGGTTTTCGTTACTGGTCCACATTTTTTTTGAAGAGTTTTTTTTTTTTTTTTTTTTTTTTTTTTTTTTTTTTTTTCCTATAGGGCTCACACACTGGCCAGAAAGACAGAGAGACAGAGAGATAGAAAGCGAGAAAATGAGAAATCACCCCCCGGGGGGATGGCCACACTGCAATCCATTCTACTCTCTTCTTCTCTCAGGATCTTGGTCACACATGCACACACACCCAGCATGAGTTTAAGCCACTGGGTCTGGGACTCGAACTGCAGTCGACGGGAGTCCAGCAACATTATGCCAACTGCTGGTCCTGGTTACTGGTCCACTTTTATGTGCCAGGTTCATGTACCCATGATCCTGGCTGGCTGACAAGAGTTGGGTGGAGGAGGGGGAATAGCATGTGAGGTATGCTAGTTTTTCTCTCTCTTTCCCTCTCTTTCATTTTCATAAAAGAAAGAAATATACTTTTTTTTAAAAAAAGAAAGTCCTAATGAATTCTCTACAAAACTCTTAGAATTAGTATATGAATTCAGCAATATTTCAAAATACATGTTCAATACACAAAAATTAATTGAAGTACTTATTTATTTATTTTGCCAGAGAGTATGTGTGCTTGTGAGAGAGAGACAAGGGTCAGGGGAGAGGGGGAAATTACCCCACTTTGGGGTATAATTGCTACAGTCTCTTCTGCTCCATCTTGTTCCTTTCCTTTACGAATTTTGGGCACATGTGCCTATACATCCCACATTTCTCAAGTCACCAGTTCTGGGACTTGAACCTCATCATCAACTATATGAGATCCAGCTCATTAAACACTAACCCATGGACCAGCCTGAATTTTTTTATGACCTAGTGGATAATCACAGGTTGTATATACATACAATGAATTGTTAATCAATTATAAAATATAATGGAGAACTGATTCACGCTACTTGGATAAATCTTGAAAACATTATGCTAAGTGAAAGAAGCTGCAGGGGGGAAAAATGCCATATAACATATCATCTTAAACATATAAGATTTCAGAATAAGGAAATATAGAGATGGGGGCCAGCAGGTGGCATGGTGGTTAAAGACGCTGGATTCCCACATGGCTGACTGAGGTTCGAGTCCTGGACATGGCAGCTTGCTTTCTTACTTTCTTTCTCTCTCCCTCTCCTTCTCCCTCTCCCTCTGGCCCTCTCTGGTCAAACTGAAATAAACAAATGAATAAATAAAGTTAAATAAAATAAATCTTAAATAAAGGAAATATAGAGATGACTATATTAGAGATTACATAGGCCTGGGAGAGTTGGGAGATACAGAGATGATAGCTTAATGGTATGGAATTTCTTACTGAGGTTATTAAATATTAATGATGGTTGTACTTAACTGCAAAACCACTACAATTGTAGTTGAATTATACACTTTAAAATGGTAAATTGTGTGATATGTAAGTCACATCTCAATGAGACTGTTTAAAGCAAGTGACTATGGGACCAGACATTGGTACACAGGTGAGATGCAATGCTCTGTAGGCTGACCCATGTGAGAAGATTCTAGGTTCCTGTCCAGCCATCGCCCCAAGTATATAGGGCACACGTGTGCCCATAATTCAGGGCTGATTGAAGCTAGGCGTTGATTTAAATGTCAAGGCCCTGTTGGAAGTGCTATTTCTGTCTCTCTTCCTGTCTGTCTCACTCATTGGAAGAAAAAATAAACTTTAAACATAAATAAATACATAAAATGAGTGATTAATTGCTCTCAACTTCAAAATTTTGCCAGGATACTTAGTGGACCGTTAGTTTCTGTGCAGTGTGGTGTAAATTAGGATCATTTATACCACTGTCTTCAGTTGGAAGTTCAACTGGTAAAAATATAAATAAATAAATAAATAAATAAATAAATAAATAAATAAATAAAAAGCCAAAATGGTGTCACTCACATCTGAATGCCTAGTCTAGGCTGGCAATACCAGCTGGCAGTAGAACTAGTCTTTCTCTTTCTCTCTCCACGTGCCTTCTTATGAGTCAAGCCTGAGCTTCTGTTCATGAAGACTAAATCCCTTGTGTGAAAAGGTAAGCTACAGGTCTTCCCATGCCTGTGTTAGAAATTCCATGACGTCGCTCTGCCATACTTGGTTGATCAATGCAAATCACAAAGCCAACCAAGATGTAAGGTGAAGGACTAGATTTTGCCTCTTCAGGGAAGAAAGAATTATGGCAGTTATACAAACAAGCCTCCCTAAAACCCAGCTTTCCCATATTTTTCTTTTACATACAAACTTCATGAAAAACTTCCTTTTAATCTCTCTAATTTCCTCATTCACCATTTATACGGGCATCAATCTACTCTAATACAACTGTAACAGGTGTAACAGTTGTCAAATATGAAGTGCATTTGTATCCATTCTCCTTTTAAACAGTTTTATTGTAGCATTTCCTTCTCTAGCTCAACCATCAAGCCTTTAGCTATAGGCCAGAAAAGGGATGATTTTAGAACACTAGCAAGAAATTAAGCTTGAAAGCTCATCTTTATTGAAAGGGAAATTTGTCAAATTTACATCATCACAGTCAAAGCCTGAAGAACCCAATTCATAAAGTTCTCCTGCAGGTAAAAAAGAAGGAAAAATAATAACAGATTGTGTCATTGTTGCATATTTACTATTTTAGGTACTCTGCAGATATTCATTTATTTAATTCTTACAATATTGCTATGAGGTAGATGCTTCTATAGTTTTCCATATTCTGTTAAGGAGGCTCAGCAAAATAAAGTATTACATGTTACAGGCATGTATGCATGTAAAACTTAATATAACTATTTCTATCATCTTTCTAGTTATCTCTTAAGTTAATTCTATTTTTGCTCTACTATTTCATTCTGTTATTACTGAAAAATAAACTCAATGAGACCAGAAGTTTGTACACTCAATGCCAGGTACTGAGTAACTACCTATTGAGTAAATAAATGTGTAAATGAATTAATATGACTTTATATTATAATTTTTAATTTGCTTTACAAACTTTAGATTATGAGTCAGACATATTTCTATTTCCCACTTTTTGTTATATAAGAAACATTCTTTTTTTGCCACTAAGTATTCTTCAAAACTTGACTTTTTCATGACCAGATAATATTCTGTAATATAAATAAAACACTTTTTTTTTTTTTTAAAGCGGGTACATGTGATTGCCAGGGAGACAATCAGAGAGAGAGAGAGAATGAATAAACAACCCTCTAGGGGGTTGGGAGTTCAATTGGTAAAAATATAAATAAGTATATCCCTTCACCTCCATTTATTTCTGCCTCCTTTTGGGATTCTGGGCACATGTGCCTATGCATCAATATATATTTCACGTGTCTGGGTCTGGAACGTGACCACAAAGTTGGCATGGGACTGAGCTGCCTTAACCACTATGCCACAGGCTGGCCCCGTAAAGCACTTTTAATATCAAATTACTAATGGTTGGTCATTTGGACTAGTTCTAAGACAGTATTATAAGTTATAGTGTAATAAAGTTACATACAAACTTTAAAATTATATCTGTACTTTTTAGGGTAATTTCATAAGAATTAATGGTATTAATATTTTCCGAATTGCTTATGCATATTACAAGTTGTCATCCAGATAGTTTGTACCAACTGAGCAGTGAATGAAAAGATTTCTTTTATTTTACTTTGGCAACAATGGACATTAGAATTTTTAAATAAATTGCAAATTTACTTATTGAACAGAAATTTTCTTACTTTAGTCTCATATTTTAAAAAATATTAATTAAAATTCATGACATAGATGATGACCTTTCGCAAATAGCATTGCCCTTGGAACTATTCTCTGCTTTGGATTTCAAGTGATAATTGACCAAGGGTATCTACCCTGTTTTTAATCAAGGCAGTCTTCTTTTTTTATTTTTTTAAGAGAGTTTTTGCTATAGGTCACATGCACTCACCAAAGAGACACAGAGAGACAAAAAGTGAGAAATCACCACCCGGGGGGATGGCCATCCCACAATCCCTTTTCCTCCATTCTCCTCTCAGGATCTTGGGCATGCACACACAAGCACCCAGCATGAATTTTAATTCACCAGGTCCAGGACTTGAATCATGGTCAACTACATGGGAGTTAAGCGATGTAACCATTATGCGATCTGCTGGTCCCCAAGGCAGTCTTCTTGATCTTTCAGAGTAATTCAACTCATTACTATTGCAGGAAAAGAAGAAACTACAATTATCAACCTGAGTTGGTGGTTTAGTAAGTTGCAGAGGTGTTGGAAATGACTAGGAGACATCCAGCTCCCACTCCACCTTTGTCCCAATTTTGTTACGGCCTTTTTCGTCATCTAAAATTACATACTTCAATTCACCAGCAAAAACTCCTCACCTGCCACTTCTCACACTGAAGTTTACCTGTTATGATCTCTTCCTGTAAGCCTATCAATTACTTTCTTATCCATACAAAAGTGAGTTCTCCAGTAATCATGGTGCCTCCACCCTTTTCTAGATGACTAACTTTCATAGCCGACACCTCTGCATTTACTTATTCTTGTGTTTCTACTTCCCCAATTGCCCTGAGCTGAACATTTTCCATATTTCTCACTGCCTTTATATAACCAAGTAATTAGAGTTCTCAGACCCTCAACTTACATAATTTCTTGTATCATGATTAACTGCTCACAATACCTAGCAGCAATTCTTGCTTACATTAAAGGTAGGGAGTTCACAAATAGTATGTCAAGAATACCTGAAATAAAAGAAGATATATTATCCTATGTCTGGGTTGGATAACTGACAGAACACTAAGGGAGTTGCCCAAGTATGGGGTGATACTATTTTCAATTAGACAAGTAATAGCTGAATATATTTTCACATTGCATATAGTGAAGAACAGAATATTGTAGTTACCCATACATAATGTGATTGATTTTTTAAATGAGCTTTAAAAAGACATAATAGCTGTACCAAATTATAACATAGAATTTCCTTTCAGTAAGGATTTTCAGACATGTGGATGCTTTTGAATGAGATCAGGTTATTATTCAAATATATGCAACTAGACCTTCAAGATAAGAAAGGGAAGGAAAAAGATGGCATGCTGCTCAATATCTAGGATACTTGAGAAGCAATCAGACTTCGAGCCAGAGGGTCGGTCTTAATGATCTTGAAGTCTTTTTGACTTCCATACTTAGAATTCTGTTTCCTGTGTTTTATTTTCTTCACAGACCCAGTGAACCTGGCAAGCCTATTGTAATTAGAAATTACAATTTAGAGCTGGAGCAAAATGGAATGGTTATATGTAGACACACCTAGGCAGCAGGCAGCCCTTCTGGCAGTCTGTGTTATTGTGTTTTTCTTCATGATTTCCTAATCCAATTGCATATTTGAGAAACTTAAACATTTTTAAAACGGAAAGAATTCAAGAGAGAAATGTTTTCCTTTTATGAGGCCTTGGTATCTCCAAAGAAAAGCAAAACTCTCCTGCCAAAGGAAAATGTTTGCATCGTATTTTAGTTTTATCGTTACACTGGTGGGAGGATGGAAGAAACCCAACATGTTTCTTTTTGTCATATTTCCTTTTTTATGCTTTTGTTTTAAATGCTGTCATTGAGTTCAGGGTCCGGGAGAGGGAGACGTTAATATGGAGATCATACCATGGATCTTTTTTAGGGTTTTCTTTTGTTCTTGGTTTAGTTTCTGCTGGATCAGACTGGGAGGATTTCTGAGGAGGCCACATGATTGAGGGTTGTAAAAGTCAAGAATCTTTGTTTTCAGTGATAATCTTATAACAAATGGGAGCCAGGTGTGCAATATTTGAGTTGGCTGCTTTTCAGGGTTTTTATTTATTTTTCTTTAGGTATGCAACAGCAAAGGCAGATGAAAATGAAAATACAATTTTCTAGTGCCTATTTTGGATGGTGTTTGAAATTGTTGAGCAATTAAAACAAATTATAAGGAAATATGAATAAAAATTCAAGCCCTTGGAATAACAAATGAATTTTGGAATTCTGCCAAACACAGTACGTTTTTCTTCTTCAATTATTCAGATTACATGATGTTATCCTTTTTTGTTAGTCCAAGGCCACCGATCTGGTTTCAATTCCTACAGACATACTTTGTAATAGGTCATTGACAGTTGTCTTAGTCCATTTTGTGCTATTATAGAATAGCACAGAGTGGGTAATTTATTAAAAAAAGGGCATTTATTTCTTCACAGTTCTGGAGGGCTGGGAAGTCCAAGATCAAGATGCTGGCCTCTTGATGAGGGCCTTCTTGCTATGTCAACCCATGGCTAAAGAGAAAAAAGAGGGCAAGAGAGAGAAAGGGGACCCAAACTCCTCCTTTTATGAGGAACCCATTACTGTGTAGTAAACCCACTCCAGCGATAAGAGCATCCATCTGTGAGGGTGGTGCCCCCATGACTCAACACCCTTTAAAGGTAAAATTCCTGACATCTCTGCATAGGGGGTGAAGTCTCCAACATACAAACTTTGGCAAACGTATTTAAGCCATAGCAATAATATTCATGGGTTACAGAACCTAAGAGGTGGAAGAGACCTAGAAATGATCTAATCATCTTTTCTACACATGTATGCTCGGTTTTTTATCTGTAACTGAAAATAATAATTGTATATATCTATGGAGTACAATGTAATGTTTGGGATATATATACATTGTGAAATGATGACATCTAACTAATTAACTGTCTTACTGTGCTTTGTGTTGCTATAATATAATACCTGAGACTATTATTACGAGTTGCTTTGTGAGAGACTTGTGCTGCATAAAAATTTCGCTGAAAAGCAGAAGGGGAGCAGGATACGGGTGGAAACCGTCACATGGCAGGAGAAAGCTGAGGCAGTAGAAGTCGCCTTTATAACAGTGCACTCTCATAAGAACTAATTTATTCCTGTGTCACCTAACTCACTCCTAAGAGACCTTGCTCACTCCTGAAAAAAAAGCATCTATCCCTCTTATTGACCTCATTACATTTTTTGCTTTTTTATTTTTAGATTTTTGCCATAGGGTATATGCACTTGACAGAGAGAAAAAAAGTGAGAAATCATCTCCCAGAAAGGATGGCCATGGCACAGTCCCTTCTCCTCCAGTCTTCTCCTGGGATTTTGGGTAAACCTGCACACACCTCACACGCATACACACACGGGCCCAGTATGATTTTCAAACTGCTGGATCTGAGACTGAAACCATGTTCAGCCATTTGGGAGTCCAACACTTTAATCTCCACGCCACCTGCCGTCCTCTTGTGTGTTTGTTTTTGCTAAAGGGCACGTGCACTTGTCAGAGAGAGACAGAGAGGAAAAGTGAGAAATCACCCTCCAGGGGGAATAGCCACACTGTGGTCCCTTCTCCTGATTCTCCTCTGGGGATTCTGGGGTGTACACAGATGCACCCACTGTGTTTTTCAAGTAACAGGGTCTGGGATTCCAGCCTCAGAGTTGGCCATATGGGATCCAGTACTTTAATCCCCCAGGCCATCTGCTGGCCCCTACCTTATTATCTTTTCAAAACGCCACTTCCTACCAGTGTCATACTGGGAAGTAAATTCCACCATGGGCCTCAGAGGGGACAATTAATACTCCAGTCCTAGAATTAACATATCCATCACCAGAAAAACATATCAGTTTATATTGTAACAACATTTGAATTTTGCTCTCCTAGCAATTTTGGAATATATTCATGCTGTGCAACAGATACCCAAAGTTTTTTTCTTCTACCTAACTGAAACTTTGACGCTTCAATAAACATTCCCACCTCCTCCCAGCCTCCGATAACCCCCATCATACTCTTTCTGTGAGCTGAACTTCTTTATATTTCATGTGTAAGTGAGATTATACAAAAGAGTATGTATTTCTGTGTCGGTCTTATTTGACTTAGTGAAATAAGCACACAGGATAGTGTCCTCCTGGCTCATCTATGTTGTCACAAATGGAAGAATTTCGTTCTGCTTTAAGGTTAATAAAACTCCATGGTGTATATATGAGATGTCTTCAAAAATTTATGGAAAATGCATGTCATGACAAAACTAAATATGGATTTCAAAATTTTGCACCAAAATAAACTTATACTTTAATTCATTCTTCCATGACCTTTTCCAAATCCCCTTGCATATTCCATATTTTCTTTATTCATCTATCTACTGATATAATTCTATATCATGGCCATTGTAAATAAAACTGCAATGAATATGTGAATGCAGACATCTTTTTGACATACTAATTTCAATTCCTTTGGGTATATCCCACTTCAGAAAGTGAGCAATCACCCCACAGGGGGATGGCCACATGTCAATTCCTTCTCCACCACTCTCCTTTTGGGATTTTGGGCACGTACATACATGTGCCAATTTGGGGCATACATGTACATATACCCAGTGTAAGTTAAAGCTATTGGGTCAAGGACTCGAACCACAGCTGGCCAAGTGGCAGTCCAGCGCCTTAACCACTACTTCACCTATGGGTCACCTGTTCCTCTTCTTTCATATTTGATTCAGTTCAGTGGTAAAACTGAGATTAGTGATCAGTCCTTTTTCTTTCAAGGTTATGCTGTGGTTTTCTTATAACATTTTTGCCTCCATTTCTTAATATGCAAATTAGGTGACAGAAAAATTATTTTCAAATAAGAATAACTGAATGCATACGTATAGCTTTCAACACTTTCTATTTCTCAAAATATCAGGACTTGTAGAGGGCATGCTTATGACAGCCATCTATTCCTCCATCTTTTGATTTCTGTACCCTGCTTTGTCTTGAGTAAAATCTCTCCTCATGTATTTCACAGAGGGCTGACCACATTCCTAACCCCAGTGGAGTGAGGCTAGTCTAATAACGCTTTCGTATGACCTGAGCCATGACTGAATCTTGCTGCCACCCCTGAAGTAAAGCAACCTGAGTTCATTGCAGGATTTTTGCAGATGCATTCCCTAAAGCAGGCACTTTCTTAGTGCTCTGGCTGCTGCCAGGATAGGATATAAATGCATTACTGTTGAAAACCATTACATGAGCAAAAGAGAGAGTACCTGAAAATGGGAGATGTCCCATAAGCAAGAGTTCACACAAGTACACAGAATGGGGTAGGAGAGGGGCATTGTGTTTCCCAAGGTGCCAAATTCTCTAAGAGTTCAAAGAAGTACACACCTTATGTAGACTCTAAATGTATTGCACATTTTTTGGACTCTGTGGTAATAATTAAATTCTACATTCCTTTTCTGTTAAACTGATACTCCACCATTTTTCTGAAAGGAGTTAGTAAATAAAGATACATGTGCCTTTGGATTAACTTTCATTCATATTTGTTCATCTCTCCTCATTGAATTTTTAATGTTAATGTATTTTTAAGACTTATTCTGAACAAGAATTATTCTAAGATGCTCCAGAAAGGGGTACGTGAGAACTGAAATAATTGCACGAGAAATGAAAATAAAACGTTGGGTATTTTTAACATTCTAACTTTAGATTTTGCTTAGAGAGGATGATGATGAGTAGGAATCCAGTTTGGAGTTAATCCTGTCTTATTACAAATGTGTGTATTCACTGGGACATAAAGCACTCTTATATTTATGGAGAAAAGTATCTTTTGAGTTGTTTTTAGATGTAGCCTTAAACACATCCAAGTACATTTTTTTTGTCCTTCTCTTTTTAGCAAATAGCCATTCTTAACGCACTTGAACTATGTTCCCTTTGTGTTTTCCTGTTATTGACACAGTATGGACTAAGACTATAAAAGAGATAATTTAAGGGCAACTTCATACCTAAAAAGTTGAAATCATTGGTTTCCCCTCACAGAAGACTCCCTGGGGAACATAATACAGGGAATCGTGGGCAATTTACGACTCGTTGTGATACGTATCTGTCTGATGTAAAAATCAATGGTTTCCTTTTTTTAAAAAAAAGGCCTCCCTGGGGACTAGAGAGTAGAAGGTCAGAACAGCTTCCTAGTTTGCATGCCCGACTGTGTGTTCTCCAATAGAAAACAGTTCTTCAAGTAATGACACCTGGGTCCCCGGTGCAGCGCAGACACGGCCCTGTGTGCTCTGCCACATCGACCACTGTGCTGCGATTATAGAGAGGGTCTTATCTGGAAGAAAAATGAAGGACTTCAAAGTTGAAATTGTAGCCTATTCTTCTGCCGCTCTCTCGCTCTCAAACTTTGTAAGCTTGATGCCCCTCTGCCCCCAACACACTCCTGTTTTAGAAAGGGGACATCTTTGTTGCACTTGTACATTGGACTTGGGGACCTGATTTTCCTGCTTCTTAAGACATTTCTTCACACCAAGAATTTAGGAAACCGCAGTGTTATGTTAGTGGCCCATATAACTTACTAGGTCAAAATAGTTTTACTTAATGTCAAAAATCTACTTTGGGATATCGGTAAACTTTATCTGTGAAAGAGCTGGGGTGTGTATGTAGAGACTGAGAGGAAAAGTGAAAAACAAGTTTCAATCTATGTTAAATACAAATGAAATTCTACATACAAAGTTGATGAGAAACAGGATTCAATCCACAAGAATCACCTAACACTCAAAATTTGATTTCTGACACCATTCTCTAATAAAAGAACCCAAGGATCTTCAGAGAATGACTGATTCAAGATCTAGGGCAGGGATTCTATGAGGTAAGCCTGGAATATCGTGTATCTCATATCTAAAAGAAAGGGAATTAGCCTGTCATGGATATATCTGTACCTAATATTTATTTATTACAACACTATTCACAATAGCTTAGATATAGAGCCACCTAAGTTTCCATCAACTGATGAATGAATAAAGAAAATGTAATACATCCACATACACCCACAGTAGAATACTATTAAGCCTTTAAAAAGAAAGAAAGCCTGTTATTTAAGGCAACATGGATGAGCCTTGAAGATAGATCAAGTGAAATAAGCTAGAAAAAGAAGGAGAAAAATGAACATTTCCATTCATATGTGGAAACTATAAACATTGCCCTTACAGAAGTAGAAAGGAGCAGAGTGGTTACTAGTGGAAGAGAAGGGTCGGGGGAGAAAAGATAAAGATGCTGGCTAATGGATAGAAAATAATGGTTAGGTCAGAATACGTTCTGTTGTATAGCACAGTGGGGTGACTAGAGTTAACACCCCTTCATTGTGTATTTCAGAATAGCTAAAATATTGAATGTTCTCAAATACAAAGTAATGATAAATGCTTGAGATGATGTATATGTTTCTTAACCTAATGTGATAATCAAATGTTGTATTAGTGTAATGTCACAAATATGTAATTATGTCAGAAGGCTCCTGGCGAAAGAAGATTTGGAGCCCTTGGTATTTAAACTATGTGTGTACCTGGAAGAAAGGCTACTTTAGCAATGCAAACAAGGCATAGGCCCAAGTTGTTCCTACTCAGTGGATAGAGAAAATAAGTATGAGAGAGTTCATGCGTATTTTGAGAAGACAGATTTCCTCCTTGTTATTTTTGTCAATTGTCATATTTTCTGACATACAGAAATCATGGCATTTCCTTTCTATTCATATTTAGCGACTTGGTTATTCTCAACCTGAGCCTCTTTTTAGTAATGTGCTAGATTTCTCTTTATTGTATGGAACACAGATATAAATTTGAAGAAGGTTGTTAAATCAGATTCTGAAGATCCGGAAACTAGGTCCATGTAGTTTGGAAAGGAAAAGGAATGCAACATGATGATTTTAGCTAAGTTTATGGTTTTTATTTTTGTACGAATCCTCAAACTAAGTGCTTGGATAAATTTAGTGAAATGTATGTCATAGATACCAAGAAAATCAAACTTTTGGAAGTTACTTTACTTGTTGGCAAATTGTTGTTACTTGAGAGCCTTTCAAACACCCAATAAAAGAGGTTTCTTTTCCATTAGTACATTCACAGACAATATTTAAATAGATTAAGTGAAGTGGATCAGAAACACATGGATTATGTTGCTTTTAAAAGCAAGCATGACTTTAAAATTGGGGGCAAAGTGTCTAGAAAAATGAGTTATTCTAGGACCAAAATATTTTATAATGGATTAATACATTTCAGAAACTCTTAAAGAGCTATAATCAAACAGAAAAGTACTTTGTAATTAAAACAAAAAGATTAATTTAAATAATCCAAGTTTTCTTCTCTTTTAGAATACTCTTGTTTGGCTCTTGTTTGGCTCAGTATTTTGTGTAGGTGCATTAATAATGTCACAGATATGTCCTATTTTATACATACATCAATGAACAAAGCACAATGTCCTTTTTTTTTTTTTTTTTTTTTTGAGAAGTTTTTGCTATAGGGCGCATGCGCTCGCCAGACAGACAGAGAGAGACAGGGAGACAGAAAGCAGGAAATCACCCCCCAGGGGGGATGGCCACGCCGCAATCCCTTCTCCTCCATTCTCCTCTCGGGATCTTGGGCACGCACGCACACGCGCCCGGCCTGAGTTTAAGCCACCGGGTCTGGGACTCGAGCTGCGGTCGACTACGTGGGAGTCCAGCGACATAGCCATTACGCTAACTGCTGGTCCCCACAATGTCCTTTTGGCATGGCTTAAAGGGCCCTTTAAGAACTGACTTCTGTCACCGTCCACTTTGCGAGAGGGTAAGAGAAAGGAAGGGAACATGGCTGAGTCCAGCAGCTCAAAGACTTGTCTTAGCTATTTGAAGGCAGGGACTGAATCAGTTCCCAGCATTTAGTAGGCATCTAAAACGTATTTGTTAAATTTAAAAAAAAAAAATGAGATTATTGAAAGAGTCATAAACATAGATTTATAAACAGGTTAGAGGAATCCAGTCCAATTAAAACTAAACAATTTGCCTAAGACCACTTGAAACAGATGTGAAGCTATGATCTCCTGATGTCCTTCCTCGCATCTATATCCATCTGAATTACTTAAGAAAGCTTTTTTTTCCCCTTTAACTCCAAAGTGATAGTTATAGACCCAAATGGTGTTAGTGAGAACAGAAGGAGTATGAAGCTGCAAAAGAGAGAAAGGAGAGTTGGGAGTGAGGTAAAGATAGCTTGAATGCTTATTCTGAGGAAGTCACACTGTCTCATTCATTAGACGAGTTATCTCATTTGTTTACAAATCATCACTAGAAGGTTTCAAATGTAAATTTGCTTTTCAGTTTTATATTTTCAATTCAGATCATTTTACAGTTGCTTTTACTCGGGATGACCTCCCAAAGCAAAGTAATTGAAAACTTTTAAGGTAAAAACAACTCCAGGTTTTATAGATCCTTTAATCTTTTCTCCCATGAAAATGTTTAACACAAGCAGGCCCAGCCAGTGGTACTGTTGTTAGGTCAGCTGAATCTGCATGCACGACTGTGTAGTTCAGGTTCTGGCCCCTAAAGCTTGAAAAATACGCTGGGAGTATGTGCATAGGTGCCCAAAATCCTGAAAAAAGGCAGAAGTGAAGGAGAGGAGATTGTGGCATGACCATCCCCCATGAGGGATGCTTTCACACTGTCCCTTTTTCTCTCCCCACTCCCACATAGCAAATCTGTCCATTAGCAAATTAAATTAAAAATAATAATAATAATTTACAATTGAGCTTCTATAAGATGCAGTGTAAGGAAAGTTTCATTTATTTTTTGACATTTATTCTCTACAAGCTGGAGAATGTCACATATATTTACTAAATTTAGTCAAATTGTGATTCCATTAAACTTTAAGCACAGTAATAAAGTATATATAAACGAAATATTTTTCATTAGGCATGTGGGTAGTTTTTCTTAAATTCTGGGGCTTTTCCCCCCCATTTCACCCTATTAAAAACTGCTTAAGGAAATAGAAATTGTGGTATGAGCTGTTTATTAACTAAGGAAATTCAAGTAGCTTTATATACAATTTTATCCAGATATCAAAATTTATCAAGGCATAAGTTTTATCTATAAATAATGTATTTTCAACTCATCTTTAATTTTTGCCCTTTTTTTTTTTTTTTTGCCACGAGGCACATGTGCTCACTGGAGGGAGGGGGAGGGAGAAATCACCCTTCACAAGGGATGGTCATGCTTCAATCCCTTCTCCTCCATTCTCCTCTTAGAATTTGGGCACATCTGCACATGTACTGGCATGTTTTTCTTCCCTTTTTTGAGTTATTTATTTATTTAATTTTATTTATTATTATTATTATTATTATTATTATTATTATTATTTAGTTTGCTATGGGGCATGTGCACTCACCAGAGACAGAGGAGCTTTCTCATTTTCTCTTGCAAGTGAGAAAGCAAGTCACCAGGTTCAGAATTGAATCTGATGGGCCATTTGAGAGTCTAGCACTTAACCACCATGATACCTGCTGGCCCTACTGGCATGTTTTTCAAACCACCTGGTCCAAGACTCTAACCATGCAGTCAACCATGTGGGATCCAGCCACCTTAACCACCAGCTGGTCCTGGTAAGCGATTTTTCAAGTATCTGAGCATTAGTATGCATACAATGATGATTTAATGTGTCCCCAAATATTAAAATTCACAAAACACCAAGCCTGTTTGGTGCATAATTTATTTTGATAATATAGAATTCTCTGAACCATGTAGTATATAATTCTAGGCATGTACTGATCATATCATATACAAATTAAATGCGTTATGACTTCTCTGATGACCCAATATATTACCTTTGCTATTATACTGTTAGTTCCTAGAAGAAAATATCTATGCTGAATTAATTAATTAATTATAAAAATTAGTGCACTGTCTATAGACCTCTATGTGTGTTACATCCTAGAAAGGCAAGGTTATAGAACATACTGTGTGTGTGTGAGAAGCAGCAGAAACATGGGAGGGATGGCAGTTGTGTCCAAAAATGTACATTATAGTGTGCTAAATGTTTTGATTAGTGCATTTATTTTTGGTTGTTTGTGGCAATGGGAAGCTGTAGGAAGTTTTTTTAAGAAAATATGCCAAAAAATTTTATGTTTTAGAAGAAAATGCTAATTTTTTCAGAGAAGGAAAATGAAGAACAGAAAACAGGAGAGCTGATAAGAAGTAGGTAAGACAGTCTAGGGGAGGCTAAGTGTAAACAAAGTAGAAAAGTCTAGATAAAAAAATGTATCAAGTTAATGATACTGGGAAAGAGTAAGAAGAGACAGGTTTTAGAAAATAAATAGATATATTGTGATTATGTGGGTTTTAATCCAGGAATCTGAGAATGCTTAAGAAATCTGTTAAGGTAATTGTATTAACAGTCCAAGCACTTACTGTATCCTTTCCTAAAAGGCCCTGCTCATCCATATATATGTGTGTGTGTGTGTGTGTGTGTGTGTGTGTGTATTTTTGTTGTTGTTGCTATAAAGTGTGTGTGTTCACCTGAGACAGACGTGCTTTAATCCCTTATCCTCCATTCTACTCTTGGGATTTTGGGCACACACGCACTCACACCCAATTTGTCCTTTTAAGTCGCTGGATCTGAAACACAACTGTACTGTCAGCCATGTGGGATGCAGTATCCTAACACCATGCTACCTGCTGCCCCATCCACATGTAATTTAAGTCTCAAGCCCATTCTCAGGTCATTCAGGTGTCTATTCTTATGTTCCTTTCATAGAGAAGACTTAAGGAACCTCCATTTCCAAAGGAGCACTTAGTATCTCTTTCTAACCATTTATGCTGTTTATTTTCTACCTAAGAGTAGTTGCTACCTAACCCTATATTAATTATCTTTTAGTTTTCATTTATTATGCCTCCTTTACTGAAATGCTTGATGCCTAACAGCAGGGACTTAGACTCTCAATCATTGCGACATCCCCAGCACTTCGGACAAAACTTGGCACAGCGTAAGTGATCCAACTAGTTTTGAGGTACTGATTTATTACTTTCCTAAATATTAAAAATATGTCTGAAAACACTCCAACACCTATTTAGGTTAGAAAAAGATGAGTACTTTCTTTACATAGCACTTACATGCTTAATAAAAGATCACAAGAAGTATTCCTATTAAAATTAAAAACAGCACCAAAATAAGAATTTTTTCTTTGCTCATTCTCTCTCTCTCTCTTTTTTTTTTTTTCCTGGAGTAACTAGCCAAGAAAACTAAAGGAAAGAACATATAAACATTTAAAAGTGTAATTTATCTGTAAAAGTTGAGGATACATGACAAACTATTACAATCGATAAGAAAACTTAAAATTTCTGAACACAAAATGAATACTCCTAAGTCAATGCCTTTCTTATAATAATAACCAGTCCATCTATAAAATAGAAGGAAAGATCACATTTTTTTTTTTTTTTTTTGAGAGGTTTTTGCCATAGGGCGCGTGCACCCGCCAGAAAGACAGAGAGAGACAGAGAGACAGAAAGCGAGAAATCACCCCCCAGGGGGGATGGCCACACCACAATCCCTTCTCCTCCATTCTCCTATCGGGATCTTGGGCATGCACGCACACGCACCCAGCATGAGTTTTAAGCCACCGGGTCCGGGACCCGAACCACGGTTGACTACATGGGAATCCAGTGACATAGCCATTACGCTAACTGCTAGTCCCAAAAGACCACATTTTTAACATGAAGAAGAATACCTGTGAAGAAAGCATTTAAGATTACTATGAAATACTTTAAACTGCAAGAATGAATCTAAGAAATAGAACAACTATGAAGACATATAGAAAAATGATCTAAAGATAGTTCCCTGAAGATTTAAGATTATTCCCATAAAAATATCAGAATAAGTTTGTTTTAAAAATTAGGAAAGAGATCAGCAGATGGCGTAGTAATTACATCACTGGACTCTTACGTAGCTGACCACAGCTTGAGTCCTGGACCTGCTGGCTTAAAACTCAGGCTAGGCACCTGTGCATTCAAGCCCAAAGTCCCGAGAAAAGAATGGAGGAGAAAGGATTGTGGCCTGGCCATCCCCCTACGAGGTGATTTTTCACTCTCTGTCTCTCTGTCTCTCTCTGGCTCTCTGGGGAATGCATGTGCCCTATACCCGGTCCCAAATCAGCAACATTTTATGTCCTGATTAAAACCCATAAGAAAATGTCACGTAGAAAAGATCCTATTTACTGCAGTAACAGAAACTATGAAAACTGTGAGGTCTTTATAGAGAATATTATAAAATGTAAAATATTGACATAAGACATGATCCCAAATAAATTATAACACAAAATGTTTTAATATATTGAAAGACTCAATACAATCAATCAACTGAGTTTTCTCAAAGTGATTTATGTATTTAACACAATCATAAGAGTCTTTATTGAAATCTGATAAACTCCAGAAAACATCTAGGTAAAAACAGAGAACCAAGAATAATAAGAAAATTTTGTAGGAGAACGACATTGAGAAACTTAAACAACCAGACATCAAGATTATTGTAAAATGATAGTAATAAAATATCATTATATTTTAAGAGGAAGGGACAAATATTGAAAACTTGAGACCTCAGAAATGTAGTGTGTTATATAGAAATATGGCAGACTGAGATGTTTATCAATCAAAAGGGATTATAGTGGACTATTTAATAATTAGTGATGGAAAAACTGATAATCCATATAGAGATAAGTTAACCAATACTTACATCATAAAAAGATGGTATTGTAGGTTAAGTACATAAATGTATAAGGCCAAAATATACAAATTATAGGATGAATTGTAAAAACAAACAAACAAAAACTTGATGGCATTTGAATAAAGAATAATTTATTGGAAAAACTGAAAGAAAATCAAAAGTAGTAAAATGATCATTCAGAACAATGACTACGTTGAAATTCAAAACTACTTCAATAAAAGAAGACAATGTGAAATACTAGCTACAAACAGATAAAAGATGTTTACAATGAATGGCCAACTTAAACGTCGGGACAGATCCGGTAACACCAATAATATAATTGAATGTGAATGGATTAAATTCTCCAATCAAGAGACACAGATTGGCTGAATGGATAAAAAAACAGAAACCCTCTCTCTGTTGCCTTCAGGAAACCCACCTCATGGATAAAGACATACATAGACTGAAAGTCAAGGGTTGGAAAAAAGTTTCCCATGCAAATGGGAACCTAAAAAAAGCTGGAGTCATGATACTAATTTCTGACAAAACAGGCTTTAAAACAAAAACTGTTCGAAGAGACAAAGAAGGGCACTATATTGTAGTAAAAGAATCAATAGATCAAGAAGATACAACACTTACAAATATCTATGTGCCTAACACAGGAGCACCCAAATATGTGAAGAAAAAAACAGATCTACAAGGGGAGATAGACTGCAATACACTAATTGTTGGAGACCTCAACACTGCACTATCCCCTCTGGACAGATCATCTAGACAAAAAATAGATAGAGATAAAGGATCTAAACAATACCATAAATCAAATGGACTTAACAGATATCTATAGAACTTTCCATCCAAAACCCATGAGATACACTTTTTTCTCAGCCCCACATGAAACTTTTTGAAGATTGACCACATTATAGGGCACAAAGCAAGCCTCTACAGATTCAAAGGCATAGAAACTATAACCAGCATCTTCTCTGACCATGATAGAATTAAACTTGAGTTTAATTTCAAGGGAAATCCTCAAAAATACTCAAAGACATGGAAACTAAATAACCTACTCCTGAATGACTCCACAACTACTGAAGAAATAAAGACTGAAATCAAAAGATTCATGGAAGCCAATGAGAATGAGAACACAAGTTTCCATAATCTTTGGAACACTGCTAAAGCTGTAATAAGAGGGAAGTTCATAGCAATTAGTGCACATAAGAGGAAGATGGAAAGAAGGCAAATGGATGACCTAACATCATGCCTTAGGGAATTGAAAAAGCAACAGCAAAAAAATTTATAAAACTCCAGGAGAAAGGATATAATAAAGATACGAGCAGAAATAAATGAAATAGAAAATAAACAAACTATACAGAAAATAAATGAAAGTAAAAGCTGGTTCTTTGAAAAGATCAACAAAATCGATACACCACTAGTGAGACTTATTAAGAAGAAGAGAGAAAAGAATCAGGTGAATCAAATCTGCAATGAAGCAGGCAATATAACAACAGACAAAATAGAAATATAAAACATCATTAGAGGATACTATGAACAACTATATGCCAAGAAACAAGACAATCTGAATGAGATGGACAAATTCCTGGACACATACAGTCTACCAAGATTGAGCCAGGAGGATATAGAAAGTCTGAATAGGCCCACAACAAGCCAGGAGATTGAATCAGTAATAAATAACCTTCCAACAAAGAAAAGCCCTGGCCCTGATGGCTTCACCTCTGAATTCTAAAAAACTTTCAAAAAAGAGTTAACCCCCATTCTGCTCAAGTTTTTTCTTTCTTTTTTTTTGAGAGGTTTTCGCTACAGTGCACGTGTGCTCACCAGAAAGACAGAGAGACAGAGAGACAGAAAGCGAGAAATCACCCCCCAGGGAGATGGCCACACCGCAATCCCTTCTCCTCCATTCTCCTCTCAGGATCTTGGACACACACGCACACTTGCCTGGCATGAGTTTAAGCCACCAGGTCCGGGACTTGAACCGCAGTCAACTACATGGGAGTCTAATGATATAGCCATTACGCTAACTGCTGGTCCCCTGCTCAAGTTATTTCTAAAGATCAAAAAGGGTGAATCTCTCCCTAATTCATTCTATGAAGCCTCTATCACCCTTATCCTTAAAACAGATAAGGACAGAACCAGGAACAAAAACTATAGACCAATATCTCTGATGAATATAGATGCAAAAATTCTCAACAAGATACTAGCAAATTGTATCCAACAACTTATGAAAAAGATTATACGTCATAATCAGGTAGGCTTTATATCAGGAATGCAAGGTTGGTTCAACATATGCAAAACCATAAATGTAATACACCATTATTAACAGGAAGAAAGATAAAAAAACATATGGTCATATCAGTTGATGCAGAACAAGCATTTGGTAAGATACAACATCACTTCATGATCAAGACTCTCAGCAAAATTGGCACAGAAGGGTCATTTCTCAACACAATAAAAGCTATCTATGAAAAACCCATAGTGAACATCATCCTGAATGGAGAAAAACTGAAAGCTTTCCCACTAAAAACAGATACAAGACAAGGATGTCCACTTTCTTCACTCCTTTTCAATATAGTACTGGAAGTCCTCACCAATGCAATCAGAAAAGAGGAAAAAATTAAAGGCATCCAAATAGGAAAAGAAGAGGTGAAACTCCTCTCTCTATTCACAGATGACATGATTGTATACATAAATGACCCAATGGTTTCCATTTAAAAAATCCTGGAAGTAATACACGAATACAGTAAAGTTGCAGGATACAAAATCAATATACAGAGATCTATAGCATTTCTATATATGAACAACAGGCAGACTGAGATAGAACTGAAAAAAGTTATTCCATTTACCATAGCCACAAAAAATATAAGATACTTAGGAGTAAATCTAACCAAAGAAGTGAAAGCCCTGCAAAAGGAAAACTATGAGAAGCAAAAACTAGAAATGAAAAGTGACACAAAAAAGTAGAAGGACATCCCATGTTCCTGGATAGGAAGAATTAATATAATCTAAATGGCAATTCTACCCAAATTAATCTACATATTTAATGCAATGCCAATCAAAGTACCAGAGACATTTTTCACAGATCTAGAAAAGACAATCATAAAATTTGTCTGGAATCATAAAAGACCCTGTATTGCCAAAGGAATTCTACACAAGAAGAGTGGAGTGGGCGGCATCTCACTCCCTGATTCAAAAACATACTACAAAGCTGTGGTAACCAAAACAGCATGGTCCTGGCACAGAAACAGACATGTGGACCAATGGAACAGAATAGAGTCTCCAGCAATAAATTCCCAAACATACAGTCAACTGATTTTTGACAAAGGGTACCAGTCAATCCATTGGGAAAAGGAAAACCTCTTCAGCAAATGGTGCTGGAAAAACTGGATTTCCACCTGCAGAAAGATGAAACTCAACCCTTACCTCTCACCTTTGACAAAAATTAAGTCAGGGTGGATCAAAGATCTAAATCTAAGACCTCAAACTATAAAACTGCTCCTAGAAAACACTGGAGAAACTCTGGGAGACATTGGGGTAGGGAAAGACTTCTTAAGTAAGACCCCCAAAGCACAGTCAATAATCCCCAAAATAGACAAGTGGGATTACATCAGACTAAGAAGTTTCTGTATGACAAAAGACCCAGTAGTTAGTGTGAACTGACAGCCCTCAGAATTGGAAAATATTTTTGTAAATTATGCATCAGATAAGGGACTGATAACGAGGATACACAAGGAACTCAAGCAGCTGTTTGGAAAAAATATGATCAGTCCTATTAAAAGATGGGAGAAAGAGTTGAAGAAAAAGAAAAACACTCTCTAAAGATGACATATGAATAGCCAAAAGGCATATGAAAAAATACTCAATATCCCTCATCATAAGGGAAATGCAGATCAAAACAACACTGATATATCACCTAATCGTAGTCAGAATGTCTAAGATTAAAAAAAAAAACAAAAAATGATAAGTATTGGCAGGGGTGTGTTTAAAAGGGAATACTCCTACACTGCCGGTGGGAATGCAAATTAGTCCAGCCACTGTGGAGAACAATTTCGAGATTCCTCAAAAATCTACAAATAGAACTATCATATGATCCAGGGATCCCACTCCTTGGTATCTACCCAAAGGACAGAAGAATTCATCAGAAAAGTGTTTGCCCATCAATGTTTATTGCGGCACTATTCACAATTGGTAAGACATGGAACCAACCCAAATGCCCACGAACAGATGAATGGATTGAAAAACTGTGGCACATATACTCTATGGAATACTATTCAGCCATAAAAACACCAAACAAACAAACAAAGAGACAAAAACCCTTGCTTTTGACAGAAAGTGGAAGAATATGGAAGATTTACTGCTGAGCGAAGCAAGCCAGGCTATGTAGGAGAGACATTGTATGTCTCCACTTACTATATACCTAGTGTCCACATTCTATGACTGAAACTGATTGACCAAAGGATATAGAAACACAATAAATGGGTGTAAATACCAGATATAATGTGTGTGCAAGAGTAGGGCCTGACAAATGACATTTAGAAAAAAAAATACAGAGGCAAAGCATTAATGAGACAAAAGAAACGAGCTGTTGAATATATTTTATAGTTTAATCAACTGAACTAGGGAGAAATGTTCACTGAAATATTCACTTTGTAAACTAAAAAGGTAATTGAATGTATAAAAAATGAAATAAATAAAAAGGGAAAAAAAGATACTTACAATGAAATTTTTTGACATTAGATTGCCATCCATTTTTGACATTAGATTGCCATCTACATTTTATAAAGAACTCCTGTAACTTGTAAGAAAATTGTGCAAATGTTTGGAAAATAAGAAGTGAAAATGAAAACAAACTGGGGGAAAGTTTATGAGGCAACTATTCTCAGACATTGGACAGCAGGCGGTACAGACTTCAATTCCTGAGGGAAAGGAAACTCATAAAATAAGCTCCAAGGTTTCAGTGCGTCTCTATGGGAAGTTACAGATCATTCAGAGATTAGAGTATGGGACTGCTGACATGAGATTATCATGAAAGCATTGCTACATGATGAGTACAAGATAATAGAAGTTATGAGGCATTGAGAAACATAAATCAGACTTGCAGTCTTAGTGAGAAATGAAAAACCACCTTAATCTCAAGTAAAACTAAATTAGAAATAAGAGTCACACCTATAGCAATATGCACACTAGAGTAGCACTAACAAAGTAAAAGTGCAAACCTCAGAAAAATCATTAAGACAGAATTTGGAAGTAGAGCTCCACTGAAAGAAGAGTCTGGAAAACACTGGCCTTTCTACAGATATATGCTAACTTGGATCTCTATTCAAAATATCAGCCAGAAAATAAATAACCAAATAACAAAACAATACTCTTGGAAGAATCATCCAATGTATCATTTTAAAGATTTACTATATAGTCAAAATATATGAGATATCAAACAAATAGAAAGAGGTGACCTCTAGTTAAAAATATTAAATACATTTGACCCTGTAACACAGCATTTAAGCACTATTGTTAGAGAGCTAGATCCCACATGGCTGACACGGTCGCTTGAAAAACAGGTTGGGGGGACCAGCAGTTAGCGTAATAGCTATGTCGCTGGACTCCCACATAGTCGACCGCGGTTTGCGTCCCGGACCCGGCAGCTTAAAACTCATGCCGGGCGTGTGTGCGTGCGTGCCCAAGATCCCGAGAGGAGAATGGAGGAGAAGGGATTGCGGCGTGACCATCCCCCCTGGGGGGTGATTTCTCGCTTTCTGTCTCTCTGTCTCTGTCTGTCTGTCTGGCGAGCGCACGCACCCTATAGCAAAAAAAAAAAAGAAAAACCTCTCCGAAAAACAGGTTGGGCACATATGCATGCATGCCTAAAATTCTGAAAAAATGGAGAAATGGAAGAAAAAGGATTGCAGTGAGACCACACTCCATTGGGTGAGAATGTACTATCTTTGTCTCTGGTGACTGCACATACCCTCTGACAATTCAATTATTTAAAAAAATAATAATAATAATCAGAAACCAACCCCAAGATAATTTAGGAACTGCTTTTCACAGATCATGATTTTAAATCAGCTATTTTATACATGTATATAATATATATGTATTCTATATGTATTCATATGTAACATATGAACATATGATAAATTACGTGCGACACATAGACATGTAAAAACATAGATTTAAAGATAAATATTGTGTCAGTGAGTGAATAGATAGGTTATTTCAGCTGAGAAATGAAAAGAATACAAAAAGATCAGATTGGAAATTCTAGAATTAAAAACTCGAACACGTGAAGTTAAAAAAAAAAAAAAAAAACAACAGAAACCTAGGGCCAGCTAGTGGTGTGGTTAAGGCAACTAGATCCCACATGGCCAAATGTATGGTTCAATTCCTGGACCCAGTGGCCTGGGGAACACGCAGGTAGATGTATGCAAAAAAATCTCAAGAAGAGAATGGAAGAGAAGGAATTGATTGCAGCACAGCCATGCCCCTCTCCCCAAGGCTGTTTTCTCACTTTCCTTCTCTCTGTCTCTTTCTGTCTCTCCTTTGTCAAGCACATATGCCCTACAGCAAATGAAGAAGAAAAGAAATCTGATTTTCTTCACAGTAGACAAAATGGGAAAAAGAGGGGGAGGGGTTGTCAGTGAACTCGAAGGCATGTAATTATGACATTTGGTTACAGAGGCTTTATAGCATGTTTTAATATATGGTAAGACTATTTTCATTGCATAGCTTTTATTGTTAAGTGTTTTCTTAGATGTTCTTGCAAGTTTATTTTCCATGTCAACTTTAAGATTATCTTGACCAGTTTAAAACAAAAAAAAATTTTATAATAAGATTGCATTATGATAATAAGTTAACCTTATAGTATATACATACAATAGATTTCCCAAGATGGCTTTTTGGAGCAGTTTCCAAGTTTTGCATGTTTAAAAATGTCTGTAGCTTTGATAATTGAGGGACAATCTGAATGAATATAAAATTTTTACTTCACACTCTTTCCTTGAGTTTCTTTCCATATCATCCCCCTCTAGTTCTTCCGTACTCTACCTTTCTTTCTTTCCTCTTGCAAGGATGATTTATCCATATTTTGACTTGTATTTCATTGCTGATTTAGCCTTACCTTGATTTATATATTGCTTTCGAGAAAGATAGTGATATGAAATGGTGTTATTTGTGTCAACTCTAACTAAATCAAGCCAAGACCACAGAGGAAGTATTTTCTTATGTTAACCTGCCTAATAAGGACTGATTTAAAGACTGCCAGAGTCACAACTTTGCACAAATATCACTGCAACCTGACACAAAGACTACCTCTGTGAAAACAACTGCTTAAAGTCTATTAGCCCAACCCCATCTTCATTAGTGATTCTGTTAGCCAAGAAAAATTGTCCCCAAACAACTGTTTTAATCTCTCCTACCTCCCCTGTTGCTTGTGGTTTTTGCCATTAAAACCTGTCCAAGGATTGTAAGACCTCAGTGAGCATGTTTGGGAATACCTGATTTACGCTCCTCTGGGCTGCAAACTGGCTTCAGTCCCATATTTTTGGCTTATAATAAACCTTTTTCAATATTTTAGAGTTTGATTATTTCTCATTGACAATAACACTTTAACTCTTTCATCCGTGTAAATTATATTATCTCTCTCTTTTTATAGAGGACTCTTTCTCTTATTTTTAATACTTAAGAGAGGTACTAGAATAAATCCCAGAGTTGATACCTGAGTGCCCTTTCTCTCAGGTACTACCCTGTTCTTTTCTACATGTAAAATTTAATTTCCTAAAGTATTCTTGGATTGTAGTTTAAAGACTGAATTGATTCCATTTTTCCTTCTCCTTTAGAATGTTCTTTTCAGGATCAGCAGTTGACGTAATGGCTATGTCCCTGGACTCCGATGTAGTCGACCATGGTTTGAGTCCCAGACCCAGTGGCTTAAACTCACACTGGACGCAGGTGTGTGCGTGCCTAAGATCCCAGAGGAGAATGGAGAAGGGATTTCGGCGTGGCCATCCCCCCCGGGGGTTGATTTCTCGCTTTCTGTCTCTGTCTCTCTCTGTCTTTCTGGTGAGCCCACACACCCTTTAGCAAAAACCTCTCAAAAAAAAAAAAAAAAAAAAAAAAAAGAATGGGAACCAGCAGTTAGCATAATGGCTATGTCGCTGGACTCCCACATAGTCGACCTCAGTTCACATCCCGGACCCGGTGGCTTAAAACTCACGCCAGGCACGTGTGCGTGCGTGCCCAAGATCCCACGAGGAGAATGGAGGAGAAGGGATTGCGACGTGACCATCCTCCCTGGGGGGTGATTTCTCGCTTTCTGTCTCTATGTCTCTCTCTGTCTGGCGAGTGCACGCGCCCTATAGCGAAAACCTATCCAAAAAAAAAAAAAAAAAGAATATTCTTTTCAACCACTTCCTCTTCTATTCTTTTTTCTTCATTTCACTCTCATTTGGGGGGTTATTTTCTTCTTTTCTTTTTTCTTTTAAGCTGCTGCTGCTGCTTTTTTTTCTTTTTTTAATTTGTATCTCTAATTGAGCCTGTGTAATTTTATCTTTACTTCTTCTATGATTTCCTATCTTTTCGTCTACCCCTCTCCCCTCTCTCTCTCTCTCTCTCTCTCTCTCTCTTTATCTCTCTCTCTCTTTTAGTGCCAAAGGACACAGGCATGCATGTGAGGCAGTGGGTAGGGAGAGAAAGCACCTCCCAAAGGGGTCCATTGTGCCACAATCCTTTTTCCTTCAGTTCTCTATTCTGTCAGGATCCTGGGCATGAGTATACATTCCAAATTGTTATGTTTGTTTGGTTTTAATTTTTCAAACCAACAGGGCTGAGACTTCAATCCTGGCTGGCCATGTGGGATCTGGCTTCTTCTGCACAGCACCCAACTACTGTGGGTTAGTGAGGGTCATCCTCTTTCTTCTGTTCTGTGTATTCCTTCTTTCTAATATAAAACTAATTAATGCTTTATTTCTTTTAGATTTTCTGTTGTTCATTTGGATGCGTTTGTTCTTAAAATTTGAATTTCTGAATCAAGGTGTTTTGTTTTGTTTTTGATGTATCCCAAATCTTGCTTGCTAGATTAAAAACTTCAAATATCAGTGCCATTGGTCCCTTCCTGCAGAGAACTTCATGCTAACTCCACCAAATATACACATCAACTTGTTTCTAGCAACCTTAGCATTGAGCAAGAGAAACAATGACATCATACCATCCGTTTTCCCTAATGACATTTAACAGACCCATGAGGATGGATGCTGTGGCATCCTTCAGGACAAAGAAAAAGCTGAAGCAGGTTTCTGCAAGCTTAGTGTACTTGTAAAATAATCTCCATCCATGTCTGCTATGGACTAAATTGTGTCTCCCCACTCCCAAATTCATAGGCAGCCCAATGTGACTGTATTTGGACAAGGCTTTTTGGAGATAATGAAGGTTAAGTTAGGTCATAAGGGTGGGGTTGCAATGCAATATCATCAGCGGTCTTAAACCAATGGGAAGATCACGATCTTCATACACCCATAGGAAAGGCCTTCTCTTCTGGCCTTCCCTTGCAAGGAACCAAGTTGGCTGCAATGTTAACCTTGTACTTTTCAGCTTCCAGAACTCTGAGGGATAAATAAATTTCTGTTGTTTAAGGCATCTAATCTAGAGTATTTTGTTGAATCCATCCAAGCTCACTAATGCAATGTCCTCCTGGGATCAAATTAAGCATCCCAGAATACACTAAGCCAGGTCAATGTATAGTGGACATCCTCTTTGCATGTATTCCTCTTTCTTCCCCACTAGATTACAAATTTCAGTTCATTTGCATCGCTCACAGTATGGGATTTTATTAATTATAAAAATGCATATTCATAGTAACAAATCAAATGCAGTTCAGAGAAGAATAAATGAAAAGTTGGTTCTCGTTTATTATCCCCTTCTGCCATGCCACCCTCTTGAGATATTGAAATGAACTGAATCCTTCTCTCAATAAAAGAAACTGAATCTGTAAAGAAACTTTTTAAATTTATTTTTTTATTATTTTTTGCATTACTTTTTCTATATTGACATTTCTTCAAATTAAAAGTCATTAGCTAGAATACTATGCACCTTATCTGAAGTATATTCTCCTCAGCTCACATTTCACTGAGATGAATTTTGCTTATACTGTTTAAGATATTTTATCACAAATTTGTAGTGACTTCAATTACTCTTATAATGATTTCATGCTGAAGAATGTACACTTATCCTGTCCCTTTTTTAACTCTTCAGGTGTGTTCTATACTGTCGTATATGGCTAAATATTTTCTCAATTTAATAACCACTTGATTCAGTTATCAAAACTATACATGCTTTTATAAAATACCTATTAGTAGTAGTAAGTTTCCTTTAAACAGAAGTGGTCAAAAATAAAATAATCAAGGGTCAGTCTATATTTTAGCAAACAAATTATAGAAAAAAAATATTAAAAAATCTGATATAACTTTGAAACTGTTTTTGTTAAATCTTGATTAGTACATATGTATTTTAAGATTTTTAATTTAAATATCATTTGAAAACATATGTTTTTTAATCTTAAAACTGAAATACACTGTCAAAAGTTCTCTTGGCTAGGGGGCTAGACAGTAGCACCCTGGCAAATAACACCGGATGCTCTGTGAGCTTGACCCACACAGGAAAGTTCCAGGTTCACATCTACAGATCTCCCTGAGTACACTGGGCATGAGTGTACCTGTGGTTCAGGGTTGGCAGAGATCAGGTGTGGATCGTAGTATCAAGATTCTGTTGGGATTGCTGTCTCTTCCTCTTTCCTTCTCTCTCTCTCTCATCATGGACAAAAAAAAAAAAAAAAAAAAAAGAAAGAAAACTTAAAAAAAAATTCCTCTTGTCTAACCCTCTGTCTTTAAAATGAAAATATATTATCAAAGCAACTTAAGTCAAATGAATAGATTTGTTCTATCTAGCAAATACTAAAAAGCCAAGTTTTCTAAATTCTCATTCCACATGCTATAATGATGTCTCCTGATTGTACTGTGTTTAAATAACAACAAATAATATGCATTTTCAGTTTTAAAATCCCATGTTTATAGGAAACCAGACCTTTACAAGTATTACCTTACGTTTCCATCTAAATCATTCTGGTAAAATTGTTACAGGAATGAAAGACTTCAGGACAGAGATGTTTTTATTATTTCTAAAAAAGTCTTAAATTTACAAAAATAAATATAATATATATGTGTATTAATGTGAGGGTGTTTGCATTTATCCCCCCCCACACACACACACACATACAAACTGTGAGCTTCAGAGAATACATGTGATATATTGGAAAATCAATGCAATCAATTGATTGTATCAACTTAAACAGGAAAATTTATTACCTTATCTAAGTGTTTCTTGTACTAAAGATCACACAAATTGACACTATGCTTAGTGGACTGGATGTCTAAAGGCTACAATTAGTGACTCTCACAATCTCTTGTATCTAGGTCATTAGCTAAAATCCAGATCGCAATGCTACTGCTTAGACTGTAACTGGCTTGCAAAGTGTTTCAAATTTTTATTAAAACTGTGATGCTTGAACCCCACTTTACGCTATATTTTCTCAAGGATAGTGCATTATTTCACCCTAATCATCTTTAACTGGTTCTGTATTTCACATATAAATACCTAAACAGAAATAAATGTAATCAATACATTTATTCTATAATAATAAAAGTTTCTGATTCCTTCTTTTTTTAAGAAAACACAATGACAGAGGACAAAAGCTTGTTTTATCTTCCAGATTGAAGGAGGAGGTACAAGCATGGAGGGAGAGCTCATTTTTCTCTCAATGGGACTATTTTCCAGAGAGGTTTTTTGAGACCGGTCATATGTAAAGAAATTTTGGTGAAAACTGACAAAAATGTGTCTAAGGTGGGGCAAGAACAGTTCTCCATCTTCTCACACAGATTGTAACTTCAGCACCTCTGGAAAAAATGGTACATTATTACAAATAGTATTTATTCTTCCATTTTCATGAACAGAATGCCTTTGAAGTGAAAAAGAGGGCAGGACTGAGGCACTGAAGGATGCCATGCTATAGGGAAAGTGGGAAATGCCCAATAGTATATTTAGAAAAAATGGCTCCCAGTGAAAAGCTACCATGTGCCATGAATAGGTGTTTACTAGGAGGCCTCGAGGTTTTCATTCTAGGGTAAGAGAGCTGTCTGAACAAAGGTATCATTTGCCACGTGTTTTAAACCCGACCATCAGTTGTTGGGCACTCAGGTTGACCCCGTGTCTGAGCAATTTTATATATGGCTGCAATAAACGTGGATGTGTGAGCGTCTTTCTGTTTCCCTGTGCTTTAGGTAAATATCAAGGAGTGGAATTGCTGAGTCATAAGCGTACAAAAAATGTTCAGTGTTTTATCATAAAGGATATGCAAAACAAAATCATTGTGAGCTATCACTTAGCTCCAGTCAGAATAGCTGCAGTCAAAAAAGCTAAGAATGACAACTACTGGGATGGCTGTGGTAAAAACAGGAACTGCCTGCCTGCACTGCTGGTGGGAATGTAAATTAGTACAGCCACTGTAGAAAATAAAGACACCATGAATACATACAGATTCACGAGGATTTCTTACTCAACAGTGGTGTTAAGAAATGCTCATTTTTATAACAGAAACTTGCAATAGTCACTTGGAAAAGAAAGATAATTTATTATCAAACTGATTCTATGAAAAACATATATATATGTATATGTATAAACATATATATATATATATATACACACATACATATATATATACATATAAACATATATATATGTATGTGTATATATATGTATATACATATATATATATTAAAAATAAAACAATTTTAACCAAACTTAACTAACATTTAAGGTTATAAACTCGGGTCCAGCAGATGGCATAGTGGTTACATCGCTGGATTCCCACATAACAGTGGATTGAGTCCCAGACCTGACGGCTTCAAACTCATGCTGGGCCCTGTGCATGCGTGCCCCAAATCTCGAGAGGAGACTGGAGAAGAAGGGATTGTGGCACAGCCATCCCTTCCTGGGGAGTGATTTCTGTCTCTCTGTCTCTGTAGCAAGCACAAGCACCCTAGAGTATAAATCTCTCTCTAAAAAGAAAAAAAAAAAGTTATAAACTCACTATTTTTTTTTCTTTTTTTTTTTTTTTTTTTGAGAGTGATTTGTGCTAGAGGGCATGTACACTCGCCAAAGAGACAGAGAGACAGGAAGCTAAAAATCACCCCCTGAAGGGATTGCCACACCACAATCCTTCTCCAATCTCTACTTGGGATTTTGGGCACACACATGCACACACCCAGTGTGAGTTTCAAGTTTCAAGCCACCAGTCTAGTACTTGAACCATGGTCCACTATATGGGAGTCCAGTGATGTAACCATTATGCCATCTACTTGTCTCTAACTCAGTATTTCTAATTATAACAAAACAATAATGAGACACTCATCCTGTGTCTGCCCTCATTTTGAACAAAAAAGCAGCTAGTTTTAGCTTATTTTAAGTGGCTGCACTGCTAGTAAACTTGTTTTATATTTGAAAAATTAGATTCAACATAATGTATATATGAAACTGAAATCCAGCAGGTCTCTATAACTTCTGTGGGTTTATGTGTGTGTGTGTTTGCTGTATACAATAGAAACTTATTGCTTAAACTCTCTTCTTTTTAAAATTAACTTCCTGTTTGCATTCTAGTGGGAAAAATATCACAGGAGGTGTTTGAACAGCTTGAGATCTGTTGACCTGGGAACCATTTTCCTATGATCTAAGCTCTTGGCTTAGAGTTGAAACATTTCTGAAGGTTGATAACTAACATCTTTTTAAGTCTCCAGTATTTTATTCCCATTTCTTTTTAAGCTGGTAACATAACAGAGATTTTAAGGGCCTCATTGATTTTCAAACACAGTTTTCCATGGTACCTTAAGTTTATATGGCCAGGTCCACTCACCAACAACCTAATGAATCTGTAACCCACAAGTAAAGCAAAGCCATTATTTTCACAGTGCTAGTGAAAGTCTTAATTCTCTAAAATGCAAGTAAAAGATATTGACTTCTTCTCAAAGAGTAATTAATCTTAAAGAAAAATCAGTGTAAGAAGTATAAATTAAAAAGGTTCTTTTGAGGCTTTTAATGGAAAGGTTCAAACTATCATCTTTTCCTCACAGAGTGAAATTGTCTCAAAGGAAAATATGCCTTTTTATTCTATTTATAGTCATCTTTTAAAACTACATATGATGAGCAAAGTATGTAAAGATATAAATATCTATTTGAAGTGCAATGGTGTACAACAATCACCATAATAGTAGGTAAAGCAATGCCATAAAATTTAACACATTGAGAAAGTTATTTCCAAAGCCTGGCCCGTTAGGTTGGAACCAGAAGTTTCCAGACATATACCCACATTTGCATGAAATTAAATATTTTACATTCCTGTGATGGCTTGGTACATGCCTCAAAATGGATGGTTTCACTGAGTCTGGGAGAAACGGGGGCTGGGGGGAAGACCTTCTAAACTAAATGAAGTCAAGTAGCTTGGGGAATGAAAGCAGATCTTTACTGAGGAGACATTTAGTTAATCTGTGTTCTCACCAGAGATCTGAGGATCCAAGGGCCCACTGGGATATTGAACAAATTCATGCACCTGGTCTGAAGTCAGAGTTCTGCCAACTGTCCTCTCTTATAATATGCTTTGGAATGTATGTCTAGGTGGAATTTGGGTACAGACTAAAATCCCATTGGGCAGAAGTGACTATAATAAATTTCTCTTGCGAGTTGCAAAAATCTTTTTCCCTTTGAGTGGTGCTTTTCTACCTGTGCCAATATCTATTTCAGAAATGTTTATTCCCTTTTAATTAAAATTAAGTATTAAGAAAATGAAAACATTATTATTTTGCTTAAGTTGCCTGCACTCAGACTACTGTGCAAGCATTCATTCTCTCTAGCATTTTTGCTTCATAGGAAGGTCAGTGAATGAGCTTGAAGAGGATTGGCAAACTTTTCATGCAAAGGACCAGTTTGCAAATTTCTTAGCTCTGTGGACTATCAGGTGACTGTCACAGCTACTCAACTTGGTGGTTGTCATTTGTCTTGGTCCATAATTGCTTTGTTAAAAGAAATACCTGGGACAGGAAGATTTAAAGAAAGTAAAGTATATTAACTCACAGTTCTGCTGTCTGGGAACTCCAAAGGCATCACAAAATGGCAGAAGACAGAACTTGGAGCGAAGCAAAACATGGTCTGCACCCATTTGGCTTCTGCCTGCCTCTTTCCTTTCTTTGTAAACCTAACAAGGTTTATTCACAGGGGCTCTACCCTAACCACTGGATCACTAATCTCTTCCCAACAGTCTTACCTTTGTACACCATAACTGGACCGACTCTCACTCAGCATCTTTCTAATACCGTCAAATCCCAACATCACAGCACCATAGGAAAGCAGCCACAGACTACACAATGGGTCTTCGAAAGGTCATGAAAAATGCATAAATTATGAATGGATTTTAAAATTTTGGCAATAAAATAAACTTGTACTCTAATCTTATTTTTTTATGAGCACTGGTATGTAAACAAGTGAGTATGTCTATGTCCCAGTAAAACACAAATATAACTTATTACATATCACAAAAAATTCTCTTTACTAACTACTTGAAAATATGAAAATGATTCTTAGCTTGTGGGCTGAACAAAAACAGGAAGTAGATTGAATTTGGCCCATGAGTCAGATTCTGCTCACCCAGTAGTGTAGAGTAATGAAAAATAAGAAAATTACTTCTTTTCCTTTTTTTTTTTTTTTTTTTTTTTTCCTCCCAGAGGACAAGTGCACTCACCAGGGAGAGACAGGGAGAAAAAGAGAGGGCAAGTAAGAAAGCAACCCCCTCCCAAGGGAGACAGCCACACCATAATCCTTTCTTCACCATTTCTCCCCACGATCAGGATTTGGGGCATGCACGCCCATATGCCTGGTATGCCTTCGAACTATGCGGTCCAGGACTTGAACTGTACAGTTAGCCATGTGGGATCCAGAAGCCCCAACCACCACACCTCAGGCTGACCCAGAACTATATGTAACATATATTTTCACTCTTTTTATTAGGTTTAGTTTCATTTAAATTATTTCTGCTAATTAGCTAGTAAAATGTGTCATAATTCAGACTGAAATGTTAGTTCAAGAGAATTTCAATTCATGAAGCAGTTAATATTCAGTTGCTATTTTACAACGTGGACCTAAGACTGGAGGCAACAACGCAGCGGTCCCACAACGCTCTGCGATACTGGGCCCACATGGACAAGTTCTGTGTTCCTATCTGGATGTCTCTATGGAGACCCATGCCAGGCACGAGCACATGTGCCCATAATCCAGGCTGGCTAAGACAAGGGCTGAATGGTAGCGCACACTGTTAGCGATGTCTGTCTCTCCCTCTAACTCAGGAGAAATAAAATGAAAGATACTTTAAAATAAATACTTTAAAAATAAATAATAAAGCTAGCCAGTGGTATAGTGGTTAAGGAAGCTAGATTCCACACGACCAACTATGCAGTTCAATCCTGCATCCAGGGGCTTGAGAAACATGCCATAAATATATGTGTATGTGCATACCTAAAATCTCTAAAGGAGAAATGGATGGGATGGGATTGCACGACCACAGGTGGTGGTGAAGCGCTTTCTCACTTTTCTCCTCTCTCTGTTTCCTCTGGTGAGCACATGTACCCTCTGGCAAATGTAAATAAATAAATAAATAAATAAATAAATAAATAAAGACAGATAGATAGATAAACAAAAAGTTACACTCACCTGATTCTAGTTCTAATCACTAGGCTAATTATTAAAAGAAAGCTACTCTCAAGTTTCTATATTTGACATAGAACAAAAAATAACTCATGCCCTTTGTTTCATTTTATATTTGTTTCAAATATAAAACGAAGACATTTAATAAGATTGCTCTGAGTTCAGAAGAACCCTGGCCCCTTGGCCATCACTGAATTGGCAGAATACTTGTGGGCTGAACATTTACACGCCGAGGGTCTCACTGTTAAGCTAGTCCGTTGAGCCTCCTGGGCTGCCTTTCACATCAGAGATTACGTGTCACTGTGTATTTACGCTTGCTATTCTTCTTTTGCATATTAGTTCTGATTCCTGAGCCACTGTTCAAAGTACTAGAAATTATAGCCCTTGCTGGGAACAAAGGGAGGAGATGGTGTTAAGCCAGCAAAGCCAGGAAGCTGTGTCTGTGCGCGTGATGTGAACTGAATAAATCAAATGCAAGTGCTCAGGAACTGTAGCTCTAAGTGTTTCTAGTAATAGAATCATTTCCAGCCAAACCCTCATTAAGGGTGGGAGGGGGAGATTGGCCAAGTAATTTACAAAGTCATCAGTTTTTTAGTGTTTATAAAGCAAAGTCAAAGCAAGATAGACCACCGTCGAGTTCTAGATAAATACATTCCGTCAGGGTGTCCCCTTTTCTCTTTTCTCCATTCTTGGCATATATGACATTTCCACATGGAATGTTCTTAAATGAACTAACTTCTATATCAGATTCAGTTATGATTAGTTTACAGGAACAACTGCATAATGTGTGGGTAAGTGAAAAATGAAAATGTAAGGCATGTTATTAGAAAAGTGGAAGGAGTTGCCATTGAACGTACTAAAACATGAAACTTCTTTCCTTTCAGTTTTCTCTCTTGGCCTGTCATAGCTTTTTGTTGTTGTTGCTTTTTGTTTAAGAGATTTTTACCATACAGCACATGTGCTTGCTGGAAACACAGAGACAGAGAGTGAGAAATCACCCCCCTGGGGGATGACCATGCCGCAATCCCTTCTCCTGCATTCTACCCTCAGGATGTTGGGCATGCACACACATGTGCCTGGTATGAGTTCTAAGCCCCAGGGTCCTGGACTCCAACTGCAGTCGACTACATGGGAGTCCAGCGACATAACCACTAGGTCAACTGCTGGCCCCCTGTCATCATGTTTTGTATTTACTATTTAATGTTATATTCCCTGTGGAATGGGCTAGTGGGCAAGTGGAAATCCTCACAGATTCCCAGGACCCATCCTGCTAGTCTCATTAGCTGCTGTTCTGATGTGCTGTGCCCCTAGAATGGATGGGAGAGTCAATCACCCCTTTCCATGGCCTGCTGCTCCAATCTCTAGTAGACAAGTGATCCTGAAGGGAGTGCAACTTCTACCCTGGGATGTACTCTGTGCCTGGAGCCAAAGCCCACCAAACATGTGGTGGGCTGCGAGCCAGAAGAGAAGGGCTGGCTGATGCCTAGCCCCGGTCACATGGCCCCTGACCACACTAATCTTCCTCTCTCTCAGGGCCTGGGCTCCCTAGGGAGTGGAGGACAACTCCAAATGCTGGCGGGTGTCTGAGAATCTGTTCCAGGGAGGTGGGGAGTCCCTAAGTGCTTGTCCTATTGCTCTTTGGACTTCATTTACTAAAAATAAATTTAAAGTAAAATTATTAAGAATTTCAAGATAGTGACGATAAGCACAGGACCCTCCAAAGAATAGAGCTCTCTTGAGAGCCATACATACACCCACCCATAGACCCCAGTTGTATGATCTGGAAGCTGGTCCTTGGGTTAATATATCTTGAAGTCCTATCTAGGAACACACTAATTAATTAATATAAAATTAATTCATATTCCACATAATTTTCACAACAAATTATGGAGAAAATGCCTCCAATGGCACCTAGACTGTGCATACATGCTGAGTGACTACCCAAAGTCACCAAGTTAGTATGCAGTGATGTTAGGATTCACTACAGACAGTCTTACTCCAGGATTTCCACTCTCAACCAACTCAGCCTCTCACACAGTAGCTTTGCTTCAATATCTTGCTCTGATTTTGTACTTGGATCCTAAATATCTGGGGATTTTCCTCTTCCCCAGAAAGGTCCTTGTGACTCTTTAAATCCTCATCAAAACTTACTTGTCATTTGGCCATTTAGAGCATTAGAGTCTTCAGTAAACTTTAGCTATTATTACCGTCTCCAAATTCTGCTTATCTGTCTAGTCATCCTTCCCCCATCCCCTACCAGAATGTGCATGTGCTCACCAGAGAGAGACAGAAGGACAGAGGGAGAAAGCATCCCCAGTAGGGCATGGTTATACCACGTTCCTTTTTTCATCCTGCTGGGACCTTGGGTACAGACACACATTTGCTCACCATGTTTCTCAAGTTACTGGGCCGGAATTGAACTGCTTTCAGCCAAGTCAGATTTGACTCCCTTAACCACCAGTTCACAGGACTGGCCATGACTAGCAATTCTTTAAAAGCACGTGAGGTAACTTTTTACGTCAATAGTGGTGTAATGTGTACTTTATCAGGTGCGTACTACAAACTAGGAACCAACATGTGCACTTCAATCCCAACAACAAAGACACCGAGAATACACTTACGGTGGCCAAGCCTTTTCATTTTGCCAGAAGGCACAGTGCTTGCTACAGACAGAGAGAGAGAGAGTGAGAAAGAGGAAGTGAGAAAGCACCCCCTAATGGAGAATGGTCATGCTGCAAGCTCTTCCTCATTTCTCCCTCCTTTGAGGATTTTGCATACACACACACACACACACACACACACACATACATGTCCATCATGTGTTTTGAACCACTGGTTTTGAAACTCAAACTGAACAGTCAATCATGTGGAATACAGCCACCTTAACCACCACACCATGGGCTAGCCTGATAGTAAAACCTTTCAAAAACCTGCAGGTCCTATACTTCAACAAGCAAACATGAGACTGTTTATGTTCGGGTGCCATATTTATAAGTCAATGAATACATATCTGTTTTATTTACTGATTGGAATGCACACATTAAAACCTAAAATCCTCTTGAATATACAGTTCTTACAACTTTACAAGACAGATTGATAATAGCACCTATATTCTGTAGAGAGGACAGAGTCACAAAAACTGTCCTTTTTCCGAGATCACAAGTTAGTACGGGAGAGTATGGGATAATGCGGGGGTTCTGATGCAGCAGTCGGACCCCATCTGCCAAAGTGGCACATCATGATCACGATGATAGGATGGCTCTGGTATACATGGTATTAAAAGACCAGAATAATTAAAATGAGATTCCATATAAAATGCTGATATATTAAAAACTGAAGCTAAATCTTAGCTTTCTCTTTAATTTCTTCATTGACAGTAGAATATAAGACTAAGATAATATGAAAAAATTTAAACATAACACATTTAGTTAGCACCTACTATGATCCAAGCCTGGTCCAGATTCTTTAGACTCTTCAGGGAATAAAAACACACAAAAATCTCTGCTATTGAGGAGCTTACATTCTTGCTGGTAATTTTAATTTTATTTAAATTATCTACCCAATGTCGGACAACTTTTTTTTTTTTTTTTTTTTTTTTTTAGGTTTTTGTCATAGGTCCTGTGCACTTGCCAGTGTGAGAGAATGTGAGAGAAAGTGAGAAAGCCACCCCTCACCCCCGCCCCAAGGGTGAAGGCCACATCACAAGCCCTTCTCCTCCATTCTCCTCTTGGAATTTTGGGCACACATACACATGTGCCTGATGTGATTTTCAAGCCACCAGATCTGGGACTCAAGCCCCAGTCAGCCATGTGGGAGTCTAGCACCTTAACCAACACGCTATCTGCTCATTCTGTTGGATACCTTTTAAAGAATGTATTGGACCGTCAGAAAAGTCATGATGCATTTTTACACAGAAAAAAAAATATGCCATGACTTTTCTGACAACCCAATATTTATAGCAAAGATAATCAATACTCAAGTATAATTGTTTTGCTAAAATGTTTTTAACAGCCAAAGTTGAAGCTGATGAGGCAGTGTTCTTTTTATCACTCTTAGCTTCTGCTAGGGAATTTTTCCTCTCTGTTTTCTGTAGCTTTCTTTTCTTCTCAGCTGCTAATCATTACATTTTATCACCATCTAAAGGAGAAATTAGGCAGCTGCCTGACCAGCCTCAGCCAGACTTCTGTCGTGATTCTTCGACTTAGCTGTCTTTAAAGAAGTAAGGTCTGTCCTAGGGAAAACAGGCTGAAAGTTATTATTCCTTAGAAGTTCTGTGATTAATACCCATTTCACTCCTAATTTTTTTTAGTCACCCAGCTGCTTAAAAAGCTAATTACAATGCAAAATGTAAAAATATTATCCTTTTACTTATGTTTAAGTATCTTTACACATTTCGGAAGTTAAAATAATGTTATAAGTAATAGACCAAAGTTTAAAGAAGATGAGTTGTTTATTTTGTCTTGTGTTGTTTTATGATATGGAGAAATATTCTTTTAGAATGATTCAGATAATCCTTAATAGTTCTTATAAAATAGAAGATGACCAGTGCAAAAGAAAGCACATTTGCATTTCAGGGAAATCTTTCATATAACCTATATCAAAAATAGAATCAATATTAAGATGACTTAATTTAGAATAGTTGAACATTTTAATTAATTAATTAATTTAATACTTTAGTTTTGCTATAGGGTACATGCATTCGTCAGAGAGAGAGAGAGAGAGAACAAGGGAAAGTAAGAAATCAACTCTCTGGGGGGATGGCCATGATGTAATCCCTTTGCCATTCTCCTCTGGGGATTTTGGGCATGCAGGCACATGTGCCTGGAGTGTTTTCCAAGTTCCCAGGTACGACATTTAAATTGTGAAATTGGGCATATGGGACCAGCCACCTTAATAACTATCATGCCACTAGCTAGCCTGGATAAACTTTTTATATGAGTTATAATTTGCAAAAATGGGGCCAAAACACCAAAAGGCTCAGTGTGTCATATTCAGAGGAGCATTTGACTTGAAACTTGACAGAGTAGGTTAAAATTCAGACTCTAAACTTAAAGCACAGCAACTGAGTTATTGAGCCTTAAAACTGGCTGAACTCAGTTTTTATGGCTCAGATTTTCTGAGCCTTAATCTCATAGAAGACCAATATCCATGTATATAAAGCACTTGGCATGTGGAAGTATTTACTCTTTGGTAGATGTGATTACCTCTTACTATTAATAAGACATCTGGACTTAAGAAAGATAAATATTGTATAAAGACACAAAAATATTTACTCTAAGAACCTAGGTTTTGTGCGATTATAGAATTTGACCAAGAGACCTACATAGAGATAACAAACTGATTCATATCTTGCCAGGATCCGTGAATATATCAAGGAGTGAATCATAAAGTCATCTTTCAGAAATCAACTTTTGATCAGGGGGACATTTACATATGTTCTTGCAGGTATTCCCCTAAATAAAATTGAGACACATAGCAACTAACTGAGAAGAACAAGAAAATAGGACACGCAGAATCCATGTGTACCTTGATGTCAAGCAATTAATGCAGAAAATTGCAAACTGCATTGCAGGATAGATAAAGGGGGTACAAGAAAAATTTTAATTTGATGAAAAATTACACTTATTAGGGACCAGCAGTTGGCGTAATGGCTATGTCGCCGGACTCCCACCTAGTCGACCGCGGTTCAAGTCCCGTACCCGGTGTCTTAAACTCACGCTGGGCACGTGTGCATGTGTGCCCAAGATCCCGAGAGGAGAATGGAGGAGAAGGGATTGCGGTGTGGCCATCCCCTCTGGGGGGTGATTTCTCGCTTTCTGTCTCTCTATCTCTCTCTGTCTCTCTGGCGAGCGCACGCACCATATAACAAAAACCTCTCAAAGAAAAATTGCACTTATTAGAGTACAGTCTTAGCTGATTAAAAATATATATATATTTTTTGTCACAATTTCCTTTATGTTTCCATTGGGACAAAACTAGTTTAATAGGTGAGTCTCTTGAATGGTCCTGGTCTCTGGTATGAGAAGGTAATTTACAGAAGGTCATTTCCTTGCAGCCCACTTCATTATCTAGACTTATTTTTATAATAAATTCTTGGAAGGAAAAATAATATAAAAATAGATTCATTTCTTAAATAATTTTGATTTTATAAAAGGATCTGTACAAAAAACTATCCTTCAGAACACTTTGCTTCAAGTATTGTTTGTAATTAATGTATAGTTGTTTTCTTTTAGAATGATCTCTTACCATTTGGTTTTTCATCATGTGTATTTCAAAGCTAGTTCTCTATTTTCAAATATTCTGTTTCAATTTTGAATTTATATAATAAAATAAGAAAATTGAATGACTAATTATTAATAAAATTGTACTTTTATTATAGAGAATTATTCTCTCATAGTTTACATTAGAATTTCATTAGGTAAGGGCAGGCAGACAGTGTGGTGATTAAGGCACTGGACTTCCACATGGCTGATCATGGTTTGGGTCCTGAACCTGGAAGCTTGCTTTTTTCACTTTCTCTCTCTCTCTCTTTCTCTCTCTCTCTATCTTTTGTGAGTACATGTGCCCTGTAGCAAATTTGAAAATAATATTAATGACAATATTAAATAAGTAATTCTTTTTAAAAATAATTATTTACTCATTTAATTTTATTTGTCATTATTATTATTATTATTATTATTATTATTATTTAACTTGACCAGAGAAAGAGAAAGGAAAAGTGAGAATGCAAGCCACCAGGTCCCAGCCTCAAATTGTGGTCAGTGATGTGGAAGTCCAGTTTCTTAACCACTACACCACATGCTAGCTCTTAAATAAGCAATTCTTTAAAAAAAAAAAAAAAAAGAATTTCATTAGGTAATTGCTTTTTATCAATATGTTAGGCCTACTTCCTAAGCATTAGAAAATTTGGCAAAGCATTGCCAGATTTTATTTGTGCTGACATAATCTTTTAACATTCTTAAACTTTTCTTGGGATTGTTTGAGATTTGGAACGGATGAAAAAAATTGTATCTCTGTTTCATTTTTTTTCTTGTACTAATTTGAATCTAATAGAGGATATATGGAGATAATTTTCTCTTGTCATGCATTATGGTTTATATAGTTTTACAGTACATAAATTCTATAATTCTACTATTTCCTCCTAAAATAAATATATGCTCGGGTTAAACAAGATTATTAGTTTTAAAAAGAATAAATATTAGCTTTAATATTGCTACAAATTTATGTTTCTTTTGTATTTTAAAATCCAAGTTAGGGGCTGGCAGGTGGCTCAGTGGTTAAAGGCACCGGACTCCCACATGACTGACCACAGTTTAAGTCCTAGACCTGGTGCTTGTTTTTTCACTTTCTCTCTCTCTTTTTCTCTGTCTTTCTCTGATCAAACTGGAAAATAATAATAATAAATAAGATTAAATAAAATAACTCTTAAATAAAACCCAGGGGTCAGCAGGTGGCATGGTGCTTAGAGGCTCTGGACTCCCCCATGGCTGACCATGGTTCAAGTCCTAGACCTGGTGGCTTGCTTTCTTGCTTTCTCTCTCTTTTTCTTTCTCTGTGTCTCATTCTGGTAAAATAAATAAAGTAAAATAACAATAACAATAATAATAAGTAAGATACAGGAAATAATTCTTAAAATTTAAAAAAAAAAACAAGTTTAGGTCCAGCCTGTGGCGTATTAGTTAAGGCATCTGGAGCCCACATTGCCAAATGCACAGTTCAAGTCCAGCACAAGGTAGTTTGAGAGACACACAGGGCATATGTGTGTGTGTACCCAAGATCCCCAAACGAGGAACAGGTGGAGAAGGCATTACAGTGTCACCGTTCCTCATGGGTGGTGCTTTCTTATTTTTCTCTCCCTTTGACTGTCTCTCTTCAGCAAGCTCACATACTCTTTGGCAAAGTTATTTAAAAAAAGAAAAGAAAGTTTTACATTTTTATAATACACAAACTGAACGATCTATGATTTTGTTGCATCATCTATCATGTATTCTGTACTTAAGGAAGAATCAGGAAGTAAAGGCCTATGAGGCATCTTTAAATAGCTTATGGAGGGGGATCAGCAGATGGCGTAGCAGTTAGTAACTGAACTCCCATGTGGCTGACTGTGGTTCGAGCCCCAGATCCAGTGACCTCAAACTCATGCTGAGCACATGTGATGCGTGCCCAAGATCCCAGGAGGAGAATGGAGGAGAAGGGATTGCAGCGTGGCCATCTTTCCGGGGGGGGGGGGGGTGATTTCTCACATTTTCTCTCACTGTCTCTGTCTCTCTTATTCTCTCCCTGGTGAGCACACATGCCCTAAGGCAGAAACCTCTCAAAAAAAAAAAACAAAAAGAAAGAAAAAAGGAGGTGGCAGCATTTGGTGTGGTTAACACACTGGAGTCCCATGTGGCAGCCTGAAGGTCAAACCGGGTGACTATGTGTGTGTGCCAGAATCTCGAGAGGAAAATGGAGGAGAGACTGAGGCGTAGCCATCCCCTCTGGAGGGTGAATTCTCCCTTTCCTGTCTCTGTCTCTCTCTCTCTCTCCAATGAGAATATGCACCCTATGGCAAAAAATAAATAAACAAAAAGAACTTTTAAAAAGTTTATGAAAAATTGTATTATATAAAAAAAACACTGTGAGTCGATTTTAGAATTTTTTGCACCAAAACAAACTTTTACTATAATTCTGACTTTCCATACACTTTTTGAGATTCTTTACTTTTCTATGAAAGTTTTTTGAAGAAAAAAGAAGGCTATGATTTTATGATTTTATATCGCTGCCCTCTTCCCATAAGAAAATATGTCTTGAGACTTGTAGATAACCTCACTGTAGGAAGAGAAATGAAATGATTGGGCATATATAACATTGTTGCTAAGGAGTTGTGTGTGTGTGTGTGTGTGTGTGTGTGTGTGTGCGTGTGTAAAATTTTGCACCTGTAGTAACAGAATAAAGAATACAAAAAGAGATCTGGTCTCTGTTGTAAACTTTCTCATTAGTTAACAAACATTTCGAGAATGCTCTGGAGGATTCTATGGTCCATAGAGTTGCTAGCAGAGCATTTCTGACAAAGACTCTTAAGTGGATATGAAAGACAGGAGAGGGAAGGCAGAGAAATGTCTCAACACTGTCATTTTATAACTTCAAAAAGCACCCTTACAACAGAAGGACTTCTCAGGGTCTTGCTTGTATACATTTCTGAGATTTTGTTTAGTTTCAATTTCTGTTTTTGCTGAGGTTCTATATGTTTTTAAAGGGGCTTAGGATTGGGGAAGCAAAACATAAAATGTAAAATGCTAGAAATCTATATTTTATTTTTTAAAAAATCACATTTGTGATTAAGATGGGTATCATAAGAGAAACAGTGAAACTGTTATTTTTGTTTTACCAACCAAGTCATCTTTCTATATTAAGAAAGAAAACACAGAGACCAGCAGTTAGCATAATGGCTATGTCTCTGGACTCCCACGTAGTCGACTGCGGTTCGAGTCTTGGACCCGGTGGCTTAAACTCACGCCAGGCGTGTGTGCCTGCGTGCTCAAGATCCTGAGAGGAGAATGGAGGAGAAGGGATTGCGGCGTGGCCATCCCCCCGGGGATGTCTCTCTGTCTCTCTCTGTCTCTGTCTTTCTGGCGAGCGCATGCACCCTGTAACAAAAACTTCTCAAAAAAAAAAAAAAGAAAAAGAAAGAAGAAAAGAAAATATAGTGATCAAGTGATCATTAAATATGGGAAATGCATTTGTTACCAAGTATAAACTAAATAACATCTATGTCTCTAAATTCAAATTATCCATAGTGAAATCAATACCTCATATAGAAAAAGTAAAACACTTTTTTCTGTGTGTTCTAGCTGCACATCAAAGATGAGGGGGGAAGATAGAATTGATAACCCCTAATTTTTAAAGCCTATTACAAACAATAGTAAATAAATAAATGAGTAGCAAATAAATAATCCCTTCACAGCAAATTTGAGAAGCAGGAAAGAAAATAAAACAACAAGCAAGACGCACATGCAAAGATGTATCTTCTTTAATGTCGATATGAAAAAGAACCTGGAGATTAGGCCCAGCTGAGGAGGCACAGGTAGGACTGTCCTACTGCCCAGCGCTGGAGCCGTAGGGGAAGCCCGGGTTCCCTCCTGAGTCAACCTGCATGTGACAGGCAGGCCTGCACTTCCCGAGGGCTCCTGCTGGCTGAGAGACTTGGCTCACCGTAGACCCTAGGACTAGGGTGTGCCAAGACAATGCCAAGGCTACCCATCTTTCTTCATCATAAGAAATAAATAAAAATAAACTTTCAAAAAATTGCAAATAATGATCAATAGAAGCATACAGATTATTTTATTATATAGTTTATAATAGTCAAATTAAAATTAAGAACAAAAGAGAACTGTATTCAAAAATGATTAAAATATCGAGAATATATGTAAGACTGAAAAGGAGTGTGCATATAAGCAAAAAGCAAAAGTGAGTAGCATTGCATTTTAAGCCTCATTCTTTTATTTAAATGAATGATTTTCAATCAAATGTGTTCTTTAATCAGTGCGCTATCACACTGTTTTGAAAGCAAAATAAATTTTTACTTAAGCATAGTATTATGTTAGCATTTCCATATTTTGTACCATCTTGGTTTAGTATTTCCGGTGCTTCAGTAGTGCTAGAGAGGCCTTCCATAATAACCACATCACCGCAGAGATGTGATAGATGGGTTCTGTATCGCTTCCTGCATGAGGTGTGTGGGCTGTGGTTGTTGCTTGAGTTCCCTTGACTGCTGAGTGAGGAAGTTGGGCATAATTCCTGGCCCCATAGTAGTTTATCCATCACATTAACTGAACAAGTCATATTTCAAAACGTTTTTCTGAGATTATTACAAAACTATAAAACAAACGGCAGGGTTCATCAGCTCTCATTACCAAATGCCCAGAAAAAAAGTTTTTTTTTCCCTTTTAACCACTAAGAATAGCCACAGGAAGCAATAATTTCTATCACAAATTGTTAGGCTGTTGACTTAGTGTGCTAAGTAATAGAGTTTTGATCAAAGATACACAGTTTAAAAGTTACATTTGTGTTGTTGGGAGAGGAGGAAATTGCTATTCCCTGAAGGTTGATGTACCTTGTAAAATAATCTTTATTCAATCCTGGAATGAAAAAGAGCCAAAAACAGCTCTGAATTCCACGAGGGGACCCTGGAGATGTTTCATTATCCAATTTGCTCTAGTGGTTTGCAGATGTCTCATTTTGTGGGTCAGATTATGCACTTTATTTTTCACTTTTAAAATGTGTTGCATAGCAGTGGTTATAAACCCGTTCCTGATTTGTCACTATTTCTATGTAAACAGTATGAAGTCTATTTTGAACAAACTAATACATTGTACCCCTTGCTGTTTCAAAACTGTAACTGATGAAAGGGCTTCTGGCTCTGGCTCTGAAGCAAGCAAGGTACTGAGTAGAAAATGGCTCTTTTATACAGTGCATCCAGCTATAACATCTGAAGGCCGGACTGGTAACCACTTTACAGAGAAAGCACCCCAGAGTACACGGTGAGCTGATCAGCAAAATGCCAACTCTAAGCTGCAATGAGGCAGTGATTTCAAATGACCCATTTTGGCACATTTTATTTTAAGGATGTAATCCTGCAACACAGATAGAGTCTTTGCTAAAGTTAATAAAACTTCCCTTAAAAGCTAAGAAGTCCTGCTCAGAAAATACTTTATTCATAGATTTGCTCCAAAGTTGAGTTTCTGTTTTCAACTGAGGTCATATTCAGGCAATAAAGACTCTAAGAAGAGAAACTTTCCTTTTTTTTTTCCCCCCTTAATTTGAGAAAAAAATGTCATTATGCCTTGGGAAGTATTATAATATTTTTGTAATCATCTGCAATGCTCATTAGTCTTCTTATTATATCTGAAGCACTTGTATTTGTTGAAGTAGAAGCAGCTGAGATAAAAGAAATTTGAAAGTGAAATCATTACACATTTGAGCAGTGCCGTTTTCAGACGGGAAGCCTGCTCTATTACTCTTAATGAGCTGATGCCCCAAATACTGAAAATGGATTCATATTTCTTAACCTCTTTTGAACCTCTGATTAAAAACTATGGTGTGAATTCATAAGGAAGGAAAAAAAAAGGTCAATACTAGTTCTTAAACTCTTCATTTTGGGGGATGAATGCACCATTGTTACAAACTACTTGGTAGTAATATTTAGCCAGATCTAAAAAATCGAACATACTTATTGATTACGATTTTAAAGAAAAGTTATTTTTAGTAGTATTTTTGTGTTTTTAAGGATTAATTCTTCCTAACCTACTTCATAAGCACCTGTTAATAGGTACTTGAAAACTAATATTTATATGTCAAAATTAAATATGAAGAAAAGTCCATAGATATAAAATTATATAGAGCTAAATATACATACACACAAACAAGTACAAGGAAAAGCTGGAGAAAGTTGCGTAAAGTTGGAAAGCCGTATCAGTGTCAGTACCCTTGTTTAGTGTACAGTTTACTATCGGCAGAAAGTAGTAAAGTGTACACAGGAGGGATCTCTATGTTATTTCTCTCAATTTACGATGAGCTCATTACAATTTTCAGTTAAAGATGAAATGTTACAGGCCAGCCTGTTGCATTGTGGTTAAGGGGCCTGGTTCCCACATGGTGGGCCATGGGGTTTGAGTCTCAGACTGGGCAGTTTGAAAATCCTGAAAGAATGGAGAAATGAAGAAAGAAGTGCAATATGACCATGTTCCGGGGGGGGGGGGGGGTGCTTCTCTCTCTCTCCATTTATCTCTCTCTTTCTTTCCCTTTTTTAGAAGTTTTTGTTAGAGGGCACATGCGCTCACCAGAAACATAGAGAGAGACAGAGAGACAGAAAGTGAGAAATAACCCCCCAGGGTGATGGCCACGCCACAATCCCTTGTCTCTTGGGCACGCATGCACACGTACCCATTGTGAGTTTAAGCCACCAGGTCCAGGACTCAAACTATGGTCGACTACATGGGAGTCCAGCGACATAGCCATTACGCTAACTGCTGGTCCCCCATCTCCTTTTTTTTTAAGAGAAATTTTTTCTATAGGATGCATGTGATCACCAGAGATACAGAGTACAGAGAGAGACAGAAAGTCAGAAATCATCCACTGGGGGAATGAGAGCGCCATAATTCCTTCTCCTCTGTTTTCATCTTGGGTTTGGAGCATGCACGCACATGGACCTGATGTGAGTTTAAGCCACTGGGTTTGGGACTTGAACCACCGTCAATTGCTTGGGAGTCCAGCAATGTAAACATTATGCATCTGCTGGCCCATCTCTCTCACTCTCTCTCTCTCTCTTTCTCTCTCTGTCTGCAAGCACACAAGCCCTCTGGCAAATTAGGAAAAACATTGTTACAGTATTTTATCTATCGATAGCTTCTACACTTACATAATTTTAAAGTTCTTCATAAAAACTACTGTACCTATGTTCATGGATAATACATAGTAAGAAGACAGACCGTAAATTTAGTACCCTAGAAGTCAGGTACACATCCATTATGAGATTTTGGAAGGTAATTTAGAAGGAAGAGAGGGAGTGGGTTTAAAATAGATGGTTTAAAGTAGACAATTTCTTATTCCCAGATGCGTTTTCACTGCTTCTAGTAAAGTCATTGTTATAAACCACTCCAAGCTACATATTAGTGTTGATTTGATCTGCAGATAATGCAATCTGGCTTTATATCCTATTCTGTAAATCAAAAGAAACATGGACTGGGAATGCTTGTACAACAGATCTAAGTTAGAGGAAGCCATCACTCTTAATTAAGAAGCACTGAAGTGATAGACAGTGCTGTAGGAAAAGTACCAGATCAGAAGAAGCAAAAACACTTATGTTTTCATAGTTTCCTTTCGGTGACCTTAACTATGCTAATTTGTATTTGATAAGTTTTGACAGGGACAGTCAACTTAAATGGTCAAGGTACTCATTATTTAAACAATAACATGGTTGCAGTAACAATCTCTGCTATGTTTTAAGACATCACTCCTTTTCTGGAAGTTGGGAGTCTAACGAGGTCTAGGCAGTTCCCCCATGTCTATACTGTTCAATGTCTCATTTCTGGAGGGAGTGGAATGGCTTTCAAGTTCTAGCAGCATGTGAACCAGCAGACAAATTTCAGTAATTTCTGAGTCACACATTCTACTTTGATTAAATAACAGACGATTTACGCTAACTCGTTTGATATGCTGAATTAAGCTATGGGCCTGAGCAGGAGTCACATCCACATGTTTTCTATTTCATTAGTCTGTTATCAACATAATGATAAGCTGAGGACCCAATCCACATGTCGTAGTAAAGACTAACTTCCTATTAACTGCTAAAGTGGCTGTACTATCTATAGTAAATTCACAGGCTAATATTTTAACACAGGATCAGAGGACTGACTCAGAAAAGTGCCTTTCTGGGTGGGGATTAACATTGAGTCATCACAGTTAGAAATAACAGCTTTGTTTTTATGATTTCACATCAATGTTTACCTATATTTAAGCTCCTTTAGAGATTTCAAAAGGATCAGACCACCAAGCCTGGCTTCATTTTCCTGGAAAATAAATGAGAAAGAAAAGAAAAAAAAAAAAAAAAAAAAAAAAGGAAATCAGGGAGACTTTATTGACTCTTTGTAATTTGTGCCTGTACTATGCCAAAACTGCTGGAGAAATGTGAAAAAGAAAATAAAATTTCCAAATGTTATTCAATACACAACAATTAGACGTTTTGGAGGTTTGATGTTAGCAATGTTTACATGCGAATGAAGATTGCTGACATTTTCAAAAGTCAAGTAAAACGTTAATTTTTGTTTGTTTTGATTTGTTCTATTGTTTAGACTTTGCAAGAAATTTCATTGAAATCACTATTATGAAATTAGGAAAGAGACAAGAAGTGAAGACTGCAATATTTTTCTCTTTTTAAAATAAGTCTATATTTAGCATTTTCTGATCAGCCATCTGGATGATTACTTTTGTTTTCTTTCAGTTTCCTGTAGGTTATGTATGCTTGCTGGAGAGACACAGAGACAGAGAGAAAGGGGGGAGAGAAAGAGAAAAAGAGAGAGAAAGAAAGAAACTATAGCTCAGGGAGATGGTCATTGCAATACCTTTTCCTCCACTGATTTGGGGCACAAAAGCACATGGAGTTTGTGCATTTTTCAAGCCACCAGGTTCAGGACTCATCACACAGTCAATGATATAGGACCAGAGGCCTTCACCACCATGCCCCTGGCTGGCCTTACTTTTATTTCTTGGGGATAAAAAAAAGTCAAATTTGATCTTACATTCTGGTGCACATGGTAATAATGTAACTTAAAAGCAATTACAGATCAGCTGGTGGTATGGTGGTTGGGGTGACCGAGTCCAACAGAACTGACCAAGCATTTAGAGCCTAGACTTATGGCTTGAGAAACACACTAGGTGTGTGTGCATGCACGTCCAAAATCTGAAAAGGAGAAATGGAGGAGAAGGGATTGTGGCGTGGCCATCCCTCATAGAGGGATGATTTCTCTCTCTCTTCTTTCTTTCTTTCTTTCTTTCTTTCTTTCTTTCTTTCTTTCTTTCTTTCTTTCTTCTCTCTCTTTTCTTTCTTTCTTTCCTTCCTTCCTTCCTTTTTTCTTTCTCTTTCTTTCTTTTTTTTCTTCCTTTCTTTTTCACCAAAAACAGAGAAAGAGGAGTACATTCTACAGGGTCCATATGCCATGATCCACGCTTAGCCTCAGCCAACCTAAATCCTGAGCACACGAACACACCCAGTGTACGCAGGGAAGCCTAGGACAGGAACCTGAGACTTTGCCATAAGGGTTCAGTTGTATAACTGCTATACCACTTTATGGCCCCTATTTTAGGATCTTAAACATTTAGATAAATGAAATGTAGGCCTCTATTTGATTCCTGCCCCAGGCAAGCCTATTGTCAACCGAAACTTTATAAAGGCCTCCCTTTCCTTCCTTCATTCCTTCCTTCCTTTTTCTTTTCTTTCTTTCTTTCTCTTTTTTTCTTTTTCTTTCTTTTTTTATTTCTTTCTCTTTCTTCTTTTTCTTTCTCTTTCTTTTTTTTGTTTTTCTTTCTCTTCTTTTCTTCCTCTTTTTTATTCTTCCTTTTCTTTTTCTTCCTTTTTTTTTTTTTTAATAATCTAGGCAACCTTTATTTTTGACAAAGGCATACCCTCACTTTCTTTCAAGATCCTCTTCCACATTTATGAGGTGACTTAGACCAAGCTGGCCCCTGGGAACCTCTACAGTTCAATGATCTGCTTCCATCTCACTCTTCCTAACTCAAATGTTTGAAGATTAAAAGTGCTTCTTATTTATCATTGGAATAGTAATGTCCAGTAGCAGTTATTTGTATACCTGGCACTTAGTAAATACTCAAGAAAATGTTTGTTCTATTTTATGCTGAATTTGTGTAACTGGAAAACATCCCAATTGATACCAGAGAATGAGCCATAGTTCAGGTACTCATTTAGCCCATGTTAAGGGTGGTTTAAATGAACTTGATCATATGACTTGCAAATTTCTGGCAATCTCATGAAATGCAAATTCCGTTTATTCATCAATATCTGACTCTAGTACCTAAAAGCCATTTGTATAGATGGTAATTAATTAAAATATTAAATTTTATCTATGAAGCATTATTGCTGACTTTTTTTTTTCTTTTGTGAGAGAGATTTTTGCTATCAGGTATGTGCACTTGCCAGACAGACAGAGAAGGAAGGAGACAGAAAGTGAGAAATCACCCCGCAGGTGGAATGGCCATGCCACAATCCCTTCTCCTCCATTCTCCTCCCATGTTCTTGGGCACACACACACACACATGCCCAGCATGAGTTTTAAGCCTCCAGATCCAGGATTCAAACTGTGGTCAACTAAGTGGGAGTCCAGTGATGTAACTTTTATGCCATCTGCTGGTCCCTATTGCTGACTTTTTACCAACGACATATATAGATATATATATATATATATATAAATACATTTGAAGAAACTCACAGTTTGAATTGTGTCCTGTGACACAGTGATAATAGAAAAGCTAGACTCAAAAAGATGTTGAACTTCTTACTCACCGTACATGCGAGCGTGACTTTATTTAAAAATAGGGGTTTGGCAGATCACATTAGATGAAGTTATTAGGATGAGCTCTAATCCAATATGATTATGTCCTTTTAAGAAGAAGAAATTTAAGGGCCAGCAAGTGGTGTGGTGGTTAAGGCGCTGGATTCCCACATGGCCAACCATGATTCTAGTCCTGGATCTGGCACCTTGAAAATCACACTGGGTGCACATGTGTGTATGCCCAAAATCTCAGGAGTAGAATGGAGGAAAAGGATTGCAAAATGACTATCCCCAGGGGGAGGTGGGGAGTGATTTCTTACTTTCTCTCTCTCTGTCTCTCTCCAGAAGTCACACAACATGCCCTGTAACAAAAACCTAAAATAATAGTAATAATAATAATGAAAAAAATAAATTAAAAAGAAGAAATTTAGACACCCCAGAGAACTCTACATGACCTCTGAAGGCAGATACCAGGAGATGCGTGATAAGCCAAACAACGCCAGAAATTCCCAGGAAACCATCAGAAGCTAGGAGAAAGTTATGGAACAGATGCTCCCTCACAGCCCTCAGAAGAAACAACCTTGCTGACACCTTCATGTTGAAATTCTCTCCTCCAAAACAGTGAGACAGGAAATTTCTTTTGTTTAAGCCACATAGTTTGTGGTAGTTTTACAGCAGCTTTGCAGACTAATACACCTATAAACAATTGCTAGACAAGAATATTCTCAGAATTGCTTATTACTTAGGAATATATAAATGACTAGAAGGGCAAAAGTGAGAATAGTTTCTCTTGAAAAAATTCTTAGAATTAACGTTTATCGGGAACTTGTGAAGAGAAAAGTCCAATTTGGGGTACAGGCCTATGCAAAAGCAGACATCCTATTGTGAAGGAGACCAGGTGGGTTTTTATGACTGACTTTCACAAAAATTGGGATCGCATGAAATAAAGACAGGGAAAAGGGGATAGAAGATCCTAAATCTTCTAACTGTGTTCTTTATTCTCTCCATCACTACTCACCATTTGCTTTTTCCTAACGCGATACCTGCCAGGGAGATCATATAGACAAGGTTTCTCTGCTTCTAAATTAGCCCAGAAGTTAAAAAAAAAAAAAAAAAAAAAAAAAAAAAAAAAAAAAAACCTGGTTTGCTTTCCTGTGAAGGTTTAAGATAAAATGTAAAGAGCAAGCACAGTGATGCTAGAAAGGCTAGACACAGATTTTTATATTTTTTAAAAGGAATTTTTAAAACACATATTCTACGAGAAGAGATATCGCAGGGAACTAATAGTGGAGGCCTTTTAGCAACCCGTAATTGCTGTTAGTGAGAAGAACGGTGCTGCCAGCCAGCTGTGCGGGCCCACTCATGCCTGCAGTGCGGAAGGACAGGAGCAGCCATGATTACCAACTCCGAGTATTCCTTACAGTCAAAGCTTCATTAAAAAAATTAGTGAAATACCTTTTCTACCTTAAAATATGTGTCCCAGCATTGAAAGAAGATCTATATAAAGCGTTCAGAATAGAGGTGCTGCACACTGTTCAAATCAAGGGTATTTCCCAGTTGGGCTACCGGCCGACATTGTGGGACTTAGTCTTTAGGAACGGCTCTTCTCCTCCCAATTAAAGAAAAAAGGTTGGGCTGCCCACAGGTCTCTGCAGCATGTTTGGGGTGACTTCTAACCCCTCATGTCACCTTCCGTATACGGTTCTTCTTTATAACACCACCTGATACCGGAACGGAATCTAGTCTCCACTACAAATTAGGCTGTTAGCATCACTTGCCCAATTTTTAAAAGTCAATGTAGAAATTCATGGTCGGCCCTTGCTGATCTCTTACACAGGCTGCCTCTGAAAAGCCATTTATTTTTATTCAAATCAAAGGGAGACAGTTTTGTTATTAAATAAATTACCCAAAAATGTGCAACAAATTCCATTTCTTCCCAGTGTAGTCCCACAAGTCTGCTATCCTCCATGAATTACCTTAATGAGGAAATATATCTAACCACTGAATAAGGGATCCTAGATTTCCAGCTTTGACTTTTAGCTACAGCTCACTTGCACACGACCTTACAAAATCCCTTAAATCTCCAAGAGCCCATTTCTCATTTTCCTCTGTGCTCCCATGGAGCTGATCCAATGGGTTTTAAGGGAGCTCTGAGCTTGGACAAGCTCTGAAGGGCATGGGGCAAGGCGAGAAATGGGCCCTGTGCTCCCTGCTTATCGTCCTGGAAAATAGGTATGATAATATCAGCCTCACTGGGGGCCCATTGCAATTAATGTTTGGAAAATGTTTTGAAATCCCAGAGTTAAAAAAGGCAATGCCAGTGCCAATTATTTAAGGATCTTATTTCTCAAACACGATTCAGATTGTTGGAAACCACTTTTTCTAAAAAGACCTGATACAAAGGCAATTATACTACCTGGAGGCATAAATTGATGGGGTGGTTTTATGGTCTTTTGCAATTTGCCTCAGTAGAATATCTCTGGGACCTGGAGCATCCAGCTAAATGGGGAATCTGAGTTTTGTAGACTTGCCTCATCACTTGCACGCCCAGGAGATGAAGCTGGGAAGGGCGCTTTTCTTTGTTGATCTTGATTGTAGTTTCCATACTTTCCAGAAGGTGATGATGCTTTGCTTGGCTTCATTTCCAATGCGAGGAGAGGAGTCGAACAAACAGAAAAGTAAAGGGTGGAGGGAAGATTTCATCTCACATTCTGTTAAAGGAAACATTTTACAACCAAAAGCCTTACAGAAAGTCTAATATAATTTTCTTGTTTTAAGCTTTTATCACTTTATAATCTTTATAGCCAACACATTTTTCTTGTATGAGTATCTCTGAGTCCTGCATCCTGGGATGAGAGTCCAAAATGTTTCTAAACCACGTGTAAGAATTGTATGAGAAATACTTAGGTATATAAACTCGATAGAAAGTCTAAAATAGGGAACCCACATTGAAAACAAAGATCTTTTAAGGATGGCTCTGTTGCTTGAACTTAGTATATAAAAACCAGTTTTTAAACTATAAATGTGTACACTGTAGTTGATATAAGATGGAACCGAAGAGTTCACTTACCCATGCAAGAAGCTCTTTTATGCAAATAGGAGTTAAGACACAATTTTGGGACAAGGTAAAATGGGTCTTGGAAAAATTTCTATTAATACTAAACTTTGCATCTTTCATGTTCTTGTAATTTAATGTTCTTCTCCTTCCTTTTTTTTTTTTTTTTTTTTGCTTTGTTTGCAGTGTATTTAATATTTGGAAATACTTTTTTTTTTGTATCAATTAGCAAATTAGCAGTTTATCTGGGTGGAAAAACCCCATCTGAGTTACTGAGTTACAAAGTGAATTGTTCTGCAGCTGCAAAATCAAGTGCCTCAGCTGAGTTAATGCTTTTCATTTCTTTTGCATGTGTCAGCATTAATGGAGGCAAGCTTCTATGAAGCCCTGCTTGTGAAGATGGTGCTGAGCAGACTAGATTCAATTCTGTTAAATGCTTTTTGCATTTTTTTTTTTTTTTTTTTTTTTAGAATAAGGCACAAAAGGAGACTTCAAATCAGGCTGAACTTCAAGCAAAAGTTAATGCTATTCTCTTTTGGGTTCAACCACCCACTTTGCTTAAGGTCACTAGTTGAGGCTAATGCAGCTCAGAGGGGCTGCAGTAAACTTGGCATCTCCTTGATTAGGCTCCCTGCTGATCTAATACACATACTAGCTCACTTGCCAAGTCAAATAACACATTTAGTGAATTGGAAATAAGATTTAAGTGGGCCAGCACAATGCGGCTTGCCCTCTCATCTTTTTACCGAATCCTTCTCTTTGTACGCAAGGCTGTGAAAACTGCTCTTGTTAGAGGACTTAATCTTCATTTTTTTCCTGTAGATTATTTGGAAACAGGTCAATTGAATGTTGGAACTGCTAACTCCTCCCACTAAAGAAAGAACCTGCTTGTGGCATACTGATTGCACTATTTAAATGAAAGGTTCCTATTATTCAAGAGAAAATACTAAAGGATAAGGGTCTGTTAATAAAAAATAAATCCTGATATTAAATACAGTCCTTTTAACAATGTGTTTATTTCTTTGTCTTACAGACTCTTTCCTAAAGCACGCCTTGTATTAACTGCTGGTGAGTAATAGACGGGGATGATCGCATCGGTATATATTCATCTCCCGTGGCTGTTCTGGTGCAGTTAATTCTTAAATACAGTAGGTTATAATAGGGTGACATTTCTATAGTGCCTTTCATAAGAGCAATCTAAAGCATGTCACATAATGTTTGACTTTGAACTATTCAGTTTCTCAGTGCCACAAATCTCAAGGTAAATTTATGCCTTCTTGGTTTGTTTCTTTTTAAAAAATGAGTCATCGTATTTGTTATAGTTTGAAATGTATCATAGATTCACCGTAGATTATCAAGCTATCCATGCCATAATCATCTGTAACTGTCCTTATCTCTGTGTTAGATGTGCAGGGTTATGATGTGTGCGGACTTTTTACGATCTACTTATCTCTTCTGGTCATATAGATTTATGTGTATCTCTTCTGACTAAATCTGAAATCAGAGCTTGCATTCTGAAGAAATAAAACATGAGTACTATTTGTTGGCATCTGAAAGTAAAGGGAAAATGATCGTTACTACCCTCTACCAAAGTAGTTACTCAATTGCCTTCTTTACAAAGTAAAACTTTAAATGTGTGAAATGAATAATGTACAATGAGATTAAACTAAGTATTCCTAGTATGTTTTCTGAAGTTATAATAAACAGACTATTTCAAGAAATATTGTTTTATTACCTAAAATTTATATTTTTGCAACAGTTGTTTCCAAGTGAAAAAATTTATTTACTGATCCAAAGCAACTAGCTTTTCTAGGAAATGGAAAATAGATTATACTGTTAACAATACATTTAATAATCCTGTTTCACCCCCCCCAAAGTGAGTACCAGAACCCCCCCAAAATGAGTACCAGAATTCTGTATTGCACAATATATATCTTCATAGTTTGTATAAACAATGTTTATAATAGTAATCAAAATCTATTTAGCATTCTAATTTAGACTTCAATTTTTGGTGGTGGTTGTTTCAAAGTTCTGGACAATTGGATAAATATAAAGTCATTGCTGTACTTATCATCTCTTCCATTATATTTTGCTCCCCTTAACTTGTTTTAGATACTAATAATGTTAAAACTCATCTTTAATGGGAAAAACACAAAAATGAAAGTATTATAAATTGTAAGACTATGATTAAAGCTGAAATAATTATGAAAAGTGAAAGCATCCTCAGTAGGTTGGGTTTTGTTTTTAGTATTGGTAAGAATTATATTACTTTCTAATGCCTTAGCTACAGATAGATGGCACTTAACCGTAAGGTAAGATTTTACTGCAGCAAGGCATTTTACCTCACTGCAGTTTGTCAGTAGAGAAAATAAACATGGCATGTCGATTTTCTACTAGATAGAAAAATACATTTCACCAAGTTTGTGGGTTTTTTATTTATTTTTTTAATGTTTTCTGCAAACTACTTAGGTCAATGTTGGGATTTTAAGACATCAGTAATAAATGCAAAAATAGGATTGATAACATGAATGTACTCATCACAGCTCTTTTTGAAGACCTTACAAATGCATCATCTATTGATGTTCAGATAATCAAAATGTAGATAACATGTTGAATATGTATACTAAGAATGTTTGGGAGGAGAGTGCCGTTAGTTAAAAGAAAAGATTATTATAAGACAAAATTAATGTTTTGGAAAGAATGGCCAACTACTCTCAAGCCATTTCTTTTTCCTAACAAATATATACAACAATACGTTTAATTCTTAGCATTCAAACAAAACTATCTTTATTACCTCTATCTGACATATTTTTCTTCCATTCTTGAAATTCTTTGAGATAACTATCTTAATGTTAAAATAAATACATAGTATTACAGTAAATTTGTATTGGATTGTCAGGCAAGTCATGAAGCATTTTCACATAGAAATGTATCTCATTATTTCCCCAACGACCTAATAGAATAAAATGATTTTTAAAAATTTTATTTGCCTTTGCTACAAACTTAGATAAACAATTGCAAATTTTCCCTCTCTTTTTAATACATAAACTTAGTGCAATATTTAATCTAAATTTAAATCTTCACAGTCTTTTTTTTCTTTCTAAAAGGAATCAATCACTCTTTGGATTATAGATTGGAAAGAGGTATTTCAGTTCTCCATATCTGTATAATTCTTCCTTCTCTTCAGATGCAAAGTATGAAGTCATATTTCATAATTGACATATATAGCTTGTGTACAAAAGAATGACATCTGGAAATAGTATGTGGCCTACATGTCTCTAGAAAGGGCATAGCCCAATGACAGTACATTTTTTTTCTTAAAGTATGAGTGTGAGTCTCTGGTAGCAAAAGAGCCAGGACCTAGAAAGACAGTCTCTCAGTTGAAAATTCACAGGAGCAATTGGGATTTACCTGCCATTATTCCCACCTTTAACCAGTTAATGTGTGCAAACTCAATAGGAAATTGCTAAACATAGTTGGTAAAGGCAGTAGCTCCAAGCCAACCATCAGTATAGTTACTAATAACTTAGAAAGATGTGTTTTTAAAAATAGGAGCTGAATGATAGGGTTAATGATTCTTTAACTCTTCTATTTATGATAATGTAATTCATTTAGTTTACATAAAGTAAAAAGTGATAATTGTAAAATTCTTATGCCTGGAATAACTCTTCTAAATTACAATTGGAAATTGCAGACAGTATGTTTACACTGGAACTACTTCTTTCCAGCTCCATAACTAACTCTTTTGATGATCCTGAAAGCTACATAGAATAGTGATTTATGTAAAAACACTTTAAAATGATTCTTTTATCTTCACCATTAAATGGTAATATAGTATGTATTTAGATAAGTATAAAATTCCCTTTTCATCTTCAATTTCTTCCTTGTACCTCAAAATTGCCAAATAGGCATTTTTTGGCAAATAAAGAGATGCTTTATTTTCATTGTAGATATTTACTTTTATTTGCAATACATGAGTAGCAAACTTACAGATTAGAGTGCTTAATAATAAAAGACAGCATGCAAAATATAGTTCTAGCATTTAAAAAGTAGATTAAAAATTATTTATATAAATTTTAAAAATCATATATTGTTCCAAACTTCACTCTTTATTACTATAAACATTTGTTATGTACTCATTATGCTCTAAGTACTGCTCCTGCCCAAAACTTTTTTCTCATAAAGGTATTATGTACACACATCTAGAGAAGAAACTACTTGATGTAGTTTTCTTTATTTTTTATCTATTCTTCATCTATAGTATCTAGTCTAGTAGGTACCAATAAGTGTTTATTACATGGAATAAAAATTCACTAATTGATACATATCATTTGCCTTAAAGCAAGTTACAATTATACACCCAAAAGAAAAAGAAACACAGGGACCAGCAGTAAGCGCAATGGCTATGTCGCTGGACTCGCACGTAGTTGACCGCGGTTCGAGTCCTGGACCTGGTGGCTTAAACTCATGCCGGGCGCATGTGCATGCGTGCCCAAGATCCCGAGAGGAGAATGGAGGAGAAGGGATTGCGGCGTGGCCATCCCCCCTGGGGGGTGATTTCTTGCTTTCTGTCTCTCTGTCTCTCTCTGTCTGTCTGGTGAGCACATGTGCCCTATGGCAAAGACCTCTCAAAAAAAAAAAAAAGAAGCACAGAAATAATTGAATTAACTATTATGATTGGGAAAAGAAACAACTAATCAGATTTTTAAAAATGCTTATAGTAATTTCAGCTTCAAATCTAAACAAACAAAACATTTTTTTTCACCGATAATTGAAAAATAGATTGAATAGGACCAGCCAGAAGTGGTGGGTATGGTTTGAGTCTAGGACCTGACAGCTTAAAAAATATGCATAGGGACCAGCAGATGGAGTAATGGTTACATTACTGAACTTCTGCATTGTTGACCATAGTTCAATTCCCAGACCCGATGGCATAAACTCATGCTGGGCGTGTGTGCATGTGTGCCCAAAATCCTGAGAGGAGAATGCAGGAGAAGGAATTGCAGCATGGTCATTCCCCAAGGGGTTGATTTCATGCTGTCTCTCCACCACCAAACACACCCTATAGCAAGAATCTCTTTAAAAAAAAATGCAAAACAAAACATAGACACCTACATGCATGGTCAGAATCCCAGCAGGAGGAAGAGATGGAGAAGGGATTGTGGCATGACCATTCCTCAAAGAGAATGCTTTCTCTCTCTCTTTCTCTGTCTCTCTCTGGTACCAAAGTATATTGGCCTGAGAAAGCTTATATAATCCTGGTTAGTTTCTGTAACCAATCTACTTCCTTAGTAAGTTGCTAAGTTATAGCCAATCCCAGCAACTATGCTTCAATCATAGACAACTCACCTTTTAAACTGTGTTAATGCAGACAAACTTCAAGATATAATCAGTCAGACCTCATTCCCCCACTTCCTTTTTGTAAGTCATTTTCCCATTCCTGCATATGTCATTTTCCCTCTCCATATCATAAATATGCTCAACCAGAGGCTACCCAGAATTCCTTGGAAGCCATTCCAGGAAACTGCATGATTTGAATCAGTTTTTTTCTCAATTATATTCAACTAAATTAAATTTTCCGAAGGATTTCTTTAACACTGACAACTACCTTCTGACAAATTAAGAAATAAAAAGTACACTGAATATATTATTATCAAAACCCATTGTGTCTTACTCACATGTGCAGTTTGTTTTGTCCAAACAGTTTTGTCATTGAAGAAGTAACATCGTTTCTTAAACCCCAGAGGTATGAAATGTATATCATATGTAAAAAGTATCAAATAAACCAAAACCCACACTCAAATAATAATCTCTACAGCAACAAATAATTTTCTGTCTAATTCTATAACAGTACTTTTTAGGAGAACTCAAGGTGTTCCTTTATAAAGTCTTTTAAGAAAGAAAATAACAGGAATGTTCTTTCTTAACAAAGAGTATCAGAATGGAAAATTATGAATGCTTCTTTTTATATTCAATTTCTCTTCTGAAATGGACTTGAACATTTTAAAATGTTCTATGATTTTAGACATCAATTTGAAATGCATATATTCCAGAACTCCCAATATCCAGTTTTTCTTTTAGGAGAGATATTTGCTATAGGGTGCACATACTCACCAGAGAGAAAGAGAGACAGAAAGCAAGAAATCACCCTCCCCCAAGGTATTTTTTTCTCCTTCATTCTTCTTGTGTGATCTAGGGCACACACGCACACATATCTGGTGTGAGTTTTAAGCCACTGGGTCTAGGATTCGAACCATGGTCGACTACCTAAGAGCCCAGCAACATAACCATGATGCCATCTGCTGGTCTCCCAATATCCAGTTTTAATATAATCTGTTTCGTAGAAAATCATGCTAAAAATCTTTATTGTGCTGATAAGTCTACTTTAATACAAACTATATACTAATTTGTTTTTCATCAAACAGCACAAGTGACTAAAACCTGGTACTAGCTAAAAAAGATGTGGTATAGATAGAAATAGAATTAAAGTTTCTTCTCTGCAAATGAATGACCTTCTTTACTCAGTAACGGAAATAATTTATGTTATGTCATAACATTTTACCCTATTACAAAAGCACTTCTTTCCTCCCTCCTCATCTATTCATACAGGGGTAGTACACATGCTATCAACAATATGAACCTTTTTCAATTTACAACACTGTAAAAATGTTCTGCATTTCTTATTATCTGAGCTGATGGACTAATTAGAAACAGTCAAGGTTATATCTAGGTGTGCTGATAAAAAAATGTTTCTAATTGGCCCTGAGACTGAAGATAATTCAATTACAAATCTTCTCCATTTGATTCATTCTTTTCTTCCTTTGAAAGGATTACGTTGATGGGATTCAGGTAATAGAACTTGGTGGCTTAGGAGAAGCATTAAAACATCCTTCCAGCTTTCCACTAATGTGATTAAGTTTTATGAAGTTTGTTTTTCTTCTTAAAATCTTACTGAGGTCAAGTGCTCATGTGGTTCCATTAGAGCAGGGTTGAGAAGTTTGGTGAGTTGAAGAGGTGTTACTAATCTCTTAAAATGTGCTCATTAAAGCCCTAAAAAGATTAGAAATACTCATTTCCCCATATCACAATACCCACGTTAATAAATGAAAATACATAATACTTCTCAATTAAGTCTGCTTTACAGACTTTGGACTGAAATGCTTCTACACAATACTTAGAGAGTACATGTGTACAGTGATTAACAGGCAAAGAGTGATCCCCCCAAACGAGCTTAGTTTAAAACTAAATTAAAAAAAAAAAACCTTTATGTTATCAGAAATTTACCTTTTTATCTAGTTATTTATTGAGCCCATAAAAATAAAATGCATTATTTTCTCTTTTCAAAGGAAAAGTAAGCAGCCAAGATTTAGTAGGCCCTTGAAATTTGCCAAAGATATTAAGATACGTTGTCCGATATTTCCATTTTTGTGTGCAAAGAGCTTGAATTGCACGGTATCTTCTTTCCCCTTGAAAGATGAAAAAACAATGTATTAGGTTACAACTGGAACATTTCAAGATTTAGTATCTAGAAATTAAATGTGTCATGGAATGATAGGTGGAGTTTAATGTACACCCTGTCAGTGTGGGTCAGTGACCTGGAACATTTTCAGGATTTGTATGAATAGAAAGCATTCCCTTCTATTTTCTCTCCATATAAGAATCTACGTTAGTATGTCTCCCAGTAGGTCAAAGGCTCTTTGTAGTGATTTCTAAATAGAAAGAATTTCAGAAGCCAAATCATATTAATAAAGAACCCAACACAGAAAGTATATAAACATATATGCTATGTTTGTCTGTAGACATTTACAAATCTACCTGTAATTACCCATATCCACACTATGTGCATATCCCAGTAAGTGTACACTTACACATCTGCAACTCTATTCCAAAAAGAGTACATTTTTAAAAAGAAAGAAAAAATAACTCATAGATGGATATATTTGTAAAATTCTTAGCTTACATTGTAGCTAAATTTGAAGGGAGGTATGGCTATGACAAGTATTGGTAGTATTTATAGGAATGCTCTGTCTAAAGATTTATACTTTTAGTATGATCACTAGAAATTTTATTAAACCAATCATTCTTGGAGCTTGATAATTACCTTTGAGTGAAAGAAGGTACAAGTCTCAATGGAATAGCTCTCTTGCCTTAGAGGAAATATTAATTGGAGTCAATTTTCGATTAGATCAAAAATGTTGTAAAATTTTCTCATCTGCAAATCCCTTATCCCTGTAATGGAGAATATTCTAATGGTTTGACACCATGAGACAACACATTAACTGTCTCGTGCAGTGCCAGCCCACGAACTGAGTAAACAGCTTTTCACTCAAGAATATAAGGGGAGTCAACTAAGAATCTTCATGATTAATCTAGCAGCTGCCATTTTCCAGTTTTTAAATGCCCAAACTAAAATAAAATTACTTTTCTATTAACTTTCAGAAGATTTTCAGTGATTGGTTTACCTATAATGCTAGCTTTTCAGTTTCCAGTGATACTTCTAAGAAAGGGAACAACTATGATAACATGTTGATTTGGATCTGAATTAAATGTTGACAAATAGAAGGCCTTTGACCGAATATTATATTACTTAACTAACAAAGATAACCATTCAATTCATAGCTAGAGGAAATAATAGTTACTATTTTAAAGAACATCTAAACTAGCTAAATGTTACAAAATTAGTGACTTTTGTATGTGTGAACCTATTCCTTGACTCACACAATGGAGATCAGCTACACAAAATAATACGATGTTTTGTTTTCTTCAATACAAACCTTTTAAAATAAATGAGACTGACTTCATGAATCTTCCTCAGCATATGCACAAGTTAAGCAGAAGTCTATCCTGACAAGTAAGGCATGTTTCTCACTGACGCTTGCTTTGGAAACAGGCACCATGGAGCTGATGGACTGGAAGACTGCCCAGCCTGCTGTAGCTGACATATAACCCACCACTTGACTACCTCTGTGTTTCTTTCAGATCCCATATTAGTCTTGTGTTTTTTTTTTTACCTCACAAAGCTGCAGCACAGCTGCTCTTCAAAAGAACATATGCTAAAGACATGGTAACCAAGTTCAGCCTTCACCAAAAACTTGAGAATTTCTATGAGGAAAACATGCCAAATGACAGTATGAATTCTTGAATCATCTCTGGAATCTTCAGTGTCACATGGATCAAAGAGTTCAATCCATGAGTGTTTATTTAAACTTAGCCTTTTATTGCTCTCTGCAGAGTTTGTGTTGTCAATGTTGTTGGAACTAAAAGAAAAAGAATTTCAATGAAATATTTTTACAATCACATTTAAGATAACAAAGAATACATAAAGTTTAGATCATTCTCTAGGACATATGTTTTGCGTTCTTCTCTTTCACTTTGACATTTCATTCTTTTAGTTTGTTTGTTTTCTTGGTGTTTTTATTCTTTAGTAACAGTAGTATTTAACTTTAGGCAAAATGGCATCTATAAATACATAGTTAATATTGCTTGCTTTCTAAATAAATAAAGTCAAGAAAGTAGGGTTTTTTAATAAATTTTACTATCAGCTAGATCTGGAAAGTATTTATCAACTTACCAACTTTAGATGCATATGGGAAATCTTTTAAAAGTTCATGGAAAATGCATATTATGAAAAAAATATGCATGTTTATTTTGTACCAATATAAACTTTTTTTCGATTCCACATTTTTACAAAATTTTTGAAGTCATCTCACACACACATACGCACACATACCCTTGAGAGTCATAAAGACAGAGTCTGTGGTTTGAATTGTACTTTCGGACACTATTTTTATCATTTACTGTGTATGTTGTCTTTTGTATGTATACAGTTTTACTTTGACATCCTCATTAGTAAGGTTGAGAAAAAGGAATCATGTTTCCTGTTGTAAACTGAGTCTCTTCCCACTTACTGGATTTAACTCCACTTTCAGAGCCTGTCATCACTGACCCATTTACCTCTACATATTATTGACTGCTGAAGACCTTACCACAAAGAACTTATTGTAGCCTCAACTAATATGTTATTGGACACAGCATAGATCATTGGATATGTCTTATTTTTTGAGGTGAATATCTATGGATAACATACTGATGGTGATTTTTGCCTTATTTTGCATTAATAAGTCCAGGAATCCTATTAATGCCATTTTTTCTTGCTCTGTGGAATGTAAGTTTGAAAACATGAAGACATGTGCCTCCTTCATGCAAAGTCTGAGACAGACACTACAGTGAATATTCACTGTAACACAAATAGCCTGGGCACTGTCTTTCTACGGGAACTTCTTCCCAACCTTTCCTGGAAAATGATATATTTTCTGAAATCTTGAATCCTGAAAATTATAAAATAAAACCTTTGAAAACTTCAAGTTCCTTTCTGTGAGAATTAAAACTTAAAAATCAATACTGAAATGCTAGTGGTTGCCACTGAAAGAATCCACCAACATCAAGTTAAAAACAAAAGCGAGACATACAGTCAGAGTCAAAGGTTAAGGTTCACATTTCCTGGAACCAATACAACAGGACAAAGGCAAGAGGAGGTCACAATCTAATCAGTCACTCTTGCTTGTAGTTACTGCGATGTTATGTGCATTCTTGACCTTGTTAGCGGCTTACAATGAGCCATTCTTTAAAATAAGTCTCAGTAAGTTAATACAGGCACTCCTCACTCAAGAACCCAGTTTCTTTTCTATGTCTTGGTGGTTAAGCTAATTGGTTGACAAGCCAGGAGAATAAAGGCAGATGTCTTGTGGTGTGTCTCGGCTCCATAGGGTATGCATTTTTCAATAGTTATCACTTGACACCACACTAAAATAATGGAATTCTGTCTATACAAAGAGCATGCATTAGATAAGCACCAGAAAACAACAAGATATACCGTAACATAGTAATATAAATTCAGTGTAATCATTTTTATTTATTCTGCTTTCTGCTATGATTGTATAATAAAGTAAAAATTTATAAATGAAATATGTAGTCTTGCATGACTGCAAATGTCTCATGTAGTGAATACCAACTGACTGTGGAATCAACAAAAACTGAGAAAGGGGATTCTTGTGCTGCATAACTGCAGGCCAGTGCAAGTAGTTAAACAGGTAGGTCATTAAGAGAGGAGTGGCCGCATATTTAGCAGTTGTCTCGCTTATTTGTAGTTTTTCTCTCCACAGTTTATTACCTGTGGTCAAACCATGGTCTAAAAATATTACTTGAAAGATTCCACACCAATCCATAGCTTTTAAATTGTGCACCTTTCTGAGTAGTGTGAAGTAGCACTGGACATGCATCACCGCTTTGTCCACAGTCTCCATACTTGGTGAGAGAGGGCTTCACAAAGTTTGTGGAAAATGTTTATTATGGAAAACTGAACATAAATTTCATTGGTTTTTCAAACCAAAAAAACTTGTGTTTTAATTCCATTTTCCATACCTTTTTCTAAGTAGGTTTTAGAAATAAAACTATTAAATTGCAATTGATTCCCATAGTATTCTTAACCTTGATAGGAGATACAAATGTTTTCTTTACTATTCAGTAATATGCTTAGTGGTTTCAGTATTTGCTATAAGTCCTGTTTCTTTAGACTATTTTAACAGAAGAAATACAAAGAGAAGACATGTTATATAATCTCCAGTGTGATATCCAAACCTGATCTAAAATCTAGTACAGCAAAACCCAAATCAGGGCTAGTAAAATAAAAATGTTTTCATTAAAATAAAAAAAAAAGGCTTACGTTAAGTGATAAGTACAGTAATGCCTAAGTTAAAAATGTTGTGGAGCAATTGTAACAATGTGACAATTTATCAATACAAAATTTAAAAAAGCTTCTATACCTAAAACATCAAGACTTTCAGGAAGGAAAATCAATGGTTTGTGTATTTATAAATTGTTATTAAGAATTATAAATTAGGGGGCCAGCTGAAGATGTAGTGGTTATGGTACTGACTCCAACATGGCCAATTGCTATTCGAGTCCTGGACCTGGAAGCTTGAAACTCACACTGGACATATGTACATGCCTGCCCAAAATCACGAGAGGAAAATGGAGTAGAAGAGATTGTCATATAGCCACTAAATGATTTCTTGCTTTCAGTCTCTTTCTCTCTGTCTCTCTGGTGAACGCACACACCCTATAGCAAAAAATGTCTCTCAAAAAAAAAAAAAATCAGAACTTGGAAATATTCATTATTTAAATTATTTTATTTGTCATTGATGTTGCATTGATTTTCCTTTCTTCATTGTTACTTATTATGAAATATATATTGCAGATAAAATGTTTCAGAATTAGTCATTAATTTATTATTATTTTAAATTTGCTGTAGGGCATGTGCACTCACCAGAGAGAGAGAGAGGGAAAGTGAGAAAGCAAATTGCCAGGTCCAGGACTTGAACCAGAGTCAGCCTATGCGAGTCCAATGCCTTAACCACCATGCCACCTCCTGTCCCTATAAAAACACTTTTAAGTTTATTCTTCTCATGAGAGAGAAAGAGAGAGGAGCACCAGAACAGGTCTTGCCATGCTGTGATCCTCCTCCCAGCCTTGCACCCAGCCAGGATCACAGGCTTGTGTGGACACACCCAGGTTGGTCAGGTCGAACTGGTATTTAAACCTGGGCCTCTCACCTGGCTCCAGTTTTACACAGGGGAGCCTTACCACCTGCACCACTGCAACGTCAGCAGATAGTTATAATTCTGCTTATTATAAAAATCTAATCTTGCTATAATATATGTGTGCATAATAGTAAAACATATTTACGGGGCCAGCAGATGGTGTAGTGGTTATGTTGCTGGACTCCCACATGGGCAACCATGGTTTGAGTCCCAGATCCAGTGGCCTGAACCTCAAGCTGGCCGCATGTGCATTATGTGCCCATGATCCCAGGAGGAGAATGAAGGAGTAGGGATTGCAGAATGGCCATCCCCACTGGGGTGTGATTTCTCACTTTCTCATTCACTGTCTCTGTCTCACTCTTGGGGGAAGCACATGTGCCCTAAGGCAAAAACCTCTTTTAAAAAATGTATATGTGTTACATATTTTTTAATTGAAAACATCTGAAACGTCTAGTATAACTCTAACACAGAAGAATGTTTAACTGTGGGCCGGCTATGGTGGCACAGCAGTAAGACAAGCTGCAGGATCCCAAGGCCACGTGGGCAGGTCCTGGGCTCATGTCCTGCAGTGTCCCTGTGCACACCAGGTGCACTTTCACTCCTGTGATCTAATCTTGGCTGAGCCTGGGAGTCAGATTGCAGTGAGAACCCATGCTGTGGGGGCCCGTCTCTCTCTGTCTCACTTTCATGAAGGAAATAAATAAAAATAAACTTAAAAAATTACCATTAATTATTTTTTGCAATCGTTAATACTCAAAAACACAGGAAGAAAATGTTATGAGAACCAAAGAAAAATTCACAATCTCAGCAATCCTAAGAATTTCTTAAGAATACTGATGTCTTGTTCTTAAATCCTGAAGAGTAATATCTTTTGGATTTAGAACCACTAGGCTTATGAATTCCAGAATTTTGCTTGTGACCTGTACATGTTCTTTTTTTACATTTTTTTAGAGAGAATTTTTGGTTTTAAGACATGTGCATTCACCAGAGTGACAGAGAGAGACAGAGACAGCAAGAAATTAAATCTCCTCCATTTTCCTTTTGGAATTTTGGGCACGCACATACACATGCCCAGCATGAGTTTTAAGCCTCTGGGTCTGGGACTTGAACCACAGTTGACTATGTAGGATTCCAGCAACATAATCATTGCGCCATCTGCTGGCCATGTTCTTGAAGGCAGAATATGACTCCATTGCTAGTCAAATGTGGCCAGAGGCCCTGCACAATGACTCTGATTGATTCCTTCTGGTTCTTAGTTGCAGGTTTCTGAGTGTACAAATTGGCTTAGAGTTTAATTCTGCTTATAGATACTTTTCTATCAGTTACATCTGAGAAAGGGACCCTCTTTATTCCAGTTATGTATTATTTTATTACTGACATACTGTTTGGCAGAACTTGTCAAAAAAGAAAAATTTTTGAGATAGGGTGCATGCACTTCCCGAGACAGAAAGAGACAGAGAGACAGAAAGTGAGAAATCACACCCTGTGGTGATGGCCATGCTGGAATCTCTTTCCCACTGTTCTCCTCTTAGGACTTAGGGCGCGCGCACACACACACACACACACACACACACACACACACACACATGCCTGGCATGCATTTGAGTCCACCAGGTCCATGACTCAAATTGCGATTGACTGTGGGAATCAAGCCATGTAACCATTACACCGTCTGCTGATTCCTTGTCAAAATATTTTAACTTAATGACATCATTGACTATCTCTTTAGTTTTGAAGTTACAGACAATGAGACAAATCTAAGGATGTAATCTAAAATTGGGTTATATTTATGTATGTTGCATATCATTATTCATATAGTTTTGAATCCCATTTTATGTAGAATAGTTGTATTAGGGAATGAAAATTTCTCACTAAGGATTTCTAGATCTGCTGTTTTAAAGAACTGATTACAAAATTGTGTATTCTTTCAAGCAGAAGTGATTTGTTATCATCTTCGAAATGTTAAAGCTCCCAAAAAGTATACTTCAGTCAGACAGGGCTATGGAATAATCAGTCATTTAACTTTGTTAATAGACCATTTTATAGTGTGTTTATAGTTTTTAGCTTAATATGTAGTTTTACTGTATAATTTTGTCTAGTTTATACTTCAAAGAATTAATCTATGATCAAACTCTTTTTGCTTGCATCACAAAATTTTAAATAATGTCTCTAGGACAGTTTTAATGATGATCTAATGACTTTAAGGAAAAGTTAAAAAATGTTAAGTGACTTAATGATTTTGAGAAAATTAAGCAAGATCATTTTCCTTCATTATATTTCTGTTGTAAATTCTCCTATAGCAGAAGATGTCTTTGGTATTGAATTAAATAATGTGTGCAGTATGAAACTTCTTTATAATCCATAAACTTTACATAATGACAAATGGAAGCTGGTTCTGAGATTACTTTTTTTTTTTCTTTTTTTTTTGGAGAGGTTTTTGCTATAGGGCGCGTGCACTCGCCAGACAGACAGAGAGAGACAGAGAGATAGAAAGCGAGAAATCACCCCCCAGGGCGGATGGTCACGCTGCAATCCCTTCTCCTCCATTCTCCTCTCGGGATGTTGGGCATGCACGCACACGCGCCTGGCGTGAGTTTAAGCCACCGGGTCCGGGACGCGAACCGTGGTTGACTATGTGGGAGTCCAGTGACATAGCCATTACGCTAACTGCTGGTCCCTGAGATTACTTTTTTGAGTCTGAATGTGAAGACTGAGATTCATTTGCATCTCAGTCTGAAATATTTGAGATCTTTCTCTATCCCTGGCTCAAACCTTCCACCCCAAATTCAACCCCACCCTTCAAAAAATAAAACTGAAAAGAAAACAAAACAAACAATAAAAATAGCTGTTGTTTCGTTTCATTTATTAAACAAAACATCTCCTCCCCACCCCCACCCCCCACCACCACCACTACCATTCCCTGGACTTAAATGGCCCACCCCAAAAGATACAGGTGCTGTCTTTAGAAATGTGCACTCCAAAATGCACAGGATTGAACATGGTCAGGAAATCTGGATACTTGTTCTGTTCTGAGTTCTGCCATGCCTCGTCTCTAAGAGATTAATTAGTATTGGTTACTTTGTCTACACAAGAGGAAGAAGAACCTTTCAGGTATCACTACATATACAATGTGAAAGTAAATGTCCTCCAAGTAATTCTAAGGGTTACCTACATGGCTTTTGTAAGTTTATTTTATATCAACATATTTATGTAGCTCGATATATCAGTGTTTACAACTAAATAATGCTTCAAGCATACCTCTCAATAGAAAAAGCATCACTGAGTAAATCAACTTTAAGTGTGAAAGCGTATCTTTCATTTTAGGAAACGACAGTTGTCTAAGTCCAGTTGGGATAATCCAGACACCACAGGCTGAAGTCACACAGCTCGTATCACTACATGTGCAATACTGCTCATAGCAATGCAGGGCTGGTCTGAGGTCGAACTACTGCATGTGAGCGTCACATTTGCTCTCTCTGTGAACTCAACATGCCCTCCCCATAGGTCTTTCCCTTGGATCTGCCCTCTATATTTCGAGGTCTTCATTTATTCCTTTTCTCACTTGTCTTAGTTTTGTAAATGTGATTTTGGTGGTTCTCTAGTTACTTTTAGATTCTAATAGCAGGTCAACTAGGAGATGGCAGAGAACTACTGACATCCACACAAATAAGTTTCTTTAAAGGAGGAGTTGGCAAACTATGGACCAAAGATAAAATGTAACGAACTATTGTTGTAAGTAATATTTCATTGTACTGTAGCCATATCTGCTTATTTACGTATTGTCTTTGGCTGCTTTAGAAAGGGTATGACCTCCAAAGTATAAAATACTTACTCTCTGGCCATTTCAAGAAAAAGTTTGCAGGTGCTGAAGGACCAGAATGACTCCATTTTTATGGGGTACTCCATTTTTATGGGGTGATCCATTTTGTTAAACCCACCTTGCTGAGAATTGGCGCCATTTCAAGGAGGCAGGCTGATCATGTAGGAGAAGAGCATAAGACCATCACCCCACCAGGGCTGACCAATGGAAAAAAACAAAAAAAATACCAGAGATCTGAAGTAACTTTCTTGCTCAACTTAATGGTCTGATGACCAATCGGTAAAAGACAAGTATGTTTCTTGTCATCTACCACCAATGTATAGCCACCTGAGTGCATTCCTCAGCACCCCTCGACCTTCCCCCACTAATAGCCATAAAAAACCCAGCCCAACTAACACCAGGGCTCTGGACTCCGATCCACTGTCAATGATGATTGAGAGTCATGGCTCGAGCCTGAATAAAAGTGACCGTTGTATGCGCATCGGAATTGGCTCCTTGGTGGTCTTTTGGGAATTTTGTGACTGGGGCACAACATTTGGGGGCTCATCCTGGATTCCCCAAGACCCCCCCCAGGATCCTCATATTGGAGGATCGACCTAGGTAATGGCTGGTGAGTACGTTTCCTTTGTCTCTCTGTTTGTCCTGTTTGGTCTCTGAGGGCCCTAACTCTGTACTAGATCGGAATTGGTCTAGCGGACGTGCTGGCAGGCCACCGATCTGAGGGCCTGGAGGATGTTCCAGACCCTCCGGAAGGGGGCGGAGTGTCCCTAGTTGTTCTGAGTTCTCTGAGGGGACGTAGCAGGTCACTCCTGCGGTATGGCGTGAGGCCATTGTCCCACCTTTGGTTTACGTTTTTACTTGGTGAAGAGGATCTGCACGACTGCATTTGTCCTGTCTGTGTGTTTGTTACCTATCTCTGTTGGTGCATACATTTTCTTTCCTGACGGAAATGGGACAGACTCAGACTTCCCCTCTGACACTTATGATGGACCATTTCAAGGATGTTAAGATTAGGGCCCATAACCTTAGTCTAGATGTTAAGAAACAAAAGTTTGTCCCTCCTCTGTACAGTTGAATGGCTTGCTTTTAATGTCGGCTGGTCCCCGGGAGGGGCCTTTGATTTAAAGACCATCTGGAAGGAAAAGAACATCATTTACCATCCCCGGAGTAGACATCCGGACCAGATCCCATACATAACTGTATGGGAAGGTCTTGTTCTTAATCCCCCTCCCTGGATTGAGCCTTTCTTACAGCCTCCGATGCCCCCAAAAATCCTTGCAGTCTGGGAAAAAAGACCCCCAGAAGCCTCTGCACCCCCGTGACCAGTCTTCCAAGGAGGAACTGAAGAGAATTTGATTTTCCCTCCTCCCTACCAAGCCCCAGTTCCAGCAGCACAACCGAGACTGGTGGAAGGAGTGGTGGGGGAAGGAGCCGAGGGACGGGCGAGAAGGGGAGAGGCCCAACCCTCACCACAGCTGGCCTAGAAGCTGATGAGCGAAATAGGGGCCCTGCTGCTGGCACTTGCAGGAGGCTGGGGCCCTGCCTCCGTGACCTGGGTTGGCAGATTCAACTGTGCTGCCCCTGGGAGCTGCGGGCCACCTGATGCAGACGGAAACCAGCCTCACCACTATTGGCCTTTTGCCACTAGTGACCTATACAACTGGAGAACCCAACACCTCGGTTCTCTGAAAATCCTAATACGCTAATAGCCTTACTAGAAACCGTCCTTTCTACCCACCAGCTGACATGGGATGAGTGCCAACAGCTCCTCCAGATTCTGTTCCCCACCGAGGAGCAAGGAGCCAGAGCAAATTCTGTCCGAAGCCCAGAAACTGGTCCCGGGCGATAACAGGCAGCCCATGGGCAATCCCGATACTATCAACACCAAATTCCCTTGTCCCAGCCAGAATGGGACTTCAACACGGCTGAAGGTAAGGAGAGGCTCCAGGTCTACTGCCAGGTTCTGCTGGGAGGTCTCAAAGCGGATGCCAAAAAGCCCACCAATTTGGCTAAAGTAGGAGGCGTTCAACAAGGAAGGCAAAAAATAAAAGTCCAGCTGCCATTTTAGAAAGGCTCATAGATGCCTTCTGGCAATACATTCCTATGGACCCGGAGGCCCCTGAGGCCAAACTGGCCCTCATATTGGCTCTTGTTAATCAGGTGTAAAACTGCAGAGACTAGATAGGCTAGGGGAAAAGAATATTCAAGACTTAATTGCAATGGCTGAAAAAGTTTACAATAGTCAGGAAACCCCTGAAGAAAAACAGGCCAAAGCTAATGACCGCCAAACTCTGAATCTAGCAAAAATCTTGTTGACTTCCTTGGTGGGAGACCAGAGAGAGAATTCCCGGGATCTGCAGGCTTTTGCTGGCTATGGATTCCTGGATTTGTGGAATTGCCTAAGCCCCTCTATGAAGCCACCAAGTAAAGCCAGGGCACTTTTGTCTGGACAGAGTGAATGGAACAATCTTTTAACCAAATCAAGACTGTTCTCTTGGCACCAGCCCTTGGCTTGCACAATGTAGCTAAACCATTCCGCTTGTTTGTGGATGAAAAGAAGGGGATTGCAAAGGGAGTCCTAGTGCAACCCTTAGGACCCTGGAAAAGGCCTGTAGCCTATCTGTCAAAAAAATTGGATCCTGTTGCAGCAGGTTGGCCTCCCTGTCACCACATAATTGCAGCCACTGCCCTTATGGTTAAAGACGCTAATAAACTGACCTTAGAGCAGGGACTTTACCTCTCCACCCCTCACACGATTGAGGGAATTCTTTGGCAGTCCCCTGATCGATGGGTGAGCAATGCCCACCTTGTTCATTATCAGAGTCTCTTACTAAACCCCACCAAGATTTTTTTTTCAGGTACCCACTGCCTTAAATCCTGCGACCTTGCTGCCAGACCCAGACCTTGACACTCCTCTCCACGACTACACTGAAATCCTTGCACAGGCTCATAGAATCCCACCTGATTTGAAAGACCAGCCCTTGCCAGGTGCAGAAGTGACCTGGTTTATGGACAGAAGCAATTTTGCGTCAAAGGGACTGAGGTATGCGGGGGCGGTGGTGGTGTCAGAGCAGGAAATTTTATGGCCAGAGCCCCTCCCAGTGGGAAATCGGTCCAGAAGGCTGAATTGATAGCCCTGACCAAAGCTTTAACCCTGGGCAAAGACAGGAAGGTCAATTTATACACCGACAGTTGCTATGCCTTTTTGCAACTGCTCACATACATGGGGCCATATACAAAGAATGAGGCCTCTTGACTGCAGGAAGAAAAATTATAAAGAACAAAGCTGAGATCTTGGCACTGTTGGCTGTCATTTGGCTCCTTAAAAAGCTGGCCATCATTCATTGTCCGGGTCACCAGAAGGGTGATTCCCCAGCCGCCAGGGGTAATAACCTGGCTGATTCCATGGTCAGGGATGTGGCCCTAAAAGCAACAGTTCTAGTGGCCCAGATGCCGCACTCTGATGGCCAGTCCTGCCTGACTGACCCTAGTATACATCGGAAGACCTTGCATGGATAAAGGGCCTGCCCTCGACCTACAATCTCCATGGATGTGAAAGTCTGCGGATAATAAAATCATCCTCCCGGAGGCCCTCGGTGACCAAGTCCTATCTAAAGTCCACTGAACCACCCACATGGGCACTAGAAAAAAAGTAGGACCTCCTTTGACATGCTCACATTCTGATAAAAGGCGCTAACTCAAAGATTAAAACTGTAGTGCACCACTGCAGGGCCTGTCAGCTGACCAACACTTCCAAACCTCAAGGGAAGCCTGTCTCACAAGTCAGAGAGAACAAGCAAGGAGCATATTGGAAAGTGGACTTTACGGAGGTAAAACCTGGCAAATACACCATTACAATATACTTACTGGTCTATATAGACACCGTTTCAAGTTGGGCAGAAGCATTTCCTACAAACATGAAATGGCCCAAGAGGTGGCTAAAAAAAATCCTCGAAGACATCTTACCCAGGTATGGATTCCCCACTTTGACTGGGTCGGATAACAGACCAGCTTTCGTATCCAAGGTAATTCCAGGTTTAGCCTCAGTGTTGGGGACAAATTGGAAATTACGTTGTGCATACTGTCCTCAGAGTTCAGGACAAGTAGAGAGAATGAATAGAGCTCTAAAAGAGACCTTAACTAAATTAACCTCAGAAACCGGCCGCGACTGGGTGGCTCTCCTGCCCTTTGCACTCTTCCAAGTGCACACCTCCCCTTACCAATTGGGTCTAACTCCTTTCAAAATCTTGTACGGCCTGCCACCACCTATTATTCCTAACCTACAGTCTGACTTGTTAACTGAATTTAATGATCACTCTCTGTTATCTTCATTACAAGGCCTCCAGGCTGCTCACCAGGATTTCTGGTCAAGACTGCAGGTTCTTTATGCCACTGGCTCTCCTGCAGATCCCCATCAGTTCCAGCCCAGCGACTGGGTGTACGTCAAGAGACACCACAAAGAAAGGCTTCAACCACATTGAAAGGGTCCCTGCATAGTCACCTTGACCACCCCCACCACTCTCAAGGTTGATGGAATCGCCTCGTGAGTCCATCATACACACGTCAAGACAGTAGATCCCTTCGTGCTGTAGGATGGCCTCATATCAGGATGGACAGCTGCAAGAGACCCAGACAATCCCCTAAAGCTAAGGCTGCAATGTGTCAAAACTTGCTAATCCTGTCTTCCCTCCCCTGGGCTCACCACTCTTGTCTCTGACCTCTTGGGCCCCCTGCTAATTCTTCTCCTCTTCACCCTCGGTTCCTACATCCTCAACAGGTTAATCACTTTTATCTGTGAGAGAACCAGCATTTCCAATCAACGGTTCTAAAGTCCCAATACCAGCCCGTCACTACTTGGGACCGAATAGAACTCAGTAACAGGGATCCATGACTGGCTCCGCTATGTACTTGGGAAAGGGGGAAATGAAGAACCAGAGTGACTCCATTTTTACTGGGTGACTCCGTTTTGTTAAACCCACCTTACTGAGAATTGGCACCATTTCAAGGAGGAGAGCCAATCACGTAGGGGAAGGTCATAAGACCATCATCCCACTGGGGCTGACCAATGAAAAAAAAGAAAAAAAAACAAAAAACAAAGAAAATACCAGAGACCTGAAGTAACTTTCTTGCCCAACTTAATGGTCTGACGACCAATCCGTAAAAGACAACTATGCTTCTTGTCATCTACAGCCAATGTATAGCCACCTGAGTGCATTCCTCAGCACCCACCACCTCCCCACTAACAGCCAAATTAAATCCCAGCCCAACTAACACCAGGGGCTCTCGACTCCGATCCGCCAGTGAGGATTGAGAGTCCTGGCTTGAGCCCGAATAAGAGCGACCCTTGTGTGCTTGCATCAGAATCAGCTCCTTGGTGGTCTTTTGGGAATTTTGTGATCGGGGTACGACGGTGCCAGTCTAAACCAATGTTCTTAAATGTTACTATTCATCAGAATGAGCTAGAGGACTTAATAAAATTAACTGGTGAGCCCAAGTCATACAGCTATTGATTAAGTAAATCTTGGGCTGGATTCAAGAAGCAGTATTTCTTACAAGTTCCACTTCTCTAAACAAATTATCCTTAAAAAAAAAAAAAAAAAAAAAGACTTAAAAACATATAGGAATAGCACTTCAGTTAAAAATTACTATGTGCGGATTAGAATAGAGCTGGGCATCTGAACTCTCAGTGCTAAAGATACTCACATGCCACAGATGTGAGTCTGCAACAAACTACTGCTCTTGCAGAAAAAGAAAGGAAGTTAAAATGAGAATTTGTGGTGACTGTGGTCAATGAAAATGTGGTTTCCTACACTATGATACACAAGAGGGACCAATAGTTTATTGTTATTATGGAAGCATTCTTTTGGTGGATATTAACCAAGTGTCATTAGGCAAAAGCAATTGTGGAAGCAGTGGTAAGACGCTCACCTTGGTTAATGATTTGGAAAAAAATCTCTAGAGATTTAAAAGTGGGTGCAGTATATCCGTTTCTTTTATTGACTTTGATGCACTATTGGAAATTGAAACCATTTCAGATGAATAAAAAGCAGTCTTCTAAGGCTGATGGGAGAAAAAGGCTTGAGTAAGACTAATAGTAAAAGTATTTGCAGCTGATAAATAGATTACACTACAATAGTAGTAAATTTGCCTCCATTTCTTCCATTTTAAATTATTTTTATGAGACAGAGACAGAAGCAAGCAAGAGATAAACTCAACAGTTGAGTCTCATGCAGAGATTTCTCCTGCACAAGCCTTTCTCAGCCAGCCAAGATCACAGACACACATACAAACCCTGTGTGTATAAGTCAACCCAGAAATAGAGCCCCTCACTCCCATACGGCTTCCAGCCCTGCAGATCTCATTACCACCCGCCACTGCGGCTGCATTCAGCTTCTTTCCTTTAGTTTGGGGTTTTAAATGTTGTCTTTCTGACATCATGTTAAGGTAATAGTCCTGGAATAAAATCATATGATGGATTCTCCCAATCATATGTTTTAATTCTCACACATTTGATTAAAAAATAAGTCATTATAATAGTTGGGACTTTTTGCTTTGTGATAGCCTGCAAGGAAAAATAAAGAGGACATTTTAGAATAGTTCTAAATTTTATTCTGAAATGAAGCGAATAATTACAATTACCCACTTAGAGGAAATTTATGTTTAAAGTGTTAGGTTTGGGGCCAGTCCTACAGCCTAGCAGTTAAAGGAGCTGGATCCACAAGACAAATAGCAGTTCAAATCCCAGCCACAGATGTTTGAAAAACACGTTTGTGTGTGTGTGTGTGTGTGTGTGTGTGTGTGTATGCCCCAAATCCTGATGAGATGGAAGAATAGAGGAGAAGAAACTGTGGTGTGACCATGCCCCACTGTGGGGTGCTCTCCCTAACCTCTTGTATGTCTCTCTGCTGAACACACATGCCATCTGGAAATTGAAAAAAAAAAAAAGAAAGAAAAGAAAAAATTCATATGTTTCATATATCTAATATTTTTAGGGAAGTGCACATTAAAATAGAAATTTACTAAGTATATACTTTGTTATGTATTTCAGTTCACAGTTGATTATTTCTCATTTAATAGCATTTATAAAGGCATTGTGTTAGGAACTTACCTCTAGGAAAATAGCTTACTGTATATAAAGTGGTATTAGAAAATAAAAATGGGCCAACAGTGGTGGCACAGCAGTTGGTAGTGTTCCATGGTGCTGGGGCCATATGGGAAGATCTTGAGTTCACGTCCAGGATCTCCCTGTGCATGCTGGGTGAAGCACTTGCACAAGACCCTGACTGGATGAAGCTGTGAGAGGATTGTGCTATGAGGATCCAGTTGAGGGTGTCTTTCTCCTCTCTCAGGAGAGAAATAAAAAAATATTTTTTTAAAGTAAGAAAAAAGTGAATTAAAATTTAAAAATAAAGGTTTAATTAGCAAAACCTCATAAATAAAAATAGTACTTCTCATAGATGGGATACATAATAAGAAAAATTAAGATATGACTAATACACATTTATAGTATAATGCCTGTCAAAGGGCCAAAATAGAAATTTTAGAAAATTCCAAGTGAAAATAATAGTAAAGACACCAGTGTAAACTTCTGAGTAAAGCAAAAAATTGACAATAAATTAATTGATAACGATCTAACTAAAAAAAAAAAAAAACAGGTTTCTAGTTAGAAAGAAAAAAAAAGTTGTTTAGAAACCGTGTCTAACTTGAAAATATTGATGACTCAATGATAGCCAAACATCTTTCCAGAGAACTTCAGGAATTCCACAGTCCTCTATCTGTACAAATTCACAGCATGAGCTTCACCATTTTGCCATGTGTTTTGCGCAGTCACACTTCTTTGAGAATTAACTCCTCCAAAAAAGTCGATAAGTATGCCTTTTTTTAAATTGTTTTTTTCTTTTTAGGATTTTGCTCTGGGGCATGAGTGCTTTCTGGAGAGAAAGAAAGACACAGAGAAAAGGAAAGTGAGAACTCACTCCTCAGGCGGATGTCCACACAGCAATCTCTTCTCCTCCATTCTCTTGGGATTTGAGGCACATATGCACACATGCCTACTGAGAATTTCAAGCTTCCAGGTCCAAGATTTGAACCACAGTCAGCCATGTGGCAGTCCTGCACCTTAACCACTATGCCACCTGCTAACCCCTATAAGTAAGCTATTTTAACATAACAGTACCACCTTTTTTTTTTTTTTTTTTTTTTTTTTTTTTTTTTTTTTTTTTTTTGCAATTTTGAGATGCTTTATCTGGTAAATTAGTAAAAAAGTAGCCCTGGATTATATTTAGAAGTGAAAAGCTAAGGCCCAGCAATTGAAAACATACTTGTATTTTCAGGTGAACATGGAGCTGGTGAGTAAGATCCTCAGGGCTCAGTAATGAGCAGTGGGACTGAGACTTTCATCTCTAGGTAAACTTTATTAGATCAGGAGCGCCTTCCTAGGGGGCCTTCTAATAATGCAGAAATTCAGTTCTTTGAAATCAAATATATTAAAGAATCATCGTGGTTAGAGATTTCCATTTAACACCATGCCTGTGTAGTCATTTAAAAAAGCTTTTTTTTACATTTCTCAAATTTATGAATAGTTTTCACTCTATAACAGTCTTGCAAACTACGTACTGTATTTTTTCCAGCTGTAGCTTGAAGAAAAATACAAAGGGAAACCCGGGTTTTGCTTGGACCCTCTTCTCTCCTGTCTAAAACCAGACAACCCTAAGTAGAATTAATTGGTAAACCTCCATGTTGTAAGTCTCGACTTGTTTTAAGTGAAACAGTAGAGGTGATTCGACACTGAGTCCAAAATTAAAAGACCAGTAAAGCATATTCTTCAGAGAAAGTCTGAGAAGGGAAAATAAATGAATTCACTTGAGAATGTAGTTTAAAAATGCTGCCAACTGCATCTGGTGATCACATGCCAAATTCCTCCTATACTGTGAAAAATCACTTGCAATCGATCATGGTCAGGAGTGTAGACATGTTCTCTTAATTATTGAATTGTCCTTAGAAACCTACTCTTGAACACATTGCTTATTCTACTGACCCAATCTTATGCTTTTCATGTTATGTCTAATGAAATGGTTGTTACCCTCCTTTACCTGGTTATAACATAGCTTTTCATCGGCCAGCATGAAACATATTTTCCTGATTCCTCACCTGAAAATGCGTGTAGTGTCAGAAGGGAAAAGTACTTTTGTGTCTTTGTAACATGCACCTCATTTGTCACATACTGGGATGATAATTTGTTCTTTATTTCTCCATTTGAGGACTTTAAAAGTCAGGATTATGCTTTGTCTCCTTGCTCCTTTGTTTCCTGGAATTGTTAAGCACCTCTAGAAGAAAATTGGGTCGCTTGTTAGATTGAGTTGAAGAGCCTTAGGGATCCATTTTTCAAGGTAGTCTATTGGGTCTGCCTCTTCTACCCCTTCAGGCAGTCCAGTAATTCTGACATTCTAGTTCAAGACAGTATCTTAAACTATTCTCCCTCTCTTATAGCACTCCCTCTCATTTTGAACTACTACTTTACAATTACATTAACTTTAAGTGTCTGAAAGCATTATTTGGTATTCTGCTTTTCCTGTTTTGGAATCAAGGTGTACCGTTTGTGAATTTAAATTTGATTTTTTAAAGAAAGGAAATAAACACCAACATAAAAATCAGTATGATGTCAAAGATCTCAGGGCAATTCATTTTTTTTTTTCTCTACAAAGATATGTTGTTTATCCGGAGAATCTTCTTTGAAAATGCCAAGGTGTGTTTCTGCCTTGCATTTACTATTGATTTATATCATTTGAAATTATTCCTTTACTGAATATTTTCCTAGAGTTTGGGTGTTTCTAGAAAAATTTCCACAGAATAATTTATACATTTTCACTTGGCCTTTAAGCCTTTCCAGTGTGATAATTCAGGAGTAATGTTTAGGGTAGCATTAATGTGCTATAATGGATATATCCTTTGACTTGCTCACTCTCTTCTCTTTCACCTTCATTTGTAATTTCTAGAGAGATGGTCATAGACTTCTATTTTTCTAGGCATGAGAATTTTTGCTTTATAACCTTTTTTAAAGAATGCATATAATGATCGATTCCAACCTATATGGGTTTTTTACATTAATTAATCTTTTAAAAATAAGGTTATTTTACCTGACAATATAAATGTGCTTTAATTACCTGAAGAAAACTCTAGTCAGATCTTTGAATCACTATGGATTAAAACATCATTTCACAACCAAACAGAAACATGTTCCCAATCACTGCACTTGAATTATTGTTATGTAGCTTGAGGCTTGTATTAAAATCACTGAATAATTGCAATCAGATTATTATAATCAAGTACAGGAACAGTAATTACAGGTTACAGTCACTTTAAGCTGCCCTGGAAGTCCTATATTCTGATCATATGCATATTAAAAGTTTATGTTAGTGATAAAATTAATGAACAGGATTGTAAGCACTTGTCAGTAGGAAAGATGTCACATGTCTTACTGTATAGGGAGTTATGTTTTCACATCAAGGACAACTGTGTACAGAAATTGTGTTTTTGTTCATTCTTAAGTTAGAAAATAAATCAAATCTAACTTTCATAATCTAATAATGATTGCTCTAGTATCCAGCTTTAATCAATTTGCCACATTTTCTTATAGTGATTAATATTTTTAGTTTATTATTCATTTTATTGGTTTTAAATATGCAAAGGAAACTGAATTTTGTGTGTGGGAAGAAATTGTGCTCCCAGTGAACTGTAATTTTTTGTCATTAATAAAGGAGATGATTTTTTTTAAATTCCCTGAAATCAAAACCAAGAAAGAAAAAGAAAAAGAAAACAAAATCTTTTTCAAATATATGATCTTGTTTTAAAGAGGTATAAAATGAAAATGTGTTCTGTATTTGCTGAGACAGATATCCACGTTGCATTAATATTCTGTTGAGTCCAAGCCTATTTTAACTTTAGTAATCTTGTTCTTTGATTCAAGCAATGAATATAGCATATGAGATATGAATTGTATTTTGATAGTCAGGGTCTAAAATTAGAACTTGAAACCGAAAGAAGCCATAGAGCCCTAGGGGTCCAATCACAGTGAAACGGCTCCTGCACACATGTGCCAACCACTGAATCATTTTATTACACTTTCCGATTTACAGTAGAAATGGGGACAAGAGTGAACATATGACCACAGAATGTAAGTAGAAAATATGTAGCATGTGATTGGGCAAGGAAGTTAGAGAGGGAAGACATGAAAAGGTTAAATGTTTAAGGTGACTGCCAAGGAATTTCTCTTTGGTTCCTCCTCCAGATGTATTGCAGAGAATAACTCTACAACACCAAATGAGAATAAATAGGAAAGGACATGTATTTTATGGACAAGAGACACCCACAGACAAGAAGACAGATCGTGTGCCAGGTTCACAGGCTTTCTCCAGCCACCATGACAGACAACATAAGCCAGATAAAAGGCCAACCAAACACCCAGATGCTGTTGCTGGAAAATTGCAAACTGGAGCTCAGCATCTGGGGCTCACAGCTGCCAAGTTCACCCCATGGGTGCCCACGGTACTTGGCTCAGATGTTGGGCCAGACCGAAGGGGGTAGGCACCGTAGAACGAACTGATCACCACAGTGAACAAGAAGACGATAGAAAGCCAAGTGTATAATAAAATAGCATGAACCTGCCAATATGTTTTCAGATGCATAAAACCACACTTTGGTGTTCCAGATGTAATGGTGTGTGCAGGTTTTTTCCTCTTTGGTGTAGAGATGATTTAAGAAGCATTAATGGTAGGCCTGTGGTTATATTCTCTTACCAAGTGAAGGATGTCAGTCATAAAAGAAATTATAATCATAATTAGAAAACGGATTGCAATACCATACCTTTACACCGAGTTAAAAATACCTAGGAGGGTAGCTAAGCAGAGATGAGGAGAAGCATTTGGTATAAGAGCCTATATCAATATGGTAAAAATGCACCAAATCAATATATAAAACAGCGTGTAAAATTCAAGATGGCAACAGAGTAATGAAATGCGTATTACAGTCTCCTCTGGTCTCACCTCAGGATTCTAAAACCCCATCAATTTATAGCAAACATGCACTTCACTGTAGATTGTGTCCTTAAACATCTGCAGCAAAATAGTGAAGTGATGAGAATCTTCTTCCCAGGATGATGAAGCTTGCCATGCTGTTTTTAATTAATAATCAGAGAAAGTAGATAATAAATGTTTTTCTAATACCTGTATTTGTTTTTATTAAATGTCGTTTTTTCCAGTTCTGATTTATTTGTTTTTGTTTGTTTTTTTAGCTTCAGAAATACCCTAGAAATATATATGTCTTTATTTTCAGACTACTTTTGGTCACAAAAAGTTTTTTTGACTAATTTATTTGCCAATGAGAAGAATAGGGCATCATGCCATCACATTCTTATTTTTTCAAAAGGCTGAAGGTATGTGCACTGTTCTCAGGGAGAAAGAGAGACAGTAAAAAAGTAACCCCACAATGAGATGTGGCCACACCACAATCCCTTTCCCCCATTTCTTCATCTTGTCAGGATGTGGGGCACACATTCCCATGCATCTGGCATGTTTTTCATGTGGCCAAGACCAAAAACTGAATGATGGTTAATAGTGTGGGATCGGGCTCTCTCAACCACTGGGCTACAAGGCCCATCACATTTATATTTTTATATGTTCTATTTTTAGGAACGGCTCCAACATACAGCAGGAATGCACTGTTGGATCCCACACTGCAACCATGGTTCGAATCCCTGCCTGATCAGCTGGAACCACATCAGGCAGGTGTGACTGCCCAAGATCAGGGAGGCTAGAGGACTGGAGAAGGGAGATCGCAGCTTGACCAGATCCTATGAAGAATATTCCTCTCTCCTTTTTCTCTCTTTCTCTCTCTCTCTAAATTGCATGTGTACTCATTCTGTCATGAAGGAATAATTTAAAAAGAAAAGTTCTAATTTTAAGAACTGTTGCCAGACAAAAATATGAACAATATCTGAGAAATAATACTGTATTTGACTGAGGATAAATTGTATTCATTAAACTTCTACTCATAATGGGCATTTTTGCATGTTATTTTTAACATGCAATTTTCTATATTTTTCTCTTTCTTTCTCTTTCTTTTTTATTTTCTTTTTCTTTTTTATTTGCCAAAGGGTGCATGTGCTCACGAGAGAGAGAGAGAGAGAAAGCAAAAGTGAGAAAGCACCTCCCTTGACATATGGTCATGCTGAAATCTCTTTTTTCCATTTTTCCTTTCTTTTGGGACTTTGGACACACATACACATACCTGACATACCTGGCATATTTTCAAACCGCCAGGTCCCAGATTCAAATCACACACTTGGCCATGTGAAATCCAGTTGCTTTAACCACCATGCCTCCAGCTGGTCCTGAAATTTTCTTTCTACAATAATTATGTGGCTTTCCACACCACTTCTATTTATTTTAACTCATTACATTGAAATTATTGCTTTCAAACACATTGTCTGCTTAGTTTTTGTTAGCTCTTAAAAACTTTTATAAGTATGTATTAAAAGGAATGGGATATGAACATGTGTTGCTTAAAATGTATGCTATCTGTCCCACTATATTTACTGACTCTGACTATGGTTTTCCATAATATTAGCTATTTTAATTGTTATTTCAATAACAGTATTGGTAAAGTAACACGTCTTATGTGATCTCATAGCTAGTACATTGTTTCATAATTGCTAGTTCTGGTCAATTGTACTCTACAAGGGAAAGGATTATATAATATATTCAGTTTATGTCATTATGACCCAAATGTTTAGCACTGTGCTACTGTGCCTGGCACTCAGTAGGAACTCTGTAAGTTTTTAACGAATAAACGAACATTTACTAAAAATAAGAACAATAGCTTCTCAGGCTATGGATTGAGATCAAGTGTAGAGTAAGTATAATGATGTATCTCAGGTTTTATGACATCTTATGGATTACCTTTGTATCTATGATTGTGTATTGAAAATATGAGTTCTCTAAGAGGAGCAGTTCTCAAATATTTCTTGAACATTTCTCAAATTTTTATAGTATTAAGAGTTGTCTACATTCATAAAATATACTGAGGCTTACAAATAGCTTTTGTTCAGGTAGGTTATATTAATTTATGAATATTATATTTAAAATTAAAATGTCAAAAATTATTCATTTGCTTTAAAATAATAATCTTAAATCTACTGAAGTTTAGCAAAATAGGTTTTTATGAGAATAATTATATTTTTTAAAACAAAAATAGTTGGAAGAGTAATATCACCTTATAGTTTTGCAAATCGTTTTAATATCTGGCTTACGGCAGACAATTAAAATTTATTATCATCTTCAGTATTCAAACTGTTGTAATTTATTACTTTAGATAAAACTGTGAAATAACCTATTTCCTACCATAGACAGAAATATAGAAAAAAAAATAAATTTAGTGTAGTTATACTATAGAATACTATGTGGTACAGGAAACAAATAATTACAACTATCTACAACAATATGGATAGATTCTTCTTGAGTTCAAAAGTGGGCCACAGAACATTACATTAGGCTCAAAATCTTTTTGTAAAGTTGGCAGGAGAACCTTGAGAATTCCTGAAAAGTTCTGAGAAATCCTACAATGTTCAACCCACATTTTGAAAGCTACTACCATAGAGAATCTGTATTATTAATATTATCAAACATAAATATTATTTTTATGCATTTGTTTGGTAAATGTTAAGTAATCCTATGCTAATTTTATTAGAGATGATTTGGACTGAAAGTGCATCTTATTTTTATTTTTTAGTTTGCTATAGGACCTGTGTGCTCACCAGAGAGAGAAACAGAAAGTGAGAAATCACCCCCAGGATGGATGGCCACACCACAGTCTCTTCTCCCACTCTCCTCTTGTGATTTTGAGAATGCATGCATACATGCCTAGCATGGTTTTCAAGCTCCCAGTTCCAGGACTGGAATGGCAAAGTCAGCCATGTGGAATACTGCCAAGTTAACCACCATGTCATTGGCTGGCCCCAAGGATATCTTCAATGTGGCTGGTACGAGCAAAAGTTAAAAGATGGTTTATTAGGGCTAGCAGATGACGCAGTGGTTAAGATGCTGGACACCCACATGACTGACCACAGTTTGAGTTCTGGACCCCGTAGCTTGAAATTCATGTTGGGCACATGTGCAAGTGTGTCCAAGACCCCTGGAGGAGAATGAAGGGAAAGGGATTTTGGTATAGCTATCCCCCTGGGGGGTGATTTCTCACTTTCCTTCTTTCTCTCACTCTCTCTCTCTCTCTCTCTCTCTCTCTCTCTCTCTGGTGAGTACACGTGCCCTAAGGCAAAAACCTCTCTCAATAAACAAACAAACAAATAAACAAATAAATAAATAAATAAATAAAAATGATCTTTGTGTGTGGTGGTTAAGACACTGGATTCCATATGACTTAACTCTTGGTTCAAGTCCCAGACCTGGCAGCTTGAGAAATACACCATGTGCCTGTACACGCCTGTCCAAAATCCCAAGAAGAGAAGGGATTGTGGCGTGGCCATCCACACGAAGGGCTAATATTCCTCTTCACTGCCTGTCTTTCTCTGACTCTGTCTCTCTCTGGTAAATTCACCCACCCTCTGACAAAAATCTTAATAAAGGACCACATATTTCGATTAATGTAATTCTGTGCTCCTGAGAGCATTTGTGTTGTGTGTGTGGGAATATACATATAAATGTATCATGTATTTTTTCCATGGAATTTAAATTATAATTATAATAAAAGAGAAAGAAATGTATAGGATATTCTTTTATAATGTGTATTTATGCCTGTGAAATTTTACATATATGAACACATGCAATTTACATAGTGAGATGGTTCTGTCATGTGTCACGGTTCTCATGTTACTAAATAACCAGAGTTATGCTGAGCTCCATACTGCCATACCTAACAGAACAGTACAGTAAAGTCATGAACTTAACAGTCAGACAAATGTGCAAGGTGAGCTATATACCACATGTTATCTGAATAACCACAGCAAAAATCTCCTGGATTGTGTTTTTTGTGCATTTATCTAAGATCCTCACAATGAACACTCTTGTGAAAATAATGATGTATCCATAATGAATGTTTTTGAAGGTAAATTGAACAGTTTTTTCTTTTTTCTTTTTCTTGTTTTCCAATAGGTATTTTTAATGCATTTTTTTAATTTCAAGAAAAAGAGTTTTCATGTTTTTTTTTCCTGAAACATTTTTTTAAATTAACTAAATTGCATTCATTCCCTAAGAGTCGTCAGAGCATACAAAATGTGATTTCCCATCCAGCATATACTGCACAGTGGCTTAACCATACATGTTATCATCAATAATTTTCCATTTCTAGTTTCATATATATGTGTGTGTGTGTGTGTGTGTGTGTGTGTGTGTGTATATTTACCCCTATATCTGACCCTCTGCCCTCTGCCCTTTCCCACCTTCTTCTCACACTATCTCTGGTGTCTGGCGTCCACCATTTCCTTTGTGGAAATCACAAGGGAAAAAAAAATATCCAAAGTAATTCCAGGAACAAAATAGTTCTATATACCTGAGCATTTTTGTTTTTTCTTAGAGATGCAGTGAACCATGCAACGAAGCTTTGGATTATATGTTTTAATATTCTTTTTGTTTGTTTTACTTTGTTTTGTTTTATTTTTTAATTAATTAATTTATTTACATTTAATCACATCTTTACAGTGTACATTTCTTTTTCCAGCATAAATACTGTGCATATCAGTCAAGCCAAAGATATTACTCTATCATTTATCAGCATATAGCTTCTCATTTTTTGTCAATTAAGCATATTTTTCCTTTTTTTTTTTCCCCTTCCCCTTTCTCTTTTCTCCCTTCCATACTGAACTTTTTTCCCACAATTTATTGATTCACAAAATACCTTTAACTAAAAATACGGGCAAAGCTAGAATCTAGTGACAAGTGCACTGTAATTTTCTTCTGAAATATTTTTAAAAATAATTAATTCATTTACATTCGTTCCCTGAGCATCTTCACAACATAAAATGTGATTTCCTATCCAGAATATACTGCATAGTGGCTTAATCCGTACATGTTATCATCAATAATTTTCCATTTCTAGTTTGATATATGTGTGTGTATTTTTTTTTTTGCCCTAGTTTTCACCCTCTGCCATTTCCCACCCTCCTCCCACACTATCTCAGGTGTCTACAGTTGTTTTCCATTCCTTTGTCCCCCCACATTTTATTGAGTCACAAAATTTCTTAAATAATCTAACTACTTTCAATAGCAAGTTCAGCTGGTATGTAATATTCTTGTGTTAACTGTTAAAACACACAGAGCCAACCTAAGGATCCATTTGAAGTCGATATGTAATAAATCATTGAATTAATTTTGTGTAGCAACCATGTTTTCATCTCATATATTTATTCTTATTTCTCCTTTTTTTTCCCCTGTCGTTTTTAAAGTAGTTTATTTCACAGTCTTCTGTTAAATCAACTTCATTTCTTGATTCTAAAACTGTAAACACATGGAAAATAACCAATATATTTATTAGTTATTATGTTTTTAGTAGAAAGTTGTTTTCCCCCTTCCTTACATTTCTTCATTGTACTAACGAGACTCTTGTCTTGCGTGTGTTCATGTGTATGCGTGTGGGTGTGCCCCCCAAAGAGGTGTGACTCAACCAATCAATTAAAGTAACTAAAAACAGGCTAAACAAAGGCTTAGTGTGATGTGAAAATTTATCATTTGTCTAGGAGTATATTTGTTCAATTTAGACTGTCAATCTGTATAGAAAGAAGGGAAAATTAACTGTAAATAAAACGTTAGCTAATATATAAACTGAAGAACATTTGTAGTAGTCGTCTTAGCAATAGAAATGGGTATCTTCTGCAAAGCTCTTCTCAGAAAGGCTTAGAAGTTCCAATAATTTTTCCTAATGCAGATGATACAGAGACTTTTGAGACATGATGATTTTTCCATTAAATATGCAAATATTAACAATATTTATGCTCTTTTTCTGAAATAGTCAAATAAGTTTTTTTCCCTGAACTTCACCAGAAACCACATTCTCAATCTCCAGTTTTTCATTAAAAAATAGTAACAGCAATACTTTACATTTTAAGAACACTATTGTTATTATTATTTTTTTAGGACTCTCTTCCAAAGAGCTCAAAGCACGGCAAAGTGCTCTTAAAAAAGTTATATTCATGTTTCCCTTCCTTTGATCCCCATGATGAAATGCAACCTCCTCCACGGTGAAATACAGCCACTGCTTATGACAGTGAATAACAATTCCATACAATTCACAAGAAATAACATACCCAATTAAAACTGTAAAGGGGGTCTTAGAAAGACGGACTTTAATTAGAGAAGCTGGAATGTAGCCAAGCAAAAAAAGGAAAAAAAAGTACCATGAAAAGTGGTCATGACCTCATTTTAACACTCTGTCTTATTCAGAAGACCACATCTGGGGGGGCCCATTGCATCAGGCTGACTTGGGGCACTGATTGATTTAGCACTGAATAAATGGGAACAATGTCACATACTTAATCATCATCTGCATTTATCAAAGCGGCTGAAGATTTTCCTTGGCGAACCTCCTCCATCAGCTAACAACCTGTGCATGTGCAGCCACGGGTTGTGGAACAGCACCAGGTCAACCCTCACCTTGTGTAACTATATTTTCTGATAATGTGGGTGTAAGCAAGTATGTAAGACACACAGATTTTCATATAACATTTTAAGATCAAAGGCCCAGGTAACCTTAGTACAAACACTAGGAAATCAAAGGCAAAACTCTTTAATTCCAAAACTTAAAAAAATAAAACTTTTGCTAGAAGTGTCAGAATACAGCTAAATCTCACTGATTTCTCAATTTGGTTGTTCAGACTCATTCATTTCATGTTCATAGAAGATGGAGCAGTGAGTTAAACATAAAAATAACTAAGATTAAAAAATTTAAAAAGGCCAGCCATGCTGACACATCAGTAAGGCAACTCTCTTTGATGCTAGAGCCACATGGGACAGCCCCAGGTTTGTGTCTTAGGGTCTCCCTGTCTGTGCGCACTGGGCATGTATTCCTGGCCAGCAGAGACCGGGGGTGGATCATTGCATGCAGACTCTGATGGGGGCTCCCTTTCTTTCTGTTTTGAAAAAGATAAATACTTTAAAAACAAAAAAGATGGATATTGTATCTCCTTTCTAAAATATAACTTAATAGTAGTATTATTTTATTTAAAGAAAGCTTTTTTGAGCTTCTTATCTAAATACTACGTATAAAATGGAATTTAATAGAATATAGATCCTGTGTTACTGGGTTTTTGATATAATATAGGATTTTTAATACTACTTTCTCCCTGCAAAACACAGTTTTCACATGCCATTTTCTTGTCTGCTCCCATGATATAGAGCCCCAGGGTAGGATATAGAATATTTTCAGCACATTTCATGAGAAGCATTTCTAGCTATCCCTTTCTCTAACAACTTTGTCCTCAGAAATCACTTTTATTATTTAGCTATTCAGCAATTACTCTCTTACCACATTAAGAAAATAAGCTTACATTCATCTCCATTGCCCCAAATATATGGCAATGTTAAATTAGCCGTATCTCACCAACCAAATCTTGTCAATGTTAAGTGGCCTGAGATGTACATTTAAATGTTATACTTTGCAAACAAAACAAAACAAAACGTTTTGAAACACCTGGAGCTTAAAATGTCTGAAAGCAAATAGTCAACTCTTGTATAATTATTTTTTTTTTTTATTTTTTTTTTTTTTTTAATTTCCAAAGCCTTTTTTTTCTTCTTTCTCCCAGCACTTCTTTTCCCATCTGGTGATAGTACTGACTTCCCTGGGTTCATGGGCTATCATTCTGCACGTCCTCACCCCCACAAGGATTGGGTGCTGTGGCTCAAGCTTGGTCAGTAACGAGCTACTTCCTTTTGGATGACAAGCTGAGAGAATGTGGTCTCAGGCTTGTTAGCAGTCCTGGCTTCTGCATCACAACAAGCCTGTAAGAAATCCAAGATAAAAGAAAAAAAAAGGACAGCATGTGGATGGTGGGGATTTCCTGAACCTAGGTCACAGCCAAGCCTACTAGACCTGTGCTTTTTCATGGCTCATTCCCCAAGCCACTAGATCTTTTCTACTGGGAATTGAACTGGACTCCATTCATGTAAAGCCAAAGAGCCCCGTGCTGAGCTACACAGACTGTGGGGCAGTGCGGTGCAAGGTCGTCCCTGCCCGTGTGGAGTTAACACTTTCTCAAAGGAGGTAGAATGTGAACAAATCCTGAGAAAAGGAACATGTTAAGAAGAAAATAAACACAGTGGCGAATCATTAAAAACAGAGGGCTATACTTAGAAAAAAACAATTGGAGTAGATTTCGCCAGACAGAAGTTTTGAAAGCCTAGACCTTAAAGACGTTACACAAAGTAACTTTAAAAACATACAAGGGCTGGCTTGTACAGTCCAGCAGTGTAGTAATGTGCAGAGGAAGCTGGACTCCGCATGTCTGACCCCAGTTTGAATTCAGTCCTTGTGTGCGTGTCCAGTATCCTGACAGGAATAGAGCCATGGAAGAAAGACGGATGGCAGCAGGCCCCCGCTGGTATGTGCTTTTTCTCTCTCTCTAGGGGGTGTGCATGTGACCTCTGGAGAAAAGAAAATTGCCATTCATATGCTTCACAAGTGTAGTTTTAGTCTTTTAAAATGTTTACTGCTTTTTTTGATTGGTAACAACAATGATGCTACTACGAATAGCTAACATTTATTTATTGATTATTTTTAAATTTTGCCATTGGGCATGTACGTGAGAGATGGAGAGTGAGAAACTGAGAAAGCTCTCCCCAGGGGGAAGGCCTCACCACAATCCCTTCTCTGTCAGTCTCCTTTCAAGATTTAGGGCACACACGCACATGTACCCAACATGTTTATCAAGCCACCAGGTACAGGATTTGAAACAGTTTGGTAAAGATGTGGGATCCAGCTGCCTTACCATCATGCTAACCTCCTAACATTTATCGATTGCTACTTATGTCCCAGTCACTGCTGAATAGCTTTATCTACCCCATGTAACTTTCACACTTCTATCAAATTTGAATTATTATTGTCATAAGTTTACAGATGATGAGACAGAAGCATGCAGATATTAAATGCTACCTAGTCATCAGAAGACACAATGTCTGATTTCCAAAAGTCCTTTTGTAGCATTCAACACTATCTTCCAGACTTGCTGCTACATTTAAGACATGGCAAATATATATTATGTAGAAAAAGAAAAATCTCTCCTTCCTCAATATCATCTCTTTCTATTAAATATCCTTAAGCATTTGGTATATGCACTATATTCCTATATAAAGAAAACCATGCTTTTTAATAGCCTGTGATCATTTTATTCACACCATATACTTTGTAAGACATGGCTATAACTTACTTTGTTTTAAAAATATACTAATATACTCAATATACTTAACTTTTTATGTTTAAAAACTAAATTTTATTCGACTTGAATGCTTTTCCAAAATGTACACAGAATTACACAGTCAGACCATTCCATTTTTTTTTTAAGGATTGAAATGTTTTAATACTAGCAGTTGTAGAATTTCTCTATAACCAGTTTTGCCTCCTAAATTCTTTCGTAGCCAGCCTTTGCCAGCTACCTGAACATCACAAGGCAACTTTATCCAATAGCCTCATACTTTAAAATTGAGTGGAGCTCTTCAACTAGAAAAATTATCATCTTCCTCTAGCCCCAGTCTTTGCTAGCCTTCCAGGTATTGCACACATGTGAAGAAAATCTACCTTTTAAGCCCTTAGAAGCACAAGTGAAGGAAGTAAACCGGAACCATAAATATTTACAGAGCTCTCGCTGAATGCCACTCACATACACTCGGCTCTAGAAACTCAAGAGTAGATAAGGTCACTGGGGTTTCAGTCCTCAAAAAAACTCAGTATGACGGCAAAAGGAAGCACCATTTTGCATTTTTGTTATTGTTTAACCTCTTGTGATAACTGATATTCAGGTGAAGAGGTATGAAGAGCGATATCACCTACCTACCTTTTTTCCTTCTCTCCTCCCTCCTTCCCTTCCTTCCATCTTTTCTTTCTTTCACTTTTGTCATTTCATGACTAGGGATACATCTCTTGGCAAAATATCTCTGAACAATGATTGAGAAAAATCTTGAGTTTTCCTTAGCTGCTCTTAGATCCAAAGAGCACTTTGTTCGTCTGTAATGAGTTTGATTTAGGAGAAACAGTGTTTTGGCTTGGGTGGCCAAACCAAATATTCTTGGAAGCTGCTTGGACTGTCATTAAGTGTGAAAACTCTGTTGCAAAGCTCTCAAGGTTACATTGCGGCAACGCACAGCCTTGGACTGCCAGGAAGAAAGACAGTTCATAAAGTGCTTTAAGATGAGCACATTTTGCTGACCAAAGCAGAAGTCTTCAGTATCGTTTTCCCTTCATCCTCAAATCATTATAGGCTTCAAGAGTATATTTATTACTCAGCTTGTGAGATGCAACCTGGAAGGCTGAAATAGTGTCAGTGATGACTTCCACGTCTCTCGCTGTGAGTATTTGAAACCTTCACAGGGATGAGGTCCTTTTTTGGATTATTTTTTTCCCCACAAAGTCTCTAGAACCACTTATTTCATTTTCTTAAGGGCAAGGTAACAAGGAACCCATCACTCCATAGCTATATTGCCACATGCAGCTTCTTTGATAAAACTGCCATGAAAGGAAATAGTATCCCCACAAATGTATCCATGCTTTCAAAGGCATCTTGTAGGACTTCCACGTTCCTTGATATGAGCTACTTTTTCTTCTTAGTTCTACCTTGCCATCTAAATACTCCTTTGTCTGTTTTAGTGCTTTATTAAACTCTTACTTGTGCCAGGCAAGAACCTGTGCACTATCTTCTTTCAGGCTTAAAGTGAACTTGAGGTAGTTATTATGATTATGTTTCTTTAATAGATGAGACAACAACAATCGAAAAGGCTGTCCTTAGTTGTAAAGACACATAGTCATCAAACAGAGGAATAAGGACTTGAGCCAGGGAATTCAGGGTCTTTACATAAATAAATATGGTACCAGGTATATGGAAAAAAAAGACAATCTTTTAAATTATTTTATAGGTAGAAAGTCTTGGGAAAATAGTGGTTTATTACTTACATACCACAACGATATGAAACTAGAATTTTAAATACACGCTTACTATCATTTGATGATATGCTCAGTGAGAGAAGTAGTGAGTGGACATTCTAAATTCATGTGCACCCATGTCTGCTTCTCTGACCTTGGGCCTCAGTGCCTGCATGTGAGAAATGAGAGGTGGGCAGTAATTTTGGTTTCAAAGATTTTTCCAAACATAAATATAAAAATTTAAATCAGATTGTTTTAAACTCATAAAAGTTGACAGTCTGGCAGGCCTATTCCCAGCTGTACATATGGGAGCAGCAATACAGTAATCTGTAGGAGATTAAGTTGTACCCACTCATATAGTGGATGAGTTTGAGTTTATGGGCCTAAAGTAAAGCGTGAGATTACTGTGCATATCAAAATTGGTTTCTAGATGCAAGTAAAATCAGGGAGTGAGAGGCTGTCTCTATTAGAGTACGCAACAAGGAATCAACCCGGATTCCATTTCTTTCAGTTTAGTGATTTTTGGTTTGTTTACTATCTGCCAAATATAACTTAAAATTAAAGTAATAACTTTAAAGTTATTGCTTTAAAGCAAAGGAAGAAAAGAGTCTCTGTAGGGAAGTGTTTCCCTAGAGTCTTCCTAATACTGATTAACACTAGTTTTTGAAATGTTAATTAGTTTTGAGCTTAACAGCTAGTCATTGTCTAAAAGGGCATGGAGCAAAACTTTTTCAAAGTGTGGACTAAGGAGTCTTTAACTCCTTAATGCCAAGGACTGGCCGTTTACTCCTTTGCTGGCCACTGAACCATGAGAATGCCAGCACTGATTAGCTGTGGTGATTAGCAGGCTGACATTAGGACCAGAATCACTTGTCTTTTGCTTATATTGACAGACTACCTAAAGAATTTTCTAACTTTTATCAGTGCAATGCATTCCATTTTGTTGCATTATGAAACAGATATTTTAAAAACTTCACTATAGACTATGAATAGGTTTAATACGATGTATATGATTTTTGAAATAAGATCTAAAATTACTACTGTATGTCAGTGATTGTCCATTTCATTTAATTGGTATAATGGTAGAAAATAGACCTTTTTGTTCCTTAGGTGTCTTAGAGACTATATTTATTACTCCATCTACATCTGTGACATATCGATTTCATATATTTCTATGGTTTATCAGTAGAATAGCATGCTCCTGATAAAATATTCACTACAAACTTAATAAAAGAGAAAAATTCCTATGGAAAAATACATCTTTACAGAGAGGCATTAGACATTTAAATAAGACAATAGAAATTGGAAAAGTGGTAAAATAAGAAACATTTGCTCCACTCAATGTTTGTTTATAAGGCAAATATTCATATATCTAGGTAGACATTCCGCATTATTTATTCCATTTTTTCTACTCTGGAACTGAAAATTTAAAAATTCACTCAAAGTCTTAGAATTCAATCAGTTTGTATTTGAAATGCTCTTTCTCTTCTATGATAGTTATTTTGCCTTCCCTCATGATTACTTAGGCATATGATTTTTTTCTTTTAACATTTGTATAAAACTTAATTTCTTTTAACAATATTTGGAATATGAATCTAGTCTTACACAAACTGAAAACTACATGAAATGCAGTATTCTATTCGTGAAGAGATGACAAAGAGGAAAAACAGAAATTAGAATGTGAAGGGAAAACTGAAGCAGAGCAGTAGGAGAATAAAAAGAGGAGATGAAACTTTGGGATGCTATAAAATTCCTTCAGTTTTTTTTTTTTTTTTTAATTAGTTTTTTGCCATAAGACACATGTATTCACTAGAGAGAAGGAAAGTGAGAAATCACCCCCTTGCGGGGATGGCCATGCCACAATCCCTTCTCCTCTGTTCTCCTCCTGGGAATTTGGGCCCGCATGTGCACAAACTTGGTGTGAATTTTCAGGTCATAAGATCCGGGGCTTGAATTGTAGTCATCCATGTGGGAGTCTAGCCCCTTAACCACCATACCACCTGTTGGTCCCACACTTATTTTTAATTAATTAATTTATATTTTTAATTTGGTACAGATCACATTGGCTTTCCAGAGAGAGACAGGTAGAAAAAGAGAGGGAAGGTGACAAAAGTATCTCCAGTGGGGGAGATGGCCCTGACACAATTCCTTCTCATCCACTTTCCTCTTGGGATTTGGACACACAAACACACCAACACATACACACACACACACACACACACACACGTGCACCCAGCATGATTTTCAAGCAGCCCTGTTAGGACTTGAGCTGCACAGTCAGTCATGTGGGACCCAGTATCTTAATCACCAGCTGACATGATAACTTTCTTTGTAAAAATCCTTAATAATGTGATTTTTCCTTTCTTTACAAATTACATTGAAGTGAATCTTTTTTATTTTATTTTATTTTATTTTTTGTATCTCTTTTCTTAAGCCTTATTTGTCATTATTATTGCAGTTTTCCAGATATTAACCGAGTTTTTGAATCTATCTGTGGGTCTTCTCTTTTGTAAATGTTAATATGCGTTCTTTACTGTAGAATTCTGTGCTTCAATTTTCATCTTCTTGGATTTTTCTCAGCATTACATGACATTTGATGGATTTGTTAATATTCAGGTTTTTTAATTTTTTATTATTATTTTTTAACAGCACTAATAACGATGCTATAGAAAACTAGACTGAGCTCAAGACGAGGCCCACAGAGTTTGGAACTGCAGATGGCAGACACGATGAACTTACTGGAAGAGACTTAAACTCTTCTTCAGGAACCACTCAAAACTGAGATGCTTAGAGGAAGAGAAAGAGCCAATGGGCACATAGTACAACAACTCGATTGTGTGACCTGTTTCCACCATTTTGTCAGGGTGCTTACAAACTAAATTACTCATGGGCCTTACATTACATTATGTTACACTGTTACTCATACTACTTGTGGTACTAATGTTTAAACTTTCCCTTCTAGAACTGGAAGGGAAAAAACAGAATCACCAAGTTATTCAATTACCTACCTAAGCTATAACCTGCATACTATGTTAGATAAATGGTCATTTTCTGAAATAATTGTTACATGTACATCAAGGCTGTTTTCTTTTTATACAATTAAACTCTTCAGCTCACACTTCATTGAGCTTAAAATAACAATAAACAGAACTATCAACAGTATACTAGCAAATCTGTAGAAGGCGTTAATGCATGTATGCATGTATGAAAGAGCAAGAGACACAGAGTAGTTAACGTGCTCCATTGCAAAATTATTAAAATGCTCTTTTAATCTTGCAAAATTCTCTTTTATAAAGTTCTCACTTTTAAATACTTCAAATACATTTTTATCTTGAAAGGAATAATTTCCTAGGCAACGTTTTATTTACTGTTTTTGAAACTAAGTACATATCTAGTGAGAAGCCTTTGCTGTCAGTCAAAGTGGAGTCTAAGTATGCACTCTACCACTGATGCCCATGAGACCTTGGGCCAGTTACTTTACTTCTTGGATCACCATCTGGAATGTGAAAATAATAGCACAGATTCAAAAATGCAAATGAGCAAAAAGCCCTGCATTTGGCCAAATAAGGGAATCATATGCCGTCTGCCTAGGATAAACTGCCCACTCTTTCCTAAAACAGTGACTTTTATAGTCCAGAAAGTCACCAATCTGCTGTCCAACCTGCTTTTCTCAACACCTCCAAAGCACTTATATTTTCAAGTTCATGAGGTTTTAAATAAAGCTCCATATAAAAATTACCTGACACGGGTAGCCAGAGTATTCAATGTTTAGATAGTCTATCCAGACAATTTCTTTTTGTGGATAGATTTATAAGTAAATATATAATAAGAATATTGATTTGTTAACTTACAATGAAGTTAATGGTTATATATCCCAAGCAGGGGCCAGACTATTGCTATCTGCAGATAGAGTGAAGCAAAATGTTCATTGGGAAATTTTTTTGTAAATGTGGAAATCAAAGCAAGGGGGGATTAGACTGACCTAATGTCTCAACCTCATCATGCTAAGTCTTATGATAAAGGAGCTATCTTTCAACAGAAACGATATTAATAATGTTGGTAACCAGCATTTATGGACTACTTCTATGTGTCAAGCACTATTCTAAGTAATGTGAATTAGTTTAATGTTTATAAAAACTTTCTAAGAAGTTCTATTATTATCTCTGTTTTTTAATGAATAAACTAGCATAGAGAGGCTAATTAACTTGCTCCAGATCATATAGTAAAAAAGAGGCAGGGGAAAATAACTTTCCCATGAGGCCTACATTCTTAGTATCTGTTACTTAGAAGATTCTGGAAAAGTTTTGGTTGTGAGGTATTGCCAATATCTGCTCATGATTCTAAATTTTAATATATTCCCAGATGTTGATTCCTCCTTTATATCAACATATACTCTTTAAATGTGGCTTATTTAATTTTTTCTGATCAATATTTATTGAGTGATGGCCATGTGTCAGAATCTCTGCTAGGTACTATGACAATGGATGATGGGAAAAACAAAAATACTTGCTTTCACAGAACTTAAAGTCTGTTAGCTCTAAACACTAAATGTAGGAATGAATAGATAGAACTAATACAGAAGGTAATTGGGTGGTGAAATAAAAATAGACTGCAAAAATAGAGAATCCAGATGGAAACCTATTTTATCTGAGGTAATTGAAGAAGAATTTTCTAAGTAAGTGACAGTTAAGCCCATGTCTGAGGAAAAGAAAGCAACAATTATACAAAGACACAGGGAAAAACACTTCCAGCAAGAGAGAAGAGTAAGTGCAAAGAGTTGGATGCAAAAGAAAAATGAAGAGTATGAGTGCATTCTAGGTGTTCAATCTTCTCAACGGGTTCACAGGCAAATGTTGCAGGACTGAGAACCACTCTCTTTTTTGTATATCTCTACTCCAGTTTCAATATTTTAAAGGAAATGGGAAAGTTGTAAAAAGATAGTTTGCCCAAATTAGTAAAATAAATATGCTAATTTTAAAAAGACATATCCAGAGAATTAGGGATATAGAAGATAGAAAGTAAAATGGATGGAAAAAGATAAGCCAAGCAAACACTACATAAGGACCGCTAATATAGCTATAGCACACTCAGACTAAAAGAGACTGAGATAAAGCATTACTAGTAATAAAGATAGCCATTACACACTGTTAAAATTTTAAATTAACCAAGAAGGCATAGTAATTCTTAAACTACTATGAAAGTAAAATTTAGATTCCTAATACATAAAGCAGAAATCATATATACCCAACTGTGAAAATTATTAAATCCAACATAGTAGAAGGAGAGATTAACATACCTCTCATTCTCACTTTTATACAATAGATTAAACAGCCAAAAATGCAAACAGATCTGGGGCCAGCAAGGGGTGTGGTGGTTAAGGTGATGGCCTGCCACAAGATCTGCGATTGGAGTCTTGGACCTGGTCGCTTGTAAATCATGCTGGGACTGTGTGTGTGCAGGTTCCCAAAATACCAAGGGGAGAATGGAGGAGAGGAGATTGTAAGATGACCATTTGTAAGGTGGCATCCCTCATGGGGAGATGACTTCTCACTTTCCCTCTGTCTGTCTTGTTCTGTCTCTTTCCAGTAAGTGCTTGTGCCCTAGGGCAAAAAACAAACACACACACATGCGCGCGTGCACACACACACACACACACACACACACACAATTCAAACAAATCTAAAAGTTAGGAGCAACATCACATAAATTAATAAGCCTGCATATAATACATCTGGCAACATCAACATTTGGGAAAATATATTTCCTTCCTCTCTGTCTTTCTAAAATACAAAAGATTTGCAAGAATTAGTCATAGTCTAAGCCAATAACAAGTCTAAAAAAATTTAAAAGAATTGATAGACTATTACTTAGTCCTAAAAATATTGCACTAGAAAATAACAATTGAATATTGACAGTAAAAAAACTTAAAATATGTTAGAAATTGAATTAAAAACTAATTCATATATCAAGAAGGAATTATAATGAAAATTACAAAATACACAGAAATAATAAATATGTAAATAGCTCATGACACTTGTTGGAAGCAGAAACAAATGGTTCAGAAAGGGAAAACTATTTGTTTAAATATTCATATTAATATAAATTAATGTGAAAGTAAATCAGGTAAGAAGTCAGAAAAAGAAAAAAATAGGTGGGACCAGCAGATGGAATAATGCTTACATTGCTAGATTCCCACAGTGCTGATGGTGGTTTGAGTCCCAGACCTGGCAGTTTGAAACACTCCAGGTATGTGTGTGTGCGTGCCCAAAATCTGGAGAGGAGAACAGAGGAAAAGGGATTGTGATGTGGCCATCCCCATTGGGGAGTGATTTCTCCTTTTCTGTCTCTTTGTCTCATGTTCTAAAGAAAATAAGTCTCTCTCTCTCAAAAAAGAGAGAAGCAAAAATAAATAAAAGGAAGCAAAGGAAAATGAATAACAAGAAGTATCAATAAAATAGGAATCCAATATTAAATGGAGAATATCAATAAAGTCAAAAATACTTCTTATGAAAGTATAATAAAATGCAAAAACCTGGGCCAGCCCCTGGACTCATCATTAAGGTGTCTGGATCATACATGTCTGACCACACCACTTGAGTCCTGGAACTCATGGATTGAGAAACATACCAAACATGTGTTCCAAATCCTAAAAGGAGGGAGAGATGGAGGAGAAGGGATTGCAGCATGACCATTCCCCTTGGGGGTTGCTTTTTTACTTTCTCATTCTCTCTCTCTTTCTCTGTCTGTCTCTCTGTCTCTTTGTCTTTCTTGGGTGAGCACATGCACTCTGGGAAATTAAAAATATATACAACAATTTCTGGCATCAAAAGAAGAAATACATACACATATCAAAACAATTTCTGGCATCAAAAGAAGAAATACATACACATATCAATGATATTTAGTATGAAAAAGAAAACATAATTGCAGCTGCAGTGGAGATAAAACGTGTAGAAAAATATCATAAAAATACTTATTAAATTTGAAAATTAGGTGAGATGGACTCATTCTTAGAAAATTAGACATTACTAAATCTGACTCCAAGGATAGGTTGAAAACTAGACTGATCTGGTTAGCAGTATAAAATGTTCTCATTTCAGGAGAAATGCATTTTTGGGAAAACTCTCTTGGTAGGAGAAATAACAGGAAAAACAACGGGGAGGGGCGAACCAAATTGTGGTCTAAGGCAAACTCTAACCTTGGTGCCATCTGCACGGTGAATTGGAAGTGTAAGGTCCACTGGCTTACTGCTGAAGTAAGAAGGGTGCACTTTCGTATTCTAGTGTTTAGTGGCTACCTGTAAGTTAGAGCCCAGTTTGCTAACTGTTCTAAGTGAACTGGCTAGGGATAGCCAAGGGCAATTCTCTGGTAGGGAACCAGCCCAGAAAGGACCTGAGTAGAGCACCAGAAGTATGTTAGAGAAGTTTTTGTACCTCTGGAAGTCTTCCCAAAGTCCAATAATGGAGATCTGGAGCAATGTGTCACCTGAGTACTGGAGAAGACCCTGATTTGAAGAGTTTTATCTGGATGCTAGGCAAATTTATCTATAGACAATGTCAAAACAAATCTCATTCTCGTGTTTCTGTTCATTACAGAGAGATATACATCAGAAAATCATCTTGGTGATTGCTTCAAATGCAGGCTGAAGAGCCTAAATGGACTAATGGAACTTTGGGTATTATCCTAGCAAATTCTGTCCTCTGTTACTTTACCGTTATGCATGCAAGTGGATGGCAAATGAAACTCTTTTATCTCAATTTCGGGTAAGATGAAGTTCAAGAACAAAAGTGTTGGTGTTGTCTCTCATATATTGGGTGTGAGGAATTTCTAATATCTGCTCATGATTCTCAATTTTTATATTTTTCTAGATGTCTCCTCCTTCTCTGTATTGAAATATTTTCTTTAAGTATGACTTATTTCATTTTTTCCAACCAATATTTACTGAATGACTACTGTATGCCAGGATCTGTGCTAGATATTGTGACAATGGGTGATGAGAAAAATGAAAATACTTGTTTTCACAGAACTTAGAGTCTGTTAGCTCTAAACACTGAACTCAGGAATGAATAGTTTCTGAAGATATAGGCTAGACTTGTTAAGAGAGTACCTCAAATGTGGTGGGTGTACTGTTCATCCAACACTTACAATCAAATAATAGAAGGTTGAAGTCAAACAGCGCTAGGAAGAGAAATAATTTTGGAGAAAAACATCTTACAATGCTTTAAGCCTTTCCAGTCCCCTTTACAAAATAGTACATAAGCCTTACTTATGGAAAAATGAGCAGAGGCTACTTTTTCCTCAGTTCAAGACCACAGAGCAGATTTTTAGGGGGTTATACAGGTAGCTTGCATTGTGATCACTAGAGACAGTAACATGGTCAACTAGTATCTGACTTTCATTAAGAAAATCTAAACAGGAGAGTCAGTATGACTCTGAGTCTGAAGAGCACAGAAACAGATACGTAAGACACCAACTGTTCTCGGACCACCTACAGAGAAGATGACTGCAGTGTGGACAACTTGAGGAAGCCGAGGGTTACCTGAAATGAGACTCTGCTCAAGATAGCCATGCGAAGGGACCAGCAGTTAGCGTAATGGCTATGTCACTGGACTCCCATGTAGTCGACCGCGGTTCGAGTCCCGGACCCGGTGACTTAAACTCACACTGGGCGCGTGTGCGTGTGTGCCCAAGATCCCAAGAGGAGAATGGAGGAGAATGGATTGCGGCGTGGCCATCCCCCCCGGGGGGTGATTTCTCACTTTCTGTCTCTCTGTCTGTCTGGCGAGCGCACATGCTCTATAGCAAGAACCTGTCCAAAAAAAAAAAAAAAAAAAAAGATAGCCATGTGAAGGGAGAATGATCTTGACAAGAAAGAGTTCATAGAAGGACACACAGGAGGTAAGTATTCCAAGAGATCAAATGTCAGCTTTAAATATCTCCATAGTGTGGCATACAATAGTGCCCTTTCATAAAACTGTTTTCACAAATCACTTTCTCCACCTTGGCAAAACACTGAGGGGATCATAAACCAGGCAATTAAGAGGGGAAAATAGCAATTGGAGCTAGCAAAGAGAATAGAAGGATGATACCTTCCTCCCCTCCATTCAGGCTTCTTCATGTATAGAGATAACAGGAAAAGAAGGAAGAGATGTTATGTTTCATATGTGAGCATAAAAGGAGTAGGAATTATTCAATTATCCCACTAGACTGACACTTTAATTTTGGAAATAATACTATTCTTGAGATTAAAAACCCCTGAAGTGGGCTCCCCACTCAAAAATAAGAAAGAAAAGGGGAAAAAAGGAAATCTGATAAAGAGTTCATCTAAGTAGTAAGGAATAAATATTCCACAGAATAAATTTGAAGGATCATTGAGCCAGAGAGATGTATTTTCCCTTTACTGCTATATTTGGTTTTATGCATGAATTATGTTCCTCCCTCCAAATTCTTACATTGAAGTCCTATTCTAATTAGGATATAATTAAAGTATTCAAAAATATTTCTTGATTTAGAAATATTATGAAATAATTGCAGCTATTATTCATTAAGACTAGGTTATATTACAATAGAATGGCCCCTACTGCAATTAACTGGTGTCTTTATAAAATGGAGAAATTTGGACACAGACATACATACAAGGAGAAGCCTATATGAAAATGAAGGTGATGGTCCACGAACCAAAGAGAGAGGTTTCCCCCAGGGTTTTCTGAAGGAACCTGTCTTAGACTCAGGCCATTGTAATGCAATACTACAGAGTGGATAGCTTAAACAACAGCAAGTTGTTTCTCACCCTTCTGATGGCTGGAAGTCCAAGAATAGGCATCTGGGATGCCTGGGTCTAGTGAAGACCCTCTTCCTGTCTTGCAGATGACCACCTTTTCACTGTGTCCTCACCCGATAGACAGCAAGATCTGGTATCTTAACACTTCTTACAAGGACACAATCTTATCCTGGTGTTCCTACCCTGATGATCTCATCCAAATCTAATTTCTTCCCAAAGCTCCCACCTTCCTCATCATGTCATTGGGGATAGGGCTTTAATATAAGACTTTGGGAAGAACACGAATTTGTAATCCATAGCACAACCAACCCAGCTAACACTTCACGTCAGACTCTAGCCTCCAGAGCTACAAGACAACACACTTCCGTTGTTTAAGCCACTTACTATGTTATGTCAGCCTTACAAACTAATGCAGTTATCTATCTGTGGAGGTGGTAGTTTTATTATAATTAATTAACTTGTTTTAGGTGTTTTCGTTATTAATCATTACAACCTTAGGTTCAGTCATTTTTATCATATTGCTCAACATTGAAAGACTTAACCTTTATGAGTTTAGGGTTTATTCTGAAAGTAAATTCAGATAGTTTCACTTCCGTGTTTACAATTCTTCAGTGGTTCCCAGTTGCAGTAACAACTTCAGTATGAGTCCAGTTCCTAGTGGAGGCCATGAATCCCAAAAATCTGAATATTGCCTATTATCTCTAAACTCAAATCCTTCTCTCACCCCTTCTTTGACCCCTTTAGTTATACTGCCCAAACAATTCGAGTTCATTCTGTTCTCTGACTTGAGAACTTAGCTTCTCTCTCTTATCTTTTAGTACTAACCATTGTAAATAATGAAATCTCAGCTCTTATCATTGATAACCCTACTTGTTTTATATTTTTTTCTCGCATTTATTTGTATCTGGTAAAGTGTTGCTTGTTAGTTTATTATATATTCTTCTCTCTAGCTTAGAATTTGATCTTGAGAAAAGAGATACTTTTTTTTACTTATCCAGGGATCTTGGATTCTACATCAGATTTTATCATCGAATATTTATTCTATAAACTTTTGTGTTCTGAATGTGTTACGAATCATGGCTATGTTGTCCATAATCCTGAAATAGTTGAGAAGATAGAGTAAAATGTCATGTAAATCACAACAGCATATTGTACATAAATAAAATTTTAAAAATAGAGTCAGCAAACTTAAGGAAAAATAGTTAGAGATTTTCATCTTTGCAAGGAAGCCAGTGATTTGGTGGTTAAAGAGCTAAATCCCATGTGGCTGACCACATGATTTGAGTCCTAGACTCTGTGGCTTGAAGAACATGCCAGACACATGTGCACACATGTCCCAAATCCCAAGAGGGGAGGAGGAGAGAAGGGAGAATGCATGGCCATCCCTCCCTACCCACCCCTGCCAGAGATGCTTATTCACTTTCTCTCTCTCACTTTCTCCTGTGAGTGAACACACTCTGTAGCAAATTTTTAAAAATAAGTGATAAGACTAGTAGATGGCATAATGGTCATGTTGTTGGTTTTCCATGTAGTTGACCACAGTTCAAATCTTGGACGTGGTGCATGTGTGTGTGCATGCCCAAAATCCTGACAGGAGAATGGAGGAGAAGGGATTGCAATGTGGCCATTCTCCTTGGAGGCGGAGGGTGATTTTTCACTTTCTGTCTCTCTGTCTCTCTCTTTTTCTCCAGCAAGTGCACATGCCCTATAGCAAAAATCTTTCTTAAGAAAATAAAATAAAAATGAATTATAAAGTAAAAATCCATCTTTTGGTAATATCTGAAGCTTATAGTTATACTTTATAATTCTCAAGCTCACCTATTCGAAAAAGACTAGTAATCACTAACCTTGATGAAATGTTTTTGACTGCAGTTAAAACAAACACTTATTTACCAACATGGAGAAATAATTAGAATGTAATAGACTTGTGTTAATGAAGGTGTGCGCAAAAATCATGCTGTAGAAGCATAGAGTTCTTCAGTCTAACCTGCCTGAAGCACATTGGCTTGCCAAGGTTAACTGCAGCGCTAGAGGAAGGAGAGCTTGCACAGAGGATTCCATCTCACACTTGACTGAGCTCACAGTCTGTCTACAAAGTCACTTGGATACTTCCTGGTACTCTGCTGACCTAATGCCTCCTTAAGCATTTGGACGACACAGACAAGTATTCCCTACTCCCTGCAGGGGAAAATTACTGGGACCTTAAATCATCCCTTATAAACAGGGATTCCCAAACCGGATCCATTATTATCCTGAAGCGTGGACTGGAAACTTCGAGAAAACAAACTCTTGGGTTATGTTTCTGAATCGAATGGCATTCCTAATTTCTGTACAATTTGCTCCTCCAAATTAAAGTTATTACAAACTGCTAGTGGCCTCCAGTAAAGCACATGGTGACGTGGAAAATGTGTCTTTCTGTTCTGTATCTGTACTGGTTTTCCTGCATATTTGAACAAAAACCAGGAAATAGTAAAGGAATCCATCCAAAGATCAGGCTAAATATCTAACTGTACATCGCCAGTCTCAAGGTGGCATTTTGGCATGAAACTCAATTTTCTCTTAGAATAATTTGCATTGGGATTATGGGCTAAATGTTCTCAAAGTGTCTAAGCTATAATTCTTTATGAGACTACACTTTGGCATTTAACTACAGCATATGCAAGCCTAACTTACAGGCTCGAGCGTTACGTTTATCCAAATTCTCTGCGCGATGGCAGCCAACTTTTAATGAAAAGCATTGCTCTAAGACATGATTTACTTGCTCTGTGCGCTTTTTTTATCCTAGAGGGATTTTACTTTATGTTAACTATAACCTGAACTTTTGCTTAGACTTCTGCTGTCAATGAAAACACTCTCTGTAAATCTCCAATCCTCCAAAAGGTTCAACCCTATGCAAAAAATAAAATAATAATAAATCTGACTTATTTTGTTTGCTGCTACAATAACAGCTTTGACTAGATAGAATTATCTCTGTGTGGTAGGAAACTTATCTTTTGAAGTCCATTGGATGAGTGTCCCTTATGGGGAACCACACTGCACTGGAACAAAGCCTGGCAAGATGAAGAGAAAAAGAAAAGAAAAAGAAGAGAAATGTCTAAAGGAAAAAATAATGAGAGAAAACAAGTGGAGGAAGAGAGAAAAGTAAGGCTACTAGAAAGTGCAGAAGCTGCAGTATCTGTATATAATGTGGCTCTAATACTACATTGGTCAGCAACTATAATGTAAAAGGTAATGTGTAAGAGTTTTTATATGCTTTTCTGAACTATAAAGGGAGTGTGAGTGGATTTTAAACATTTTGATTAGCACCACGAAGATTTTAATGCTTTATTTAAACAGTTTGCTATAGGGCAAACACATTTGGTAGACAAGTAAAATGAAAGCACGGGCATCAGTTTCTCTGTTTTCTATTAAGTAATGTTGCGAAGTAAGCAGAAGTTGGATTCAGATATCAGATAATTATCTCCACACTGTGTGTCACAGTAAATAATTTTAATTGGTTTAACTTCAGGGACCATTACTGGCCTAATTAGAAACATGAAAAGGCTACAAGTATTAGGAAATATCCTGAAGGAATGAGAACATTAGCAATTCTGTCAAGCCATTTTTAAAATAAGTACACAGTAGCAGCCACATTTCAGTGAAAGGCAGGGTACTTGAAAGGTGCTTTTAGGAAAACAGTGCTGGGAGTTTGTAATAAGAGAACTGTAATAGGAAGCATGGAGATCGGATAACAACAGGCTGACACGCATGCCATTTCTGTGTGAAAAACATACTAATCTTCTTCCAATTGCTGTTCTTAAAAGATATGGGCCAATGTTTTCAAAATAAAGGATTGAGAATTGACTTTGGGTAAACCCGTATCAAGAAGATATGGACTTCTGGGATCAGCAGTTAGCATAATGGCTATGTCGCTGAACTCCCAAGTAGCCGACAATAGTTCAAGTCCTGGACCCGGTGGCTTAAACTCACGCTGGGCACATGTGCGTGCATGCCCAAGATCCCGAGAGGAGAATGGAGGAGAAGGGATTGAGGCATGGCCATCCCCCCCCCGGGGGGTGGTTGATTTCTTGCTTTCTGTCTCTCTGTCTTTCTCTGTCTTTCTGGCAAGTGCACATGCCCTATAGCAAAAACCTCTCAAAAAAAAAAAAAAAAAAAAAAAAAAAAAAAAAAAAAAAAGAGAGAAGATACGGACTTCTTATAAGAGAAAAGGATCTTGGAATAAAAGAGCCTCACCTATATATTTGCAGCATGCAGGGAGAGTGAGTAAAGGACCACATCACATGGTTATTATGATCCCTTCTTCACTTCCGTTTTTCCAAGTCAATGAGAACCAATGGCTACTATGTGAAGCATACACATACCTTTCACATATTGCATTATATGACATAGTTCTTATTTAGAAAGTGGCTGTATTTTGCATGAAAAGTGAGATACTATAATTATTAAGTCAAAGATTTTGTTTAGAAAAAGAAAAAAAAAACTCTCAGCACTTTCAAACATGTTCAGAGTGAGATTTTTCAGTTACATCATTAAAGATACGTAGAACGACATAAAATGTTGGAATGAGCAAACAATTTTGAGAACTTCTTATTGAGACTTAAGAGGTAAAATTTTGACTTTGTAATGTAATCTACGTCTTAGCCTTCCATTTCTAAAATTAACAATGGTAGTATTTAACCATTATGTTTGGGATATAGAGGTTTGTTTGTTTGTTTTTATTTTTTGTTTGTTTGATTTTTTGGAGAGGTTTTTTTGCGACAGGGCATGTGCATTCTCCAGAAAGACAGAGACAGAGAGACAGAAAGCGAGAAATCACCTCCCAGAGGGAATGGCCACGCCGCAATTCCTTCTCCTCCATTCTCCTCTTGGTATCTTGAGCATGAATGTACACACGCCTGGCGTGAGTTTAAGCTACCAGGTCCGGGACTTGAACCACAGTTGACTACGTGGGAGTCCAGTGATATAGCCATTAAGCTAACTGCTGGTCCCGGGATATAGAGGTTTTAGAATGGACTGCCCAATCTTAAAGTTACAAAAATCGACCTTTTTTGTTTGTTTGTTTTTTTAGCCAATTGTATTTATTTATTTTATTTTTGAAAAGTATTATATTAGTTAACATTATTTATTTTTATTTTACCAGTGAGGGACAGAGAGAGAGAAAGAGAGAGAGGAAAAGTGAGAAAGCAAGCCAGAACCGTGGTCAGCCATGTGGGAGTCCAGCTCCCTTAACCACCACGCCACCTGCCAGCCCTTTTTTTATTTATTTTAAATGCAAAGGATGGAAAAGTAAAACAGGAAAAGAGAGACATGGTGAACTATGGATCATTTGGAAGAAAGCATACAATTACTAGAGAAGAATAAATTGTATAATTTCATACCTACTGATATTTGAATACTCTATCAAATACTACATACTATTGGTATAATTAGTCATTTAAAAATTAAGAAAATCAGTAGTTAAACCAAAATTTGTCCAAAAAAAATGCCTGCTATGTAAGAACCCACATCCAAGTTCTCCGCATACATATATGCACAGAGCTTACTTCATAGACACACACTTACTCACTCATGAAAAAAAAATCCCATTTTTATAGCCTGTGATGTTACATTGAGTACTCTAACACCAACTGTCATACTTATTAATATTTGCACATTTTTAAAGTTTGGCAAATTCTTATTTGACCGATGCATATATCATAATTTAGATTCAAATATTCTTAACAACTTTATAACATATTCTCTCTGTCTTCCTAGAAGAATATATAACATATGCACACAAAGAAAATGAGAATAATTCATATGGAATAATTTTTAGCTACAGAATAATTTAATCAGTTGTAGATTCTTTTAGAGAAATGCACACACGACTGTTGATTATTATAAAATAATACTTACTGCCTGCCCACCAAGCACATGTTTTATATTTCAAATATCTTCCAAATGTCGATGAGGCTGGGGGAATGTGGGGGAGAATAAAAATGTGGTTGCTTATACAAATATACACGCTTATATACGTACACAAACATACATACATATGTTCATATATTTCAGCTTTGCCCATATGTTCCGAAAATAGCTGCCTGGAAAATTTGTACCCAACACATCCCACTTTCAGAATAAGGATACAAATGAAAACAAATTTTCCTAGTACCTTAACTAGTCAAATAGAGAAAGTACTTCAGACCATTTCATTCTTTTAGGCCACTAGATGTTGTGAACCAACTTTAACATACAAGTCCACTAGTCAAGATACTAGCAACAACTCTTACATTAGGATTATTTCCACTCACCTTTTTATTCACAAAGTAAACTATCTGCACCTTCATTCAAGGATCTGAATAAAAAAATAAAATAGCAACTTCATTTAGGGGCCATTGTTTCAGAAGTTTTTATCCAAAGCATTGAGAGGATTTCTATGTGAAGACCACAATGATTCCATATGTTTTATCCTACTCTTTTGATCATTTCTACTTTATGCATAGTGATTAAGAGTTTTCGAACCAGTAGTTGACCTGGAGGCTAAGGTGGCTGTATCCCATATGGTTGACTCTGCAACACATGACCCGGATACAGAAGCTTCAAAAGTCATACCGCGCACATGTGCTTGAATACCCAAAATCCCTAAAGGAGAACGGAAAAGAAGAGATTGCAATTTGGTCATCCCCTCTGGGGGATAATTCTCACTTTTCTTCCTTCTCTCTCTATTTCTGTCTCTGTTTCTCTCCAGTGAACCCACATGATTTTTTTAATTCAAAAAATTCAAAGAGAAGTGTTTCTTTTTCTTTTTTTTTAAAAAAAGCGCTCACCATATAGGGCATGTGCACTTGCTAGAGAGAGAAGGAGAAAGAGACAAAGTGAGATATCACCCCCCTCCCAGAGGAAATGGCCATGCCACAATCCTTTCTCATTCATTCTGCTCTCAGGATTTTGGACACATACACACACACACACACACACACACACGTACACATGCCCAGCATTATTTTCAAGCCACTGGGTCCGGAATTTGAACTGTGGTCAGTCATGTGGAAATACAGCACCTAAACTGCCATGCCACCTGCTAGCCCCAATAGTTTTCATTATTATAGTACACTACTTTGGTGGGGAATACACCATTTTACTTAGAAAATATGAATTAAGTACATGACAAGGTAATATTTACATATACTTTAGCTCATGTAAAGTATTTTTATCATCAGATATTATGGTGTTTCTTGGTTTTGTCTATTATGAACAGTGCTGTAATGAATATTTTTATGCATACACTTAAGCAAAATCACCTAATTATTTCCTTATTTTTGTTAAGGTAATCACTATATTAAAATCTAACTATATTTTAAATGCTTTTGATTGGTAGTATTGGGTTGTTGGGAAAGTTGTGACTTATTTTTTTTCTGTTTTTCTATGCAAAAACATGACTTTTCTGACAACCTAATAAATAAAATTGATTTTCACCCTCCTAGGCAATATTCCTATTCTCAAATAAATGAGAGTATTCTCTTCATCCAAAATTAATATTTTTTGTCTTATCTCTTTGAACAGTTCTGGATGAACTCATTTATTTATTTATTCTATTCAAAACAATAGGTGCATATTTCTTTGTGAAAATGAAGTTTATTTTATTCAGTTTCAGAGACATGAATTGAGTTCCTGGAAATACTGTTTTGTTGACATGTCAAGGTGGTCACACTAAGGACAGTAGGTAAAGTAGATGAGGAAGGTGTGGCCCCTGTCACTCAGGAGTTTAATCCCCAAATTAAAAGGCTCATAAGTTGAAAGCTTCTGTGTTATATATGGATTATCATTTTCAAAATGTTTATAGTTCATTAAAAAGATCACCAATATTAAGAGTTCTGAATGTTATTTGTCTTTGAAGTTTCACGAGTCCCTTGTGTCCTGATTTGAATGTCTTCAGATATTTAATATTACTTATTCACTTAACTGGCATTTATTTCATATCCATCATGTGCAAACTTTTGAGAAATACAAACTCAATTTAAAAGAACCATACGCACATAGGAAAATGCAAATTATCTTATGAAGTCATATACATTTAGTCCCATGGTAATGGTATATGTTATAAATATTTCAGAATTTAGATGAATTGGAGTCCACTGTAGCCCAGAAAGGTCATGGAAGGTTGGTGGAGGGGTTGATGCTTGGTCTGCAGAGTTAAGAAAGGATAGGATTAGGCTATTGAGCAGGGTCAGTGAGAAGGAAAGGCATAGCAAGTTAGCAATGAGCCAGGCTACTTGAAGGAGAGTGAATAAGTGGAATTCCATGAAAGGAAGCTTATGGAGAAGGAATAATGAAGGGCGAATTTGAAAAGTTAGGAGAGAGTAGAATTACAAAGGGGCCAAGTACAGGGTTGAAGTGTTTGGTTTTATGTTCCATGTTTTTGAAGTTTTTTGAGCAGGATAGTGATTTGTGATGTTCAAGATAGATGAACTTAATGTGATAAAGAATAGAGTGCAATAATGAAGAACAAAAAGTAAAGGAATTATGTAGGTTGTTACTGATATTCTCATATGAGATAATAGAGAACAAAAATAAGACAATGGCATTGATCATAAGGAAAGTATGAATATCATGAAAAGAGTGATGAATTTGGTAACAAATTAGATAAAAGATTAAGAAAAAGGAAAACAAATAATAGAGTACAGAAAGGATTTACCTGACAGATTGTAAAAGTGAAGAGAACCTTATTCCAAATGAATAATTCTGGATTGGAGTTATATGGACTTGCTTTTGACCTCAGGTAAGAATGTGATCTCAGAGTCGGAGCTGAAACCAGAAACTAGAACTGACAGGGGAAGTTAGATCAATTTATTGGGAACCATCATGATAAAAGTACAATCTGCAGCCATGAGACTAAATAAAATCAGCCAAAGAAAAAGGGAAAGATGTTGTAAATTAGATCTGAATCTTGAAACATTGTGAAATGTTATGATGGTAAGTGGGAAGAGAGAATTAAACACATTGGAAGAGGACCTAAGGAGTATGGAAACTTTGGCAGTATTAGTCAGGGAGCCCTAAAGTATTCAGGAGAATTTATTTTTTTCCCTGCAACATGTGCGTAGGACAACGACTACTGAAAACAATTCTATAATAATTGTAGTTTAGCTGAAGTTATCTTTGATTGTGTTCACTATTAAGACAGAATAGTTCTACCCTTCAGGAGCCTAGTAGGTGTAAACGGTTCTCAAACTACCCAAACCATTTCTCAAATCTTCACTACGTCTTAAACTTCTTCTAATCCTTCAAATTATACAATTTTACTCTCTCTCTCTCTTTCTTTTTCTTTCCTGGTTCTAGCCAAAAAATTGAAGAGATAAGTAACCTGATTATCAAATTAAAAATCAAAAGGAGTAAAGAAAATGGTCATCTAAACCATCTCAAGAAGTTATGAAGAGAACTTTACGAAGGTAAGTGGATCCATAGTTCATGAACTCTGATGGCTGTGTCTTCAAGTTGCAAATACCTCCTCCAAAACTGTTACTAATTAGGATAAACCATAGCCAACATTAGCATAGGAAGTGTCTAACCTGTTGCCCACCACTGTTGAGTTGTTATACCAGTAATACCTGGTCCAGTCATGTTAAAAGTGGAGCACATCTAGAAGGTTTTTGAATTATTCTAGAATTAGAATAAAATTAAGTAAATAATAGATGAAAGAAGACTTGGGGATATGTCATGATGGATTAATGGAATAGTGGAACCATAGGAGAGGGAACAGGCAGCCCTGGGATTAATGATCATGGAGCTCAAGTTGGGCAGAATAGTGAAAAACAGCTGAACACACTGACCCAGTGAGAAGGGCTGCAAACCCAATGTTCTTCAAGTACTAAGGTATTGATTATTGGATGCTGTGAGTGGAGGTGTGTCAAACGAAGAGAGCAGAGTTTGAGATGGGAAAATTTGGAATTGTCAGAACTGTTCCATGGTAAAGAGATGAAAGACATGATTATATTGCTGAGAGGGTTGATAAAGAATGAAAATAAAAGTTGAATTAAGGTAAGCAGGGAACTGTGAGGCTTAAGTTACTAATGGGCAACTTGAACATATGTGGAAATTACTGAGAATGATGGCACTACAAAAATAAATTATGTATTTCTTGAAATTATTCATTAAAGTGAACATTCAAGAAGCAAGAAAATAAAAACTACTATTTAATCAATTTCCCTGCTTTTTTTAGGTAGTATATGAAAGTAAAAGATTGTATTTTCTAATAGATTGGAAAATTGGAAGAAAATTAGATTTTTTTCCTTCTCTATTTCTACCACTTTTAATTAATTAACATTGTGAAACTCTTAGAGGAAAAGATATATTGTGTATTTAACAAAAATAATTTTTCTTCTCGAGACCTCTCAAAGACTACTTAGTTGCCTGGAGAGGTTGAGGTTTGGTTGTGTTCTCTGTAAGACGAGATATGATGAAAGCTCCAACAACTTGAACCAGAGAGTTTGACACTGAATCAAGTGGATGTTTATTAGGAAAAGGTGAAGCAGGACTTTTTTTGTCACTGTATAAAGAAGAAAGATGTAATGGAGTCCATGCCTGAGAAGAGGGTCTAAGACACCCAGGAGATGGGGTTGGGTTCATCTAAAAGTATAAAGGAACAAGCTTCAAATATGAAAGTAGGTTGAAGTCTGTCAGTAATAAAGAAAGGATTGAGGAGAAGCAATATGGGAATCAAAATACAGGTCTGAAAATGATGTCATTTAAACTATAATTATGTAGGTTAGATATAAATGGCAGACTGTAGAAAATAAATTCAACATAGTTAACTTCTCATTAAAGAATTCATTATACCTGCTAAATGCCCATTTCCAAGGCATTCCAAAACTTATTATTTGCAATAGTGGTCAGAGAGACAGGCTGGCAACAATTTAGGTCCTCATTATCATCAAGAATAAAGTAAGTTGGGTTCAGGGACCAGCAGTTATTGTAATGTCTATGTGGCTGGACTCCCATGTAGCCAACGGCGGTTTGAGTCCCAGACCCGGTGGCTTAAACTCACGCCGGGTGCGTGTGCATGCATGCCCAAGATCCCAAGAGGGGAATGGAGAAGAAGGGATTGTGGCATGGCCATCCCCCCTGGGGGGTGATTTCTAGCTTTCTGTCTCTCTGTCTCTCTGGCAAGAAGTGCACATGCCCTATAGCAAAAAATCTCTCTAAAAAAAAAAAAAAGAAAAGAAAAACAACTTTAAAAACAATGATAAGTTGGATTCATCTTCATCTTAATATCTCTGTTGAGGAAAAACATTTTCCAATTTTGTCATAACTCTTTTAAAAATGCCATTATAAAATAAATGATTTCACTATTTGATTTTTCTACTTAGTTTCCCATTTTAAAATGAGAAAACAACATTAACTTTGTTTCACTGTTCCATTTGGATCTCTGTAGTTTGCCTCTGTAAAACAATTCATATTTTCATATAAGTCTTTTCCAAATCCCTAGCAGTGTGAATTGGGTTTTATATCTATGACTATCTTCAAGTTTCTTTATCTGTCCTAGGCAGCAGGTTTCTTATCTGACAGTCTTATAATTACGGAAGAAACTGCATATTAATGATTCAGTACTTACATAAACAACTGGCCTTGGAGAAATCTAATAAACCAACTTCATAAGATTTGATGTTGCCTAATTAAATGTAAATAATGTTAAATGTGGTATACGCCAGGATTTCTGCAGAAACTTACGAATTTTTTTGTGTACACAAAGCATTATAAATTCAAAGTTTTTTTAACAGTTATCTCCTAATTCAGCCATTAAGATAATATGGTTTGACATCAGATATGCTCTATGAATGTGTGGTACGAACACATGTGCACACTAAGTGTTTATGAATGCAAGGTACAATTCTCAAGTGTTGGTTTTTATTTTTTTAATTTTCTTCCTTTGAAGTTGGCAGCTTGTACCTTTTTATCTGAAAGTTTGAGTCTGCATCATGCTTTGAAGGAACAAATGGTCTCCATGTGGTGGAAGGTTTGCTGTTGCCCATCGCTATTACCCTGTTTCAGTAGGAAATGCATTCTGACATAGTTATTTCATTTAAACACATGCATCTCATCCTTTTCACTGATCTTTTGTTAACACACACCTCCATTTAAAAATCTGTATTCAAGAACTGGCTTTTACAACAAGAGTTTGTAATATCATTTAGAAATATATAAAGTTTATATATTAGAATAAATGCTATTTAAATCTTTGTCTGGAAAGTGGGTTGAGAAGATTAATTGATTTCCTAGTTTTGAAAAAATATAAATGAATACAATAATTTTCTAGTTTCAAAATGGTATACAAGCACATAGAGCTTAAAAATGTTTTGCAAAAGATGAGGCATGACCTCTCTTAGAGATATGTGGCTCTAAGCCATCTACAGTCTCTGACTCCATGTAGCATTTTGAGCTGTTGTGTGTATTGTTGACAGGATAGTATAACTTGATAGGTGTAGTGAAACAGAAACAAAAATCATGTATATAATAATAAATCACGACTTTCATTTCCTTGACAGTCCCTTGTCTCTCATCATCACAATGCACCATCCTGGTCTTTCTGGTCTTAGGTTGATTCTACTTAAAAAAAAAAGTCAGTTGGTGAATAATCTGTTCAAATTACAAAACTTTTCTATTTGACATTGTTTATTTTTTGAGTGAATGAGTGAACAACAAAAAAAAAGAAAAAAGGCAAGAATAGAAGATTGTGTAAAAACAACTTATTTCTGAACATAAAGAGCAATATTCAGTTAATTCTTTTATTATTTTGTCACTCTAAATCTCTAAAAAATAGTGAAAACTCACTAGATAAAACTTAGATCACATTGACCCCCAAATCTGCCCCAGGTATGTCATGGGTTTGTTCTCTTATAATGGGTAAGTTAATCTCTTTACTCAGTTTCTCCAACTGTAAAACAGAGATAGTAATACTTAATATCTATGGCTCTATTTTTGATAAATAACATAAGATCCGTAAAACACTAACTAGTGTGTGTATATATCCAGAATGGAGTTCTCTCTTATCAAAAACATTATCTTCCAGGGCCCACTATTCATATTCCACTAGTGCCATTCAACCGCAATCAGGAAATAACACGATACCAGTTGTATTATCAGATGCCATAGAGATAAGTTAAGGATTGCCTCTGTTGGGGTGAGCAGGCACCATCGTGATTAAGGCAATGGACTCCCATGTGACTGACTGTGGTTTGAGTCATGGACCAGGTGGCTTGCTTTTCACTTTCTCTCTCTCTCATGCACGCATGCACACAGACTACAGCAAATCTGAATAATAAATAAACAAATAAAAAGAATTACATATGCTTGCCTTTATTCTGGAGTATAGCTCATTTTTAGAAAAATGTCAACACACAAAGCAAAAACTCTTTTTATAAAAAAGTCTCATTTTTCCTGGTATAGCACTCCCTTGAGGACTGCTTGGAGATCTGGTCTGGTGTTGGTAAATTATTTCAGATTTTGTTTATCTGAGAATGTTCTTGTCTAGACTCATAGAAATAAGAGTTCAAAAACTAAGAAAATGGCCAACTTAATCGTAGGGTCAAGTTGAATATTGTATCCCAGAATTTAATTGGGAAGATGGAACCACAACAGAAGATAAAGTACATGAGACTGAATTGATGAAATAGCATTTTATGACTTTTGACTAAAACATTGCTGATTTTGTTCTAGGCTCTGTTTTCTGGTTTTGAGGATTTTTTTCCTGTCTTGAGCTGTCAGTAAGTTCATATACATACTATTTGAATAGAATCCTAACCTGTTTCCTGGCTTTAAGTTTTAAGCATAGTTCCTTAGCATTTCTTTGATTTATTAAAGTTAAAACTGCTTTTCTTGAAATTACCAGCTGAATTTGCTATCGAAAGTAGTTAGATTATTTGAGAAATTGTGTGATCAATAAAATGTGGGAGAAAAAGGAATGGAAAACCACTGCAGACACCAGAGATAGTGTGGTTAGAGGGTGGGAAAGGGCAGAGGGTCAGAAGTAGGGGTAAAATACATATATATATGTATATATATATATATATACATATATATATGCATGTGTGTGTGTGTATGTGTGTGTGTGTATATATATATATATATATATGTATATATATATATGAAACTAGAAATGGAAAATTATTGATGATAACATGCATGATCAAGCCACTATGTAGTATATTCTGGATGGGAAATCACATTTGTATGCTATGACTTTCACAGCATACATGCTTAGGGAATGAATGTAAATTAATTAATTTAAAAAGTTTCAGAAAAAAAAGGTAATGGAAATAGGTGTAATGGGAAAACTATGTATGAATTTCAAAAAGTTATTGTATCATAATAAATTCATACTGTAATTGTAAAAACAAATAAGAGGAAAAAAACCAGTTTCATTTTTCTTTTTCTTGTTTTAATTTTTTTAAGACAGACAGATACCCCTGTCAGGGTCTCTCTATGCCATGTTTCTTTCCAGCCCTCTAGTCAGCCAAGGGCCTGGACGAGTGTAGGTGCAGCTGGCATGTTCAGGTTGACTGGAAATCAGAGCCTGGGTCTCCCACATAGCTCCAGTGTCATGCAGTGGTGCTCCGCTGCCTATTCCACCACAGCTGGGCCCAAAACACTGAAAGTAAATCAATGCCTTAAAATGGAACAGCTCTCCTGCAACCATGCTTACCTATATAACGCACAAAGAACAATCACTTTTTTACTAACAACAAGCAATGCATGGTTATTCTTTGTTGAGTGCTTACCATCTCCTAAACACTAATCTAGTTATGGGAACACCACCAGTGAACGAGATTCATGAAGTCTCTGCTCCCATGGAGCTTGCCATCTTGTGGAAGAAAAACTAGAAAAAGCAAATTAATAGACAGTAAAGGGGCTCAGAAGAAAATACTTCTGGTAAAAGAATAGGCAGTGTTTGGAAATTACCGAGATGGCTAGTTTAGCTAGGAGATCAGATATAACTTCTCAGTAGAAAGGACTTCTCTGCCCCTGGATAATACAATAATTAGTCCTGAATAGACATGGCACAAATGTGCCTCTGACAGAGAAAAGGATATACAAACATTGTAAGTCTATCTAATAAATGTAGCATTTTGAGAAAAATTGGAACTAATCAAGTATGACTAGAACATGAATGAGACATACTGAATCAGACCTATCATGGATAGTGAGGAGGACAGGAAAGCAGATGTAGACTCATATTATCTAGGACATCCAAGGCCATGGTAAGGAGTCTGAATTTTATTCCAAAATTACGAGAATACCAATGAAATATTCTAAGTAAAGAAGAGATACTATATGACTCACTTTTTTATTTTAAAGTGAGTACTCTAATATGCAACATTGGGACAGAAGATCATCCTAATCTAGGTGAGGGATAGTAAAGGCATGTGACTAGGCTGCTACAATGGGACAGAGAAAACCTGCTTGGATTTGGAATGTATGTGGAAGGTATTATTTAAATGATTTGAAGATGAATCAGAGCAAGAAAAAAACGAGTGAGATCAAGAATGAGTTCTACGACTTGGCTCGAGCAATGAGTAACAGGTGATACCATTACTGAGACAACACATGGCTTAACTTGGGGAAATCATAAAGTGAAGGACTGTGTTTTGGGTATTTTCCTTGGAATGGACTATTAAATATCCATTTTTATACTAGAGTCTGAAGCTCAGTGAAGAGGTAAGAGCTAAAAGTACATATCTGGGAGTCACTGGGAAGTATTGTAGATGATATTTAAAGCAATGGGATTGGATGAAATCACCAAGAAAGAGTATAACTAGACAAGGATAGCATCTGAATAGTAGAAAATTCCAATATTTAGAGATTAGAAGAGAAAAGGAACTCAGCAAATGTGGGTTATCATTTTCAGTGAAGCTGGAGGATTACTAGTAAAGTATTGAGGAAGCCAAGTTAAGAAAGTATTTCAAGAAGGAAAAAGTATTAACTACATTAAATATTGTTCAGAGATGAATAAGCACGCAAAGATACAACTGAGCCCTGGACTTGGCAAAATGAAAGTGTGAGGTAAAGCTGAAAGTAGTGTGGCTAATTTTGGTGTGAAAAGTCCATTTATGTCTCATGTATTTGGCTTCCCTTTCTTTTACAGCTTTATTAAGGTATAATTAGCACACATTGAACTACATATGTTTAAAGTGAATCATTTGGGACCAGCAAATGGTGCAGTGGTTATGTCACTGGACTCCCACATGGTCAACCACAGTTTGAGTCCCAGACCTGGTGGCTTGAAACTCATGCCAGGCGTGTGTATGTGCATGCCCAAGATCCCGGGAGAAGGCTGGAGGAGATGGGATTGGAGTGTGGCCATCCTCCCTGGGGGATGATTTGTCACCTTCCCTCTCACCATCTCTGTCTCTCTCTCTCCAGCACCAGCACACACACCCTATGGCAAAAACCTCTAAAAATTTAAATAAATAAAGTGCATCATTCATTAAGTTTTGACAAATGTATTCCTCGGTGAAGCCATCAGCACAATCAAGATAGTGAACACATCCATCACTCTCAAAACTTTTCTTGTGGCCCATGGTAATCTCTCCCCACAGATGTCTATGGCTCCATCCCCGTCTTCCCAGGCAATCACTGGTCAAGTATTTGTCACTATAGAGTATTTCACCTTTTCTAGAGTTTTGTATGAAGAGTATAACATTATGTACATAATATTTTTGTCTTCTCTCACTGAGAATAATTCTCTTAGAAACCATTTGTGTCATTGCATGTATCTACAGTTCATTTCTTTACATTGCTGAGTAGCACTCCAGGATATGTCTATAGCAGAGTTTGTTTATTATACCTATTCACTCGTTGACAGAGAGTTGGATTGTTTCCTGGTTTTCAGCATTACAAGTAAAGTTACCATGAATGCTCATATGTAAATTTTTGTATGGATATATACGTCTTTTTCTCTCTTAAGAAAATATGTAGACGTGGAATAGATGAATCATGTAGGTATATGTTTAGCATTTGAAGAAATAAACAGTTTTCCAAAATGGTTATAAATTTTGCATTCACATCAGCAGTATATGAGAGTCCTAGTTCCTCAGTATTCTCACTGACGAGTGGTATGGTTATACTTGTTAAGTTTTCTGTGCTAACAGGTAGGTAGTGATCTCATTGGGATTTTAATTTGTATTTCCCTAATCGTAGGGAGCAGTCGAATCTGAGCTAAACAATGGTGACCCTTAAAGACTAGCAGAGGCACAGACCAGCTCTCTTGGGCCAAAGTTGCACAGCCTGCACTGGTTAAAGGAAATGAAGTTTCAGTCAGAGAAGCCCAGGGGAGACAAGAGGAGGCTTGTAAAGAACAGCAAGATGCAAGATATTCCAACAGCGGTGGTCGATAATAGAAAACACCTGGTTTTTCCTTCTACTTTGGCCTCCCTCCATTGCTCTATGAAAGAATAAACCTGGGACCGGCTCTGGCATCTCCGGCATGGCTATCTCCAACAGAGATGCCCGGTCACCCAATCCCTGCGTTTCTCTGCTTGCGTGTCTGTCTGTGTGTTTTTTCTCCAAGTCCACCATTGCTACTACTCAGGGCCCAGTCTGTCTGCCGGCAGGTCATGGCACCTAATGACCAATAATATTGAGCATCTTTTCATGAAGTTACTTGGTGAAGGGTTTGATCAAATATTTTGCACATTTTTATTGTGTTATCTATTTATATTATTGCATTTTTAGGGTTATTTATGGATTCTGGATGTACGTACTTTATTTGATATGATCTTTGCAATTATGTTCTTCCAGTCCAACTCATCTCTTTGTTTTTTTAAAAGTGTTTTTGAGGGCCAGCAGGTGACATGGAGGGTAAGATGCTGGACACACGCATGACCATCTGTGGTTTGAGTCCCTGACCTGGGGGACTTGAAAATCACACCAGGAACATGCATGTGCATGCCCAAAATCCCAAGAGGAGACTAGAGAAAAAGAGATTATGGCATGGCCATCTCCCCTTTCTTCTCTTTCTTTCTCCCTCTCTCTCTCTGTGTCTCTCTCGGGTGAGTGCATGCACTCTGCAGCAAAAATTCTCCTAAAGAAGTGTTTTGGAAAGACAAAAGTTTTTAATTTTGATGAAGTCTAATTTATCAACTTATTCTTTTAGATTATGCTTTCAATGTCATAACTAATAAATATTTAAGTAACATAGATCACGAAAATGTTTAGAGTACATTTTTCATATTTTTTAAGGTTTTTGCTTTAAGGCACGTACACTTTATGAAAAGAGACAGAGAAAAGGAAAGGGAAAAATCACTCCACAGGAAGAATGGCCACGCCGCAGACCTTTTTCCTCCATTCTCCCTTCCAGAACTTGGGTACACAGACACATACATGTCCAGTGTGACTTTTAAGCTGCCAGGTCCAGAACTTGACCTGTTGGTGGGCTATGTGGTAGTTTCGTGTCTTAACTACCACACCATCTGCTGACCTCCAGGTCTCACATTTTTTAAGAATTATTTCTAAGTATTTGATATACTTTACTCTTTTAAATAAACTTTTCCTTAATTTACATATTTAATTGTTCATTGCCAGTATATAGGCATACAATTGATTTTGTATATTTATTCTGTATCTTGCAATATTGCCAAACTCATTTATTAGTTCACATAGTTTTTGTAACTTTCATTGAGTTTTCTACTTTGATATTCATGGCATCTTATAAACAAAGACAATTTTACTTTTGTTTCAATCTGGGTGCCTTCCACTTTTCTTCCCTGACTTTACTGTCTAGGACCTCTGTTTACTGTTAGCAGAAGAAGTGATCCTAGAAACCATGTCATAATTTTAGGAGGAAAACATTTAATCTTTAATCATTAAATGTATTACTAGCTACACAGTTTGTAAATGCCCTGGAGAAGTTCCCTTTGAATCCTAGTTTACTAAAAGGTTTTGTGTGTGTGTGTGTGTGTGTGTGTGTGTGTGTGTGTGTTTTCTTTTTTTCAAATCATAAACGAGTATTAAATTTTGTCAAGGGTGCTCTTCATCTATTGAGATAGCTATACTTTTTTCTTGTTTAGTTTGCTAATATAGTAAATTGTATTATCTAATTCTTTTAAATGATAAAACAACCCTGAGTTGCTGAGATAATCTCCACTTGATCATAATGGATTTTTTTTTAATTGCCAAGGGCACATGTGCTCTCCAGAAAGAGAGGAGAGGGAAAAAGCAGCCCCTAGTGGGGCATAGTCATACTGCAATCCCTTTCCTCCATTTCTCAATCTCATCAGGGTTTTGGACACACATGTTCATGTAGCCAGTGTGCTTTTCAAACCATGTAGGCTAGGATCTGAAGCACAGCAAGCTATGCAGGATATGGTTCCTGATGTACAACACTTTATCAGTCTGCTTCAGGGCCAGCCTATCTATCAACTGTGTCTATCTATTTACCTATCTCTAACTATCTATCTTTCTTTTTTTTTTTTTTTTTAATTATTTATTTGATTTTATTTATTCATTCATTTACTTTAGTTTTACCAGAGAGAGACACACACGCAGAGAGAGAGAGAGAGAGAGAGAGAGAGAGAGGGAAAGTGAGAAGGCAAGCCACCAGGTCTAGGACTTGAACCGTGGTAGGCTACATGGGAGTGTCCAGCACCTTAACCACCGCGCCACCTGCTGGTTCCCCATAACTATCTATCTTTCTATCTACCTACCTAACTACCTATCATCTCTCTATCTATTTGCACGCACACACACAAATACATATATATTTATTTACTTATATATTGTTGGATGAATGTTGAAATTATGTTTAATTATATATCTATGTGCATAAGAAATATTGGTCTTTAGTGTTTCTTTCTTTAATGTCTTTGTTTTTAGTCTCAAGACAATCTTGAGAAGTGTTCTCTCTTACTGAATTTTCCACTTTATCAAGTACTTTTTCTTTGACAATTTTAATATAATCATATGATTTTTGTCTTTTCTTCCGATAATGTATAGTCTTTTTATACATTACATAATCTTCTCATAATGTATAATCTTTTTAATGTGTAGAAGATACTGAATAATTTTTCCCCTTAGTTGTTTGATATAATTTACCAGTGAAGCCTAGTACTTTGGATTTAGAAAATTTTAAATCACAGTTTAAATTTCTTTAATAGATGTAGGACTGTCAAGGCTGTTTGCTTATTACTGAGTGAGCTTTGGTAATATCTGTTTCAAACATTTTGTCTATTTCATCTGAGTTTTCAAATTTATAGGCATAAATTCACTCTTTTATGATTTAACTTTCCTTTTAATATCTTTGAAACCTGTGGTGATATTATCTTTTTTGTTCTTGTCAGAGATAATTTGTATTTTTTTCCTCTCTTTTCTTTTTCCTGAATAACCTGAATAGAGGTTTATCATTTTCTTGATTTTATCACAGAACCAAAATCTGGTTTCATAATTTTTAAAATATTATTTATCATTGTTTTAGAACACCATTATTATCTCCTTTCTTCTACTTAGGTTGGGTTGAATTTTTTGTTATTTTTATAGTTTCTTAAGTTGAAAGTTTAGATCACTGATTTGAGATCTTTTGTTCTTGGTGTAGTAGCTTTCACATTATAAATTTCCTGCTAGGTACTTCTTTATCTGGTTTCTTCAATTTTTTTTTTGCATTTTTCACTCACTTAAAAATAATTTCTAATTTCCATTTTGATTTATTCTTTGACCCATGTTTTATTAGAAGTGTGTTTTTTAGTTTCCAGATATTTGTGTGTGTTTAAGGAGAAAGTGCATTCAGTTTCTCCAGATAAGGTCATGTTGGTTGGTAGTGTTATTCAGGGTCATTGTGTCCTTGTTGGTTTCCTGTCTAGCTTTTTTATTAAGTATTGTGAGCAGTGTGGTATTGAAATCTGAATATAATTGTGGGTTTTTAAATTTCATTTTACAGTTCTATTAATTTTTAGCTCATGTACCCTAAGCTCTATTATTAGGGACATAAAATTTTAGGAACTTTTCATTAATTAGCTCTTTTCTCATTAAAAAAGGCTTGTTTTTATTATATTTGTAACAATCTTTGTTCTTAAATCTACTTTTGCTAATATTAATATAGCCATTTTAAATTTTTTCCACTAGACTAGTATGGTATATACTGTCCATTCTTTACCATAGATATGATTAGCTTTAAGTGTATCATTTTGCTATTTCATGTCTAATTTTTCCATTTGGGCTTTATCCTTTTTTTCTCTTTTCTGCCTTATTTAAGATTACCAAACATACTTATGACTCTCTTTTATCTCTTTAGCTAGGTTATTTTCTATAAATCAATATTTTGTTATTTTAGTGTTTGTTTTAGATTTTATTGCATGTATCTTTAACTTATTACAATCTACCTTCATGTGATATTATATCACTTGATATATAGTATAAGAAACAAAATACTATTCCACTTCTCTCCTTCTGACCTATATTTGTTGTCATAAATTTTACTGTTACATGTTATATAACCCGCAATGTATTATTGTTTTGGTTTAAATAGTCAAATACCTTTTCAAGAAGACTAATACAAGAAAACTTATTTTAAAAATGTCTGAGAAAAAATACATATATTTACTTATTTAAAATTTCACGTATTCTTCATTCCTTGGTATATTTGCTATTTCATTCTGATATTATTTTTCTACTGCCTGAAAGATTTCCTTTATAACTACTTGTGCACTTGTAGTGCAAATATGCTATTGATGAACTATTTCTGCTTTGGTGTGTTGGAATTCTTCTTCTTTTTTTTTTTTTTTTTTTTTGGGTGTACTTTACTGTGACTAGAATTTTAAGATGTCAATTTTGTTTTCTCTCAGTTATAAGAAATAATGGTTTTGTAGCTTATTGATTGCATTATTCCTAATAAGAAATCAACTTTTGGCCCAACCATGGTGGTGCAGGAAGCAGGGGACTGTTGCATAATACTGAAGTCATATAGGAATACCTGAGTTCAGATCCTGGGTCAACCTGATCATACAAAGTGTGCCTAAGATCTTGTCTGACTGAAAGACAGGGGCAAGAATCATGGCGTGGCAAGACTGTTAGGACTTACTATAACTCTTTCTCTCTAATTAAAGTTAAAAAAAGAAGTTACTATCATCCTTTTGCTTGTTCCACTTGGGTAATATGTTTTTTTCTATGATTCCTTTAATGATTTCTAATTTTTTTTTTACTGGTTTTGAGCCATCTGTTATGATGTTTCTTGGTATAATTTACTTCATGCTCCTTTCCTTGTGTTTGGGGTTCATTAAACTTTTTAGATCTGGTTTATAATTTTCATAAAATTGGAAAACTTTTCTACCATTACATTTTAAAATATTCCCTACCCACCCATCTTTATGGTTTTTAATTGTATGTTTATGTTTTCACCTGAAGTAGTTTTGTAGCTCTCTGAAGTTATTTTGTTTTATAAAAATTATTTCCATAGTATTTTTCTATGCTAAATATGTGTATATATATATGTATGCTAAATATGTATATATATATGTATGTGTGTATATATATATATATATATATATATATAATTTAAATTTTATAAATCCTTTATTCTACAAAGTCTGATTAATGACTAGTCTCATCCAGTGTATTTTTGATCTCTGACATTTTAGCTTTCATTTTTAGAAGTTTGATTTGGGTATTTCACTTGGTTTCTGGTTATTTTACATATTTCATGTCTCCACTTAACTTTTTTACACATCTGAGATATAATTATAATAACTTTTAATGTCCTGTGTACCCATTCTAATGTCCATGTCAGTTTGGAGTCAGTTTTGACTCATCAGTCATTCGTTACACATCTAGTTTTCTTTCCTTTTTTTTTTTTTTGGAGAGGTGTTTTGCTATAGGGCACGTGCGTTTGCCAGACAGACAGAGAGAGACATAGAGACAGAAAGCGAGAAATCACCCCCCAGTGGGGATGGCCACGCCGCAATCCCTTCTCCTCCATTCTCCTCTCGGGATCTTGGGCACAAATGCACACGCGCCCGGCGTGAGTTTTAAGCCACCGGGTCTGGGACGCGAACCGCGGTCGACTACGTGGGAGTCCAGCGACATAGCCATTACGCTAACTGCTGGTTCCCTCACATCTAGTTTTCTTGCTTTTCATGCCTGATATCTTTACTGAATGTCGGACATTGCTAATATTACCATGTTGCATACTGGATGTTGTGTATTCTGACAAATATTCTTGAGTTTTGTTTTGGAATAAAATGTTTCCTTTTAGGTCTTTTATTGTGATTTTTTAAAGGCACGTATGAAACAGTGATTAGAGTAGAACTGATTATTCCCCACTAGTTTAGATAAAACCTTCCAGAATACTCTACTGAGTGCCCATGAATTATGAGTTTCTCCAGTCTAGCTGGTGGGAATAGGCATTATTCCCAACCCTGTGTGGTCCTTGGCACTGTTATCTTTAATCCTTCTGTATGATTCTTTCCCTGGCTTCGGGTGGTTTTCTCACATGCAGGCTTTCATCATTGTTCTGAATATTTTCTGAAGCGCTCTTGGACTCTCTTTTCATGCAGAGCTCTCTTTTCTGGAACTCTGCCCTGAAAAGCCTACCTGTTTCATCTCCTCATACTCTCAACTCTGTCTCTTCAATTCAGGAAGTATCCTGGGTTCTACCTGGGTTACCTTGTGTTTTCTCTCTCTTTAGTACAACATAGAACTTTCTCAAGTCAATAAACTGTGGCAGTAGGGCTTACCTTGTTGATTTCCAGTCTCTCAATGTCACAATATTAAGAAAAAAAATTTTTTTCCAAATATATTTTGTGTTTTTTTGTTTGTTTTGTCGGGTAAACCTGGCCCTGTTATTTCATCTTACCCAGATGTAGACATCTCGTTTAGTTTTATTTTTGTCAGTTTGACTTTCCAACCTATAGAATCATGAAGCCACTCTATTATTTCTAACTTACCCAGTCTTAGGTATTTATTTGGTTTTGTCAGTAGAATGAAAGTAAGGCCATCAGGTAGAATGAGAGGGGAGGGGTGGATTTGAGGTTTAACATGAGAAATAAAGATATGAAATAACTTTTTAGAAAGTAGTAAAGCAAATCTATTCTCCAAAATACCTTAAGATTGCTAAATAGTCTGTGTAAAATTAAAAGCTTCAAAATAAGAATTTTTTGGAAAGGGCTCATTTTAGTCCTTTATTGTGTTGCTTGTCAGAAATTCCTGAGTGATTTATAAAAAAGACGTGTTATTTGGTTCACCATTCTGTTGGCCAGAAGTCTAAAATCATGAGGCAGCTCTGACTAACCTCTGGTCCTACACGGCTGGCAGAAGCAGAAAGGTCAGTGTGTACATACAACAAGAAAGACCTAGAGGCAGCACATTACTTTATAGCATCCCACTCTTACGGGAACAAACTCATTTCTGTAAGAGTGAGTACTCCCTCCTCCCTGAGAGAATATTAATATGTTCATGAGGGCACTGTCTTTCCCATCCAAATATCTCCTAAAAGCCCCACCTCCCACTTCTCAACACCACTACACTGGGGTTATACCCAGATGTGAACCTTCGGGGAGAAACTATATTAAGACCATAGCAGGATAAAAAGACAAATGAAAACATATCAAATTGCTCTTGGTAAACTTGTCTTTATATTTTAGTCTGAAGCCCAGTATAAGCCTTACATGTCTAATTCTACTTGGTAGTTTAAATTAAAAAGATTCACTAATGTTGATTAATTAAAACAGAAAAGCTTTCAGACATCGATATTAGAGGTAACTAGTAGTTTCAACTAATGTTTCATTATAAAAATATAACCTTAGCCATTTGAGTTGCCGATGAAAAGGAAATAACAAATGAATAATTGGATCCCTTTATAATGGATACCTGTTAACTTGATTGAGGAATACTGAGATGCATTGCTTTGTATGAAGGTTATTTGCCTATCTATAAAACATTCTGAATTCTGTAAAGAACATGTTAAATCTAACTGTTGCACATCATGTTAGTTTTAATTTGTATTTTCAAAGTTTCCTTTCTCTTTATGTTGTATTTATTTCTTTTGATAAATCCAGTTTGTGATTTCCTTAAGAATGTTTGCTTTGTGAAAATAGTTATGGGTGCTGAAGAAAGGGTGTAGAACAGCGGGTCAGGAGAGAAGGGTAGAGTATAGACAAGGAAATCAGGAGAAGTAGTAGAGAGGCATGACATTGGTGGGAAACAGAAATGATTTAATATCTGTTAATGATAACATATATAGTATTCTCATCTGGACTGCTCTGAGAAGTATTTCATGTTGGGTAAATTCTCTTTACAAACCAAATGATGGATAGCAATTAAATGTTTAAGAAATAATCATTTTATATATTTCATTTATGTTTTTCAGATGCCAAGTAGATTAGCACAACAATCTATTTTTAACTTTTTATTTACATATTCTTGACTGTCATGTCATTTATAGTTTTTACAGACTATATTTTCACTTTGAGTTATTTATTTTATTTCACTGAAATAGATAAACACAAGTAGACCTTAAAACACATTGATCTTGTTTGTCTTCATCATTTTCACCAGGTGCAATAAATATTCACTAACTTTATGTAGGCACCGATACCCTTATGTTTTTCCCAAATTATTTTTTATCAATTTAGTTTTATATTTAATCGACAAATTATACTCATATATATTTGTGAAGTACACTGCAGTGTTATAATATAGATGTGGGATGGTTAAAGCAAACTGATACCTTCATCATCTTGTCTTCTTACTTTTTGTGGAAAAAATGTTTGAAATGTGCTTGCGATATATTATTACATAAAATTAGCTATATTATAGTTGTCATGTTGTGCAGTTGATCTCAAGCCCATTTCCACTGGAACTTTCAGCTGCCCATTGTCTAACTGAGGAACTTGGAACCCTTTGACCAATATCTTCCCCTTCCATCCAACCCCACCCCGTGGCCTCTGGTAGCCACCTCTGTGCTCCGTGTCTGTAAGTTTGACTGTTTTATAATCCATATATAAGTGAGATTTCCAGATGCATAGCACTGAGCAGACCAGTGATGAAAGCAACAACAAGTAATATGTGATCTCTGCCATCAAGAATCTATTTTATTATTAAAACAAGATATGTGGAAATTAAATAGGAGGAATGGAAACATAATCTAAAAACCATCTAACTGATGAAGTATTTCAAGAGATGATCAAACTTTTCGACATTCAGAAGAAAAAAATACAATTATGAAATGAACAACGAGAACATCATCATGGACACAGGGCTGAGAAAAATAGTGAAATATAAACAGTATGGAGAGGCAGTAAGCCACAGAAAGCAATCCAGAGGGAGCATTCTGGGTGGTGAGATACGAAGATACATGGTTATGAGGAGGGGTATGGTAGGGAAGGTGAGGTGGGTGGATAGTTTAGCATTAGGGAAAGGTGAGAGTAAAAGGGAGTCAATATAAGGTTTCCAAAGCTCTTATATTCTGGGCTAATGCACGCTTCAGGCTGTTTCAGAAGTGGTCTAACTGGCCTGCCAACAGCTCTTCCAAGTATTATTGGGTGAAAAAAAATCACTTCTCTTTCTAAATAAAGCAAGTCATTAATTTTTTGCCATTTGTGGGCAGTTGAAAGTTCCAGTTTGGTCAGTCTTGCCAGTTTAAAAGTGTCAACCTAAGTTGGTCCTTCCAATCTCACCATGTGCTATTTATGTCCCTGAATTCTACAAATTATTCATTAAATATATTTGAAGGCATTTTTATGTAATCTAAGGCTAGATGAACCTCAAAGAAAGAATTTTCTTTCTAAATATTCATATTTATTTAAAAGCTTTATCTGAGCATTATGCATTTTTTTAGGATTGTTTCCTTATCATTATTTTTTACATTGTGAAATGATCTAAGAACTGTAAATGACATTGAAGAAGCACAAAGCAACCCAGCGGCTGGGGAAAAAGCCCAGTACATGCCAATAATTTTCTGCTCCAAAGAGATAAACTGACCAATGATATGCTACAGTGACTTTACCAGAACACTTGTTTCTTATTTAACACATTAAAAGTAGCCATGGTTCGATACCAAGGGGTCATGTTAAAAATTTTCTTGACAACTACAAAGTTCCTTGTTGGTTGCCTAGATAGTTTTCTCCCCAGGAAATATGTGCTCAGAAGGGAGATTTCTGAACCCAAGAGAACACTCTTTCATTTGTAATCCTATGAGAAAGCCCACAACACAGTGAATGAAACATCGAGAAAATGTAAACATCTTTATGGTGGTGGAATTCCCTAAATACAGTGCAAGGCTCTCCTAACACAAAACAGCTGTTTCATATGTGTCTACAGCCAGGCACAAAGAGAAACGCAGCTCAGACACCTTAAGTCGTTTCAAATCAGTTTAGAGCATCTTTGGCGCCCTTAAATATTAATGAAAGTCAACAATCAGTGTAGACTTTGCCCTACAGGGACTGTCACTGGTCAGCTCCTTGCTGTTTGTTTCTGAGTTAATCAAATTACTGTTTCATTGGTGCATTTGTACCCTCCACCATTAATGAAGAGTGTCTTTGGAAAAAAAAAAAAAGAGAGAGAGAGAGAGAGAGAGAAGAGGGAGAGAATGTTCTTGGCATAATGGCTCATTAATCCCGTGAGAGACTGGAGAGGGGTCCTCTTTGCCTACGTTGCTCTCATGTGTAAGGCAGAGGTGTAGATGAAGACCAGTGGCAGAAATCAGCCTTTCAAAAGTCTAAAAGCCACTTCAGGTCACATTATCCCAGCCGGACAGGAAATACATATTCAAAGAAGAAAAAGCAGCTCTGAAAGAAAGATTATAAGGATGTTAATTTCTTTATTTGTTTCCTCTGATGTAGCACCTAGCATTAGTATCATTCTTAATTGGTGTGGAAGTCACTTCAGGAAAATACTTCTGCAGTAGAACTAATTGTTATCAAAATGAAAAATGTGCTCTGGGTGATACCAATTTGTACTTGGCAAAACACATCTTTTTCTTCCAGCATCAAAATGGTTAAAACGAAGAAGCCAGGTTATTACACATTTCAATTCCAGAGTCAAATATAAAAATTTCTATTATAGGGACAATTAATTACATCTCAAAATGGCAAATGTGCATCCTTGTCAGGTAGAGTGTACTCTGATGGCCTTTCCTCAAACACTGAATGTGGAGATTTGATCTCTTCTAATGGTGCTGAGAAAAGGGTAATTACGCTATGGTCAAAGCTAATTTGCTTTCTGCCAGATGAACTGTTGTATTTTATTGTACGCTGACATTTTAAAGTAATTACGGCACTGTTGACCTTAGACAATTCCAGTTGTATCGCTGTCTACAGCTGCAGCGCTCGGTCTACCTTTGGCTGGCAGACAGTGGCTGTAACGAGGTAATGACACGGACAAAGAGCACCATATGGGGCTCCTTTGAGATACACAAAGCCCAGTGAAAGGAAACAAGAAAATTTTAACATCATCATTACAGTCACACATCTTTACAGCTATAAAGGATCCTGTCTACACATGCTTGTGTGTATGCACATGCACACACAGGCACACAAATAATCTATATACTTTGCCTGCTTATATCTTAGGTGTGTGCATGGGTGTGTAGGAGCATGTGTGAGTGTGTGTGTGTGTGTGTGTGTGTGTGTGTGTGTTTCTTTTGTAAATGGCAGCATGCATCAAGAAGAAAAAGAGGTCAGGTAGAACTGAATGTGACGGACTGGTCTTCCACTGACACGAGTTCAAAGGCTAAAGACTATTGATTGAGATAAAAGCCCAGGTTCTTATCTAATGTTAAAGACACTTCTTGTTGTCTGAAAGCTGTGCACATAATTAGGCAGAAAGAAGAGCACTTCAGCCAGAAAATCACTATAAACTGAGCTTCATTAAACTTAGATATTAGTTCATTTAAAGGGAGAAGTTATTATTCATTGATATATTTTAATGAGCTATTTGGCTGTCTTTTCGATGGTAAGAAATAAAAACGTGTTCAGAGTTCGTTCTGGTTAATGTATCCCTGCTAAGATAGCAAAATAGATTAATATCACTCAAAAAGAATAACACTTCATCCTCTTCAAGAAAAAAAATGGACAGGATATTGAATGATGGAATTATTGTCAAGAAGTGGTGGAAGAAAATTGAGCTTTACCACCATGTTAAATATTTTATTCTGTTTATTAGAGTAGGTAAAAATGGACTATGGAAACGTGAGCTCCCATACAGAAAGCTGTGGCTGTCGCCTGCATTGCAGCTTATGGCCGACTTAGGTGACCGTTACATGAAGCAAGGGAAAATTGATTTATGTTCTTTTGATAACATTTAGATCATTTAGGCTTTTTCCTCTTAGAAATTATTGGGGAATGAATGTGTCATTATATCACGAAGGAAAAAAATTAATACAAATTTTGTTACAGAGATTGTAAAGCGGACCTTAGTTTCTTTCATTTAGTTTAAACTCTAAGGATTGTTTTCCCCCTAAAGTTTGATCCCTAGGCTTTTTTGTTTTCATGAGTATTTGGACATCTCTATGCCAATAGTTTTGGCTGTTTTTTTAAAGGCATAGTTCATTTGACAGAGTGGCTAAAGAATTCCCATTCAGAATTGGAAGTATGTGAAATTATTATTAAAATGATCATTTCTGAAATGCTTACTTTTGAGGACATATATTTTTAAAATGATCTTTCAATTTATTTGGAACACCAGTAAAATGAAGTTCTAGAGCTTCTACATCTGTAGAAGTCCCTTTGTAGGTTGCATTTTGTTTTACCTTGAAAATGTAGGACAAACGAAATGACCCGTGTATAGTTATTGTGAAGGGTTTAGAAAACTCTTAATGCCATAGAAAATTCTCATTTGACTATTACATTCCACACGAAATTCCTGTTATTATTAAAAAGACTGACCTATTCTGTGACTGATGTTTTGAAGTAAATATACCCACTCAAAATAATATATTGTGAAGAAAATACCACCAATGCATTTTAAATGTGGGAGAGTAACAATATGAGAGCATCCCAAGTGTCGAAAGTGGTACCCTAAAAACTAAAAATCTCAATACTTGCACTCTTTGTAGATTCAGACCCGAGTCCAGCAACAGGAAATGTAACTGGAAATATAAGCAATCAGCTTGTTTATATTCTAAATTTTTACCCTTGTTAAAGACATACCTCCCACCTAAGAACTACTTGTTTCATCTATAAATATCCTTGATTTAAAACGTGCATTGTTTTTATTAATGAGTACTAGCATGAAAACCGACCTTTTCATGCTTTGGGAAACTAAAAATATTTAGTTCTTCAGGAGTGTATGTAGTGATGTGGAATTGGTACTTTACTACCTAATTTTGTTTACTTTTCAAATCCTAAAATGTAGTGGAAAGATAAGGGAGGGGGAAAAACGAGCATGTGTCCAAAAGCTGCACAGAAAAAAAAAAAAAAAAAAAAGAGGAAAGAAGGAATCTCGGTCATATTTCTCAAAGAAGAATGGAGTGAGGGAGATACATGAGGCCGGGGTAGTCAGAGAATCAGGAAACGAGTTCTGTTAGATTGAGAGTGAGTGGTAGAAAGAAGGAGAGTGACAAGAAGTAAGAAATCACTTCCCTGAATTAAGAGTGAGCGATGCAGCTGGAGAAGCAGGGAGACAGATAGATGGGAGTTTTCCCGCACAGATAAGGCAGAGGAAGCAGGGAGACTGTAGAAGGCCATTGCATAAAGAAGTTGCACTGCATGCAAACAGGAGCATGTGTGGTGCGTGGTGAGAGCTGTGACTGGACCCTATAAAAACTCAGTGATTTTAAGCCTGTAGAATTCTAGTAAAAACAAATGACTAGAAGAAGCAAAACAAACAGAGAACAGGAAAAAAAAAAAGAAGGCATGTATAACGGCTCTGAGTTCTAATCCTCATTAGTGATTTTTTAGTGTTATTTATACTCATCTCTCAATCTGACATGCCAACATCAATTCTTCCATTCTGTTCTATGAAATACAATAGGTCATGAAACTTTGAAAAATTCTGAATTAATTGCAAGATGGGGGCCATAGTACAAAATCTTATTTATTTTGCTGATTTTTTTTTTTAAATCAGAACTTTTCAAATGGATAAAAAGTGACAGAAATTTCTGGCCTGTGCAACGAAGGTTATAAAACAAACCCAGAATGGGAGAGGAAAAGGACAGCTTTCTAGAAAGTCGAAATTTTAAAGGCAGCACTAATAAGTCTTTGGAAAAGTTTTAGGAATGTGTCAGAAGCAAAATGATTCTCCAGCTCTATTTAAAATGAGCTAGTTTTCCATGCAAAGCTATTTTGAGCCATAAAAAGACAGTAACTCTAATCAAGTATATAGATTCATTAAGGAGCATACTAGATCGAGGTCAAATATGTGACCCTCCAATCTGGGTGCACTTAGCTGAGGCAATACTATCTCATCATTACTATCTTGAATTTATTGTCCATGAAATAGGCTGTTGCCTGCTTTTCTATCAAAACAAATATAAAGACTAATCCACCACGTAAAAATGCAAGTCAGACTATTGGATCTTTTTAGCTGGACTGGATGTACTGCAGAGCAAAAGAAGTCGGCATAACATTTAAAACAGTATCTTCCATAAAATAATGTATTCTCTCTCCTAAAGAGCTATTGCATAGAGTGGCTTTCATTCATTTCGGAAAATGGAAACCAGTCTTTGTTTATCAGCCTTTCTTTACATGTCATCAATGGAGGAAAGTTTTACACGGCATTGGGATTTTACCTATCCAGATCAAAACTGGGTCTTAAAACAAGGGCACATTATTCCTAAGAAATAATAAGATATTAAAAGGCCAATGTTATCAGAGAGACTGAATGCAAGGGTAACTATTAATGGTTTGGAGAAAATGTTAGCATATGTTAAAAAGAAACCTGTAGAGAGATACATTAATTTTTACATCTTTATATATATATATATATAAAGTAATATATATATAATATATATAATATAATATAATATATGTATTATTTCTTGACAAATTTTTAAGATAAACAATCCTGTTATCAAGAAGGCATTTTTCCACAAATAATAGCTAGAAGTCAATTTGACACTAATTTAATTAAATACAAGGTTTACACATTATGTTAGCATTTTCAGATTCAGGGTCTTTTATTGGGCAATTTTATAAAAATAAAAAAGAGAAGTAGTTTAAGATTATTACAAAGTTAATTAAATTAAACCAAATCTTCAATTACTCTCAATTTCCTTTATTATATAAAGTTTGGCCCTCAGTAAAAACTTTTTGCCTTTTCTATGACAAGGTAAAATATTTCTTGCTATAATTCAGACCAGCTGCAATTTGCAATTGTGCCAGAAAATTGTTCTTGTGCTGTTTGCTATTAGATAATGTATTTTACATAGATTAGTCTAAATGAAGAGTCAGAAAAAAAAAATCTTTCTTCCATTTCATTTTTTTTTTTCCTTTTTCTGAATGATGAGTAACTGTCAGTGTGTGGACACCTCTTTTCAAGGAATGTGTGAAGCTGTCACCCTGCTACATCTGCAGGACCATCCAGATGTTACACAATATCAGATCGGGGCTCAGCACCATGATGATTGTCAAATGAGAACAACCTAATTGTATGCCTGAGTCTCAGGAAAATGACAATTTTTGGAGTGTTGAAGGGTGCCAATATCTTTCAATATTTCAAACCGTTATCTTTCCTCTCTTAAGTTTGAGGTATATTCTTCAGGGATAATATGAGAAATATTTAAACATCTATTTTGAAAGGAAATGGGCTCTAATTTATGATCAGATTTCATTAGTATTTATAAAGAAAAAAGCATTCTTATACTTTGGAGGTTTTCTCTAATCATAGCTGTCAAGGCTGAGGAATTCTGATCTGATGACAACGTACGTGCCAGACTGGCATCAGAGCCTGTTTATGCAGGTAATGGCTGGTTTAGGATACCTCTGAACTGTCACGTACTGTTTGAATTAATGAGGCCATACAGGTCTAAGGTCCCTAAAAAGGCCTCTCTAGATTAGGGTCTATTAAACCTGCCACAAGCTGCTTAGTATTATAAAAGTGACAACAGAGGCTCTTTTGGTTTGGCATTTTGTTCTTTTCATATTTTACATTTTTTCTTTTTTTTAAAGAATATTGCAAAATAGATGTTCTCTTTCTTTACAAATATCCTGCTGATGCTGAAGAAATTCCTATAGATTTGTAAGACACTCAAAAAAAAATTTTTAAAGAACACTCCTAAAAACACTAATATCAAAAAAACTAATTTAATAGAAAAACACATTTAAGAAACTGTATTGTGAGTTAATGGATGCATTAGTTAATATTATCTTGATTTGTTTTTAAGATGATTAAATGTAGCTTGTTTTTAAGATTGTTAAAAATAGCTAAATTTTAGCCAATTAAAATAATAAAAACTCTAAAAAAAAGGCTTAGTTTTACAGGGATAAATAGCAAATATTTTATTTAGGGACATTTCAATATTTTGTTGAGGGGATGGATCATAGTACATTCATATGAAAAGCTCAAACATCAATAAATAAAGAAATGATAATTAGGATTCTAGAAAGATCACAATGTGACATTGTCATTGTGACAATAATTTTACTGTCACAATATTGGCTTCAAATTTTGTTGCATATCCTTTGTTTGCTTCTTGCATGATTTCAAGTCTTTCTCAAATGACTATAGCTTTTCTGGACTATGAATATTATTCCATGAATAGATTTCTGGTTTTGCTTAGAAAAATTTGAGCACAAAATCAATTTAATGCTCCCAAATCTATTATGTGGTTGGCCTTTAATTTGCTGCATATTAACATTAAATGGTCAAAATATGAGGTTATTTTTGGAGTGATTATTATGATGGTGATAAGGCCTGACACTTGCGCCACTTCAAACACACAACCACCAACAGTTCCATTACAACAAAAGAGCTCCCAGCATAACACATTTTAATAGTCAGAAGAGTTGTGAATTCACAGCTTTGCACAGCAGGTGTGGCTGCACATCTTTGCACCCCTAAATACACTTGATCATCTAATCTGACAGATTAGACAATGGCACAAAACCCTCATCCCCAAGGTCTAAACAAAGACCATTTCCGAAGAGACAAAGCTTCATGCAGACTGTGTTGCCACTAATAACTTTTCCAAGCGGAAAACAATGTATATTTTATTAATGAAAAACAAATTGCAGCAGAGAAGATGAATGTCTTGGCTTTTCTGACATTTTAAATAATTTGCTTCCCCTTCCCTTTTGTGCCTTTAATATTTACCTTCATATCAGTCTTTATGCAATTTTGTTAATTAGCTATGGTGCTGGCAGCAGAAAAACGAAAGGCATCACAGTCCGGGACCTTGAACCCCACGCTGCAAGGCAAAAACAAGTTCACTATTTTTTTTTTTTTTTTTTTTTTTTTTTTTTGTGAGCAAAGCACATTGGAAAGCATCGCCTTTAATTAGAACCAGAGGGAAGTTGGACTTTGAGGCACCCACTCGCTAGTGAAAAGGCACTTGGTGAGGGGTTTCAAGTGAGCCAAGGCAACCTGATTGTCTATTCACCTTCATCAGGGCTGAGTGTTCAGAGAGACTGAAGAAGCGCATATTCACCGTAAGGGAATGGGGTGAGCATGCATGGGCTCCGGAGACTTATTTGGAAGCAGCTGCACTTATCATGAATCAGGAAAAGGAACCGGCGGCCCCAGTATGCTGTAGGTCAGTCACAAATGTCGACTGGAGAGATCCATAAATCTCCAGCAGGACTTCAGCCAGTGACTCGCAGAAACCTCTGTCCAAGGTTTTCCTATAATTTAAAGATTATGTAACGTCTCTCGTGAGTGTGTTCGATGAAAATATTAATTTAGAGGTAAATCCTGCGCGCGCTCTGAAGCAGCGGCTTCTGCCGGCAGTTGCACTTCAAACAGGACAGGCTGCTAGTTTTGTCAACAGTAGGAGGCTATGGAAGGCTGCCAAAGAAAACAAACCTTTCTCCATAAAATGCTTTCACTTGAAGTAGTCACAGAATACCTCCTGTACTATTTCATTACTGATATTTAAACTTTGATATACTGTCCTTTGGCTGACAATTGCTTGAGCCAGAAATCTTTGTCATAAAATAGTGTGGCACGCACCCACCAGGAAGGCAATTAATCACAGCAAACTCTTCCTGCAAGATCAACTGATTTTTTTGTTGTGGCGCCAGGGGGTGGGTGTGGCAGGAAGGAGTGGTAAAACTTGTAGTGTGAACTGTTTCTCTGTCTCTTTTTTGGTGGTTGTCTCCTGAAAGACATATGACACATACTAGTAAGGAAAATCTTGAACCTTTGAGGAAAATGATAGAATTTTCTCGTTGCACAAACAGTTTTATTAATGAGAATAATAAGATACAATGTCATCGTCATTTATCAATATGGTATAATGGCTACTAAAACAAAAATATTCTGTATCTACCTTTTGTGTGTGTGTGTGTACTTGGATGAAAATTTTAGAAGATGAGAGAAAATGCTCAATCAGATATTCAGATTTGTCATGTACTTAAAACTTCCACTGGAAATTAATGCCTTTGAAAATGTTGCCCAGGAATAGTGAAAGTGAATGTCATTGATTTCCAAAACAACCTCTCTGAAGGCAAGCATTCATTTGCACTCCCTGACTGGGATTTGCAAAGGCTCTTCTTCGAAAAGTAGAAATCAGTTAATGACCTTTTATCCTGTGGCTGGAAAATAAAAAACTGGAGGGCTATAGTTATGATAGTTATGTAAACCCCATTCTATTAAATGGGTATAGGGGACTTCCAAGCACTTACTCCAGTGTCCTCATTGTAATTCATCATGAGATTTTTGTTTGACTTTTTGATTTTCTACCTGTTAATATTATTCAAGCCCTAAAGATATATAAGAATAAATGCAAATTAAAAATAATATAAATGAGGATTTCACATATTCTTAATGATATCCCGAGTTGTAAGATATAATTAACATTACCAAGTGCCTAGAGAACCCAGGCAGAAGCAAAATGAGAATTTAAGTCTCAGGATCAGAAGAGTGTTGATGTAAAACTCACAGTTCTCTCTCTCCTTATTTTCTCAGAGTACGGTTCAAGTGTTTTAATACTTATCTGGGTGTCTCGGCTGGTGTTTAAAGTAACCTGTGCATGGAGAACTCCGACTCCTTTGGTGCAGGCATCCGCTCAGTGATATCTGGAAGCTACGCATGGCCACCTTAATGGTTGCACTATTTTCAAAGCTATGTTCTACTGTCGAATTACATTAAGAATATACATTTCCACCTCGAAATTACGATTCTGTACAACAGAGCCAGAATGTGTGCTTTGTAGCGCAAGATCCCTTTCATTTAATATTAAGCATTCGTCCTCTCACATTTTTCTATTTTTGAAACCATTTGAAATGAATAGACATACACCATAGGATGCTAGACCCTGTAGAATCCCAGGGCCCGTGGCAGACTGACGCTTAGCAGCCTCTTGTGCAGGCACTGCCAGCAGAATATTTGAAGTTGATGCAGCTTAGGAAGAGGCTGATCTTCACAGAAAAGCTAGACTTTCTAAAAAAAAAAAAAAAGTTTTTTTTTTAAGCCATTTTACCCCTAATCATAGACAAGCATTAAAGATCTTAAAACATGACTGTGATCAGGCAATTTTTCGCAGGCATACTTTTTAAGTGAAGACTAGTGTCGGCACAATTTTGAATGATGGCTTGACATTCTTAGCTATCCCATCTAGTCTCCTTTTGAAAGTTACTGTCTGTGTGATGTTCCTGAATCCCAGTCTGTCCTAGTCATTTATATAGGTAAAATTAATGGAAAGGCACAGAGATCATCCTGAGCCTTTCCTCACCTGTGCTATGACATATCTGAGGTTGGCCCTCTTGTTTTCTGCTTGGGTTTTTCATATTCCTACATGGAATCACAAGCCCACACTCCTTTTTCTTTTTTCTACTCATCATTGCTTGTTTCTCATCACACACATGAAAAAACGAAGTCCTTACAGATATGAAGAAAACAGAGACAATGAGAGAGAGAAGTCTCTATCATTGATTTTCTTTCACTGAACCAGTTTAGAGTTTTAGCTGCAGGTGAACTTTTCTTAGAGTATGGTACAAAGAAATTATGACACTTTTTAATTTGGTTAGCATGAGATATAGAGTGCTAATACTATTGATTTAGTATTAAAGTAAAGCTTTTCACAAATTGAATCTTTGTTTATCATTAAGAAATACAGGGGTCAGCCAGATAGTGTGGTGGTTAAGGTGGTTGAATCCACATGGCCAACTGCATGGTTGAGTCCCAGATGGTGTCTTAAAAAACACACTGGGCTCATGTGTGTGTGCCCAAAATTCAGAGAGGAGAGTAGAGGAGAAGGGTTTGTGGTATGGCCATCCTTCCTGGGGGGGGATGCTTTCTCACATTCCCTCTCTTTTTGTCAAGCGTACACACCCTACAGCAAACTAAAGCAAAACAAATCAAAACAAATATTAGGTTGTAGGGGGAGTCATGATGTGTTTTCCTAAGCAAAACTTTCCTGTCGACCCAATATTATGTTGCTGTGATGTAAAAGAGAGTTTAGAAAACAAAGTTTAGAAATGAGGATCAAGAAACAAATTCATTATACAATTCTGTTTTAATTTTAGTTATTTCTCTGAATACAGCAATAGTACCAAGCATCTCCAGTAGGGAGACTTTGTCATTGTTGATTTAATAGATAACTAATATTCTGTAATTGTTGTGACTTGACTGGCCAAATATTAGGCCACAAAGAAGGGAGAGCAGAAGGGAGAGTTTGGGTACATAGTTGGCATCTTCAGAAAACAGGAAGTTATTTATCTACTGATGCCAGTGAATAAGCATCAGTAATTGCTGTTGATATCCTAATCTGTAGGGCAACATTTCATTACGGAGTACGTAGTACTATATTATTTGAACTCAGGGATTAAAGTAAGTACTCTAACTGCTGAGGTCAGAGAACTAAAGTATAGTCCTTATGTTGAAGAGAAATGCAGAGTTTAATAAAAAAAAAAAAAAAAAAAAAAAAAAAAAAAAAAAGGTGCAGCAGTTCCTAGATCTCCACTGAAGCATTTGTGACCCTCTTCAGTCAAAGTCTGCTGCCCCAATCAAGTCCACAGGACTGTCTAGTAGCTTTTTGATTTTTCTGGTTAGCCCTCTTACCCATTCTTCATGACAACTATTTCTAACTCATTCCCACCTCTCCAAACCATTTATTCTAACCCCAATCTCTCACTCTTAGGAAATAACCTTTCCTCCCACTCAGTAAGAAAAATAAAAGTCGTCAAGAGTCAGCTCCTTCAACTCACTGACATCTGCAGATACCTAGTCCAACTCTTTTCCTCTGCTCTGCTGCTATGCTCATTACTCTATCCAAACTGCTGCTACCAGGACTGCACGTGGGCAATTTCCCATCTTTTTCTCACTTGACCTTTACAAAAATTGACACTAGCAAGCACTCTATCGTTACTGAGAGAGATTTTTGCCCTTGACCTCCTCTCCCTCCCAGACTTCTCTGAATACTATGCTTGCCTCATTCCTTCTCTGGGAACTTTGCCTGGCTGCTTTTATTCACATAGTGTCTTAATTTTTTTATTATTTTTTTTTTTAGAAATTTTTGTTATAAGATGCATGCACTCACCAGGGAGACAGAGAGACAGAGAGCGAGAAACTACCACCAAAGGAAGATGGCCACACTGCAGTCTTTCTCCTCCAGTCACCTCTCGGGATTTGGGTACACACACGTATATGCTGGCGTGAATTTTAAGGTACTGGGTCTGGGATTTAAACCACAGTTGAGTAGATGGAAGTCCAGTGACGTAACCATTATGCATACTGCTGGTCCCTAAATGCAGATTTTTAAACGGCTTCTTTCTTTCATGAAAAAACAGAAACAGAGAGAAAGGTAGAAAGACAATGAGACAGAAACCCCCATGCTACAATGACCTGTTTCAGCAGGTTCTGGGATGGGAACTCATGACCTTTCTCATGCAGGTACAGTTGTGTTGCCACTGTGCTACTACTGAGCCCCTTAAATATAAATATTTAATTTATTTCTAGTCTTAAAATTTGTAAAAATATTATTATGATGCCTGACATAGCAAGAGTAATCAAAATTTGCTTCTTTATGGCTATCATGTAAGTAAATCCTCTCATCTTGTATTATTCACTATATTTTAATTTTTTTGTAGTCAAACATAAATAATCAATTAATGCTCATTGTGCACAAAGTACCAAACTATGTACTGAAGAAATGATAAGGCTTCCAGCCCTGTCTATGGGATAACTCTACATGAGGCTCTCACTAGACCTTTGCAATTACTTTAGCATGTAAGAGTCTCCACCTGTTGGGTTGCACATCAATTGTTGATTAGTACAATTGTGGATCATAGTTTGCACTCCTTCCATAAACTTTTTCATGTCTTCCTAAGTTTTGACATTCATCAATACCAAGGTTAGTACCTTAAGAATTTGTGAAGACTCTTGGAAACCATTGAAAGATAACCTAATGTCTCTTCTTAAGTTTATGTCATGTGTAGAGGTAGCCTAACTGAAAAATATATACAGAGTATGTGTTGTGTGATCATGCTTTTTATATGCTCCTTTCCTTGGATTAAAATATTAAAAAATACCACCTCAGTACATCAGGTCAGTGTCATACTGCAAAAGCATTTGGTCCTGGTCATGAAATTCTATAACACAGAAACTATTGCAAAAGCTTTAATGAGAAGGCTTGTGTAGTGGATTGTGAGTTGTCCAGAGGCCATTTTTTTTTTTTTTTTTTAGAGGTTTTTGCTATAGGGCGCGAGCTCTCGCCAGACAGACAGAGAGAGACAGAGAGACAGAAAGCGAGAAATCACCCCCCAGGGGGGATGGCCACGCCGCAATCCCTTCTCTTCCATTCTCCTCTCGGGATCTTGGGCACGCACGCACACACGCCCGGCGTGAGTTTTAAGCCACTGGGTCCGGACCGCGAACTGCAGTCGACTATGTGGGAGTCCAGCGACATAGCCATTACGCTAACTGCTGGTTCCCCGGAGGCCATTGATTTTTGTACTTTATTCAGGAAAATAAGAGTTTATTAAATAAAATGTACATAAATAAACTCATCTGTATATTCAATATTAGGACAAGAAAGTACAAACTTTTAGTAACTTATTAACTCTATGCTTAGGGTTTGCATGGCACCCAGGAAGGTTTGCTAAATTAAATAGGCTTTCCTCTTGTACTCTGGAGACTTGCTCAATAGATACATCATCAGAGTTATTTATGCTGCTTTGTGACAGAAAAATATTGAACTGTCAGTGTTAGTGGAAAGATCATACGTCGAAGAGATCATGAGAATGATGGCTGTTTGCTTGGCAAAGCTGATGTTCTCGTGAGTTGTTTTTCTTCAGAAAATAAAGGTAAAGCTATCTTTCCATTTGTTAATTAAAGGGTGGCATAATTAAATTTAAATTTAAAATGAATTTGGAGCCTCATCTACTGAAAATCTTTAGAAATAGATTTATCCACGTGTCTATGGTCCTCACTAGTTGATCAAAAAAGGTCTTCCAATCACATGCCGCAATAATAGAGAGAAAGGAAAAGTCAACTAAAATTCCTTAAATAAAGTTGACTTTACGCTTTGGTAGCTAGTACCTGTGTTTTATTCTCCTCAAACTCCAGCAACCAGCACCAGAGGAAAGAGCTGGAGAGGTGAGGAGCAACGGAGAAGTAAAACCATAACCCATGGAGATGTAGACATCAGAGGATGTGTTTTCCGGTCTGGAGGGATACTGGACAGAAAAATTAGAGCAGGTACTGTCTTTGCTTTTTCCCTTCTCCTCCTAAACACCCTGCCATGCTATCTTCATGAGGTTTGGAAACAGAATAAAAAAGGCGCAGGATGATAGTGATGGCAGTTGCTGGGGATCCAGTTATCTGCTTCACAATCTTAATGCATTTTTCCCCCTTCAAAAAATCTCTGTTGTACAAAAGTCTTGTCAGTGACCCTAATGACTACGAGGTTGATCATTTAACCTTCTTATCATTTAGAGTTGTCTTGTTCTCCATTGATGAATCAACACAGTGAGCAAGAATAAGCATGCCATGTACCTGGGAAGAGGACACAATAAATATGTTTATAAAATCTACCCTTAGAGAATAGACAGTTTCATTGATCTTCAGAGTAAGAAATACAGGCTTGAAAGGACAAACAAGAGATGTGAAAACTCTATTTTAATAGCTATAACTTTAGTGGTCAGACATTGAACAGGTTCCATTGTGAACAGCGATATCTACTGTATCAGAAAGAAACTGTGAGGCATAATTTGGCAAATAAATGACACTCTAGAAGATTTAGGAGTATGTAGATTTAAATTATAGAATGTTAGAAAAGATCTAGCTGGGTTTGTTATACAAATAAAATCAGCTACTCAAAGGGAACAAAGTCTTCGAACAATCTGATAATTGAGCTGAGAACACTTTTCTGCCCCTTTGAAATCAGTCTACCATGTGACAACAATGTGTATAAGCCTCACTCAGGTGTTGCCTAAACAGGATCAATGTAATAACTTTTGTTTAAAAATATACACGTAACAATGAGACATTTTACATAGGGTATAAATAAATCATTTTATGTTATTATTACTTTTCTTCTTCTTGATGAGATGTTGTTGTCCTGAAGTTAAATACCAGGTCCAGCAGGTGGCATGGTGGCTAAAGCATTGGAATCCCACATGCCTGATCACAGTTCAAATCCTGGACCTGGTCTCTTGAAAGTTATGCTAGGTATACCTGTGTGCATGCTCAAAATCAGAGAATGGAAAAGAAGAGATTTTTGAAATAGCCATCCTTCTTGGGGGATCATTTCTTACTTTCTCTCTCACTGTCTCTCTCCATCTCTCTGGTGAGTGCACACATTTTATGGCAAAAGCTTTAAAAACAAATACATAAATAAATAAGAAAGTAGTTTCTTGTAGGCATAAAACCCCTAAGCCTCACCAAGTCACTTTTGAAACTAAAAGGATAACTAGAAATAATTTACTCCATATGCATGTACTTCTATGTCATGAGGAACTTTGAGAGTTTGGCAAAAATATTAACTTTCTACTTTAAACTACTTCACATGAAGCACAACTGCACTATTATTTTGGGAAAAACCCTGGAGAGGTCTTTATTTCCAGAATTGCCAGACAAGATTATTAAAAGATTTCCATTTTCAACCGCCCTTTGCCAAAAAACAAAAGGTTGCAAAAAAGTAGGAAAGTATGACCCATAGAGAACATAAAAACAGTCAATAGAAACAGTTATGGGCCAGACCCATGGCCTAGTGGTTATGGAAACTAAATTTCAATGGCCAACTACCTGGTTCAAATCCTAGCCCTGGCAGCTTGAAAAACACATGAGGCACATGAGTGTGCCCGAGCTAAATTCCAACAAGACAGAGAGAAGGAATAGAATGTACTGCATTGTGACTACCTCATTATTGGGTTGGTTTCTCCTTCTCCCCCTCTCTGTCTCTGTCTCTCTCTGAGGAGTGCACGCTCACTTTGTCAAAAAATATATATATATATTGCCCCTGAGGGATCCTAGACACTAGACTTACTAGACAAAGATTTTAAATAAGTTATTTTAAACTTTTTCAAAGATGTAATAAAGCCACATATAAGGACCAAGTAAAATTATGAGAATTATACCTCACCAATTACAGAATGTAAAGAATAGATATAATATACAACATATTTTACCCAAGAGTTCAAAAGTACAAAGATCGAAATAAAAATATACATCAGAAAGGCTCAACAGTAAATTTAGGACAGCAGAAGAATAATCAGTGAATTTAAATATAGTTAATTAAAATCACCCTGTCTATGAACAGAGATAAAAAAGAATTTTAAAGCTCTGCAGACTCTAAGAGACATATGCAACATTATAAAGCATAATAGCATATACAGAATACAAGTTTGAGAGAAGGGATAGGGTAGACAGAATATTTTTTAAATGCCCAAGACCTTGCCAAACTTGATTTAAAAAATTAATCTACATATGCAAGAAGCATAACAAACTCCAAATATGATCAGTTAAAGAGGTCTACCCTATACACATCATAATAAATACTTTCAAAAGACAGAAAAAGAGAATCTTGAAAATAGCAAGAGAGGTAACTTAATATGTATATGGAATCATCATTAAAATTAATAACTAATTTCTTATCAGAAACCATTGAGTCCAAAAGGCAGTGTAATGATGCATTCAAAGTGCTAAAATAAAATTTCAAACTGCCTGTAAAGAATTATGTATCTGGTAAACTTTCCTTCAGAAATTAAGGACAGGACCAGACACTGTTGTGGTAGTTAGGTGGTTGGATTCCACATGGCTATGCAGTTTGACTCCTGGACCCAGCAGCCTATAACACATGCTGGGCACATATGGATACATGTCCAAAATTCAGAAAAAAGGGGCATGGAGGAGGAGTGATTGTGGCAGGACGATCTGCCATAGGAGGTTTTTTCTCATCTCCTCTCTCTCTGGCAAGCACATGTGCCAACTGATAAAAATTTTAAAAATAAAATAAAATAAAAAGGAAAAAAAGGAAAAGAAATTGGGACTACTGGTGATGTAATGGTTAAGGAGTCCGAATCCTACATGGCTGGACCCAGGGACGTGTGTGCATGCATGTAAGAAATCCTGATAGGAGGGTAGAAGAGAAGGATTGTGGTGTGGCCATACTCCCTGGGGGGGGGGGGGGGTATTTTCTCTCTCTCTCTTTCTATCTCTATAGCAAGCACAAGTGCCCTATAGCAAATAAAAAAAATTAATTAATTAAAGAGAAAATTTGACTGTCCCAGATAAACTAAATCAATCTGAGTTTATTGCTATCATAGCTGTCCTATAAAAAGTCAGGCAAAATAAAGTTTATAGACAGTAACTTGAATACATACAATGAACACAGGTAAACAAAAAGACAGTATGAAAGTATTTTGTCATTTTTTTAATCTATTTAAGATAAAACTATATAAAGCAGTCATTTTAAATCTGTTATTGGGCACAAATCTTAGAGAAACTTGTGGGGCCATCAGATGATGCAGTGGTTAAGGCGCTAGATTCTCACATGGCTGACTGTGGTTTGACCAGTGGCTGAAAATCGTACTGGGCTTGTGTGTGGGCATACCCAAATTCCCAGGAGGAAAATGGATAAGAAGAGCTTGTGTGTGGCCATCACTTCTGAGGGATAATTTTTTACTTTCCCTCTCTGTCTCTGACTTTCTCTCTCGCTGGTGAGCACATGTGCCCTATGGCAAAAAAGAATAAGAAAGGAAATTTGTGACAATAACAGCAGAAAGAAGAGGGGAGACAGGAGCCATGGAAGAGCAAGATTTTTGTATATTATGGAAATTTAGTAGTCATATAAACCAAATTATTTAAATTAAACTGTTAGTAGTGGATGCCAGCAGGTGGTATGGTAGTTAAGGCACTGGATTCCCACATGGCTGATCATGGTTCAAGTTCTGGACCTGGTGGATTGAAAAATCACACCAGGCACATGTGTGTGTGCTCAAAATCCTGAGAGGCTAACAGGAGAGAAAAGACTGTGGCAGGCCTTCCCTCCTAGGGGTGTGATTTCTCACATTTTTCTGTAACTCTCCTATAAGCTCATTTCCTCATTTCCCTATGGCAAAACAAAACAAGACAAAACAAAATCATTGTAATACTCAGGGAAAACCAGAAAGAAAATTACTAAAAAATAGTAACTGATGTGACAGGAGAATTAAGATAGTATAGTAAATTAAGTTAAAGAAAAATGATGGAAAAAGATATAGCATGCAAATAGTAACTAAAAGAGAGCTGAAATGCTATATTGACAATAGACAAATAAAGACATTCTATAATGACATAAGAGTTAATCCATAAAGAAGGCATAATAATATGAAACATATATAAATGTATATGTATTGAACAATATAGCCCCAAAATATATGAAGAAAAAATAAACAGAACTGATACTCTTGCAATGGTAGATGAACTAGACAGGAGATAACAATAATAATAAGAAAATAAAGGACTTTAACAAGAGTAAAAGCCAAAAACAGCTAAATATGAAGAATATTATGCCTAACAAGAGCAGAATGCATATTTTCCCCAAGAGCACATGGAACATCTTCCAAGAATAATCTTGTGTTGGACCACTAAACAAATCATAATAAATTTTAAAATATTGAAATTATGAAAATATGGTCTCTGATGACAGGAAATTAAACTAGAAATCAAAACCAAGGGGAAAAATTCACAAATATGTGGAAATTAATCAACATACTCCTAAATAACAAATATGTCAAAGAAGAAATCATCAAAAAAAAATAGAGGTTACTTGAAATGAATAAAAATAAAAGCACAGAATATCAAAACTTATTAAGTATAGCAAAAGCAATGTTTAAATGAATATTAATAGCTAAAAACCTTACTTTAACTAGGGAAAAAGATTTCAAATTACATAACATTTTCTTCTGGAAAAAGAAAAGAAAACTACACCCAAAGCAGGAAGCAAGGAAATAATAAATACTAAAGAAATAACTGAAATAGAGAATGTAGGTAAAAACAAATAGAAAAAAATATCAATGAAACAAAAGTTGGTTCTTTAAAAAGATTTTTAAAACTATACAAGTCTATTAGTAGAATCATGAACAAAGAAAGAAGACTACAAAATCAGAAATGACAGTGGACTCTACTACTCATCCTAGAGAAGTCAACATTATTACAAGAAAATACCAGGAACAATTATATTCCAATCTACAAAAAAATTCAATAAAATTAGAAAACCTGAATACAACTATTACAAGCAAAAAGATTGAGCTAGTAATCAAAAGTTCCAAACAAAGAAAAGTCCAAGACCAGATGGCTTTACTGATATATTATACAAAATATTTAATAAAGAATTGATATCAATTTTCTTTTCAAATTCATTTAAAAGATAGAAATGGAAGAATCACTTTTCTAAAGAGGTTTTTGCCATAGGGTACTTGTGCTCACTGTAGAAAGAGAGAGAAAGAGAGATGACAGAGACAGAGACATTGAGAAGAAAAGTGAGAAATCACCCCCAGCGTATGGTCATGTTGCAATCCCATCTCTTCCATTCTCCTCCTGAGATTTTGGGCATGCACGCACATGTGCCTGGTGTGATTTTTAAACCATTGAGTCCAGGTCCCTAACTGTTGCTGATAGTGTGGTAGTCTAGCTCCTTAACCACCATGTCTCTTGCTAGCCCCTGATACTAACTTAATTTTAAAGCCAGATATCACAAGAAAACTACAGATGCAAAAATCTACTAAATAAACTAATATAGATGCAAACTCTACAACAAAATACTAAAGAACCAAATTTAGCAGTATAGAAAAGGATTACATACCATTACCAACTGGTACGTAGCCCAGGAATGCAAAGTTTATACAGCATATTAAAATCAATAATATCATATACTATTTAGTAGAATAAAGTGAAAAAAAATACATAGTATCTTAGCAGACAAAGAAAAACCATATTCTAAAATGCAGCACACTTTCACACTTTCAACTCAACCAAGTGGAAATATAAAATAACAGCCTGAATCAGACAAATGGTGTCTATTAAAAAACTACAGTTAACATCATACTTAACAGTGACAGATTACAAACTTCCCTTTAAGATCTAGAGTCTGGGGGCCAGCAGGTAGCATACTGGTTGAGGTGCTGGTCTCCCATAAGACCAACTGAGGTTCGAGTCCCAGAACCAGAGGCTTGAAACTTATGCTGGGTGTTTGTGTATGTGTGTGTGCATTTCCAAAATCCCCAAAAGAGAATGAAGGAGAAGGTATGAAGGCATGACCATTCCTCCTGGGGGTGATTTCTCACTTTCTCTCTCTGTGTCTCTGGCGAGTGCACATACCCTATATCAAATATTTCTCTCTGAGAATAAAACAAAAACAAAACTGAAATCAGACAAGGATATTTGCTTTAGACATTTCTTTTCAGCACTATATAGGATTTCTAGCCAGGAAGCCAGAGCATTAAGCAAGAAAAAGAAACCCATTCATCTATGGCTTATTTAAAAATCACCTATATTGAAAAGGAAGAAGTAAAACAATCTGTGTACATATGAAATAATCTTATATATGTAGGGAAAAAAATAAAGAATATGCACAGGCATGAACATATACACAATCAGAACTAGTAAATGAGCCCAGCACAATCATAGGATAAAATATTGGTATTTGATATACAAAAAGTCAGATGTATTCCTTTTAATTTACACGCTTTTGAACACTCAGGGACAATTCAGATGTATTTCTACAATATATGTTAGCAATAAGCAATCTGAAAATAAAATTAAGAAAACAATTCCACTTTTCAACATCAACAAGAATATTGTAATTAGGAAAAAGTTTAACTAATTAAGTGCAAGAAAGTGTGCTGAGGGCCAGGCAGTGGCATGGTGGTTGAGATGGTTTGAAGTTCCTGAAGCTGGAGAAACATGGTGGGAACATGAGCATACATACCCAAGATCCCAAGAGGAAAATGGAAGAGTAAGTATTGTGGCATGGGTATCCCCCAGGGAAAGGATTTCTCACTTTCTCTTTCTCTCTCATTTTCTCTCTCTCCAGTGAGTGCATATAACCCATAGCAAACAACCCAAAAAGTACTAAAAACTATGAAACTATTTAATTTGAAGAACTCTTACTTTCTTATTCTAAAACCTGCTATAGTAGTCTTTTATCCTTGTCTCAATTTCTGCATTTTCAATCACTCATAGTCAACTGCAGTTCAAAAAATATGTGAATACAGTAAGATATTTTGAGCAATCACAATCACATGATTTTTATCACAATATTTTGTCACTATTATCTTATTTTACTATTAGTTATTACTAGTCTCTTACTGTGCCTATTTTATACATTAAACTTTACCATAGGTGTGTATGTATAGAAAAAAAATCATAGTATATATTGATTCTAGTACTATCTGTAGTTTTGGGCATCTGCTGAGGGCCAGAACATACATTCTGTAGATAAGGGGGACAACTGTACAAAGCTGTAATTACTAATGCAGTGTGGTATTGGCATAAGGTTAGACTTACAAATCAATGGAATAAAATTGAGAGTAGGAAAAATAGCCATTTATTTATAGTTAATTTCAATAAAAATCTTCAATAGGCAAAGCTAGTATTTTTAACAAATGGTATTGGAAAAACCTGGATATCCACAGGGAAAGAAAATATGGACTCCCTGTTTTACAAAACATATAAAAATTAACTAAAATCAGATTATAGATCTAAATATAAAAGCTAATACAGTAACATTTTAGGACCATGTATATGTCTACACAACTTTAGATTTGGCCAAGTTTTCTTAGATATGACATCAAAAACAAAAGTAATGAAAGAAATAATAAATCAGACTTTGTTTAACTATAAGAATTTTGAGCTTCAGAGGACACTACCCATAAAGGGAAAAGACAGGTATAGAAATGATGAAATTATGTGGACACCCTGATAAGATCTAATGTCCAGAATATAAACATATTTTTTACAACAAAAAGAGAAAAAAACAATTACAGAATTGGCAGAATTGGCAAAGGATTTAATAAACATTGCTCCAAAGAAGATATACAAATGACCAATAAACACATAAAAAGAGACTTAGCATCATTAGTCACTAAATAAATGCAAATCATAATTGTAGTAAGATATCACCACATACTCACAAACATGACCATTTTTTTAAAAAGAGAGAAAATAACAAGTGTTCATGAGGATATGGAGAACTTGGAATATCATACGTTGTTAGTGAGAACATAAAATGGTACAACCATAAAAAAACAGTTTAGCATTTCTTTTTTTTTTTTTTTTTTGAGAGGTTTTTGCTATAGGGCACGTGCACTCGACAGAGAGAGACAGAGAGACAGAAAGCGAGAAATCATCCCCCAGGGGGGATGGCCACACCACAATCCCTTCTCCTCCATTCTCCTCTTGGGATCTTGGGCATACACGCACACGTGCCTGGCATGAGTTTAAGCCACCGGGTCCAGGATTTGAACCTGGACTGAAAATACTTTAGAACAATGAAATATGTGAATTTTATCTCAATAAAAATGGTTAAAATTAAAAAGGAGTCATAGACTTCCATCAATCTAGGTTCTCAAGTGTCTATAAAAAGTAGAATCTCCCTGCCCAACACATGGAGAATAAGGAGAAATGGATTTTGTTTTCAGCCACTGAAATTTGGGATTGTTGTGTCACCACAAAATAAACTAGTCTCTCTTACTGATGCAGACAATGAAGTGGACATGCCTGTATTTCCTTGCAAATTAATTTGGAAAGTCATGACCTATCAAGATCTCTAGACAAAGTTCAGTTTTCCGACATATATCAGATTATAGATTTCTGTAGTCTTTCAAGGCAATCTTGGTTTGAGAGAAATCTCTACATGTTACTGAATGTATGTAATTATTGAAAAGTGAATTGGTACTTACTGAAGACCTTAATACTTGAAAACATTTAAAAATTTGTTTTAAGACTCTGCAGATGGCATAATGGTTACGTTGCTGGACTCCCACATAGTTGACTGTGGTTTGAGTCCCGGACTCGATAGCTTAAACTCATGCTGGGCACATGTGTGCAAAAATCCCGAGAGGAGAATGGAGGAGAAGGGATTGCAGTGTAGCCATCCTCCCGAGGGGGTGATTTCTCACTTTCTGTCTCTCTGGTGAGTGCAAAAGTCTCTCTCAAAAATTTTTGAAAAAAAAATTAGTAAATATTTATTAGATTTTTTAAAACTTTGTTGGTTGTATCTTTCCCTTTGATTTTACTTTGATCATCACTTTAGAGGATCAAGCAGAAAGATTAGATGCTGAATAATCGTGTTCTTACACATCAAAATGTTTCCTTTTGCTATTTTGAAGGTAAGATTCTTTCAAAAAATTCTAATATCCTTAATATTAATATGTGAATGTCACCATATCACATTTAAAGTAAATAAAACTTTATCCAATGGAGATTGCTAAAAGATGATGGTAGATTTGTTATATTTACATGTGCCAAACTTTAAATTTTAAAAATCACTTTATGATTTCAAAATGCAGTCCTTTTCATAATTTCAAAACTTTACCTATCAAAGTAATACTATGATCACACTATTTGTTTAAATTTTCCTAAGAATTTTAATAGATGTGTATTTACATTAACTATGTGAGCTTTACACATGACTCATTTCATATCTTAAGTTTCCCCTTAAAGTTAACAGATTTTCTTTTTAAATTGTATGTTGTATGTATATAAATGAGGACCTTATACCTAAAGAAGATGGAAATTATGTCACAGCCTTGTAATATTTCCTTGAAATATCTCTGCCAATGTTATAACCATCATTACCAATGAAGAGTAGAAGTTTCTATATCTTCTATTGTCAACTTCAGTTAGTGAGCTGTCAGAAAAGTCATGACGCATTTTTACATGGAAAACTATGTCACGACTTTTCCTGACAACACAATATTATTATTGTAGTCATCAATTTGGCAAAATGATTGTAATGGGATACTTATTTTTTTAAAAAGATGATACCTATTTATTTTTTAAAGATCCCAGGGGATGTCCCACTGTCAATAATAGTTTTGGTTCTTTTTTTTTTGGAGAGATTTTCACTATAGGGCACATGCGCTCGCCAGACAGACAGAGAGAGACATAGAGACAGAAAGCGAGAAATCACCCCCCGGGGGGATGGCCACGCCGCAATCCCTTCTTCTCCATTCTCCTCTCAGGATCTTGGGCACGCACGCACACGCGCCTGGCGTGTTTTAAGCCACTGGGTCCGGGACGCGAACCGCGGTCGACTACGTGGGAGTTCAGCGACATAGCCATTACACTAACTGCTGGTTCCCAATAGTTTTGGTTCTTATACCTTCAATAGCTATTCTCAATTACTGCCATTCAGTACAACACACTTGGGATATCTGAAATGCCTTACACATCCCAAAACACTAACTTTGTCTGGCATGCCATATTTTTTTAAAGGCAGAGCTACTTTCTATAATGGTTACTACAGAGTGTTTACTGGTTAATGCTTAAAGTTAACCAGATACATACATTCCAGTTAACTGAGGTTTATACACATTAGGACCTGGTATCAAAGATAGAAATATTTCCCTTTTATTCAGCAATTTCAAGAGAACTTGGCTGCAACCAAAATATCTCACTACAGTCTTGAAAATTTAAGGTGATATATTACTTGAGATGAAATACTTTTTAAATTATTATTTTTAAAATTTATTATTTATTTAATTATTTTAATTTGACCAGAGAGGGACAGAGTAAGAGAGAGAGAGCGAGAGAGAGAAGAGGAAAGTGAAAAGGCCAACTGCCAGGTCTGAGACTCAAACAATGGTCAGCCATGTGGGAATCCAGCACCCTTAACCACCATGCCACCTGCTAGCCCCTAGATAAAATTTTTTATATCCGAATTACTACTTAGAAAAAATTCTTAAGTTCATTTAAACATAAAAGTGAAAATGAATTAGTTTTCATCTGTCTTTTGCTTAGAAAACTTCTGCACACCTACACAAATAGCTATAAAAGGGACCAGCAGTTGGCATAATGGCTATGTCACTGGACTCCCATGTAGTCGACCATAGTTTGAGTCCCACACCTGGTGGCTTAAATTCACACCGGGTGCGTGTGCATGTGTGCCCAAAATCCCGAGAAGAGAATGGAGGAGAAGGGATTACAGCGTGGCCATACCCCTGGGAGGGGGTGATTTCTCTCTTGCTGTCTATCTCTTTCTGTCAACAACAACAAAAAACACAAATAACTATAAAATTTTTTTTAAAAAAATAATTTTATTTATTCATTCTTTTTTTTTTTGAAAGGGTTTTTGCTATAGGGTACGTGTGCTTGCCAGAAAGACAGAGAAAGACAAAGAGAGAGAAAGAGAGAGAGAGAGAGAGTGAGTGTCAGTGAGAAAGCAACCACTAGGTCCAGGACTTGAACTGTGGTCAGCTATGTGGGAGTGTCCAGCACCTTAACCACCATGTCACCTGCTGGTCCCCAATAGTTATAAAATTTAATATGTAGTATACCCAAACCCACAAGATGTAGTCCCTGCTTGTACTTTTGATTAGACTTTCCCTCAGAATCATGAGCTTGTTCAAGCCTTAGGGTCATTCCCTTGTCTAGTATATCCTTTGCTCCACTCCAGATTTCAAATGCCTGGCTCCTTCTCATCATTGTGTTCTCAGATTAAAGAATCCCTCTTCAGAGAGATGACTTTCTTTCATCACCCTAACAAAAATACTTCCATCACTTTAAATATTATTATCCTGTTTTCTCATCTTTACTCTGCTTAAATAAGTTTATTGTTTTTTGTTTGTTTGTTTTGTTTTAGATTCTTTGTTTACTCTTGGAGCCTCTAGACTAGAATTTCCATGAGAGCAGACAATGTTTACTCAGCTTAAATTGTGGAACAAATGAAATAAATAAATAATTCCTTGGAGAATTCTCGCATGCCATATTACAAATGATGTTTGAGGCTCCCCATCACCCTACCCACTGCATGCACATCTTCACACAGAACTTTCCCCATCTACAACTTTCCCCATCTTTCAACAACTTTTCAGTCAAACAATTAAGCTGATCTTGGACATTCCCAGATCAAAGGAGCTTCTGCTGTCAGAGTCACTTCTAAACTATATTAATAATCACCCATTTGCACCATTCATTGTTGTGCAAATAGTGATGCCATGAAACGTGCTTGTTTTCCCGGACCTTAGTGAGCATTCTCTGTGTTCATCTAAGGGCACGAGTTAGCCATGTGTAGTTGGTTGATTACGACAAACATATGGAGAAAATGGCTGAGAGTGTGCAAATATTGAAACCATATGTTACTTCATGAGAAACTATGCCTTATTAAAAAACAAAACAAAAACTGAGAATCCAGCTAGAAACATACAGTTCAGAACTTTTGCTTTCAGAGCTATTAGACAGAAGACTTCATTTAGAATTGAACACAACCTACATCTTAAACCAGCTATTTGGCTAAAAATATATTTTTTTATGACTACGGGAGGTTACAAAAATCAAACATGTTAGAAACATTTTTAAATTATTTTAAGTAAAATTTTTCTGAGTCCTGTGGGATTTTTAAAATTCTATTTTAAATGCCCTGAGGTCTTCATAAATTTTATATATACTGTTTGTATAAATAGAATGTTTTAGCTCTTTTTCTCAATTAACATCACCCTATCTTCATACAAGAATGAAGCAGGCAAGAAACTTGATGATACACTTATGAGATATTAGTTTTGTAATTAAAACTAAGAAAATTCAGATCAGAGTACAAACGATGTGTACCGAAAGTGATGCTGAGCAGTGGTGGGAGCCTTTAGCTGAACAGACATTTACTGGTTCTCAGAGAAACCTCACTTACTGTCCTTCATCAATACTAAAGTTCCTCTAATTGTAAAATACACCATTAGGAAGAAATTAAAATGCTGCCAATTTAACTCTGACATACTCTTACAATATAATGTATATCCTGGTTTCAAAGAGTTTAAAAAATAAAAACATGGGCATGTTCAAATAATTGAAGAATATAGTTATCCAAACTTAAATTTTGGCCAAATACAAATTGGCTTATATTCTTTTTTCTCCCCATGAGCATATTCACTCAGCAGAGAGAGACAGAGAGATAGAGAGAAAGCAGGAAGCATCCTCTAAGAAAATTGCCCACACCACAGTCTCGTCTCCTCCATTTTCCTCAGGATTTTGAGCATGCATTCACATACACCTGGCGTGTTTTCAAGCCACTGTGTCCAGAAATTGACTGCAGCATTGCCTATGTGGGATCCAGCCACTTTAATCTCCATGCCATCTGATGGGCTCAGCTTATATACGTTTTAAAGTATATAAAATATGTATACTTTATATGTTTTTTTCTAATATAAAGTGTCAAATTAAATGTTTTCTGGGCCAGCCCAGATTATGTATGTGTATGTGTGTGTGTGTGTGTGTATTTGTGTACACATATACACACACACACATACATATATATATATATACATATATATATATATATATTATTGATGCATAATCTAATAATTTGAATATATAGTTGCTTACTTTTGAAACCTCTGCCAAATCATCAAATTAGGCCTAAATAACATTCAGAACTCAAATTTTACTGGCTCTATTACAAACCACTGGCTCTTATTCTTGACGGTTTCCTTTCTAACTTTTCATGTGTTTACACATCAAACTCCTTACCTTACCTACAGATGTAGACTTTATAGAACTATTTCAAATAATGCTAATATTTTGAAATTTTAAAATTTATTCTCATATGAATTAAATTAATTCACTAAAAAGCTAATGCATTGTAACAGATTTGGTCACAGAGCTTTCCTTTCTGTATAATAGTCTCTTTACTATAATTAAGAATTGTATCTCCTGGAGCCAGTAGGTGGCGTGGTGCTTTAGATGCTGAACTCCCATTGGGAGTTCAGATCCCAGACAAAGGACTTGAAAATCACACTGGTCATGTGTGTGTGCCCAAAATCCAAGGAGAGATTGGAGCAGAAGGGATTGCAGCTCAGCCATCCTCTCTTGGCTGAGGGGCGGGGTGGGGGAGGAGATCTCACTTTCCCTCTCTGTGTCTCTCAGGCAATCATGCGTGCCTTATGGCAAGAAGCTAAAAACAAACCAAAACAAAATTAAAAAGTTGTATTTCTTTAGTAATTTCACAGCCCTATAAAGAGATTGGCAGACTTACTTTGTGTCTGTTTATTTATAAATTTACTTGATTTTGCTTCCCTGAATTATTTCACTGATTCCTTTTACTTCTCCATTTTCTGTATAATTTTGTCTTTTTGTTAAATTAGAACCATCTTCTTGCCGTTTTTTTTTTTTTTTTTTTATCATTTCTCTTTCACCTTCCAAGGTTTCTGCTCTTATCCATTTAGATTCTAAATCCACTGGATATACACTTCTTTCTCTTTTATTTAATTTTTATTTATTATTATTATGATTAATTTGCAGTAGTCTCAAGAGAACTTGACCACAACCAAAACATCTCACTACAGTCTTGAAAATATAAAGTGAAATATTTATTTAGATAAAATATTTTAAAGTAATTATTTTTTAAAATTTATTATTTATTTATTTTAATTTGACCAGAGAGGGGAATAGTGTGTGTGGGAGAGAGAGAAAAGGAAAGTATAAAAGCAAGCTGTCAGGTCTGGGACTCAAACCATTGTCACCATGTGGGAATTAAAACACACTTATTTCTAGCACTGCAATTTTTTCAGACAGTTAAGAATTAAACATATTTATTGGTTAAAAAATGAATTAATCTCCACATTTATCTGTATTTTTGTTGATTTTTTTTTATAAGGTTCTACAACTAAATTCTTTTTAGCATGTTTAAATCCTAATGCAAAATATTTTAAGCAAGTACAAATTGTAAATGTTTTCTAGAGGCAAGAGTTCAACTTGGCAACATTTTTTTTGCGTGAAAATCCTGTTGTCTACTGAGCAGGTTATTTGACAGTAAGACACAGAGAAAAATCACCAAAAAATGAAGAAAATTGGTTTTGACCAAACATCACAGAGTTCTCCCAGCAGAGGTGACTGCTCAGTCTGTGTCTTTGGAACTGGACAGGGTCAGAAGAAAGAATCAGACACAGGTTTAAAAAATGTGATTTGATGGCTGCTTTGTCATGTATGGAGATGAAGTGAAGTTTAGTACAAATAAAAGAACCAATAAGATGTAAATATAAATGTTAATGTGTATGTCTACGGTTTTTAGCATCTTCTTTTCCTAAACTATGTATTTTAAGTCTCAAACTGGTAAAAAATTATTAATAAAATACTCAGTACATTTTTACGTATGTTCCTTAACCTATATAAATAAATAAAACTTTCATCATTTTCTTTGTATCTAAAATAATATTTGCTCAATATTTGCTCAACTATCAGATAAATAAAAACACATTTTTGGAAAGAAGCATAAATCATGGAGGCCAGCAGGTGGCATGTTGGTTAAGGTACTAGACTTCCACACAGATGATAGCGTTTGAGTACTGGACCCTGTGGGTTGAAAATCATTCTGGGTACATGTGTATGTTTGCCCAAGATCCTAGGAGAATGGAAGATAAGGGACTGAGGCATGGCCATCTTCTCCAGGGAGGGAATGATTTCTTACTTTCCTTCTCACTGTCTCTTTCTCTGTCCAGTGAGTGCATGCACACTAGGACAGAAACCTTAAAAAAATATAAATCAGAGATTATTCTGCTCAGTAACATAAAAATCTATTTGGGCAGACCAAATACATCCTTTTATAAGAGTTGTATTTTAAACATGTTGAAATATAAATATCTTCAGTACCTTCACATCAACATTCATAGAAAGCAGATAATGGTATACTACCTGAGCTGGAGGAATAAGAAAACAAGACCGTTGAGTGGGGCTGCAGTATTTACCTAGTGTTGAAACTCAAAGTCATGAGATTATATAAAGTTTCCAAAGGCAGAAGACTATAGAAGGAGCAAGAGCATTGACAATAGAATTTTGAGAATTATTCACATTTGTTCTCACCTTTTCAAGGCAAAAATGTAGAGAAAAATAATCAAATTCTGAAGAGAATCAAGATTATAAAGATGAAAGGAAAAAAAAACAGACTTTTTGGAGTAACACTGGGAAAAAACAAAGCAAAAAAACAATAAAAAATGTAGTGGTTTATGGTATTAGATTTTAATGAGAAGTCTAGAATTAAGATTGAAAAATACAAACAGTTTTGTGGCTAGTGAAGTTGGAAATTTCAACTTCAATTCAATGGTTAAGGTAAGATAGTATGCTCAGGAAGTAAAATAATAAAAAAAAAAAACCCAGGGTAATAAAATGGAATACAACTAAATAGTATGGCACAATCATATTTTAAATGGAAATTAAGGCCAGCTGATGGTGCTGTGGTAACACAATGGAACCCACATGTGAAAGGTCCTGGATTCACATCCCAGGTTCACTCAGAGTGTGCAAGATGCATGTGCCTGTGATCTGGGCTGGCTGAGCCGGGGGTGGATCACAGCATGAGGATGAGCCCACTTGGGGTACCTCTCTCTCTCTCTCTCACTATCATTGATCGAATAAATAAATAAACTTAAAAATAAGGAAAAACCTGAAAAATACCTCGAGAACTCTCTAGACAATGGTAAATGTGCCAGTGAATAGAGAGGACTTCAACATTGTAGAAGGAAGAGGTTAATTACTGGAGAAGAGAGGACAAAATTATGGACTTGACAGTCAGTTTTAAATGTTAATGGAGAGTTCCTGAGTGTGTAGGAGCAGCTGCTGACAGGAACTCAGGATATGTCAATTTTAACTATCACCTCTAGGCAGATGAATCCCAAATAAATTCTCTCGACTTGACCTCTCCCCTGAACTACAGTTGGGTGGGTGGGCTTGTCACTCAAGAAAACACCACAATTGTAGCAACCAGTTCCCCATCCAATTCATCCAGATATTTTTAGTCTACAGACACACATCTGTTTCTGTCTGCCAATTTGTCTCTGCTGGCTTCACCATACCCCTACTTTTCTTTTTCCACTTGCCTTCCCAAAATATACTGTTTAAGACATTGACAGTGTCACTACATGTGATTGAGGCATAGAACCTAGAAAAAGAAAATTGTTGAATAAATGAATGAACAAATGGAGGGATGGATAAAAGGACTGGTAGGTGATAGATGAATAAATGACTGAATTTATTGATCATTTACTATCTACTATGAACTGTTCAAGTACCTTTTATACAGAGTGGAACAGGAGCCAATTACCTACCTTATGTCAGAAATGGAGAAAACAGGGACTGGCAGTTAACATAATGGCTATGTTGCTGGACTCCCACGTAGTCAACCGCGGTTTGTGTCCCGGACCCGGTCGCTTAAAACTCACGCCGGACGTGTGTGCGTGCGTGCCCAAGATCCCAAGAGGAGAATGGAGGAGAAGGGATTGCAGTGTAGCCATCCCCCCGGGGGGTGATTTCTTGCTTTCTGTCTCTCTGTCTCTCTCTGTCTGGCGAACGCACACACCCTATAGCAAAAAAAAAAAGAAAAAAAAGAAATGGAGAAAACAAATAAATTGCATACCTACTTGTAACACATGCTAGGAAGATAAATATCGCCTAATGAGAAGATTGAGGATGGTGGACTGTGGAGCTGTTACAGATTAGCTCATCAGAAAAGGCCTCCATAAATATCTGACATTTGGGAAAAAACAAAATCTTTACAAGTATTTGGAGAAAGAGATTTCCACGTTGAGGGAAGAGAACTCAAAGATCCTATAGGAAGAACATACTGATAGCCTGTTTGAAGAGCAATGAAAATGTCATAGAAGTCTGATCAAAAGGCGTGATGAGGAAGAGGAGATCAAAGAGACAATGGAAGCCCAAACCATAGAGAGTCTTTTCTACCATACTGTAGGCTTGCTAGATTTAGGAAATAAAGATATAGAATGTCCTATAAAATTTAAGTCTTAGATAAATAGTGAATATTTTTATATGTGTAGGTCCTAAATATTGCATAGGATGTATATTTTTTTGAGAGCTTTTTGCCATAGGGCGCATGCATTCGCCAGACAGAAAGAGAGAGACAGAGAGACAGAAAGTGAGAAATCACCCCCAAGGAGGGATGTCCATACAGCAATCCCTTCTCCTCCATTCTCCTCTTGGGATCTTGGGCAAGCATGCACACATGCCCGGTGTGAGTTTTAAGCCTCCGGGTCTGGGACTCGAACCGTGGTCGACTACACGGGAGTCCAGTGACATAGCCATTACACTAACTGCTGGTCCCAGGATGTATATATTTAAGAAGATGTGGGACCAGCAGGTGGCATAGTGGTTAAGATGCTGGATAGCCATGTGGTGAACTGTGGTTTTAGTCCTCAACCTGTCAGCCTGAAACTCATCCCAGACCCATGTGTGTGCATGCCCAAAATCCCAAAGGGATTGTGGCATGACCATCCTCTTGGGGGGTGGGGGCTGCACAGGGTTCTCACTTCCTCTCTCTGTCTCTTTCTCTGTGTCTCCAGAAAATACACATGAACTGTATTTTTTTAAAAAAAAGGATAAAAAGATATTTGATCTTAATTTGAAATTTATATTTAAATGGGTGTCCTGTATTTTATCTGGAAACCCTACCATGATGGCATTTTTGGATTTTATTCTGAGTGACAAAATGTTCCTGGAGTGTTTTTGAACAATGTAGAGTAATTCTTTACATGAAAAATAATAAAGTAGTTAGGATCACTACACGGAGACTGGCAAGAAGCTATTATTGTAGTCATGACAAAAGATGATGGTGGCGTGTCACAGTGGTAGTGTGGAAGATGTTAGTGGCACAAGGTGGTGGGGAAGGAGTCACTAGTAGTAAAGTGACAGATTAGGTTTGTGATGAACACTGATGAAGGTGGTAAAAATTATTCCAGGATTTACTGGTAAATGAGAGATGATATTTTCTGAGATGGAAACCACTAGAAGAGAAAAATAAATTAAAGAATCGAATAATCAGTTTTTTTTTAAAAAAATCTTTATTGAATTAAATTTTTCATACTATAAATTTATTTCATTTGAAGAGCAGTACCAAGTATTTTTAGTAAACTTAGAGTTTTGCAACCCTCAATCAAATCTAACTTTAGAACATTTTCATAAACCCAAAAAGATCCTTTATGCCCACTTGTAATGATTCCATATTTTCATTCCAAGCCCTTGACAAACCTGAAACTACTTTATGTCCCCAGAGATTTGCTATATCTAGACATTTAATATAAATGTATCATACAGTATATAGTTCTTTGTGTCTTGCTTCTTTCACTTAGTATTGCATTTTGAGGGTCTTCTGTGTTACACCATGTATTGGTTCACCATTCCATTTTATTTTAGAGTAGTACTGCATTGTATAGAGATATTATCGTTAACATTGTTTCCAGTTTGAAGCTATTACAAACAATGCAGCCTTGAATGTTCATGAACAAATTTTTGTACAGACTTATGCTTTTATTGCTCTTGTGTAGATGCCTTGGAGAAAAATTGCTGGATGGTATTAAAAATTTATATAAAAAGTTTGGTTTTTTAAAGAATTATTTTATTTATTTACTTATTTTAATTTGACCAGAAAGAGACAGAGCAAGAAAGGGAGAGGGAGAGAGAAAGAGAGAGAGAAAGAGAGAGAAAGAGAGAGAAAGTGAGAAAGCAAGTTGCCAAGTCTAAGTCTTGCCAGTGCCTTTAACCACCATGTCACTTGCCAGCCCCAAGACTTTGGTTTTAAACTAATATCCAGAAGTGTTGAGTGGATACCTGCTATATGGGTCCAGAATTCAGGAAAGAGGTAAGTATAAAATTGGAATTTTACACAATTAACATGATTTTAGTTATTGGACTAGATGAGATCACATAAGTAGTAAATATAGTTAGAAATGGGACAAGATCAACAGATGAATAGATTGAAAAAGTGTGGCTCATATACACTAGGAATACTACTCAGCCATCAAAAACAAGACGACCCTGGCATTTAATAGAAAGTGAACGAATATGGACGATTTACTGCTGAGTGAAGCAAGCCAAGCTATAAAAGAGAGACATTGTATGTCTCCACTTAATAAATAGTGACTGTCTGTACTCTATGGTGGAAACAGAAAGGTTAGAGAATATAGAACACAGAAAATTGTTATGGATACTGGAGACAGTGTGGGAGGAAAATGGAAGATGGGGGAAAGTGAGAGGAGAATAATAAAGGAGAAAAAAGAAAGATATGACATTTGAGGGACACAGAAATAGTGGATTGTCTGTTGATGATAACGTTTATGATATCTTCGACTGGACTGGTGGAAAGTGTGTTCGAGTTGTGTAAATTAATTTTACAAGCTGTAATTATGTACAATGACTGAATGAATAAAAGAAAATAATAATTAAAAAAAAAAACAAGAGATAAGATCTAAGGATTAATTCCTGGGACACACCAATTTAAATGTTAGGGAAGTAAGATTTGATGGAAAATAGAAGATAAAGCAAACAGAGAAAAAGTCAAAGCAGATTCTTTCTGTGTCCTGTGTATTATATCCCCTTGATCAATATCTAGACACAGCTAAGACAGTGGAGGGCAGTTCCAGTCCATGTTAACAACCTCCCAAGATTTTTTGTTTAACTGCCTTAAGGTTTTTCCCAAAGTGAAAAAGCCCATTCAGCCCTCGTGGTGGTACATGGCGTCAAGCACCCCACAGGCCATTGTCAGTAATGAGAAGAGGAAACTCAGGGTTACAAATGCCCAGTCTCCTGTCCTATGTGAGATCATTCTGAACTTAGTTTTCTATGTGCACATTATTGGTATTTTTCTGCAAGTGGTTTTAGAATAACAAAAAGAAACTGACTAGAGTTGATGGAAGGGGAAAATAAGAGGAAAGAAATGGAAAAGAATTGAGATATATGTAGGATCAATTTCTAGGAGTTTTGCTGCAAGGCAGAGTAGCTAAGTGTGGCAATAAGTAGACAGAGACAAGCAGTGAAAAGAACGCGGGAGGGATTTGTTTTAAAGATGGAGACTGTTACGCTGTGTTTGTGTACTAGACAGAAACAGTGAAGATGTAGAAGAGAGGAAGAATTGCTTGCATGATGATTTTGAGCAGATGAAAGGTGATGGAATTAGGATACAAGTGGAAGTTTTTATTTGAAGAGTACAGATTTTAATGTTTTAACAGGAGAAGGCAGAGGTTTTGAATATAGAGGTGAATGTATCAGTACATTTAATAGTGGAAATGTGTTCGATCCTTTACTAGATAAATAAATCCCCCTTTCAACTTCTATAAAACGGATATTCTACCTTCAACCTGAACTTACCAACAACACTGAATTTTTATATTTTAAAGTAGCCTGTTCCATTTCAGACAGTCCTGGGGTACCAAATTTTTTCTTCATGGTACTTATCTGATAGGTATTAGCAGAGCTGTAAAGTCTTGGGAATGGGTAGGGAAGTCACTTGCACTGTAAAATAAATATCAGTTGCAGAGATTGAGGAGTATAGGGATAGTTTATTATTTTGTATTTGGAAGTTCCGTATTATTTGTTCTTTTTGAGGGCCTACTGAAATAAAGCTCTTATTTAAGTAAATTGTTTTTAAAAAGAGTCTCCAGCAAAATAACATAGAAGATAAATTCTTACAATAGGAACTGAGGAACTGATCATTTCATTTCTTTTCTGCCCATATCAAGCTCCATAATAACTCTTGTCAACTCTACAGAAAATAATGGCTTCTGTTAATATTTAACAGGCACTTACTATGGTCAGAAACTAGTAAGTGCTAGAGATAAAATGCGTTACAGTCCCTGCCCCCATAGAATACATGAAAAATTTCAGCAGCGTATTACTTTCAAACTGTAAGAAAAAAAGACCAGTAGGTGGCATAATGGTTAAGGCACTGGACTCCCACATGTCTGACCAGGGTTCATGTTCCAGAACTGGCAGCTTGAAACTCAAACCAGGTTTGTGTGAGTGTGTGACCAAAATCCCAAGAGGAGAATGGAGGAGAAGGGATAGTGGTATGGTCATCACCCCTGGGGTATTAATTCTCACTTTCTCTCTCACTGTCTTTCTCTCTGTCTCTCTCCAGCGAGTACACATGCCCTATGGGTAAAACCTTAAAAAAATTATTAAAAAAAGTTAAAACCTGGGGACAAGCAGTTGGCATGATGATTATGTTGTTGGACTCCCAAATAGTTGATTATGGTTCAAGTCCCGGACCCAGCAGCTCAAAACTCATGCCAGGGGTATATGTGTGCATGCCCTAAACCCTGAGAGGAGAATGGAGGAGAAGGGACTGCAGTGTTACCATCCCCTATTGGTGGTGATTTCTCACTTTCTGTCTCTCTCTCTCTCCCTCTCTGTGTCTGATCAGCACACGCACCCTATTGCAAAAATCTCTCTTTAAAAAATGTTAAATATATGTAAAAAAAAAGTATGTGGCAACAGTCTAGAGTCAGTAAGGTCATGTCAAAATGGAAGTCTTGTGAGAAGGGTCTTAAAGTATGAAGAGGTTGGTGAAGAAGGAACATTTCAAACAAAATGGAATAGTCACTTCACTTCTTTTTATTTTATTTTATTTTATTTATTTTTGTATAGGAAGCATGCACTCACCAGAGAGTCAAAGAGAGACAGAAAGCAAGAACTCACCCTCAAGTGGGGATGGGCATGTGTTGTAGAGTGCAACTGAATGAATGACCAATGCCAGATTAAAGTTAAAGGGATTCTTTATTAGTTGGCCAGCAGCTACAGCCCGAGGCTCAGGGCCTGAGAGTCAGAACTGTAGCCCCGACTGAAGTTGGAGTAATCTTTTTATAAGGGTTCAGTTACCAGGAGTTTCTACGCAGGCAGTTACAGAAGCTGAATCAAGCAGGTTAATTATTTCTGCGGGGAGTGGGGTTTCCATGCAAGCAGTTACATTACTAAACAAAAGAGTTTCAGGCTAGTTAGCAAAGACAGTAAGAGGTATAGGATGTTGACCCAGTTGTGGTTTTCTGTATGACTAGCACAAGCTATTATCTCACAGGAAGAGCAAGCAGGTTTACAGAAGCAGCCAGCCACGTTAGAGTAAGGGAACAAAATGGATGAACAGTTGTTCATGTGCAAGATTTAATATGTGGCCTTCCATATTCCCTCCTTCTGATTTGGAGAATCAAATCATTGATTCAGAGAAGGGCAACAGCTCATAGTGGGAGTGGAGAACCATGAGTTTGACATATTGGACTTGGTACTGAACAGTTAATGAGAAAATGGAGGATGCAAGGGCCAAAGAGAAGGGCAAGGAGGAGAAGCAGGACAGGACCTGCAATGGCAGAGATGAGGGTGGTGAGTCAGGGAGGCCAAGAGAAGAGAGACTGATACCAATTACTATCAGAGGAACGGTGCTCCTCACACTCTAGGAGATGTTTGCAAGGCTGGCTCAGGCTGTCCCTAACGGCCCCAGAGTGGTTGGTATAAAATTGAGGCCTGGGCCCACAAGGACAGGCTGCAGAGGCCTGACAGGATTTGGGGTGGGACAAGGCACTTCTGAATGGTAAAAAGAATGCCAGATCCTTGCCCCAGATGTAAAGGTGAAGGCCATAAGAAGACCACCTGCCCAGGTGACTCTCCGGTGATAAGGGGTTGAATGGCAAGGGGGTTGGAAGCGCCAGTGGAAGAGCAGGCACCAGTGGTCAAGACATGGTCGAGAGAGAGGGTCTGGTCAGTGTCTTTCCAAGGGATGATCATTTCACAGCCCTAGAAGGGTCAGAAAAAGTCAGACTCAGAAGCACGTTCAAGGGGGTGTCCCAGGGGCAAACATAAAACTCTTGGGAGCGTATGGCCTGCTCCCTGGGCAGCCAGCCCAGCAAGCAGCAAGGACAAGGAGCTGGTCCCACATGGGGGAGTCTCTGACTGGGCCCCAAGAGATTGCAGAAGTCAACCCGGAAAGAAGGGCCACAGACGTCATGATGGAAGAGGCAATGGTGTCATCCATGGTGCGGGAGAGGGTCCAGGTGTAAGCGGGAAGGTTATGTAGGTAAGAAAGGGCATGTGGAAGGAGGAGAAGTATCAGGAAAGCCAGCATAATCTGACCTTGAGGGGATCTGAGGAAGGCTGAAGTCCCCAACTCTGGATCCTGGAGGCCATGTCAGATGGCCAGGTGGAGGACTTGAGATGAGATGAATCCGATGATACTTCCCCACAACCTTGACAGCAGAAGGGGTGCTCAGGATAACAGTGAAAGGTCCATCCCAGTGGGGATCAAGGGTGCCAGAAGCGTGGTGTCTGACCCAAACGGGGCCCAGGGTCCAGGGCCTGCTGTGGGGGCAATGCACACTCCGCAGGGGCCCGGCGGTGGCTGTGGACGAGGCGGTGGACTCTCAGCGAGAGTCGGCTGGAGAGCCTGCAGAGACTCTGTCCAGATTTGGATCCCGAGTAGGTCGACCAGTCAGAAAAGCCCGCTCAATGGCGACAGGGTCAGCAGGGCTGGCTATTGGCATGAGGACAAGCTTGGGGCTTTCCTCACGGATTCTCTCTCTTTCCTCAGTGGTAAAGAGAGTCTGGAAGAGCTACTGGCAGTCATCCCAGGTAGGCTGATGGGTGAAGAAAATAGTCTCAAGGAGAGAGATTAACTAAACCTTGTGGGTTTTGAGAGAAGGGAGAATTCTGGTTTTTCCAGTTTACAGGTCACTCGTAGAGAAAGGGGAATAAGCCATAAAGGGCTGACCATCTGGGCCTAGTTCAGAGGGTCCCATTGATTTAGGGGAAAAACTGGCAAGGGAGCCGAGGCCCCTTGGGACATGTCATCCCCCTCAGCTAGTTTCTTGCCTATAGAGGAGTCCTTAGGTCCTGGCCCATAAGTAGACCCAGACTGAGTAAGGGGAGGACTGAAAGGGTCATCTCCATGGGAAAGAGGTACACTTTCTGGTTCACTTGGGGCCTCGTCCTTTAGTTGTGGAGAGGCAGACTGAATACCTGCTCTATGATGACCCGCTCAAGGGCCTCAGGGACTATTGGCCTGTCATTTGGTAATGGCAACTATTGGTTGGCCAGTTTTTTTTTTTTTTTTTTTTAGAGGTTTTTGCTATAGGGCACGTGCACTCGCCAGAAAGAGACACAGAAAGTGAGAAATCACGCCCCCCCCCCCCCCCCCAGCCAGGGTGGATGGCCATGCCACAGTCCCTTCTCCTCCATTCTCCTCTCGGGATCTTGGGCACACTTGCACATGTGCCTGGCGTTAGTTTAAGCCACCGGGTCTGGGACTCGAACCGTGGTTGACTACATGGGAATCCAGTGACGTAGCCATTATGCCAACTGCTGGTCCCTGTGGGCCAGTTTTTCTTCCTTCTGAGTGTAGGAGGGTGACGATGGGAGGACAGAGTCTGGGACAGCTACAAGAACTTTTAGTTGTTAGTATAGATGTCTCTCCTCTAGCTAGGTCTCTTTTTTAAGGTTACATAGTCAGTCAACCTTTTTACTACTATTTTTTCCTTTTGTATTATTTTTTATGACTGTACTTTTAGAAATAACCTTAACCTCTGATTTAGATAGAAATTAATCTTAGTCACGTTAGGGGTTACCTGAGGTTTGTCCAGTGAGATTGTCAGATGTCCACAGGATGTGTAGGGGTCTTGGACCCCATCAATCCTCAGTTTCGAAGGCCAGCATGGACTTCAGCAGTCCCGAGCTCCCTTCAGAGCTCAGTGCATTCTGTCTCTAGCAACCAGCTCCACATTTGGGCACAAGGTCCCAGTGGGGATCATGAGGATGCCAGTCTTGGGCATTGTTTAGTGCCCAAGCTGCCCATTTTGAAAACAGAGTTTCTTTAGAGGCAGAGGCTCTGATCTGGGTTGTGTCCAGATCCTGCCCTCGAAGAAGTTCCCAGCCTTCAGGATTACCACAAGTGACTACTGGGTGCCGTTTAAGTGAGAATTAAATCAAAGGTTAAGGTGCCTTGTCAATTTGTTATAACATTTTTTTTGAGTTATCTGAGAACTTTTAAAAAAAATGTGTTCTGAACTGTAAGAGCTCCTACACTGAGAAGGGAAACTAAATTCCAATAGATCCTGCAAGGAATGGCTGAGTATTGCCAAGACAGCAGAGCCCAGTTTACAGGTTTTACAAGGCATCTGTCTTACTGACTATAGAAAAATCCTAGCTGGAGAATGTAGTCTTAATCTAAATTTTTATTTTTCTAGCTAAACCTGTTGATCATTTAACTAAGGGGAGAGTCCAGTGGGGAAGAGGCCTAACTAAAGAGAAACAGGAGTACAAGAAGGCAGGGAGGGAGGAGGCAGCCAGGAGCTCTAGCCTTAATTTTCTCACCTTGTTTTCTGAGACTGCTACCCTATTAAGTTCTTGGACAGGGGCTTATAGCTTTTGTCTCTGATACATAGGCCTAATTTTTATTAATTGTCCATGTTTATCTTTTCTATCCCACCTTGGGAAGTTTGATATTTTCTGGAGAAGTTATTAAGCTTGCCTTCCACACATGCCACAATCCCTTCTCTTCCATTCTCGTCTTGGGATTTGGGGCACACACACACACATGTACCTGTGAGTTTCAAGAGGTCATGTCTGGGACTCAAACCACGGTTGACCATGTGGGAGTCCAGCACCTTAACCACCATGCCACCTACTTGCTCCAGTCTCTTCACTTATCATAAACTGAGATTTCTGTCTATGTGGAGGAGGCGAAATCAGGGCTCTTTAAACTCTATTCATAAACTCCTCTCTAAACCTTAGTGACTGAAGAGAATTTCAGGAAGGAGGAAGTGAAGATGAACAATCAGGGCATTTGGCCTCTCACTTCTGCCATAACCAGAGATATCTTTGAAAAAGTAAAAGGGGTTCTATTTTTTTTTTTTAAATCATGTATATGCAATCCTTGGGTTACATCATCGAAGTTCTGGATCCAATATTCCATGGGAACAAGGGAGGACCTATGGGTGCTGTTTTATTCATGGGTACAATTTTGTTGAATTCTAGAAGAGAAAACATGTTGTGGGAACTGCAATATAGCTGCCAATTTAGGTGGGGAATAGAAGGAAAGGAGTGAAAAAGACAGAAGTGGGGGTTTTTGTAGTGGTTAAAAAGAACAAGCAAAGGCATTGAATGAGGATGAGAGTATCTGCTGAAATGTCATGCAGAAAGGAAGTGGAAATATACATGCATACCCCTTGAGAGGCTGAGGTTTCAGATCCAAAACACTACAATATAGGCAGTATCTCAATAAAATGAGTCACACAAACTCTTTGGTTTTCCAGTGCATATAAAAGTTATGCTTAGTGGGCAGTAGGTGGTGTGGAGATTAAGATGCTGGATCCTACCTGGCTGACTGGACAGTCCCAGTTCCAGACCACACAGATATCACACTGGTATCATATTGCCCAAGATCCTGAAAGGAGAATGGAGGAGAAGAAAATTCAGTGTGGCCATCCCTTGAGGATGCTAATTTTCACTTGTCTCTTTCTCTCACTCTGTCTGGCAAGTGTGCATGCCCTAGAGCAAAACAAACTAAAGTTATGTTTAGACTATATTGTAGTCTCTTAAGTGTGCAATAGCATTATGTCTAAAAAACAATATACATACCTCAATTGAAAATACTCTATTGTGGGGCCAGTAGGTGGCATAATGGTTAATGTGCTGGACTCCCACATGCCCGACTGCAATTCGAGTCCTGGATTTCGTGGCTTGAGAATCATACCAGGCACATGTATATGCATGCCCCAAAGCCCAAGAGGAGAATGGAGAAGGGATTACACCATGGCCACCCTCCCTGGGGCATGGCGGGATGATGTTTCACTTTCCCTCTCTCTGTTTCTGTCCATTTCTCCAGCAAGTACATGACCCCCTATGCCAAAAACCTAAATAATAATAATAATAATAATAATTAATAATAATAATAATAAATGTTTCGGGCCAGCAAATGGCATAGCAATTATGTCGCTGTGGTTCAAGTCCCAAATGTAGTGGCTTCAAACTCAAGCTGGGTAAATGTGCATGTGTGCCCAAGATCCTGGGAGGATAATGCAGGAGAAGGGTGACCATCCCTACTGGGGGTGGGAGGTGATTTCTTGCTTTCTGTTTCTCTGTCTCTCTCTGTCTGGCTGGCAAGTACACGTGCCCTATAGTGAAAATCTCTTTAAAAAAAAATCTTCACCACTGGGCCAGCAGGTGGCATGGAGGTTAAGGCTGCTGGAGTCCACATGGCCGATTCTGCGGTTCAAGTCCTGTATCTGGTGGCTTGAAACTCACACCGGGGGTATGTGCATGCATGCCCCAAATCTCAAGAAGACAATGGAGGAGAAGGGAAAACAGCATGGCCATTTCCTCTGGGAGATGATTTATTACTTTCCTCAACTCTGTCTCTCTCACATGTTCTCTGGTGAACATGCATGCCCTATAGTAAAAACAAAAACAAAATAGAACAAAAAAAATACTTTATTGCTAAAATTTTCTGACAATCATTTTAACCTTCAGCAAGCTGTAAACTTTTAACTTGTGGAAACTCTTACCTATGATGATGTCTATTGATTGATTGGGATAATGGTTGCTGAAGGCCAGAGTGGCTGTGACAGTTAATGGGGCCGGCAAGTGGCATGGTGGTTAAGGGCGTTGGACTCCCACATGGCCGACCACGGTTCAAATCTCGGATCTGGCGGCTTGCTTTCTCACTTCCTCTCTATCTGTCTGTCTCTCTCTGATCAAACTGGAAAATAATAATGTTAATAATAATAAATAGAGTTAAATAAAATAATTCTTTAAAAAAAAAAAAAAAAAAAAAAAAAAAAAAAAAAAAAAAAAAAAAACTAAGACAACAATGTAGTTTGCAGCACAGACTGACTCTTCCCTAAATGAAAGATTCCTCTATATCATGCTGCCATGGTTTGAATGTTTTTTCCCAAAACTCAAGTGCTGAGATTTGATTACTATTGTGATGGTAGTAAGAGGAAACATAATCAACTTTTGGATTAAGAAGTGGAGACTTTAGAATGTAATTAGGGTGATGACCTCATGATCAACTCCAGATAGCTGTGCAAGAGAGACCAGAGCAGACACAGACACAAGCAGTCTAGCCAAGTGATGCCCGAATCACCTCTGCACTCTGCAGAAACCCCCCTCCCTGACAGGGACAGCCTTACTAGATGGGACCCCTTGACCTGGGACCTCCATTTTCATGAAATAAATAAACTTTTTTTTATATCACCCAGATTCAGGTATTTATGTTATTAGCAATACAGTGAGCAACTGTAAAATACAGGTGGTTGGGGCACTAGACTCCCACATGATCAACCATGGTTCAAGTCCCAGACCCTGTGGCTTGCTTTCTTGCTTTCTCTCTCTGTTTAGTGAGTGAACATGCCCTGTAACAAATTTAAATAATAACAATAATAATAATAATAAATTAAATAAATAAATTCTTAAAAAATACCAGTGATATTATCTGATAGCATTTTCCCCATAGCAGAACCTGTTTCAAAATTTGAGTCAATCTTACCAAGCTGTGCCCCTATTCTATTCATTAAATTTCTGTGATATTCTAAAGTCTTTGTTGTTACTTAAACAACATTCACAGCATCTTCATCAGTAGTTTCCATCTCAAGAAATCCCTTTGTTTGTTCATCCATAAGAAGTAATAAATCACTTGCTAAAATTTGATTATTGCTTTATAGCAATTCAGTCACATCTTCAAGCTTCACTTCTAATTTTAGTTCTCTTACTTTTTTCTACTATAGCTTCAGTTGCTTTCTCCACTTAAGTCTTTATCTCCTAGGCCAGACATGTGACTAGATGCTTAAGGAGACTGGATTCCACATGGCCAACCAAAGTTCAAATCTCAGCCCCGACTGCTTAAAAATCATTACAGACGCATGTGAGTACAGTACATGCTCCAAATCCCAACATGATGAAGAAATGAAGAAGGGACTGTGGTGTGGCCATGCCCAATTCGGGAGTGCTTTCTTCCTCTCCCTACCCCCTTCTCTGTTTCTCTCTGGCAATTGCATGTACTCTCTGACAATTAAAAAAAAAAAATCTTGAGCCCCTCAAAATCATCTGTAAGAACTGGAATGTTATATTTTGACCTCCTTCACATTAATCATGAATGTTCATTATTAAGTATACAGATATCTAAGATGGTGGATCATTTTCAGGAACTTTTCAATTTACTTTGCCAAGATTCATCAGAGGAATCACTCTCTCTGTCACCTACAGCTCTGTAAAATGTATTTCTTAAATAAGACTTGAGAGTCAAATTTGATCCATAGTCTACAGAATAGATGCTGCCTTAATTAATCTTTTTGTTCCTCTCCTTCACAGCTCTTGGGTGATCAGATGCATTGTTGATCAATGGTATTATTTTCAATGAAGTCATTTTTTTTTCCTGAGCAAGAGATCTCAACAATGACCATAAAATATTCAGAACAGTTACTATGCTGTAAACAGATGTACAGTAATTTAGGCTTTGTTGTTCCATTTATAGATCACAGGCAGAGTATATTCAGCATACTTTTTTTAAAAAATTAGTCTTTCTATAGGGTGTGTGTGCTCACCAGAGAGAGAGAGAGAGAGAGAGAGAGAGAGAGAGAGAGAGTTAGAAATTACCTCCTGGAGTGGAGGTGCCTGCAGTACAATCTGTTCTCCATTTTTCTCTCAAGATTTTAAGCACACATGCGCTCTCTCTCTCTCTCTCTCTCTCTCTCTCTCTCTCTCTCACACACACACACACACACACACACACACACAGCCTTTTTTTCAGGCTGTAAGGTCCAGTACTCAAACCATGCAGTTGGCAATATGAGATCCAGCCACCTTTACCACCACACCATTGGCTGGCCCCTTTTTAGTGTACTTTTTAGGGGCCCTAGAATTTTCAGAATGATAAATGAACATTGACTTTAACTTAAAGTCACCCATTGCATTTGCCTCTAGTTAAGAGAGTCAGTCTGTCCTTTGAAGCAAGGCATTGATGTCATTCTAGTTGCAAAAGATGGTATCTTCTGATTGATTTTCTGTATCAAGCTGTTTGATCTACATTAAAGTTTGTTGTTTAGTGCAGTCACCTACATCACTGATCTTAGCAAGAACTTCAGTTAACTCATGTTGCTTCTATATCTGGGTGATAAACCTGACATTTTTATGTTATGGAGATGAAACTTTTAAAGTTTCAAATTTTTATTTTAGCTTCCTCATCTCTCTGTCCTGAAGAGAGAGATGAGGAATTGAAGAGTATTAGGGCCTTGCTCTGGATTAGTCTTAACTTGAAGAGAATGTTATGGCTAGTCTGGTCCTATATCCAGACCATTAAAGCTTTCTACATATCAGCGATAAGTCTGTTTTGTCTTATTGTTATCATTGTGTATGTTCACTGGAATAAAACTTTTAATTTCTTCAAGAACTTTGCCTGTGGACTGACAACTTGACCAACTGGCACAAAGGACTTAGATATTACCTATCTCTGCTTTCAGCTGCCTTTCTAGCTAGGCTTAATCACTTGTAGTTTTTTATGTAAGGGAAGAGATGTACCCCTCTTCCTTTCACTTGAACATTTAAACACCGTTATAGAGTAATTCATTAGGCTAACTTCAACATTGTGGGTCTTAGTGAATAGGAAGGCCTGAGGAGACAGACAGAAATAAGTTAATGATCAGTTAGTGAAATAATCAAAATATACTTGTTTATTGATTAAGTCTTTTTAAAATGTATTATTTAAAAAAATTTGTTATTATTCATACATTAAATCACTATACATCATTTAGATTGTGAAGAAACTTTACCCACCTCAGTCAAGCCCAGCTGAGACCACCATACCATCATTGTCAACAGATAATAAACCATATCTGTGTCCCACAAGTGTCTTACATCTCCATTTTCCCCCCAAATTTCCTATGCTCTTCCCCTCCCACACTCTCTTTTCACTTTTTCTCTAGTGTCCATTACAATTTTTAATACTTTAAAGTTCTCCAATCTTTTCATCTCTACCATAGAGTGCAGACAGTCAGTATATATTAAGTGGAGACATACAATGTCTCTCTTTCATAGCCTGACTTGCTTCACTCGGCAACAAATCTCTCATATTCATCCACTTTCTATCAAATTCCAGGGCCTTGCTGTTTTTTATGGCTGAATAGTATTCCATGGAGTATATATGCCACAATTTTCCCATTCATTCATCTGTTTGTGGACATTTGGGTTGGTTCCATGTCTTAGCAATCATGAATAATGCTGCAATGAAAATAGTTGTGCAAGTGCTTTTCTGATTGCTCTCCTGTCCTTTGGGTAGATACCCAGGAGTGGAATTGCTGGATCGTATGATAGTTCTATTTGAAGGTTTTTGAGGAACCTCCATATTGTTCTCCACAGTGGCTGGACCAATTTACATTACCACCAACAGTGTAGGAGTGTTCCCTTTTAACCACGTTCCCTCCAGCCCTTATCATTATTTGTTGTTTTAATCTTTGCCATTCTGAGTAGGGTTAGGTGGTATCTCATTGTGGTTTTGATCTGCATCTCTTATACAGTGAGAGACGCTGAGCATTTTTTTATATGCTTTTTGGCTTTCATATGTCTTCCTTAGAGAGTTGTTTATTCAGCTCATCTTCCCATCTTTTAATTGGGTTAATCATTTTCTTCCAGGTAAGCTTCTTGAGTTCCCTGTGTATTCTGGTTATCAGTCCCTTATCTGAGGCACAGTTAACAAAAATGCTCTTCCATTCAGAGGCTTGTTGATTCACACTAATTACTGTGTCATTTACTATGCAGAAACTCTTTAATCTGATGTGATTCCATCTGTCTTTTGGGGGGATTATTCCCTGTGCTTTTAGAGTCTTGCTTAAGAAGTCTTTGCCTACTCTAATGTCTCCCAGAGTTTCCCCAGTGTTTCCCACCAGTAATTTTATAGTTTGTGGTCTTAGGTTTAGATCTTTCACCCACTTTGAGATGATTTTTATTAATGGTGACAGATAGGGGTTCAGATTCATCTTTCTGTTGCTGGATACCCAGTTTTTCCAACACCATTTGCTAAAGAGGTTTCCCTTTTCCCACTGGATTGACTGGTGCCCTTTGTCAAAGATGAGTTGGCTGTATGTTTGGGGGTTTATTTCTTGAGTCTCTGTTCCATTGGTCTTCATGTCTATATTTGTGCCAATACTGTCCTGTTTTGATTATCACAGCTTTGTAATATATTTTGGGGTCAGGAAGTGAGATGCCACCTACTCCAGTCTTCTTGTGCAGGGTAGCTTTAGCAAAATGGGGTCTTTTATGGTTCCAGACAAATTCTATGATTGTCTTTTCTAGATCTGTGAAGAATGTCTCCTGTAATTTTATAGGGATTATAATAAACATGTAGATTAATTTGCGTAGGATTGCCATTTTTATTATATTGATTCTGCCTATACGGGAACATAGGATTTCCTTCTACTTTTTAGAGTCTTTTTAAATTTCCTTTTTAAGGTTTTCATAGTATTCCTTGTAGAGATATTTGATTTCCTTGGTTAAATTTATTCCTAAGTATCTTATACTTCTTGTGGCTATGGCAAATGGGATTACATTTTTTAGTTCTGCCTCTGTCAGCTTGTTGTTTGTATATAGAAATGCTATAGATTTTTGTAAGTAAATTTTGTATCCTGCCACTTTAATGTATGCATTTATTACTTCGAGAAGCTTTTCTATGGATACTATTGGATCTTCTATGTATACAATCATGTCACCTACAAACAGAGATAATTTCAGCTCTTCTTTCCCTGTTGGTATGCCCTTTTTTTCCTTCTCTTGTCTGATTGCATTGACTAGAACTTCCAGTACTATATTGAATAGGAGCAGAGAAAGTGGGCAGCCTTGTCTTGTACCCATTTTTAGTGGAAAAGCTTTTAACTTTTCCCCATTCAGTGTAATGTTAGCTGTAAGTTTTTCATAAATGACTTTTATTATGCTGAGAAACAGTCCTTCTATGCCAATTTTACTGAGAGTCTTGATCATAAAATCATGTTGTATTTTGTCGAATGCTTTTTCCGCATTGATTGGAATGATCATATGGTTTTTATCATTCTTTCTGTTAATATGGTGTATTACATTTATGGTTTTGTGTATGTTGAACTACCCTTGCATCCCTGGAATAAAGCCTACCTAGTCCTGATGAATAACCTTTTTTATATGCTGTTGAATATAGCTAGCAAGTATCTTGTTGAGAATTTTTGCATCTATATTGATCAGGGATATAGGTCTGTAGTTTTTCTTTTTTGTCGTATCCTTATCCATTTTGGGAATGAGGGTAAAGGAGGCTTCATAGAATAAATTTGGAAGGGTTTCTTCCTTTTGGATTTCTAGAAACAGTGTGAGTAGAATGGGGGTTACCTCTTCTTTAAAAGTTTTGTAAAATTAGGCAGTGAAGCCATCAGGACCTAGAATTCTCTTTTTTATTAGGTTATTTATTACTGATTCAATCTCATTTCTTGTTATAGGTCTATTCAGGCTTTCTATGTCCTCCTGAATCAATCTTGGTAGATTATATGTGTCCAGGAATTTGCCCATCTCATTCAGATTTTCTTTTTTGTTGGCATAGAGTCGCTCATAGTATCCTCTAATAATGTTTTGTATTTCTGCTATATCTGTTGTAATGTTGCCTGATTCTTTGCGGATTTAACTTATCTGGTTCCTTTCTCTCTTGTTCTTAATTAGTCTGGCTAATGGTGTGTCAATCTTATTTATCTTTTCAAAGAACCAGCTTCTGCTTTCATTTATTTTCTATATAGTTTGCTTATTTTCTATTTAATTTATTTCTGATTGAATGTTTATTATTTCTTTCCTCCTGGAAGTTTTTGGATTTATTTTGTTGTTGTTCTTTTTTCAATTCCCTGAGGCATGATATTAGGTTGTCCTTTTGCCACTTTTCCATCTTTTTCTTGTGTGCACTAATTGCTATGAACTTCCCTCTTATGACTGCTTTTGCAGTATCCCATAGATTATGGAAACTTGTGTACTTATTATCATTAGCTCCCATGACTCTTTTTATTTCTGTTTTAATCTCTGCAGTAGTCATGGAGTCATTCAGAAATAGGTTGCCATGTATTTGTCTATTTTCGAGGGCTTTTCCCCTAAGATTAATATCAAGTTTAATTTCATCCCCATGGTCGGAGAAGATGCTGGATATAGTTTCTATGCCTTTGAACTTGTAAAGGCTAGTTTTGTGCCCTATCATGTGATCAACCTTTGAGGAAGTACCATGCAGGGCTGATAAAAATATGTATTTTGTGTTTTTTTGAGTGGAATGTTCTATAGATGTCTATCAAGTCCATCCGATTTAGGTATCATTTAGGTCCTGCATCTCTTTGCTTATTTTTTGTCTCATTGACCTGTCTAAAGGAGATAATGGGGTGTTGAGATCTCCAACAATCATAGTGTTACAGTCTATCTCTTTTTAGATCTAGCAGTCTTTCCTTTACATATTTGGGTGCTCCTGAGTTCAGTACATAGATATTTATAAACATTGTATCTTCTTGGTGAATTAGCCCTTTTATTACTATATAATTCCCCTCTTTGTCTTTTCTTATGGTTTTTGTCTTAAAGTCTATTTTGTCCGAAATCAGTATAGAGACTCTGGCTCTTTTTTTGGTTTCCATTTGCATGGAATACCTTTTTCCAGTCCTTCACTTTTAGTCTGTGTATGTCTTTATCCATGAGATGGGTTTCTTGTAGGCAGCAGATGGAGGGTTTCTGCTTTTTAACTCATTCAGCCAGTCTGTGTCTCTTGATCAGAGAATTTAATCCATTGACATTCAATGTTATTATCAATATTTCCAGACTTTTCCTTACCATTAAGTTGGCCATATTCCTGGTTGTTTCTTGTTCTCTTATTTCTGTCTGTTTATCTCTAGTTTTCTTTGTCTAATACTCCTTTCAGAATTTCTTGAAGAGCTAGTCTGGAGTTGGTAAATTCTATCAGGTTTTGTTTATCCAAGAACATTTTTATTTTCTTTTCCCATATCAAGGATAATCTTACCAGGTATAGTATTCTTGGTTTAAATTGTTTTTCATTTAACACTTTGGATATATTTCTCCATTCTTTCCTTGCTTGCATTGTTTCTGATGAGGTCTGGTGTTAGCCTGATGGGATAGCCTTTGTAAGTGATTTGATGCTTCTCTCTTGCTAATCTTAATATCTTGTCTTTGTGTTTAGTATTGGTCATTCTAGCCATAATGTGGCATGGAAAGGATCTTCTTGGATTGATTCTACTTGGAGTTTTTTGTATTTCTTGGGTCTACATGTTTGAGTGCCTCTATAGACTTGGAAAGTTTTCTTCTAGGATTTTGTGGAATAGATTATCAATGCCCTTATTAGTTTCTTCACCTTCTGGGATACCAATTATTCATATATTTGGGTGTTTCATGGTATCTAGTATTTTTTGTGTATTATCCTCAGTTTTCTTGGCTATTTTCTCAGTATTTTTGAGAATTTTTTCTAGGTGATTGGTTTTGTCTTATACTTCTGAGATTCGATCTTCTGCATGGTCTAGCCGGCTTTTGATACTTTCAAGGGCAGTTTTAATTTTCTGTATTATCCCCTTTATGTCTAACAGTTCTGTTTGATTCTTTTGATGGTGGCCAATTCTTCATTTATATCATGGAATAACTTCCTCATCTCTTGAAGCTCAATGTCTCTTTTCTCTTGCATCTCATAGAATTTTGTTACCATAAATATTCTAAATTCTTTTTCTGACATTTTGGTAATATGCTCTAAATTTTCCCTACTTGGAGACAGGTTACATTGTTCCCTTTGTGGGGATGTTCTACTTGATTCTCTCATCCTTGAGGCTCTTTGATTTTTAGTCATTTGGTAATGTATTCACTTCCGGTCAATTTGTTGGAGAGGGATTTAGTGACTGTGAACTAGTGTGTTTCCTCCACTGTGAAATAATTTGGTACTATTTTCTCCCTTTTACTAAGTCCTCAAATGTGGGAATCACAGGTGGAGTTTTGCAATCAGATTTGTGAAGGGGACTGTCAGTAATTTTGCAGCCTCTACAGTGATGTGCAAAGAATTCTCCAAAACTCAATGCTCAGATGGTTAGCTACTATGCACCTAATCGTCTGTAGGTGGAGTACGGGCTGAGAAGTAAAACAGAAAAGTAAGGTAAAGAAAAAGAAGGTAAGAAATAGAAATAGGGAGAGAAGGCAAAGAAAAAAGAAGGAAAGTACTAGAAGAAAAAGAAAAAAACAGGAAAAAAAAATCACTTTGCAAAAAATGAAATTGGGATGAACATGGAAAACCACACGGAGCATGCACTGCCAGAGGCCAAAAACAGGCAAACTTGGAGGTGGCTAGCATCTTTCTCTCCTAGGTGAGAGAAAAGACAGAGATTAACAAGAGAAAGGCCCAAGGAGGGCAGAGAGCAGTTTTTTCAAAAAGAAAAAAATTTAGAAGGGACAGAGAACAGAAAGAGGGAGAAAAGCAGCTATCCTACCTGGCTAGTGCTGGGTCTGGGAGGAGGACACTGGCTGGGGGGAGACTTCACAGCCGTGAAGTTGAACCCAGAGGCCAAAAACAGTCAAACTTGGAGGTGGCGAGCAGCTTTCTGACCTGGCTAGTGCTGGGTCTGGGTGGGAGATTGATTAAATCTCATTCAGACACAGTTAGTGATGCCAAAAAATAATAATAGTAACAGCAAAGATCACAGATAACCGTAAAAGATATAGTAATAATAATATAGTTTGAAATGTGACACAGACACAAAGTAAGTACTTGACGTTAGAAAAATGGCACCACTACTAACTTGCTGAACACGGGGTTGCCATAAACCTTTGATTTGTCAAAAAAAGTCAATATTTACAAAACATAATGAAGTAAAACACAATAAAACAAGATATGTCTGTGTTGCAAATGAACTTTAAGATCAAATTTTGTCTCTGAAATTCTAGCTGGCATAGTCAAAAGACTATGAATTTTTATTTATAAATTTAAATTATAAATTATGTACACATATAAAAATATTCGTATATGTATGTACATATTTTGTACAGGCACTCATGATTTATAAAATTTTAACAGGATATAATAGTGAAAACATACCTAAGCATGCGTCCCATGCCCTCTAAAAATAATTCAAACAAGAAGAAAAATAATTGTTTAATAAGGTTTTTAAAACACATAGAAATATCATGATTATGAGTGTATTTCTGTTATTTTTATTTATTATATAATCTAATTAAAAAACCCATTTAATCCAATTTGAAAAGTCAGCCTTCTCACGTGAACACATTGTATCTCCACACACAAAGTTTTAAACTTAGTTATAAGTAGGTTTTTCCAATGGACATGAATTTATTTTAATCTTTTGAACAAGTTAGCATTTTATCTAAAAAATTTTCAAATCTGTAAATAATTTCTCCAACTGAGCATAGTTGTAAAGGTTTTTCATGAAAAATATGGGAACTACTTTTTAGATAAGTCTGTAGATAGGATGTAGGTTTTTGTATGACATAAGTAAATGTCTTAATATTCAATGGTCTTGTTAAGTTTCTATTTCTTTATGCCAAAAGATACACAGTCTGTTTTACATTAATCAGTCACAAAAACAACAAAGTAGTTGAAAAATTACATAGTTAGAGCTCCAGTGTTCTAAAAGTAATTCTCATTTTGTGGGTATCAAGAAGTATTCATGGGGGGACCAGCAGTTAGCGTAATGGCTATGTCGCTGGACTCCCACGTAGTCGACCGCGGTTCGAGTCCCGGACCCGGAGGCTTAAACTCAGGCCGGGCACGTGTGCGTGCGTGCCCAAGATCCCGAGAGGAGAATGGAGGAGAAGGGATTGCGGCGTGGCCATCCCCCCTGGGGGGTGATTTCCTGCTTTCTATCTCTCTGTCTCTCTCTGTCTGTCTGGCGAGCGCACGCGCCCTATAGCAAAAACCTCTCCAAAAAAAAAGAAAAAAAAAAAAAAAAAGAAGCATTCATGGGAACCAGCAGTTAGCGTAATGGCTATGTCACTGGACTCCCACGTAGTCGACCACAGTTCGCGTCCCAGATCCGGTGGCTTAGAACTCACGCCGGGCACGTGTGCGTGTGTGCCCAAGATCCCGAGAGGAGAATGGAGGAGAAGGGACTGCGGTGTGAGCATCCCCTCTGAGGGGTGATTTCTCGCTTTCTGTCTCTCTGTCTCTCTCTGTCTGTCTGGCGAGCGCACCCACCCTGTAGTGAAAACCTCTCAAAAAAAAAAAAAAAAAAAAAAAAAAAAAGAAGCATTCATGATGTTTTAAAATTAATTATTTTCCTACTTTTCTTGCGGAATTCTGGTATTCAACTAACATAATGTCCTATTAAAAGCAAATAGGTTTTTAAAAAAAAAAAAAAAAAAACAAACTTTTTTTACACTCTTATACAAATCTTAGGTTGAGGATGGCCCTACTGTAGTACCGTACTTAAATGCTGTGTAATGGTGTCATATTCCACATGGCAGACAGCAGTTAGAATCTTGGCCCTAATGGCTTGAAAAACATGTCAGGTGTGTGTGAATGTGAATGTATGTGTATGTATGTGCATGCCCCAAGTTCTGAACGGATGAAGAAACAGAGAATAGAGGATTTTCATGTGCATGCCCTGTTTAGGGAGGGATGTTTTTTCTCTCTTCCTCTCCCTGGTTAGTGCATACATTCTTTGGGAAATAAGAAAATAAATATCTCAGGTTGATTTATCAGAGGCATGATCACTGTTGGTAGGGTTGCTTAAAACACGTTTCTATATTTAGGCCATCTTTGTTTTGCTATCCCATCATGTTTGGTCATAGACATTTCTTTTGTAAAGTACGATTTGACTTATAAGCTTATCAATTACCATTGTATATTAACTTATTCTGGGGTTTGGTCCAAATACCATTACTTTGTGTCAAGAGATCGTAAATTGAAAATACCTTGCCATGTTTTTATCACAAAAAAATGACAGCACATAAGTTTGTTTTGTATACATCCTTTTCACAATTTGTCTTGATTAGGAAAAAAAATTGCTTATAAAAATTAAAGAGATTTTTATATTAAATACTGTCTAATCCTGTTTTAATATCATATGTGTAGAATTAGTGAAGTAAATTTTGTTTAAGACAATATCTATATTGTGGCTCTCCTTACTTGGCATTTCCAGCGGCTAGCACTATGAACACACATCATCTGGCCAGTATTTAAGGTGGGGTGAGAATCAAACCCAGGCCTTCTATTTGTCCTCTGTCTGCCAAGTAGCAATGACTGGGCCAATTGAATTTTTTCCATGTGTTTTTTGAAAACATTTACATGTTTGCCTGCTCTGCCTAGGTCCAACTGGTACTATTTGTGCTAGACTAACTTTGTGACTTTGAAAAGTGTTTTTCATGTTGCTTTCATTTTTTATATGACTTCAATTTCACTGCACACCAGAGGTGACTGAGAAACATATCTTGCTGGTTAAAAATACTATAGGAAATGACCATCCTCAATGTAATTTTCAAATAAGAATCAATCAAATCTTGTGCAGTGATGTGCAAATTTTCAGTCAATTTTAACTAGTTTGGCTCTTCTGAAGGTTAAGGGAGTTTAATGGTTGAAAGCACAATGCAGTGCAGCTAGCTGCAAAAGTCAAAGGGTAGAGGATGAGGCTTTTATTTCCTTTTAGCCATTGCCGTGTCTGTATTCTGTCCAAGCTGCCTCTTGCTGCCATTTAACCCATGCTTTTAAAGACAAGAGGGGTTGAGAACTTGAGGGCCTCTGGCTTCATTTTAACAAGCTGTCGCCAGCACTTTGGTACTTAATTTGTCATAAATGTCAGAGGTCACAGGATGTTCGAAACCTTCAGCCAGCAGATGGTCATTATGACAGCAGTTATGTTTCAATGGCAAAGCATGTTTTGTGGTATTTACTTTACTATATTAGTGTTATACCTCAGAGTATCTCCGAGAAGATTCTAGTTTAAATCAGATCAACCCTGTGGTTGACTGCTTAAGAGGCAGCAACAAGAAATGGATCTGTTTTCAAAAGACCGACTTAACAGAACCCTTTTTATTTTTCTTCTCATGCTTGACTGCTGATTATGAATTTCTCAGCTTCATAATTTTGAGAAGAATTATAAAAATAAAGCTAAGTTAAAAAGAAAAGTGTGAAAATGTGCTCCTATAAATTTCTCTATCAAGCCAGATCACTTAGGGTTTCTAAAATTATTAGAGGTATAGATTAATTTCTATGCTGTATGTCATTATCTGATAACATCATCAACTTAAACAAATAAAAAGTAATAGATTCATTTATTGTATTTCAAAATTCATTAGTGAGTTTAAATTTTAATAATTTGTGCATTATTTTACCCCATCTTTTACTTATGCCATTTTATACTAAACAATTTTCCACAGGTCCTGACACCAAAAATTAAAAAGCAAGACTCAACCCAGTCATATTTTTAGTAGATAGTCCCAGCAGAATTGGTGAAGAAATCAGTGTTTATGCTAACTAATGAGGTCCATGATATCTCTAAATGCACCGCTTCTTGAAAGAATGAGTTTAACCATAAGAAACCTTGGCCATAAACCAGTTGAGTATGTATTTCTATCACGTATTTGTGATAATGAAGATAGAAACATGCCTTGCGACTGGTTGAAAATAAAAAGTGAGAGAACTCTATGTAGTGCGGTCCTGGTCCAAGTGTGCCTGAGCCTGCAGAGAATAAATGGTGGTTTCCTAAAACAGGTGATAAAAATGGACTGGGAAAAGATGCCTACAGCAACTGTGGGGTCTTGATCTATCCACGTAGCTATGGGAACACCAATGCTATTAAAACTCAAACTTCCTGTGACGTCCTTCACTAACGTCGTTAATCATTTTATCTAACAGAAGACAAAAGGAACATCAAGAACTGTTACTCTGAACTTCCTTTGATCTTTAAAGAAGAGTTGTTTAATGATCTAGAAGTGGCAGTGACCTTGGGAGAAATTAAGACATTATATAGTTAAAATTAAGTTTAGCTGCATGCAACAGAAAACCCAAATTAACTGGTCTAGTGCATAAGGTTTGATTCCTTGCTGAAAAAGTCCAGAGGTCAGCTCTCCAGTGTTAGTGCAGCAGTATCACAAATTAATGTGGGTCTCAGGCTTCTTTCAGCTTTTCGTCCAGAACAGAAGAGGTTAAGAGCATGGATACAGAGTCTAACTTCACCACTCTCTAGTTATTTAATCTTTGGCAGTCATTTCACCCTATTTCTACATCTGTAAATAGATTTATAATCACTAATCATAAATTACTTTAATGGAAATTGTTAATTGGAACTGTGGATAGTAATTTGTAATAACTACTCAAAAGTAATAGTAGCTAACGTTTAATGAGTGTTTCTCAGGTCTAGACACTACTCTTAACTCTTTACTTGCTAAGTAAGTATAGATTGTAAAATACAGCCTCAAAACAGCAGTCCCAACAGTGTGGTTACATGAGTCCTACTCTTAAATATTATTTACAGGTGAGGAAGCTGAGTTGCCTGCCTGCCTCAAATGGTTGTTGTAGAGCATGTATAAGTTAATATTTCTAAAGTGTGAAGAACAATTTCTGATACCTAGTAAATGCTCCATGTACTGTACTATGATAAGTCTTTACCTTCTTCTTCATTGCTACTGCACATCTGGTGTGGCCCTCTTCAGTCTGGTCCAAAATGACTTCCAGTGCTCCAATCCAGTGCTCCTCTACTTTCTTCTGCATATGCATAATCTCTCCCTATATCCAACTGGCCATAATTTAGGCCAATGAACATACTTTCCTACATGGAGCTGAGAATATGGTCTTTATCAGTGTTGTGAAAAAATATTTTGTGGAGTTTATTAATTAGAAAAGAGATGAAAAAATTGGAGAGCTGCTACTAAGAGTTCTGACATAGGTAATCTAACCATTTATGAAAGTATAAAACTGTCCGTTGGAGATTGTCAGGCAGACATGTACCTTAGAGTTTTCAAAAGCACTTGTTAAAAAAAAAATAGACATAGCCACAGTGGCTCAAATTGTAGAGCCGTGCTGCATAGACTGGAGCCAGATGGGAAGACCTTGAGTTCTGATCCAAGTGGACCTGAGCATACTGGGGTGGTTGGAAGACTGGGAGAAGAATCACATTCTGGTAATATCCTGTTGGGCTGTGAGTCTTTGGTCTTTCTGTGTTATGAATAAATAAATAAATAAACTTTTAAATACACACAAAAATGTAGGCATGACCTGATGTCTACCACCCTCTCCTTCACCCCTCCCCCACATAAAAAGGTTTCTAAAAACAGAATTCTTAAGCAAAACAAACACACAAAGAAACAACACCTATGAACACACAAAAAAACAACACCTATGAATAAATAAATACAAGGAAACCATTGGGATTGTTTTGATGAGTTCAGATTTTGAAATGAAAGATAATGTTATAGGCCCCTATGACTAACACCAAGAAGTAAACAAGCAATAAAGTTTTAGGGATAATATTGCAAACAGGAATATCCATTTTAGCTGTGCTTGGTATAGCAAGATGAACAAAAAGGGAGAATCATTTGGTTTGAGAGATGAAAGTGAGACGGAACTACCCATCTCTTATTCTTTATCTTTAACCTCTGATGTAAAGACTCTTTATACTGAGAAGAGTATAAGAAAGATTATTAAGACAGTTTCCTCTACCTGCTGTGTCTTTCCTGCATTGTGCTTTGTGCATGCTATTTCTACTGTCTGGAATATCTTTCCTATCTTCTTCACTCGGGAAACTCCCACACAACCTTCAAGAAATAGTTCAAACCATCCTAGAAAGCCCAGAGAGAGTAGGAGTGTTTCAAGAAGATATACTTGTCAGGTAATATACCAGGTCTTTTTCACAGGGGCTTGGGGTAGGGCCAGATAAGTTTAGCCAGACAGTTCAGACTTAGAATTTTAGTTCCTCCTAAATTAGGCCAGAGCTTCTTCTAACAAGGACACCAGGAGCAGATAGCTCTAACACATAAGTAAAAACCAAAATGAGGACAAATTGGGAAAGAAAGTCATATGTCAAGCCCAATACAGTGAACACAGGGCATAAGTAACCCTTCATATTAGGTGAACTCTGCATGGTACCAAATGAGTAACTTGGTAATGAATCCAGTACAATCCAATAGTGACTTGCGCACATGTGTTTGAATGCCTTAATAACGTCTTTGAGGTTCGCTTTGTGGCACAGCCATAATGTGCTGCTAAAATATGTGACCCCATGTGGGTTACATCCCACACAGTGACCGCAGTTTGAATCCCTAGTCTTGTCAGCCTGAATAAAACCAGGTACATGTGCAAGTGTCCAGGATTTCGTGGGTTGAAGGACTAGAAGAAGGGTATTGCAGCATGACCAGAGACTGTACTTTAGAGAGTACTTCTCTCTCTCCCTTTCTCTCTCTTTTTCTCTCTCTCTCTCTCTCATGCAGCTTATCATGAACAAAAGAAAAATTGAAATATCTTAAGGATAGCTTCAGCTATAAACAAACTCTCAGCACAGATATTATTTTAAGTTAGGTGATGATTCAAGTAAAGTATCCTGCTTTGTTTTGTTGCTGGAACAAGTACTTGATCAATACCAGGTAGTTTTAAAAATCATGAATGGATTGGGTACCTTGCCTAAACTGAAGAGTGGAAATCAATCAACAGTGTCCCAATTTTTAAAATGAAAATGGCTTTATCTCCATTTGAACAACTTGCATACTCAAAAGTTTAAAAAAACTTTGAAATAATTGTGCTTCTACTCAGTGCACTGCCAAACCAGGTCCTCCTTCTGACCTTTCTGTCTCTGTCAATGCCGTCACCTTTCTGGGTTATGCAGGCTCAAACATTTAAAGTCCTATTTGATTCTTTTGACCTCATCCTTGCATCCATTTGCTTGTCAAGGTATGTAGATTCTAAATGTTCCGTGTCAGTCACATCCATTCCCATTAACAGAGTTCAAGTCCTCATTGCTTCTCTATCGAACTGTTTAAAACCATCCTAGCTGCTCGTTCACCTTTTTCTACCTCCCCCGTAATAATACATCCTCCAGAATTCTTCCTGTTGAATTTCATCTCATTTATTTTAACCCATCATTTCAACCTGTCAGTATCATTCAAAATCCTAATTCTGTCATCTACAACTTATCCTTCCCTCACTATATTCCCCATGTTCATTTTCTGTATCATTTTCCAAATCAAATAATTAGAAAATATGTAATAAAAGAAAGTAAAGAGGTTTTCTCAAACAATATGAAGTCATTTCCAAATTGATATCAATTTAAACTAATTTAATAACATGGATATTGGTTTCCTTTCATCTATGAGGTGGTGCAGCATGGTAAAAATATTTTATAGTCTTTCCTGCCTTGTAGGCCTGGTTTGAAACTCTGACTTTCCCTTAGTAGCACTTTGGAAGGTATTTTAAGTCCACTGAGCAGGTGAAGTATTCATAGCTAAATCATAAGCGTTGATGTTAATAAAATTATCAAGAAAAGCAATCTAGTTCAGTATCCGAATATGATGAGTGTTTAGTAGATTTTATTTTATAAAACTTTAGCATTGTGCTAACTTTGTGGAGTTACAAAGAATGAGACATGCTCATGTTTCAAGAAAATTTATATTCCAGTTGAAAGGGATTACAGCTGTAATAAGAAAAATGCACAGATATTAATATAAAAAGCTGAATATTTTGTCCTATTGAAAAGCAATGTGGTTCAAAGTAGGGAGGTCAAGTAGGGAGCTGATTGTCCTTGAAATTGATTTGAAGGCAATTGATCTGAGGTCAATCAGTGAAAATTTTTAAACAGGGAGCTAACTGTAAAAGCAAGAGTTTAGTGAAGTTCACATAGTCACATATGGGTCATATTATAGGTTTAGGAGGAAAGTCTAAAGTTAAATGGAAATTTTTTTCTCTTACTTGACTTTTATGCTACATTTGAAAGCACTATTTACTACTTCTTTCTTTTCTTTCTTTTATTTTCAATTAACTCATAATAGTTGTATGTATTTATGGAATGTAGTGTGATGTTTTAATGCATTTGCACAATGTGTAATGCTCAAATTAAGATAATAAGCAAATCCACTACTACAGACATGTATCATTTCTCTGTGGTAAGAACATTCAACTTTCTCTCTTCTAGCAGTTTTGAAATATATGAGATATTACTGTTAACCTGACTTTGCAATACAACACTAGAACTTATTCTTGTCTAAATATAACTTTTACACATTGACAAATCTCTTCCCACCCCTCTTTTACCACTGTTCTTCCAAGCCTCTGATAACCAATAGTCTCTACTTATATGAAATGTTTTTAAATTTCACATGTGAGTGACATCATATGGCATTTGTCTCTCAGTGTGTCGCTTATTTCACTCAATATGATGTCTTCCAGACTCATTCATGTTGCCAAAAATTACAAGATTTCGTTCTTTTTTAATGGCTGAATACTATTCCATTATATGAATATATCATATTTTTAATCCATTCATTTGTTAATTGGCACTTACGTTAATTCCCTATTTCGAACATTATAAATAGTGTTGCAGTTAACATAGGTGTGCAGATAGCTCTTCAAAATATTTATTTTATTTTCTTTGGAGATACACTCAGTAGTATGATTCTTGAATCAGAGTTTAATTGGATGTTTTTTCTGCTATTGAGTTGAGTTCCTTATATATTCTGCATATTAATTCCTCAGCAGATGCAGTTTGGAAATATTTTCTTTCATTCTGTAGGTTGTTTCTTCACTCTGTGATTAGGTCTTTTGCTTTTTAGTTTGATGTAATATCATTTATTTATTTTTGTTTCTGTTTCTTGTGCTTTTTTGGCATCTTAATCCATCCCCCGAAATATCTTTGGTTAGATCAGTATCATAAAGATTTTTCCTATGTTTTCTTCCAATAATTTCTAGTCATATTTTTAGGTTTTTAATCCATTTTGAATTTATTTTTGTAAGTAGTGAGAGATATGAGTTTTGATTTACTCTTACGCATGTGGCTTCCAATTTTCCCACAACTGTTTATTGAAGAGTCCATTCTTTCTCAGATATGTGTTCTTAGCATATTTGTCAAAATCAGTTGTCTGTAAATGCATGGACTTATTTCTGAGTTCTCTATTCTGTTCTATGGATATACATTTGCCAGTACTACACTATTTTGGTTACTATCACTCTAGTATATTTTGAGATCAAGTACTGTGATATCTCCAGTTTTGTTCTTTTTGCTCAAGTTTGCTTTTGCTAATAGTGATCTTTTGTGGTTCTACACAAATTTTAGGATTTCCTTTTTTTGTAGATAATTTTTTACTATAAGGCATGTGTGCTAGCCAGAGAGACAGAGAGAGACAGAGAGACAGAAAGCAAGAAATCGCCCCTCCCACCAGGGAGGAGGGATGCCCACACCAAAATTCCTTCTTCTCCATTCTTCTCTCAGGATTTTGTGCATGCGTGCACATACACCTGGTGTGCGTTTTTTGTTGTTTTTGTTGTTTTTAGTATGCATGATACATTTTTTTATTAAACTATTTTTAAAATTTATTTTGTGTTTTAATAATTTTTATTAGCAATAAAAACTAGTAATAATTGTACTCAATTGTGGGGGTAAAATAAGATTTTGCAGTATAAGAATACAATGTGTAATAATTTGTTCAGGATAATTAGCATACTCATCATTTTAACCATTTGCCATTATTTATATTAGGTTAAGTCACTGGGTCTGGGACTCAATTTACAGTCGACTATGTGGGAGTCCAGCAACATAACCATTATGCCATCTGCTGGCCTTTTTTAGGATTTCTTTCTATTTTCATAAAGAATATCTTTGGTATTTGGATAGGGATTGTATGAATATGCACATTGCTTTAAATGGTATGGTCATTTTAATGATAATAGTTATTCTAGTCCATGAGCATGGCATAACTTTGTATGTTGTCTTCAATTTATCTCAATGTTTTGTAGTTTTCATTGTTGAGATTTTTCTTCTCCTTGGTTAAATTTCTTCCTAGGGATTTTCTTTTGGAGCTATTATAAATGGAATTGATTTCTTCCTTTCTTTTCCAGACAGTTCACTATTGGTATATAGAAATTTTAGTGATTTTTGTACATTAATTTTATCTTGCAATGTTATTGAATTTATTAGTTTTACTGCTTTTTTGTTAGAATTTAGGATACATTTTTACATATAATCATGTCATTTGTAAACAGATCATTTTATTTCGTTTCTCAAATTTGGTTGCCATATATTTTTGTTCTCTTGTCCAATTTCTCTGGCTAGGACTTCCACTATTGCCCTGAATAAACATGTTGAAAGTGGACATCTTTGGGAACCAGCAGTTAGCGTAATGGCTATGTTGCTGGACTCCCACGTAGTCGACCGCGGTTTGCGACCCGGACCCGGTGGCTTAAAACTCACACCGGGCCCGTGTGCGTACGTGCCCAAGATCCCGAGAGGAGAATGGAGGAGAAGGGATTGAGGCGTGACCATCCCCCCTGGGGGGTGATTTCTTTCTTTCTGTTTCTATGTTTCTCTCTCTGTCTGGCGAGCTCACGCGCCCTATAGCGAAAAAACCTCTCCAAAAAAAAAAAAAAAGAAAAGAAAGAAAGTGGACATCTTTGTCTTATCTACATTTTAACTTAAAAAAAAAACTTTGACTTTTCCTCCTTCAATACGATATTATATACTTTGTTTGTTATATATGACCTTTATTCTATTGGGGTACTTTCCTTCTATACCTAATTTGTTGAGAATTTCATCATAAAGGGATGCTGAATACTATCAAAATCTTGTTCTGTGAAATGATCATGTGGTGTTCTTCATTTTTTTAATGTGTTGTATCACATTTATTGATCTGCATAGAATGAGTCATTCTTATATCTCCAGGATGAATCCTCCTTGATCATAGTGAGAAATCTTTTTAATGTTCTGTTGGATTTGATTCACAAGTATTTTGTGGGTGAATCATTGTATCTGTGTTTATCAGGGATATTGGAATGCAGTTTTCCTTTTTAATTCTGTCCATCTCTGGTTTTGCTATCAGAGTAATGCTGGCCTTACAGAATTAGTTTGGAAATTGTCTTAATCCATTGTATATTATTGCTTTGCTTACAGAAATCCCTGGGACCAAGTAAATTTTAGAGAATAGAGGCTTATTTGACTTAAAAATCATTCTGGCCATGTGGAAAGTCTGAAGATATCACAAAATGGTGAATGTGGGGGTATTATTTGACTTATGAATAATTCTGGTCATGTGGAAGGACAAAGGCATCAAAAATTGGTGGAGGGAAGGATCTTGAGTATAGCAGCTGTCTGTAACATTTTGCCTGCTGTGACCTTCTTTTACCTATTGTAAACACACCAGAACTCACTCTTAGTGGCATGTTTCTGCCTATGTTCTAAGGCTTTTTGATGCATTCTTTGAAAAATATCAGTAGATGTATCTACACCTCCAAATTATTGTCTTCTGCATGCCTGCTCTTGAATTCTGTGTGCCTGAAGAATTACCTTTATGTGGATGCTCTCAAGATCTGTCACATTCAAGTTCTGAAGCAAAGGATATTAGAGAAATTTTAACAGTATATTGAGCTCCACCCAACCCTTGAAACATAGCCAGGCCAAAGATCATCTAATGAGTAGAGTCCTGAAGTACCTCAGGGCAAGGAGTCAATCCTAGGTCATTCATCTGAAACTATTCTTTTCCAACCTCTGGGCTTATGATTGGAAGGGTTTTATTAAAGATATCTAAAGTGCCCTCAGGGCTTTTCTTCCATTGTTCTGACTGTATTCAGTCCAATCTTTTCTATCATTTGAAAGTTCTGCCATGCTTTCAGCCTTCTCTGCCAAACACACCTTTTTACCCTTTACCACATAGACAAGCTGCAAATTTGCCAATTTTTCTGCTCTGCTCCACTTTTATTTATCTAACTTATTTTAAATTATCTTGTTCCCCTCTCACTTCACTAAATGCACTTAGCAATAAATGCATTTCTTTCCATATTTTGTCTTGAAATTTTATTTACCAGATTATCACAACTTTTAAATTTAAAATTCAAAAAAGACTTATGACATGTACATTTTGCAGCCAAATTCTACACCATGATGTAACTCAGATGACCTTTTTTCTGATTTCCAATAATTTCCTCACTTCCTTTGAAATCTTCTCAGAATGACCTTTACTCTCATATTTTTATCAGTATTCTGGCCATTACTATTTGACAAATCTTCAAAGTTTCAGTTCATTTCTAAGGTGCTCTTCAGAGAATTGTTTGTTTGTTTTAGAGAGTTATTTGTTATAGGGAGAAAGCACTTGCTGAAGAGAGACAGATAGAAAGCTAGAAATCACCCCCTTGGGAGGGATGGTCACACTGCAATCTATTCTCCTCTGTTCTCCTCCTGAGATCTTGGGCATATAAGCACACATGCCCAACATGAGTTTAAAGCCACCAGGTCTGGAACTTGAACTCTGGTCAGCCATGTGGGAGTCAAGCGATGTAACCTCTATGCTCTTTGCTGGTCCCAGTTCTTCAAAGGATTCTTAAGACCACCAAAACCTAGGCTTTTCTAAGACTTCACCCCTAAATTTTTGTCTATTACTGAGTTATGAACCTATTTTTTACATTTTTGAATATCTGTAGTAACACAATACAAACAACTATGGCAATTTCTGTCTTGGATCATTAATGTGTTGCTTACAGAAATATCTGAAATCAATAAAATTAAGAGAACAGAGTCTTATTTGACTCATGCACAATTCTACCTCTGTGGAAGGTCCAAAAGCATTGCAAAATGTCAGATGATAGGATCATCAGCAGAGAGGCTGTCGAAAAGAATTTTCCTGTTCTGTTCTTTTTCCACCTCATATAAACACACCAGAACTCAATTACAGAGACCCTACCTTACCTTATCATATGCAAAGTCCCTACCCTGAAACACCATGAAAGATTAAGTTTTCACTTAATACTGTCACAACACAAACAATTCCCTAAACATGAATTTGTGAGGGACACCCAAATTCTATTAGAAAGTTCAAGAAAAATTGGTATTATTTTTTCTTCAAATGTTCAGTAGTAAAGCTATCTGATTCTGGGCTCTTCTTTGACAGGACACATTTTTATTACTGATTCAATCTTACTACTCATTATTGGTTTGTTAATGTTTCTATTTCTTTGTGATTCAATCATGGTAAGTTGTACATGCTAGGATTGTGTCCTTTTCCTCTAGGTTTTCCAATTCTTTGTTGTACTTTTGATTATAAAAGTCTCTATAATGATTCTTTAAATTTCTGTGGTATCTATTTTGATGCCTCGTTTTCAACTGCGATTTTATTTGAATCTTCTTTCTTTATTTTTCTTAGTCGATCTTAAAGTATGTCGATGTTTATCTTTTAAGAAAACTGACTCCCTTTTGTTAATATTTTCTATTTCATAAGTCTATTTTGTTTATTTCTGTTCTCATAGTTATCCATTCTTTCCTTCTACTAATTTGGGGTTTGGTTTGTTATTACCTTTCTAGTTCCTTAAGGTGTGATGTTAGTTTTTTATTAGAAATTTTTCTTTTTTGATATACACATTTTTTACTACAAACGTCTCTCTTGAAACTGCTTTTGCTGTATCTAATCAATTTTGATATATTCTATTTCTATTTTTATTTGTCTCAAGAAATTTTTCAGTTTACTTTTTAATTTCTTCATTGATCCATTGCTTATTTGAAAGTGTTGTTATTTAATTTCTATTTGTAGTTATAGTCTTCAAGTTTCTCTTCTTAATGATTTCTAGTTTTATTCCATTGTGGTCAGAAAAGACACTTGGTATGATTTTGACTCTTTAAAAATTTGTTAAGCCTTATTTTGTGACCTGATATTTGACTTATCCTGGAAAATATCTATGTGCTATTAAAAAGAATGTGCATTTTGCAGAACTTGAATGGAATTGTCTAAAAATGTAGGTCCATTTGGTTAGGGGTAGTTTGACTCCAATGTTTCTTTGTTAATTTTCTGTCTGAGTGATCTGAACAATACTGAAAATGGGATGTTGAAGCTCCAAACTATCTGTATTACAATGTATCTCACCTTTAGGTCTATTAATATTTGCCTTATAATTTAAGAGCTCTGATATTTGGTGCATATATATTAAAATTGCTATAACCTCTTACTGAATTAACCCCTTTGTTATTTCATAAAAACATTCTTTGTCTCTCTCTCCTTTTTTTTTTTTTTTACAGATTTTGATTTATAGTCTATTTTATCAGGTGTAAGTATAGATACTCCGACTCTTTTCTGATTTCCATAGGCATGGAATATCTTTTTCCATTCCTTCACCTTCAGTCTATGTGTATCCTAATGGGTGAGTGAGTTTCTAATAAACAGCATATAGTTGTTGTTTATCCATTCAGTCATTCTGTCTTTTAACTTAAGATGTAAAAATAATAAAATAAAATAAATAAAATAAAATAAAAAATAAATTGCCAGAGGATATGTGTGCTCACCAGACAAAGACAGAGGGAAAGTGAAAAAGCACCCCTCATGGGAAATGGTCACACTGCAGTCCCTTCTCCTCCATTTCTCCCACCTTTCAGGATTTCGGGCATGCATGCACACATGTCCAGCATGTTTCTTAAGTTGCTGGGTCTGGGACTTGAACTATGCTCCTGGCTATGTGAGATCGAGTCATCTGAACTACCACACCTATGGCTGACCTGAGGAATTTAATCTATTTATATTCGAGGTAATTACTGATATGTACCACTTACTCCTATTTTGTTACTTGTTTTCTAGTTATTTTGTACTACTTCTTCCTTGATCTGCGTTCTCTTCTCCATTATTTCTCAAATTACCTTGCTCTCGAGTTACTGTCCAAAATCTTTCATTATTTTTATTTCTTTTTTCTCTATTTTTGTCCTAACTATAGATGTTTCATAAGTTTTGCCATAACCCTCTTTTCACACCATTCTATTTAAAAATCACTTTCCTTAAGTAATTTATCCAGACTGAAGTCTTCACACATACCTATGTCTTGGTATTTCCTAATACTAACTTTCTTTGCACAATGCTCTCTTGGACTCCAGATTCGTATTCACTTAATGCTTAAACTTTTGTGATTTAATACCCAATGACTTCTAACTCAAGTCAAGTTGATCATCGTCTTTAAAATGAGCTCTCACTAATTCATTCATCAAGTCAATAAATATTCTTGAGCCTATAGTATGCACCAGGTACTGTTTTTTTTGCATTGGAGCTTCACTAGTGAACAGGGAGACCAATTCTTATAGCACTTACTTCAGATTCTCCCTGTAAATGGATTTTCAGTATTGTATTTCTGACCTCTACTCCTCTCCACTAACTTTTTCTAGTCTTTTGGTCACTTTCTAATGTATTCAGGATTAAATTTAAGCTTAATTAATATTTAAAAAGTAAAGGAAAAAAAATTAGTAATCTAGCCAATCCTTACAAGTAGGTTTATTTTTGGCCAAAGTTTTGCATTTATATAACTTTTAATTTATCATGTGAGCAATTCTCTAAATCACTCTTAGCTTTTGCCCTTGCCATTTTGTCTATCTGGAACACTTTTTCTTCCTCAGCCCTGCCCCATCTAGCTATTAACTACTTATTCTTTGATGCACAGTCAAAATGTCAGTTCTTCTATAATCATTCTATTTCCTTAGTTTGTATTACATGCTCTTCTCTATACTTTTATCAACATTCTATATACTCCTATCTCATCACTTACCAAAGTTATGGTAAGTATTTACTTTTTCCATCTCAGTCCAAGTAATTTCTGAGCAAATAGAAAATAGGAACTTCATCGCTGTCCTCCCTACCCTACCCCATGTCAGTATTCTTTTGGTAGCCTCTACATTCTAAATCCATTCATCCTTGTTCTGCTTCTTAACTCTACAGCTGCACCATGTAAACATTTCTCCTTTGCCAAATAACTTGATATTAGTTGGTAGAGAGTACTAAAGAAACAAGTTAAATTAAAAAAATAGACTTTCTTGGTTGAGCCTCTACATGCCCTTGTTTTCTTGGCCATTTGGTAAACTTTTAGTAGGGACCAGGTCTGACCTGACTGCACTGTCTGCTGAGTTTCTCAGTCATTCTGTAAGATATTTTTTTTAAGACTAGGAATAAACTTACCCTTCCCTTAGTAGGTTACTCAGTCCCTCTGTAGGTCATTTTATTTTTAGTTTTTTAATGCAGTACATAATATAGTTGCTGTTTTCTATGTTTGCTATTTCATTAGGCTCTGAGTCTTTTAAAAATCATATTTGCTAATTAATAATTCTATGTGTGTGTGTGTGTGTGTGTGTGTGTGTGTGTGTGTGTATTTTAGGCAGAGTCTCTCCATGTCATGATTCTCTTGCCTAAGGCTTCCTTACCCCACCCCACCCTAAACAGCTGATACAATAGGTACATACTATCATACCCAGCCCTCTAGGGTGGGAATTGAACCCGAGACTTCTATATGACCTACTCTTGCAAAGAAGCAGTGTCCAGTGTATAATGGTGCAGCTATGCTGAGTTAACAATTTCCAATATTAAATTTTCTTTGTTACAATGGTGTGATTTCTGTCTCCTAGTTGACACTAACTAATGCTAGGGATAGCGCAATACTGAGCACATATTGATAATCAAGTAAATTGTGGTTGGATTTTTATATAATGATTATTGAAAAGGATTAAAGTTCTAAATTGCTAAATCACCCTGAAGGGCTAGATGTGAGAATCACTGAGGATTTGGCTTCACTGAAGATGGCAACCATTTGCATATGAGGACCAAGACAGAACCATTGATCACACCATGATTCTGAGTCTGAGAGCTAGGAAAATGGTGGTACTGATAACAAAAAGAAACTACAGAGGGAGGATTTCTTTGGAAAGAGATGGTAATTATTTGATTTAGTTTTTGTAATAGCTTGCTAATCTCTTAAGGAGATGGGATTTTCTGAAGTCCCTAGAGTATATATATGGTCATATTAATCAAATTACTCTACTTAAACATATAATCCAAATATCTCAAAGAATAGTATACTGGACAAAATATCTCTTTCTCATATAACAGTTCAATGCCAATGTTTGGCAGGAAAGCTTTCAGATGGTAATTTAGAGATTCAAGCTCGCTCCATCTCATGGCTCCATCTTCCCCCAGAAGGCCTCTGCTGGAGTGACTACATCTAATAGAAGATGGGAAAGAACATGAGAAATTGCATTTGTCAGATTCAGATACCTAGGACGTGTCCAGGTGGAGAAGAAAAAGAAGGAAGAATAGTCCGTATCTTTTTTGATCCGAATAGATTATATTAACTATGAGGGTTTATGTGATGTGGTCCTGAGTGAAATTCCTTGAAATATATGAGAAATTAATAAAAATGTCCTTTTTAAAACAATATTACTTTTTGTATTGGCTTTTCATTAGGACTTGTATGTAAAATTAACCGATTAGTTTACTCTCAAAATAATGGCTCTGATCAGTGACTGCAAGATAGATTGTATGTTACTTAGAAGAGTTATCGTCCTAACTAAACAGGTACAACTGACAAGGAATACTCAACTGTGACCACTCACTTTTTGTAAGCATTCTTCACACCTTTTCAGAAGAAAAGTCATCTCATCAAAATTTTACCTCTCAAGTGTAACAGTAATAACACTTACTTAAACTTCACTGTGTGCCACACTGTGCTGTGACTGAAATATATAGGCCAGTTTACTGAAGCCTAACAACTGCTGGGAGAGGCACAGGTTTAGCCCTCACCAAGGCACTGAAACGTACTTCTCCCGTGTTCAGAACACATGGAACCTCAACTCTGTATTCTATTGGAGGCATTTTCCTTTCTCTACTTGGGCTACTATACCTTGTAGAGACTATCTAGAGTGTTAACAAGTGGAAACAGGTTGTAAAAAGAAATGTCATTTTTTAAAATCTTTTTTTATTATTATAATAATTTTGTTTATATTACATTGAATCACATATATCTTTACGGTGTATTACATTTCTTTTTTCCAGAAGAAATACCTTGCATATAAGTCAAGACAAAGACATTACTACCCACATCATCATCACCAAATAGCTTTTCATTTTTTTCCAGATTACTATTATTATTATTCTCATTATTTTAATTAAACATTCAACCACTATACATCATTTTGCTTGTAAAAAGAATTTACCCAACATGAAATACTTCTCAGACCAGTCCAGTTGAGAATACTATACATGTTATCATCAACAGGTAATAAACCATTTCTGTGTCCCACTAATGTCATGTCTCTCTATTTGTTCTGTTGCTATCCTTCTCTATACGCTTCCCTTCTTTTGCCCCGTTCCACACTGTCTTTATCACCCCTAACTATTTTCACTGCTTTTATGACTTCCAGTAAGAAATGTCATTATTTTTTCTGCTAAGAATTTTCAGTTTTGGGGGACCAGCAGTTAGCATAATGGCTATGTCGCTGGACTCCCACATAGTCGACCGCGGTTCGAGCCTCGGACCCAGTGACTTAAACTCACGCCGGGTGCGTGTGTGTGTGAGCCCAAGATCCTGAGAGGAGAATGGAGGAGAAGGGATTGCGGCGTGGCCATCCCTCCTGGGAGGTGATTTCTCGCTTTCTGTCTCTCTGTCTCTCTCGGTCTGTCTGACGAGCGCACGCGCCCTATAGCAAAAACCTCTCCAAAGGAAAAAAAAAGATTAAAAAAAAGGATTTTCAGTTTTGCAAGTGAGAATTCATAATTAATTCCCCCAAAGAAAAAATAGTAACATATAGTTTTATATACTATATTATTATTATAAATATAATACTTTGCCAGCCCGGATGTTCATTCTTTTAATATTTTTCTTGTTACTTTCCATCCTTCAGTTCTATCTTGAATTTCATTCAAGTAAATCTTAAAAATTTCACTGAAGTAAAATTTTCCGTGATCATTTGATCTAGAGTAGATTCTCCTAATATGTGAATAACACTCTCTCAACTTATTCAATATCATTTATCATAATTTATTATAATACATTTATTTTTGGTTCATTTATATAACGTTAAAGTCCTTACCTTTACTTCTATTTTATATTCATTCATTCAACAAGTCTGGTAAAAGAAAGAGGGATAAGACTATGGTTATAGAGATCTACAAAGTCAAATAATTTAGCATACATGAAAGAATCATGCTCAAGTTTGTAGTATTGTGTAATAAGTTATCTCAAAATTTAGGGACTTAAAGCAACAACCACTTCATTATACCACATGATTTTGTGGTTACATTTGGATGGAGCCTAGCTGGATGACTTCATTGTTTCCCTGGTGGTAGGGATGGAGGTTCCTTGGCAACACTCAGCTCATGGGTTCAGCTGGTCTATAGGTCTAAAATGACTCTACTTTTCTTTCCAGCTCTTTGTTGGGTGTTCATGGGTAGAAGGCTTAACTGGATCCTTTTTAACATGGAGATCTCTGGTTGGCATGGCAGCTCCAGGTTCCAAAAGCAATTGTTCCAGCACACAAGAAAGAAACTTTGTTGTCTTTTATGAATTAGGCAAGGAAGGCCTATAGAGTTATTTCCTGCATATTTTGTTGTGTGAAATAGTTGCAGGTCCATGTAGATTGTAAAGGAGCAGTATATTGAGTCTCCATTAAGACATGTCATAGAATTTGAAATCACGTATGAAAACCTCAGCTATGGTGCTGGTTTAGCTCTGGATAAGCAATAATCAGAAATCATACCCTACCCTTAAGGAGAATATAAAAAGAGTGAGAAATTATTCTTTAATATTTATAGTTCAAAGAAAAAATGATCACGGGGACCAGCAGTTAGTGTAATGGCTATGTCGCTGGACTCCCATGTAGTCGACCGTGGTTCATGTTCCGGACCCGGTGGCTTAAAACTCACGCCAGGTGCGTGTGCGTGCGTGCCCAAGATCCCAAGAGGAGAACGGAGGAGAAGGGATTGCGGCGTGGCCATCCCCCCTGGGGGGTGATTTCTCGCTTTCTGTCTCTCTGTCTCTCTCTCTGTCTGTCTGGCGAGCGCACATGCCCTATCACAAAACCTCTCAAAAAAAAAAAAAAAAAAAGAAAAGAAAAATGATCAGGTTATCAGGAAAGTCATAATATATCTTCTTATGTTTTTCTCTGCAAAAATGAGTTATGACTTTCCCAATGATCCAATATATTCCATTGAGAACACATTATTTATTTATTTATTATTTATTTTGGAGAGTTTTTTGCTATAGGGTGTGTTTGCTTGCCAGAAAGACACAGAGAGATAGAGAGACAGAAAGCAAGAAATCATCCCCCAGGGGATATGGCCATGTGGCTATCCCTCTTGGGATCTTGGGCACGCATGCACATGCGCCCAGCGTGAGTTTAAACCACTGGGTCCAGGATTTGAACCACGGTCGACTACGTGGGAGCCCAGTGACATAACCATTACGTCAACCGCTGTTCCCAAGAATACATTATTTTATACATATCTGGAACATTAGAGAGAGCGCATTTCTTTCCCTCTCTTCTCTATTCACCAAATCCTATTTATCTTTTAATTTCAAACCACATTTTCACCTTGTAGATTGAATTATAATTGATTTAGATTGGGGTCAGCAGATGGCATGGTGTTCAAGAGCACTGGACTCCCACATGGCTGACTGTGGTTGAAGTCCCAGACCTAGTGACTTGCTTTCTCACTTTCTCTTTCTCTTTCTCTCACTCACTCTGTCCCTCTCTGGTCAAATTTAAATAAATAAGTGGATAAATGAAGGTTAATAAAATGGTTCTTTGAAAAAAAATGATAATTGATCAAAATTAAATATGAGCATTTGTAACTTGAAGTCCTCCTATGTTAGTCAGAACAACTCTTTGTTTCTACTGTACTCCTAGAATGCTATGAAAGTATATTTACTATATGATTTATCACCATACATGCAATAATTCTGTTTCTTTTGTTAGACTATGTGTGCCCAATAATTCTGGTATATTATTTTAATGTGGCACAAAGTACAAACACAATAAACAGATATTAAATAATGAGTACCACAAAAAACATAATGCACAGCAAATTTAATCCATAAGTGTGGAACAAAAAATCCAAACCATTCGTTAAACAGATTTTTGTGACTAGGAACTATAATTATAATAGTATTATATCATTTCTGTGTGGAAATTCATTTCAAGTTCTAAACTAGCAAGTAGGAAACATTTGGAACTCCATCATTGCTTAACTCATATCATAATTTCTATTTTATCTGGATGAGTAAGGAGCTCCACATTAATTTGCACACTCTGAGAAGTTTCCGGAACTCCAGGGTATTTTAGTCTCAAATAGTAGATAAAAACACAGATTTCAGTGTCAAACTGCCTTCCTTTAAATTCATTCTTCAGCACTCATTAACCTCAAATCTTTTACAGTTACTGTTTTCCATCTGTAAAATGGGAATAGCAGTAACTATGTCATGAGGCTGTTGTAAACAGTTAAGTTATTCAGGTCAAACATTTAGAGCACAGAGGAGGTATTTATCAAATATACTCCATGGTTCCTTAACTTCAATCAAAACAATCAACACTTATTTAAAATATGTCAAACTTCTTTTTCTTACATTGGAGATCTTTGACTTAAGCAACTCATACAACTCCTTTTCACTGCAAACATTTTAACAATGCTTTTTACATAAAACTTACATCTTGGTTTACAAAGTTCTTTCATGTTTATCGTTTATACCCTTTTAAAAAAATGCCTATAGACTTCAACTCTGTCAAGACAAGATCTACGTATTGACTTGTCTATGCAAAAAGAAATAGCCTGTTTGAAAATACATATTTAGAATAATTTGTAAATTAACTTCTAGAATTCTATTATTCTAGGAATTACATAAAATTTTGCATGTAATATATCTATTAAAATAAATATACTGAAAAATGTAAAAATAACACATTTCAGCTTGGAAATTTTTGTAATTCAAATTTAACGGTGTAACAATCCATATTAAGTACTGATAGCATTAATATTGCTTATAATTGGGCACTAGCAGATGGCGTAATGTTTACATCACTGGACTCCTACATAGTCGATCACAGTTCCCGTCCTGGACCTGGTGGCTTAAATTTCGTGCTAGGTGCTTATGTGTGTGTGCCCAAAAGAGGAGAATGGAATAGAAGGACCTGTGGCATGGCTATCATCCCTCGGGGGTGATTTCTTGCTTTCTGTCTCTATCTCTCTGGCAAGCATACACACCCTATAGCAAAAAATCTCTCTCTAAAAAATAATTACTTATAATTGAAATATTTATTTATATTACCTTATCTTTTCAAGGGTTAAAGTATCTTCATTTTGGCATTTATATTTTAAAGGCAAAAACTAATGCTCTTCAAAAAGAAAAGAATTAAATTACCAAACTGCTGAGAGTATCTGCATTTTCACAGTCTTTCCATATGCTTTAGAGGTCAAAGCTGAAGTATTTTTAAATTGCATCACTTGTTACCTCAGAAGAAAATATATCCTAATTTCTATAAGGACTTATCAAGTAAGTTATCATCTGTCTATATATATATAGTGTTTCTTTCAGAGGCTAATAATCTGTCATAATACTGAAAAAATTAACAATGAAATTTATATGACACTTGTAAATTGTGTTTGAACCTGCACGGACATTCAAGTTTTATTTCCCATGAAGACACCTGCCCAGAGATTCCTCAAGATTATAAAAAAACAAATACCTTAATATTTAATGGGGAGAAAATCAAGTTTCTTTTTTTTTTTGCCAAACCAGTATTTGCTCAATTTTCTTCTCCTGTGGTGTATAGATTCTGAAAGATACCTCTTCAAAAGGTATTTTCTTTCCCCACAGAAGAGTGAAGAAAATAAAATTATGCCCCAAAAGATACTCAACCTACAAATTAAAACTTGAAGACAGGACGAAATCGTGTTTGACTTTGCACCTCACTTGAGGTGCATGTTCCCTACACAGCACATAACTCTAACAAAATAAAGCACTATTCTTCAGACTTAATAAACAGGCTAAAGTCCTGGCCATAGTATTTAGCCTTGGATTTCAGTGTGTGTTTTATAGAAAATACTAGGAAAAGAGAGTATACAGAAAAATGAAGTAACTAGGTAGGTAGCCACTAATTAATGAAAAATAGAGTCCTAAATAACTCTAAATATTTAGGTTTGATAGTTTAAATGTGCTTACAGGGGTGGCTATTAGCCTGTTTGAGAGATGGTCAGTTTATTCATGGGACAATGCAGGTCTGTTGGAGGTACCGCTGTGACAGGAAACAAAGAGTTGGGGCAGCCCCACCTCACCCATTCTGCTCTGCTGCAACACCCTTTCACAAAGCCCCTTTTAACTGGTCCTTTATTCTGGATGTTTACTCTTTCTGATTCAGGTCTCTTTTTGCTATCTCATGCACGGCATTCCCAACTGTCTAGCAAACTGTACCCTAAACATACTCTAATCACAACGTCTGCCAAGGAAGAAAACTAACCTCAAGCTAAGAATTCAATAATTTGGTATAAATGTTTTGTGAGTTGTCACTTTTTACAAAACTGTGACCAAAGGAACTCTTGCACAAGCTAAAGGAAAGTTCCTGGAGAGAAACAAACTGCAATAACAAGGGGAAATTACAATAGAAGCTTTTTTTCAGTTTTTCCCCCCCCTTGGTATTTCAAATAAGCATGAGTAAATATTGTTGCCTGAGTAATATGAGAATGGCAGAATCTAGTATCTGCTGTGTTACAAAGCTGGTGTGTTTAGTTTGGAGGCTGATTTTATTCTGTTTTATTCTTTTTCACAAATGTTTAAGTCCTTGAATGTGAGATAAATGAATGCATATATATTACTCTATGAAGTTATCTATAAATATAAATATATACAATATGTGGTTACACATACTTCACTTTGTAAGATGTAATAGGGGCTGGGGGAGGCTTTTAAATAAAGACCTCAAAGTTATTGATCAAGAAAATGAACAAAATAAAATTCAAACAATTTCTAATTTTTTGAAAAGTATAGTCAAATCAGGAAATATTTAAAATGATGTCACCATTATGGCTGTAAATGTCAACATTTATGAAATTGTATACACAAATTCTGAGTCATGTGTGTAAATAGATTCTATTTATTCTTGCTATATGAGAAACTACACTAAATTTAAAAGGTATTTTAAATAATAGAAAATGAAATACTGGAAAGTCTATGAAAAACTTTTACCTTTAACTTGGATTAAATTACTGGTATTAAATCCAATGAAAATCAGTAATTTACTATTTTGTATTTTTTTAAATATAAAAAAGTGTCAGTTTTTATTTTTTTAAACAAAAGCATATTTCAAACACTGTAGAAATCCATGTTATAGGACTCAAAATTTGGAATAGCATTACTTTACTATAATGTTGTGGTTTTTTTCCCATCCATCTAATTTAAAGTTCTAAGTTAAAATAAATCTTTCAAATTAAGGAGAAATGTTACTGTTTCCTATACATGCATGTTTACTTTAGAAACATGTTCATGTTCGATCTATGATTTAAGCTTTGATTTTTAAATTATTTAATTACTTATGATTTTATCTCTTTAATTGATAACAGAAAAGTTACATAAACAGAAAATTTCACCCATTTCTTTAAACATGCAGCTCATATGTGTGTGTTTAATTAGGATAATCCTTCTCTTCTAAAATCTCTGATACTTTCAATAAAGCGCATGAGCATGCGGCAATGATGACCCTTAAAAGCAGTCATAAATTTAGTCGCTGGGAAATGAGAAGGCTTCACAGATGACTTAATTTGCTGTGGGAACCTGCGCTTCCTCCGTGTGTAACCTCTGCATTTTGCTGCCTGTGACCTTCAGCAACATCCACCTGCTGGAAGCCATGTTTGATTCTCTGACCAGGGAAACGCCTGCTTGACAGCAGAATGGTATCATAGGACAGAGTGATGGAATTTTTCTTTCTCAGTCATCATTAAGGGGGTTCCCCCTACGGTGAGGGGAATGAAAAGTACGATTTAATGTTCTCTGGAGAGTGGCAGGGGGAAAAAAGGCTCAAAGCCTCACATGCTGCTTTCGGAGTGGGTCATTTCAGTCCTTGTGGCGAATGGGATGTCCCAGTGGAATTTGCCATAGACTGGCCTGAAAAGAAAGGGATTAAGACCCTTTTAAGGATGGAAATGTAACAAAAGGACCACTTTTATGATGTAGCAGCATAAAATAAGGGGCTCTATTGTGCAACTGATTGCTAAAGATCTTTGAATTGGGTAGCCTAGCCTGGTAGGCCCTGTTCCCTGAGGGTTTAGAGGCTCGTTCAGAATAGTATGTCCACTAGAATCAGAGTTCTCTCATTTAGGGGTAAGTAAGAGATTATCAGTTTGTTCCTACATGATTTTTTTTTTCCACACCTACCAAAAAGTGGCCTGTGGGGAGATTATACTCTAGTGAAAGTTGCTGCTAATTAAAACAAGTAATTAGTGTTCCTCCAGGCTTTGCGGTTTCACTCACTTTTGCCCGCCAGACAGCATTAGTTTAAAAGCAATCCAATTTCTAGCAATAACAGACTGTAAAAAAGTCATTTAACAAGTATATAAGTGTAAGGTTACAGTTCAGGCGTTGATTTATCTCTTCTGGCCTATTTAGAAATACTGTAGCAAAGTTGAAGAGAAAAAGTTAAACAGCTCTTAAGAAATTAACATTAAGAAAAGACCACATGCCTCAGTCCATTTACAAAAAAAAAAAAAAAAAAAAAAATGACAAGCAAAAACTGGGAGCGTCTGAGACTTCCTAAATTGCATTAAGAAACCAAAATTGGATTTAATGCTGTTTTCTCCTAGAACCCTCACTTAGCATTTTGTAAACAGATCATTTCATTAAGTCCTTTTGTTTCTTCTCCCGCCTTTGCTGAAACAGGGACTTTTTATTGACTGATTCTCATTGAAATGAATTTGAGCAGTAGAGTTGAACACAACTCGTTATTACCTCTTTTTTTTCCCACAATTCCAAAATGACTAGCATGGTTTGATTTTGCATATCTGGTGGGAGGATTTAGTTAAACTAGAGAGATCTTCAGAGTGATTAAAATGTTTTATTATAAAATGATGTTACAGAAATTAATATAAAAAGACCATACCTACCCTGAATTCATAGCATGCTAAAATTCTGGTCTAATGGCTCAGTTTTTGTAATCTGACATTCTTCTACAATTGCTGCCTTTGCCGCTTAAAATACTCTATTTCTGAGGTTGAGATCCTCAAAGACATGTATGCAATTGTGCAAGCAATTCAATATAGCTCATCATGAAAATCAGTTGTAACTCTATTTTAACAAGTGAATTCATAATACTTTAATGAATGCAAAATTTTCAGAATTGTGCATTTACAATGCCATTATTTTTTTTTTCCGAAAAAAGGATGCTGACTGTTCCTCTGCAAGACAAAAAAAATCTTTCCTTGGCTATGCATTTTGTATAGTGCTATTTATATAGAGAATATTGTATGTGGAAAGGCATTTATTATAAACTGTTAATACCACAGGAATGTTAGCTATTATCTCATATTCCACAGTGGATTCTGAATTTAGTCATCTTTTATAATGGATTGCAATTAATGAAGTATTAAGTAACCTGATTTTGATCATTTTAGGTTAAAATAAGACTATAGACCTATCATATTTTAAATATCAATTTAGAATATGAAGATGTCTTTTATAAAGTGGCAGCTTGTTCAAATTATTGAAATAAATTTTCATCATGTAACTTATGAACTCTAAAACCATATTTTAGAGTTTCAATGTATGCTTGTTTTTTTTCCTTCAAATTTATTTCCTATGATCACTTAAAGAAGACAACTTTGGGTCACCAAGTTTAAAAAGAGTTTTACATGTATGTAGCATAGGGTAAGTAAGTAGACTTTATTTGAATCTTTCCTTAACTTATAAAAATAACTATGAGAAGAAAAAGATATACTTGGTGATAACTTTTTTCTAAGAAGAAATAAATAAAATAAGAGAGACTACCTTTATTACTAAGTGTATTTATTGTTTATATCATGTTTACAATAGATACACTCATCTTCAGAAATTATATATTTCATGTTTATGATAGATACACTCATCTTCATAAATTCTAAAATCAACTTATAGTCCTTGCAGAAAGTCAGCCGTCATGTTGAAAGTGATTTCTGTGTGTCACACCTCTTTCCTGTTAATTAGAACAATGCCACCTGGCATTTTAAGTCAATTTTTTGGTTTGGGATGCTTTTGTCTAATAGTAAAAATTCTCCTTTCAAAATCAGTCTTTGATGGCGCTCGATTTTCTAAAATCGAATTAAAGTTACATCTATCAAGTCTTCTTTTGAGCTAAGAATTTGCTTTTTATTTCAAGGCTGATAAGCTGGAGAATATGACTGCGGCAGGACAGGTCTAGGGCACCAGAGGGCAGACCGTACAGAGATGTGGCAGGGCAGTCTGAGCTCTTTACCGAGCAGGGTGGGACCATCAGGGCTGCAGTAATAGCTCCCATCTTATGTATTAAGCCATATTTGCACAACAATTTCATTATAAACAAAGATCATCTTTAGAAGTAATTTTAAAATAGCAAATGTATCAATGCTGAGTCTCAAGTAAAAGAAAACAATTCCCTCAGCCAAATGTCTTTTGTACAAGATTTCAGTGGTCATTTGATTCTGTTTTAAAGATAATGTGACCTTAAGATTCACCCATTTCTTAAATGCACATCTGAAATATAATTGTTTTCATTTGTAGTGGAAGTTTAAAAATAAAAAAAACAACAAAATAACCCTTTGTGATGGATTCTGTTGCTTCCCAGGGTCTTCATGTAGTCACAGGAAACCCTAACTACACAATTAGTATTAAGACTAATGTCTCAAAGAGTTCAATAGCAATTTTGTTAAAAAATAGAACTGAAAATAATGGCAACTCCAAGTCCTCCCTACACTTTATTCCTTGCAATACAGCTATTCAATCTAAGTTCACTCAGCTAGGCCATACAGTCTCAGAAGACAGGAATGATGTGATCTTTGTATAACGTAATAAAGATCAATAAATGTTTATTAAATTTCATAGAATCACATTTCTTTGACTTTTTAATCAAGATTTTACTAAAAATATAGTGCCAAATAATGAACTTTTCTTTATAACAATCATTCAGAAGTTCCTATAGATATAAAGAAGGACCCAGTCCCAATGATGCAGGTGTAGAGGTGTTGCTCTGTGACACTGAGGCCATGTGGAAGGCTCAGGGTTCAAGTCCCAGGATTACCTGAGCACACAGGGTGTGCCTGTGGGTGTAGTTGGCTAGAAGGGATAATGATGACTTTTCCAGTATCATTTTGGCTTTTTGAACCTAAATGAAGACTTTTATATTTAATTCTATTAAATTTTGTTCTGTAAACTTGCCAGTTATAGTAATTATTTAATTACACTTTTAATGAGAGAGGTATATTTGACACAGTCTAATTATGTCATGATCCTCCAGCCCCAAACTCCTGGTTAGCTAGAATTATAGGTATGTACCACCACACCTCAACTAAACAGGTTGGGCCGAGAAACGAACCTGAGCCTCCCACGTGGCTCCTGTCAGCCACCATGCAGTGGCACTCTGCTGCTTTCACCACCATAGCTGGGCCTTACCTTCTTTTTCATTCCTGAAATTTCCATTCTCTGAAAAGCCAATGGCCATGCAGACCATTACAATTCCCGCCCCTCAGAGCCAACACTATTGTACTCAACTTTCCCAGGTTCACTTTATTCTTGTTTTTGTTGTTGTTGTTTTGTTTTTGTTTTTGTTTTTGGAGAGGTTTTTGCTATAGGATGCATGCCCTTGCCAGAAAGACAGAGAGACAGAAAATGAGAAATCATCCCCCAGGGGGAATGGCCACGCTGCAAATCTCTTCTCCTCCATTCTCCTCTTGGGATCTTGGGCACGCACGTATATGTGCCCGGCGTGAGTTTAAGCCACTGGGTCCAGGACTTGAACCGCAGTCAAGTACATGGGAATTCAGCAATGCAGCCATTATGCCAACTGCTGGTCCCCAGGCTCACTTTATTCTTAAGAAATTTTAAAAACTACTTCAATCCTCTCTCTCTAGAGAATTGCCTTTTCTGTCCCTCTCTTGTCTGATGCTACTTGTCACCTATATCTTTGATGATGGAACCATTTACTTACCTGCATTTCTTCTTCTTCAGCATAATAGCTACCATTCATTGAGTGCCTCCTATGTGCAACCACTATTCTAAATACATTTCTCTCAATTTCATCTCAAGTATTCTCTAACTGGCATATAAGAAAAAAAAAAAAAAAATACTGCTGTTATCAGCATTTTACCAATTAGTAAAGTGAGGTGCAGAGAGGTCATGTCCCCAAGATCATATAATTAGATGACAAAGCCAGACCTTTAGAAAGCAGTTCAATGATTTTACTCTTAATTTTATGTTTTCAAGACTTTCCTTTAAATTTATTCTTTTTGGTTGAGAGAGAGGGCAGGAGAGAGAGAGGAAGAAAGAAAGGAAGAGGAAAACAGGAAAACATGACAAGGTCTTGGTCTTGTCATGCCATGATCAACATCATACCATGATCGACCCTCCTCCCAGACTTACAACCACATAGGATCACAGAAACCCACATAGGCAAGCCTAGAGTGTTCTGGTCAACCAGGAAACTAAATCCTAGGACGTTCCGGTTATGGCTTCAGCATTACACAGAAGCACCCTGCCCGCTGCAGGTTGCTGTGGCTAGGTCTCAAGTCTTTTATAACATAAAACCATCTTCTATTTTAAAATGGATGTCCAAGAATCAAGACTCTTTTTCCTTCAACATTTTTTTTTTTTTTTGAGAGTTTTTTTCTATAGTGCACATGTGTTCACCAGAAAGACAGAGAGACAGGAAATAAGAAATCATCCCCCAGGGGGATTGGCCATGCCATAGTCCCTTCTCCTCCATTCTCCTCTCGGGATCTTGGGTACACTCGCAAACATGCCCAGCGTGAGTTTAAGCCACCAGATCCAGGACTAGAACCATGGTCGGATACATGGGAGTCCAGTAACATAACCATTATACCATCTGCTAGTCCCTTCTCTCAACATTTTTTATTTTATTTTTTTTTTTTCTCTCTTTTTTTTTTTTTTTTTTTTTTTGGAGAGGTTTTTGCTATAGGGTGAATGTGCTTGCCAGTCAGACAGAGAGAGACAGAGAGATAGAAAGCGAGAAATCACCCCCCAGGGGGATGGCCACGCTGCAATCCCTTCTCCTCCACTCTTCTCTCGGGATCTTGGGCACACACGCACACACGCCCGGCATGAGTTTTAAGCCACCAGGTCCAGGCTGCGAACCATTGTCGATTACATGGGAGTCCAGCGACATAGCCATTACGCTAACTGCTGGTCTCCCCTCAACATTTTTTAAATGTTTCCCTAAAATCTAGGGAATTTAATAAGTTAAATTATTTTCAGTGTTCCTTTCCATAGTTGTTATTAATTCTAGGTGAATAATATCATCTGGTGCCCACAGGTGGTGTGATGGTTAAGGTACTAGACTCCCACATGGCTAACTGTAGATGGAGTCCTAGACCTGGCAGCTTCACAATCACCCTGGGTGCATGAGCATGCATGTCTAAAATCCTGAGAGGAGAATGGAAGAGACGAGATTGCTGCATGGCCATCCTTGCTGGGGAGGGGTTTTTCACTTCCCCTCTCTCCGTTCTCTGCTTATGAGCATACATGCCCTGTGTCAAAATAATAATAATAATAATACACCCTCCTAAGTTTCTAAACATTCTTCAATAGAAAGGAGAATGGTGAGTAGGAAGGGCATTGGCTATGCAGTCAACCAAGGTTACATTCAAATCTAGCTCTTCTGTTTGCAAGCTGTATCACTTTGGGAAATTTATTTAATTTCCCTTGGGCTTGGTTACTTTGTCTTCTCATTGACGGTAGTATCTACTTGAAGGTATTGCTATGGGAATCAACTTAATACAACTAAAATGATTTAGCACACGCTTTGCACTCAATAATGTGGACTTTATTTGTGCTTTAATTAAGATTAAACTGGAAATTCTTGTTATTATTCTTTAAAAGTTCAACGGAGAAATTTTCTCAAAACTTTGGCCAAGTTTTATCAGATGCTCTATTTTTAGTTTCATTACTTACCATAGTCTACATAGTCTGCTATATATTCATTCATAATTCATTCACTCACTTATTTAGCAAGTACATATAATTATTATACCAGTGTCTGTGTTATATAACAGGAAATCAGAGGTATGGTCCTACGTCCATATAGTGGAATAATGGGATATGAGAAGTAACCAAGGAGCTAAGTTTATGTTAAAATCTGTGTTGAGGTGGCATTATCCACAACTTCTCTCTTGCAGGGTTGTCTGTACTCAACAGTTGCCTCGATTTAGTCTCATCTATAAAGTTAAGAAGTTCAAGTAAATGTTCTCTAGGATCAATTTCACCTCTGAAGTGCTATGTCCCTATAAGCATGTCATAGTTACTTCTCTCTCTTTCATTTCACTTACCATATTTCCATTCTTAGATTTATAGAATTTATTGATAATATGATGCATAATTTGCAACCAGTATCACTTTGCACTCTTCCTATTGAGTCAGGTTTGTTCAAAATAGAACATTCCAAGTCTTGTTCCTGTCCAATTTACCTGATCCCTAGCTGAAAGTGTAAGATTAATAACAAATGATTTGCCTTGTTTTCCTTAATTTTCAGGAACCTCCTAGATCCACTTTTTTTTCCTTTCTTTTCTTCTTTCTTTCTTCTTTTTTTCTTCTCTTAACCATTACTACAGTGGTTTCTCACAGTATATTATAGTGTTATCTGATCATTTCCCCACTCTTTCTCAGATCTTATTACGGTATTTATTTTTGCTTCACATTACGTTGGCTGGACATGTATAGCAGAAGACCTTGGTGGTTGCAATGACAGAACATCAACACACACTCAAGGCCACATTGGAACATCAACCATAACATTCTGGGATTCAAATTTTAGAAAGAGTTATGGAAAAACAACTTTTTTTTTTTTTTTTTTTTTTTTTTTTTTTAAGTTTTTCCCTTACGGCACTTGTGCTCACCAGAGAGACAGAAATTGGGAAAGTGAGAAATCACCCCCTGGGGGAATGGCCACACCACAATCCCTTCTTCTCTATCCTCCTGTTCGGATTTTGGGCATGCATATACACATGCCTGGTGTGATTTTTCAAGACACCCGATCTGGGACTTAAACTGTAGTCAGCCATGTGGGAATCCACATACCATCTGCTGACCCCCGGGAGAAAAAGTCAACCTGCTGTTGTCTGTATGGAATGAGCAAAAACAGAGCCTTGGTGACAAGTCAGTACAGTCCAACATACATATGACATAGGAAGGCTTCATGTACTGACCTTTTCTAATGTTCTCTTGTGGGAGGCTGCACACCAGCGAGTCTGCTGAGGCCATTTTCATGAGTCTCTTACTATTGCCATCTTAGGCTCAGAGAGCAAACAATTACAAAGGCCATAATTGGCTAAACCATACTCTGATTGGCCACTTCCCATAGCAAATCGGTGAGTTTAGAATCTCTCAGATTTGCATATCCGGCACCTCATGATTGGTCCACAAAAGCAACCAATCATAACCCACCTTTTTACTATCCTTCATTCAACCAATCATGGCCCACCAACATGTATATAACCATGATCCCTGGCCCACAATCGCCGGACGACCCTGAAGACTCTGAAGAGTTGTGACACCGCGTCGCGTCGTCTCTGGACGACCCTGAAGACTCTGAAGAGTTGTGACACCGTGTCGTCTCCAGATGACCCTGAAGAGTTGTAACACTGTGTCATCTCCGTGCTGCCCACAATAAACGGACGACCCTGAAGAGTTGTAACACTGCGTCGTCTCCGTGTTGTAACACTGCGTCGTTTCCGTTCGTCCCCGTCTCTCACTCCTTCCCTCAGGAAACCTGTTCGACTGTCCCTCGGATCGGGAATCTGAGAGATTCTAAGCTCACCGATTTGCTATGGGAAGTGGCCAATCAGAGTATGGTTTAGCTAATTGTGGCCTTTGTAATTGTTTGCTCTCTGAGCCTAAGATGGCAATAGTAAGAGACTCATGAAAATGGCCTCGGCAGACTCGCTGTTGGGCAGCCTCCCACATTCCCTAACTCCCAAGTTCTGTTATTGTTTTTTTTTTTTTTTTTTTTTTTTTTTTTCCTTGCACGTATGACACTTTTGCTTGTTTATTATATGTCTCTTATCCTGGTATGTAAACTTAATGAGAAAAAAGTTCAATGACTACAGTGCTATCAGAAAATTCCTCAAATACTCAGAGAATAAATGACATGAACTGGATAATATGACATGTCAGTGCAATGAAAACAAAATGCTTGTTAGTATCATACAGTGTATGGAGGGACACTTTAAAAAATTTGACAGAAGGTGCATGCCCTCACAAGAGAGAGAGAGAAAGAAAGAGAGAAAGCATCCCCATAGTGCATGGTCACTCCACTATCCCCTCTCCTCCATATTTCCACTCAATTGGGATTTGGGACACAAATGCACATGGACCTAGCATTAGGCTACACCCAACTCAAGAGACACTTTTTTAAAGATATAATCTGGGGACTTGGGACCAGCAGATAGCATAATGATTATGTTACTGGATTCCCATGTAGTCGACCATCATTTGAGTCCTGGAGTGACTTACACTCATGCTGGGTGCATGTGCCCAAAATCCTGAGAGGAGACCAGAGGAGATGGGGTTGAGATATAGCATCAACCCTGGGGGGTGATTTCTTGCTTTTTGTCTCTCTCTCTGTCTGTCTCTGTTTCTCTGGCAAAAGTCTCTCAAAAAAGAAAACAAATGTAATTTGGGAACTAGGCAGTTGTATGGCTGTTAAAACAGCTAGATTGCGTGTTAACAAATGAGTTATCTGAATCCTGGACCCAGTAGCTTGAAAAAACACACTGGGTACATGTGTGTGTCCAAATCCTGAAAAAAGAGAGAAATGGAGATGAGATTGTGGCATGACCATCCTCCACAGGGGGTGTTTTCTCACTTTTCCTTTTTCTCTTTGTCCTTCTGTCTCAAGTGAGAACACGTACCCACAAACAAATTTAAATTTAAAAAAATATTTTAATTTTGACATTTAAAAACAAAACAATTTTAATAAACAACTTTTAAAAAAGCAAAGCAATTTTACAATTACATGATTTTGGAATTAGGGTCAAGAGTCCTAATTTACATGCATGGCTCCAATTGGCAATATATCATTTCAACTTAAGAAAATGTTTACTATCAGGGAAATGTTTTTGTTATAACTGAAAAATATGATATAAGTAAAAATTTTTAAAATATTTCAGAATGTAGAATGGAGTCTGTGAAACCAAAATTTTCTTTCATTCTTTATATCATGATTTCATTCATGAAACAATTTTCTATTGAATGTCTGAACATGTCTGAACACTGAGAAGAGAACTGTACACATGAAAAAGAAAAGGCAGAATCACTACTTGAGTATTTTCTGGCTAGGGAGTGAGAAAAAGCTATAGTTGAAGCCAAGTATGAAAAGGCATGATGTCTAGATATAGCACAGTATTAGGCTCCTGACAGAGATGAGAGCAAGGGAGGGAGTACCAGGGAATCAAAGAGGGACTCCAAATGGAGACGATTAATGAACTGAGTTCTTAAAAAATAAATAGAAGTTATGCAGGATGATCAAAATGATCGAATTCCAACATGCACACAATAACTCTTTTACCATGCAGACTAGCAGTTTCCACTAATTAAAGTTGATTTGAAGCAATTTGATTCATGTTTAATGTATGTGTTCTTTGTTCTTATACTAAAGGACAACCTGTGATTCATGAGCTTTGTTTTAAATGTAAATGCAAATAGTACTTGTTCGTATTTAATTCATGGGAGTATTTTACCAGCACAATGAGAAAAATAAACTATATTTTGAAGCCACTACATCTCTTCTTTATTGACTTCAAATTCTAGAAGGTGCCGTCTAGATCTTCATAGCTGTTTTCCTTTGACTAAATGCAGACTCTCTTTTTTGATCTGCTTTCAACATCATTACCAAAATATGCCCTCAAAGAGATGCAATATTCTTCTTTCACCTTTATTTATTTATTTTTTAATTTCAGGACTTTTCTTGCTTCCACAAACACAGTTAACTAGGGTTTCCTCATGGACAAAGTTTTCAGTCTTACTTCTGTAAATTTCTAATGATTTCTTACTGGTTCCCAGTAGAATTTAAGCTTTATGAAAGCAGGACTTCCATTTCTCTTGTTCATTGGTGTGTCCCAGGTCCAGAGAACAATGGCAGAAACCTATAGGCCCTTAACAAATTCATGAATAAATGAATTGCTTCTTTTCAGTAGTGTCTGCTGGTTTCCACAGTTTCCTGTTTTCTTTTCTTTGAACTTCGCACTAGATGTCGACTTTCTTTTTCAATTATCTCATGTAGGAGAAATTATTTAAAATTAGGGTAGAAACATGTTTATCAAAAAATGTTTAGGGAACCAGCAGTTAGTGTAATGGCTATGTCGCTGGACTCCCATGTAGTCGACTGCGGTTCGCGTCCCGGACCCGCTGGCTTAAAACTCACACCGGGCACATGTGCATGCGTGCCCAAGATCCCGAGAGGAGAATGGAGGAGAAGGGATTGCAGCGTGACCATCCCCCCTGGGGGGTGATTTCTCGCTTTTTGTCTCTATGTCTCTGGCGAGCGCACGTGCCCTACAGCGAAAATCTCTCAAAAAAAAAATGTTTATAAATAAAACCTGCATAATCTCACTCTACCAAGATGTAACTACTGTTTACATTCATATTCACAAGCAAATACACACTGGATTTTTCATATATCTATCTATCTATCTATCTATCTATATCATACACACACACACACTAGATTGATATTAAGTAATTAATATTACTTAATATTACTTAAATCACAAATATGTAGCTTGGAACATAATAGAATAAATGTGGTGATAACAGAAAAGTTCAATGGAGATAAAAGAGAGCTTGTCACATGTTAAGTGAGATGAAAAATGATCAATTATTCCTTATTAATTAATACTTTGAATATATTAAAATCTTATTTTACCTAACTTTCCTTGGGGGAAGTTTGACCTTATTAACCATTTTAGGAGTCTGAAAACTGATTTCAAAGTCTGTCTTAAGAAGGCCTTCATGGCCAGCTTAGTGGTACGTTGGTAACGTACTGCTCTGTTAAAGATGGATCCATGTGGAAGATTGAGGGTTCAGTTCCTTGTCATCCATGATATAGGGGGGCTGAGAAGGCTGGAGAGTAGGGGGGATCACAGTGTGAAACCCTGTTGAAGATAATGTCTCACTCTTATACTCTGCCACTTATATTCATGATAAAAATAAGTAAATGAGGGACCAGCAGTTAGCATAATGGCTATGTCTCTGGACTCCCATGTATTCGACCACAGTTCGAGTCCTGGATCTGGTGGCTTAAACTCATGCTGAGTGCATGTGTGCGTGTGTGTGTGCCCAAGATCCTGAGAGGAGAATGGGAGAATGGAGGAGAAGGAATTGCAGCGTGTCCATCCTCCCTGGGGGGTGATTTCTCGCTTTCTGTCTTTCTGTCTCTCTCTGTCTTTCTTTGAGCACACATGTCCTATAGCAAAAACCTCTCAAAAAAAAAAAAAAAAGAAGTAAATGAAAGAAAAAAAAAAAAGATTGACCTAGTCAACTAAATCAAATTACTACAAATGGAGTGATTTGTACAAAATGTACTTATTTCTTCTGGTTCTGGAAGCTAAAGGTCTGAGGTCAGGGAACATGAAGGATTCTTAGTATACTTCCAGGCTGCAGACAGCTAACTTCGCTTCTTCTTCTCAGTTTGCTCTCTGGCCTTTTTTATAAGGGCACTAATTTTATTCATGAGAGTTCCACCCTTATGACCTTACTATCTCCCCAATAGTATCGCACTGGGGATTAGACTTCACATATGAATTTCAGGGGAGCTCAAGTATTCAATCTGTAAGAAAGGTAAAGCAAGGCCTTAATTTATCCTGCCACTTAGGATAATAGGGTTAACAAAGAAAATAGTCCTGCTGTTTTTTGTTTTTGTTATTGTTTTTGTTTTTTTTTTTAATTTGCTATTACAGTTCAAAAGACATTGAGTAGTTTACTCTTGCCTCATCATTTTTGGATCTGCTCTTGATTAACTATTCAATAAATGTTTAATTTCTTCTGAAAATATATGTGCCCACTTAACCAAAGTTTTCACCATAATTCATAAAAACTTTTTGTATTAATTTGCTAAGGTGTGGAACTGAGAAATTATTATAGAGATCTACCTAGTGAGTAGATATCATGATATCTTTTTCTAATATATTTGCTAAGAAGAAGCATGTGATCTTTTTTTTCAACAATCATTTTGATCTTTAATTCCCGATCTCTATAACATTGTGTCTTATTAGTTGTTATTTTAGTGAAGGCAAAATTCCAGATCATGACTTTAAATACTTTCTGCCCCTTACCAAACATTTAACTTTCTTACTCTGTAAGTAATTATTGTACCTTCAAATAACTCTTAACTTTTCAAAAATGTGATTTCCTTTCTATTTCTATAAAAAACATCCTATTTCTTTTCAGAGATTGAAGCTCACTTGGTGAAACAGCACCACAGTTTAAACTCAAAGACCAAAGCTAGTGCCTTTTTCTTTATTTTGTACTTTATAATGACATTAACCAACCAGTTTTCAAAGGTTTGTTAGGCCTCAAATTTGACATACAAAGAAAGTAGATGAGCTCATTTCTAAGGCCCCTTATGGTCCCTATATTTTATAATCCTAATATTGATCACTTTGAATTACAAAGGTACTTAGAGTTATATATTGTTAAATTTATTTTGTGTTTTTATTTTGTCCTTATTTTGTGTATTTCTCTATAACCACGTTGATCAACAAAATTCCCTTTATCTGTCCTTTACAATGTTGCATAATCTTTAGCAGTTGAATTAGTCAACCTGATGTAACTCATTATCTTCATGTTAGAAATTCTGATGTGAAATTTATACAACAAGAAACTTGGGCTATGAAAGTTTCATAATTTTTTTTTCAGTTATAAATGGTGTTTAATGCTTTTTCAAATGTGGTTTTGACTTTTCTGGATTTAACAATTTAGAGTACCATCTACACAAATGAAATAAAAGAGAATGGCATTTGCATTTGTGGTGGCCTCCATACATCTCATAAGGCATCCTGGATGAGACATTTGATTGAAGGGTAATGCTGTCAAACACTGCTCAGAAATAAGTGTGCGTGATCTCAGTCTGGTGCAGAGAGGAGAGTTGTCCACCTGGAAAAACCCTCAGGCTATGGAAATAGTCATCCTGTGTGTTGTCAGTGTCATCTAAGAAGCTCTGAACTGAACAGGCCCATATACCAAATCAGTTCTTTAAAACTTCAAATTGGTCTCTGCTGACTAAAAATAGGCCATAGTCACCTGGTCCCATTAATTCATAAACGATGACCTTTTTAAGAAGACCCTTAAGTCAGCTTTAAAAGAGAGAATACAAATGGGATTTATTAAAACACAGAGCCAAGAAAATTGAAAACAGCAAAGACTTGAGGCACTCTAACATTGCTGAGCTTGAAGGCATTCTTCTGCTGTATCAAGCAATTTAATTTTAAATGACCCAGTAAAAAGAAAAATACCAACAAAGTAATGAATATTTCTTAAGGAACAATTTATTTAAAAAAATATTTTGAAGTCTTTACGAGACCAAAACAAATAATTCAGTAACTATATGTAACAAAACATAAACGGCTTTGACAAGATGTATAATTATATAATTTGTAGGTGCTTGAAACAATTTTAATGATAATGTTAAGAATAGTAGTAATTTTGATCATGAAGAAATAAGAAAACAGAACACTTTAAAAGGAAATACCCCTCTGTGTATAAGGGTACTAAGTCTAATTTTAACATCGTAGAAGCATCAGAAAAAAAAATATTTGTTAACTTAGAACTTAAGAATAAAATTACCCAACTAAGAAAAATACTGATTGAGGGCTTATGATAGTCCTCCAAATATAGAGGATTAGAGTTGATGCTAATTTATCATGGTCATATTATTTCTGACCTGCATTTTAAATAAATTATATTTCCTTATTTCAAGATATATACAATTCTTTGAAACAAACTTTTGAAAAAATTACTTAAATAATAAGGTTCTTTGTGACTTCTTTGAAAAATTTGGTTTAATTTTGTTTTATTTTCTACTTTAAAATGATGTACCGTGATTTAAATTAAATAAATAAAGCTTCTATAGATTAGTCTGGTAACCAGCTGTGGGGAATAGCTTCTTGAAACTAGTTCAGGTTTCATTTAACATTTTTTTCCCTCTTTCTCTCTTTCTTGTGCTTTCTTTTTTTGTTTCCATTACTTCAAATGCATGATAAATTCTGACTATATCGCTCTAAGACTTCAATACTAGATTTAATGAAGTTGTTGAACTTTTAACCTTTGTGCCTAACATACTTTAAAACTATGACTGATATATGTTGCACTTTTTTTTTTCTATAGTTCAGTGTCAGGTATGATGAGAGTAGGCCTTTTAGTGTATGAGATCTTATTTAGCCAGGTATTTTATAATAGTGAATGAAAAGAATTTAATTCTTTTCTGCTTTTATTTTTAATTCTACAAACAAACAAAACAAATGTTGGTGTTTGTTCTCCAGCTTCTCCTCCCTATCCTGCTCTTTAACTGGAAATCAGTCTACAAATAAAGAGCTCCAGAGCATCAGCTCCCAAGGAAAAGTCACTTATTCAGAACTAGGTGTCAAACTTTCCAACAGAAAGAATCGTTTTCTCAGGAGGTCATCTTAGATTTTCCAAACTCAGCCTAGCTCTCGGCTGTGCATGTGGCCTGCACATCAGCACAAACAGCCCTTCTTAGACTTCCATAACCAAACAACTGGGATCAAAAGGAAGAAACATTTTAAAATGTAGAATTTATACTCACCTTTTACTGTTTGTGCAACTAAACACTTACAAATGTCTCCCCAAGCTCTATCCTTCTACGGGGAACTAAAAAAAAAAAAAAAAACATGCAGTTTTCTCTGTCTTATTTGTTGAAGGAATAATTTGATGAGCAGTGAACACTAGAGGGGGAGCTTACCCGTGCAGGAGAGTAAAAGCTTCAGACCCTCTGGGAGAGGATCAGAGTGATACTAGAGCTACTGCCTGAAACAAGGCAAGCTAAAATTTGGTCAGCAGTATTTCAGAGGTCAAAAGGTCAAGAATGGTAGGTAGTGAACTTAATGTCATTTACCAAAAAGGCGAGAAATTATATTAGAACTGAGAAGTTTATCTGAGCTCTTGCCATAATATGGAATACAGGATTTTTAAAACCTCTCTGGGGGCAGTTTTAACATGAGGAGTAGGATTACAGAGGTTCTTTTCCCTTTGCTCGGGCTGTCTGTCATTTAAATGTCTAAGGAATGATGGAATGAATTATCATAAAATTTTTGACAAATTCAATGGCTCAAGCAAAAGGGGAAAATAGGCATTCTGATTACTAGGTTCTAATAAGACATGACATTTAAAATGAGTTTACATGGCAGTTAGACCTTTTCCTTTTTCTCCTTGATTTAAAAACACTGAGATCATTTTCTTTGAAAAGGAAATGACTTATTTCAGTTTTATCACTCTCTAGTTTAATGATTATTAATTCTTTTTTTTAACCTACGATACATTTCCAGCCCTTGTATTCATAATTTAACTGCTTTCTCTTAGTTGCCTAAAATTGGAAAACCTTAAAATATAACTTGAATGACTATATAATTTGTAAGTAGAAATATTTAACATAATGTTAGCAGAAAAAAAAAGTAAGCTGTTCTTACGTTTGTTAGTCTATTTTTATTCTGTATCATCCTACAACACAATAAGATGTGTTAATTTAAAAGAACTGTATTTCCAAAAAGAAAAAAAAAAATAAAACAATAAGGGATGAACTAAAATACTGAAAAACAAATGTATTTTTTCTAACGCTCTCACACCCTATCAACCAAACATCTAGTTTGGTTTGTAATAAACTATCTCATTAACTCACATGAGTAATTGTTGTTACGTTGTTTATGTTATTTACTGAAAAACATGGTTTAAAAAAGTATAATTTAATCACAACTAGTATAGCCTTGGGAAAAATCCTAATTTTTTTTGTTTTTTTGGAGAGGTTTTCGCTAGAGGGCGCGTGCGCTCGCCAGACAGACAGAGAGAGACAGAGAAACAGAAAGCGAGAAATCACCCCCCAGGGGGGATGCTCACGCCGCAATCCCTTCTCCTCCATTCTCCTCTCGGGATCTTGGGCATGCACGCACATGCGCCCGGCATGAGTTCTAAGCCACCGGGTCTGGGACGCGAACCGCAGTCGACTACGTGGGAGTCCAGCGACATAGCCATTACGCTAACTGCTGGTTCCCAAAATCCTGAATTTTTAACTTAAAAATAAAAGTTTGGTCTTTTTTCACTTTTGTTTTTTTTTACTTTTTTTTAGGTTTTTACCATACAGTGTATAGTCTCCAGAGAGAAACAGAGAGACAGTGGGAGGAAAAGTGAGAAATCACGCCCTGGGGGGATGGCCATGTTGTAATTCCTTCTCCTTCATTCTTCTCCTGGGATTTTGGGTACACACGCACTGCACACACAGCCAGCATGATTTTCAAGTCGCCACATCTGAGACTCGAACCTATGTCAGCCATGTAGGAGTGCAACACATTAGCCACTAGGCCACCTGCTGAACCCTATACTACATTTTCACTAACACTATTAGCAAGCAAAATAATATTTCTATAAAAACCTTTAAAAGCGTTTTAAGAAACACTTTTAGAATAACCTTAACTTTGTCAGACTTACCAACTAAAAGTGAAGTGGAAAGGTAGCATTTGGTTTTAGTAAGTAAACTCTAGTTGAATGGCATGGTAACTGATCAACTGACTTTTCCTAAAATTACTATATTAATACAAATACAAGATTGTGATTTAATAAGATTTTTTCCCCTTGCAATACATAAAATTGTGAATTTCTCTGTGCTTTCCAGGGGATTTCCTAACACTGCGATGACTAGATTTAAAAATTTCTCTTCTGATTAGAGTCATGCTATTCCCAGAGGTTTCTGAAAGCAGTTAGTCATCTCCTACAGACCTGGATAGCAACACTTACTTTGACATTTTTCTCATTTGCATAACTAAATCTTAGAGCAAAGAGAGTTTGAATTAAGTTTTATTCAAAGTTTCTAGGGTTTCATATTATAAAAACCCAATTGTTGGGCTAGTCAGTAAAATTTATGTCAAAACTACTAATGGGTTGGAAAGACACTTGCACGTCCATGTTCATTGCAGCATTATTCACAATTGTGAAAATGGGATCAACCTAAGGATGCAAAAACTGATGACTGAGTTGAAACTCCATGGCACATACATTCTATAGAATAACAGTCAGCTGTAAGAAGCAAGAAGACCCCGTCATTTGATTCGAAGTGGATGAATATAGGACTTAAGGTTGAGCAAAGTGAGGTAGACTTTGAAAGATACACACTGCATATCCCACTCAGTTTTCACTGAATATCTGCACTCTGGGGCAGAAAGGAAAGATATGAAGATATGATAGTACAGTGGATAAGTGTAGAAACTTATCCACTGTAGATTTTAAGGGAGGGAAGTAGACAGTCAAGAGAGGGTGACAGAGAGCGGGTCTGAGATGCAAAGGAAAGGAACAATTAACAGACAAAACAATGTAAAGTTCTCTGTTGAAAAAAATATACAGTGTATGTCATGATGGGAACTGTATGCAAAATGTGAAATTAATCTGAAGATTAAATATATATATATACATATATATATATAATTATTTTTAAAAGCTACCAATCTGACCATCTAATGTGTCCTTCATGCTCTGCCCATAGGTAACAGTGAAAATTGTGTAGGTGACAAAGCAATAGAAACACTTACCTTGAGTTCAGAGTATGTAGCTTTTGGGGTAAGCAATTCAGAAAATATGAACTAGGAAAGTAACTGCACCTATTTCTTTGTATTGTCGGGACTAGAGCTATTTGACCCACTAAGTGGAAGTGTTTGGATAATCATTTGCAGTCCCATCACAGGAAAAAAATGTTAATTATTAGAAAAATACATCTAAGTCATTTGTGAATATTAATTCAACTTTACTAGAACATTTCAGTTCCTCAAATCAGGTCCTAAAGAAAAAGACAGAAAGGGAACTGGGCCTGTAAATACACATAATCTGTTTGGTAATTGTGTTGAATATGAATCAGATTTATCCTGAGACCCTTGACCTGTTTGAAAGACGTGGAATGTTTCTTTTCTTCTTATTTTTTATTTTTAGTTTTTGCTGTAAGGCTCATGTGCCAGAGAGCCAGAGAGAGAGAGGAAGAGAGGGAACGTGACAAATCACCCCTATGGGGTGATGGCCACACCATAATCCCTTCTCCATTCTCTTCTCAGTGCTTTGGGCATGCATGTACACATGCCTAACAGGATTTTTTTTTTTTTTTTGGAGAGGATTTTCGCTATAGGGGGCATGCGCTCACCAGACAGACAGAGAGAGACATAGAGACAGAAAGCGAGAAATCACCCCCCAGGGGGGATGGTCACGCCGCAATCCCTTCTCCTCCATTCTCCTCTCGGGATCTTGGGCACGCACGCACACGTGCCCGGCGTGAGTTGTAAGCCACCGGGTCCGAGACGCGAACCACGGTCGACCACGTGGGAGTCCAGCGACATAGCCATTACGCTAACTGCTGGTTCCCCCTAACAGGATTTTCAAACCACCAGGTCTGGGACTCAAACAGCACAACCAGCATGTGGAATCCGGCGCCTTAATCTCCATGCCAATTACTGGCCCAAATATTTCTAATAAAATGTATTTTCCAGTGTTTTCTTTATTTATATTTCAAGTAACATATCTCTTTTAATACCTATCTTTTTTTCTTCTAATTTTCAGACTAAAATTGGCCTGAATTTAAATATTTTTCCTAACTTTATATTTATGAGTAGATTTATTTATATTAATGTCCATTTCTCCCATTCTACTTTATTTTAGGAATTTGAAGATAAATATACAAGAAGGAAGAGATCTGTGATGTTCGTATTCATTTCATGAGTTTTGTTTTATCATATTAGATATGCTCTTCTTGAGAACTTTATTGTGCTATAATTGCAGAGATGGACTTATTACACCAAACCATTTGTTACATGTCTAAACATCATTTCAGACACATAAAAATATTTGGAAGATAGACGTATGGAAGGGTAAAATAAAGTATGATGTCTGGTCATAGAAATAGCTTAATAAAAAATTAGTACATGTAAAAAAAAATTCAAAAGTACAGTAAAAAAAACAAAAGTTACCTGTAGGTAGGATACCATATGTCCTCTTTTTTTCTTTTGTTTTATTTTTTAAAGAATCATTTATTTAATTTATTATTATTATTATTATTATTATTTAATTTGTACAGAAAGAAACAGAGAAGGCAAGGAAGAAAGCAAGCTGCCAGGTCTGGGTCTCGTACTTTGGAAGACCATATGGGAATCGAGCACTTTAACACCCATGCCACCTGCTGGCCCCACTTGTTTTCTTTATTTAGAAGAACACATCAATGCAATTATCTCTGCTAATGACTTCTAATACAGAATGGAAAACCATGTCAACATTCTTCCTTCAAGGTTTTTGGAATACTATCCCCACACTTCCTGGAAATGGGTTGGTGGTGTTTTGTCTTTTTTTTTTTTTTTTTTTTTTTTTTTTCCCCTAGGCCTGTTGATGTATTTTATTTGGAAATATAGCTAAGGCTAAAGGGAGAGAGGGAGGGAAATGAAGGTATATGAGCTCTTATAGTAGAAAAATAGCTAAAATTGCTTATTGAAGATTTAAAAATCAAATAAATTTGTTTTAAGTTGCTTTATTTAATTGAGTCTAATTCTCTCTACAGAATTGTGTTAGGAAATATGGTCGACAAGATGGGAATATTATGTCTTTAATATCAAATTGTTCCCACAGAAGTAATATTTCATGTAGTGATCGATTCACTCATTTAATAAATAAATATTGAAAACCTACTATGCACCCAGCATTATATTTCACTCTGATTCATTACTGTGTGCAAATCAAGAAAGGTGAGCATTTTTTTTTTTTTTTTTGAGAGGTTTTTGCTATAGGGCGCGTGCGCTCGCCAGACAGACAGAGAGAGACAGAGAGATAGAAAGCGAGAAATCACCCCCCAGGGGGGATGGCCACGCCGCAATCCCTTCTCCTCCATTCTCCTCTCGGGATCTTGGGCACGCACGCACACACGCCCGGCGTGAGTTTAAGCCACCGGGTCCGAGACTCGAACCGCGGTCGACTACGTGGGAGTCCAGCGACATAGCCATTACGCTAACTGCTGGTCCCAAGAAAGGTGAGCATTTTTATGAATCTTACAATGTGGTGTGGGTTTAGATAAATAAATGTCCAAGTGCTATAAAACAAGAGTAAGTTACTGAGCACATAGGAGGAATTTCTGAGATTCTATTAATCATGAATGTTGCCAACAAAGCTGGCTGAATAGATGAAAAAGAATGACTTTAGTGCAGAAAGAAAGAGGAAGGTCGAAATGAAGGAATTTTTAAAGAAGTCAATGAGAGGGTATAATGGAAGAGAGAAGAAGGAATGGAATGAAAGCAATAGTTGAGTAAGGGGTATAATATGAAGGAAGCTGTTAGGCATGTTATGAGTTTGACTTTATCCAGGAGTAATGGAGAACTTTCCAGTGGTTTCAAGCAAAGGGATGATCAAATCGGATTTGCATTTTATTTTAGTTTACAGATTTTTTGCTATCAGGTGCATGCACTAGACAGAGAGAGAGAAAGAGACAGAGAGACAGAAAGCTAGAGATAGCCCCCAGAGGGCATGGCCATGCTGCAATCCCTTCTCCTCATTTCTCCTCTTGCTATTTTGGGCATGCACAAACACACATGGTGTGAGTTTCAAGTCGCTGGGTCTGGGACTCAAACCAGATTTGCATTTAGAAAGTTTATCCTCACAATGTAAAAAATGGATTGAGGAGAAACAAAACTTGAGGAAAACTTTATATAAAAGTGACTGTTTAGAAGTGGAATAGAAATAGGCTCGTCTTAGATTACACGTAATAGAAAAGGGAACAAAAGACTATTCAAAGATATAAGCAATATGTTAATTCTATCAAGTTGAGTTATTATAACTAACTTTTATGGTGTGCCAATCTACTACATACCCAAATACAGAGAAATGCTGTCATAGGAAAACATGCTATAAACAAAAGCTCAGTCATCTAAACATTCCCCATAATCTTAAATACCATGATGATATTTTGACATGCAATCTAGTTTTTCTCATTTTATTGAGAGTATGATGTTTTCTGAACTATTCTATTTTTACTGGTATTTTCTAAATTTGAAGAATATTATCATTTTATCATTAGCTATAAGATTCAAGGTTTGTAATTTTAAAATATTGTTGAGGGACAGAGAGAGAAAAACAATTTAGTTTATAACAAATAATTCACCTGTATTCTGAAAAACTTACGTAGGGAAAGAGTGAGAGTATGTAGGCAATCGTGAAAGGAGGGAATTTTTTCTGGAACATTTGACCCTGAATATACAGCTTTGACAACAGTACATTCCTGATTCCTTTAGAAGGGCAGAGGCGGCATCCTCTGACCTAGCATTTTCTTTGGGTTCATTAAAAATATTCCCAGTGGTTTAGGTGAAAACAGTCTGAGGTAGGGGTAGAGCATGGCATGGATGTGGAGTCTGGAATTTTGTTTGTTTCCTGCTCTTGATTTGACTATCTAATGCTCATTTTTCTGAATAAGAAAATATTTCAATGTCCTAAAGTCAGAAAACTATTACTATCCTTGAACCACTTAGGTCATTTTCGTTCTTCTGGGAATCACGATGAATATTAAAGGAAGGGGAATGTACAACATGGAGTTGCCAGTTATTAACATTTCCTTGTGACACTCAAATAAAATTACATTATAAATTTTAATTGCTAAGACATCTATAAAACATAGAATCAAATGTCTTTAGAGCGCTATGGAGAGAGAGCTAGCTTGAGACCATTAACTAGGCAAAATATAAATAACATGTGGTTTGAGAAAGATTGAACATTTCAACATTTATTAAGATAACTTCTCCGAACCAGCAGTTAGCATAATGGCTATGTTGCTGGACTCCCATGTAGTCGATTGCGGTTCAAGTCCCGAATCCAGTGGCCTATACTCACGCCAGACACATGTGCGTGCGTGCCCAGGATCCCAAGAGGAGAATGAAGGAGAAGGGATTGTGGTGTGGCCATCCCCCCAGGGGGCGATTTCTTGCTTTCTTTTTTTTTTTTTTTTTTTTTTTAGAGAGGTTTTTGCTATAGGGCGCGTGCGCTCGCCAGACAGACAGAGAGACAGAAAACGAGAAATCACCCCCCCAGAGGGGATGGCCACCCTGCAATCCCTTCTCCTCCATTTTCCTCTCGGGATCTTGGGCATGCATGCACACACGCCTGGCGTGAGTTTTAAGCCACCGAGTCTGGGACGTGAACCACGGTCAACTACATGGGAGTCCAGCGACATGGCCATTACGCTAACTCCTGGTTCCTCTATCTCTTTCTGGCAAGCGCACGCGCCCTATAGCAAAAACCTCTCAAAAAAAAAGATAACTTCTACATTACCAAAAGAAAGTTACCCGTAGATAGGCTAACATATATCCTCTTTTTTTCCAGTACACTTTACATTATGCCTATTTCTTGACCTTATTAAAAATAATGCCCTTTCTTTCTGAAACAAAGTTTGGATAATAAAAAAAGCATGGCTATGCTATGAATAGAACTTCAGAGGTGCTTAAATGATATTCATACAAGTGTCCTAGGAAGGATCTCATATTTCAGACATAACGATAAAGGGCCTACATTCAATAATAAACAGAGACATGATAAATTTTGATATTAAATTGCTTATAAGAAATGATATTAGGGGCTGGCCCCATAGCCTGGTGGTTAAGGGTGTCAAATCCCACATGGATAACCATGGTTCAAATCCTAGCCATGCAGCTTGGAAAACATACTGCATACATGTATGTCTATGTCCCGAATTCAGAAGGATGGAGAAATGGAGATGGGATTATGTCATGACCACACCACACTGGGACATGAGAGCATGTGCTCTCTGGCAATTCTTTAAAAAATACAAAAAAGTAATGGTATTAATAAGGACAAGAACATCACAAGATAATGAAAAAGTAATTTAAAATGCATAAACAAGGCACTGAGTAACTGTTGAAAATAAAATAACCCACTAGGCTACTCAACTTGTATAGGTTGTTTCCATGATTGCATTATTCATATAAACATTTCAAAGAAAGTTCCATAAGTGGGCCAGCAGGTGGCATGGAGGTTAAGGCAGCTAGATCGCACATGGACAACTATACACTCAGAGTCTTTGAGCTGGTGGCTTAAAAAATCACACCAGGCCTATGTGTGTGTGTATGTGTGTGTGTGTGTGTGTGCGCGCCCGTGCCCAAAATCTCCAGAGGAAAATGGAGTGATTTCTTGCTTTTTCCTCTCTTCTCTCTCTCTCTCACACTCCTTCACCGACAACTGCACATGTCCTATGGCAAACTAAAATAATAAATAAAAATAATAAAAAAGTTACATAAGTCAGATCTAAAAGTATCTCTGACACAAATGTCCATAAATAATGTCAGGGATTTCTAGTATCTTTCATAAAGATCAGCACACTATCTTTTGTCATTCAGCACAAAATTTTAAGCTTCCGCATTTCACTGTGCACTAGTAACCCATTAGGAGGTGACTTGCATTACCCTTAGCTCATCCAACTGGACTCACTTGGTTTAACAGGACAAATTAGAAAACGGGTTTTATGAAATTAGAAATCTTAGGTGAAATAAAGAAAGAAAGAAAGAAACCTAGCCAAAGACTCAGTAAAATCAGTGGCTTGCAATGTGTTAAATGTGTTTATTTGCACTTTGAAAGTTCAGATTTCCTCATACATTTTCATACTGATGGAGATAAAATGCTAAAGTCTTAAATCCCTCTATGCCATGCTGAGTTGCTAAGGGCTGTTGAGTTTTTGTTATTTCTCCTCTCGAGTTAGCTCTGATTATGCCTGCTGAGTGAAAAATTTGTATTTGCCGACAGAAATAGGAACCACCCCACGTGCACTTGCACTCAGCAAATGCTCCAATACATCACAAAGATTTGCTCAACCCACCTTCAGAGGCCAAATCGAGCATGTTATTTTCTGTTTAGATCTGATTCTGGAGCCTATCAGTCAGGAGTGTTTTCCAATCTCTGATTAAAGCAAGGCCTACAAAGCTGGAAGTGTTCACACACAGTCTCATTAGAGTGCTGGATAGAGTGACCCAGGCCTTCTAGCACAAAGCTCTGAGTGAACTTCAAATATGAGAGCGCATCAATCAAATCCAAGCAAGGCTTTTATGTCATTTTTCTACTTTGCCTTTAAAGTCCTATAGGAATGCCCTTTCCAGCTGTACTGCCGAAACACATTCAATAGAAACAAAAAAGCAAAGACCCCCAACCCCCTGCCCCTTCCAAATGGGTATGGTTTTACCTCCCCCACCAAGCATTAAAGTCTTCTGTGCGTTTTAAATTATTTAGCATGTTTAACAATGCAACAGAGAATATATTCGCATCACTCAGTGGTTCAGTATTAATTATTAGTACCCCTATGAAAGGGAAACCAATAAGGTCAAAGGCAATGAGATTGTATATTGTAGTTTTTAACGGAGGTAACCATAAGATTGTAGGGAAAATAAAGCAATGCTCATGGAGCATTTTCACATTCTGCTCCCAACCCTCACTCCAAACTTTAATTCTTGCTTTTAGTGTTGGCTTGTGCCATTAAGTAAACAAAAAAGCAAAACAATGAAATAAAGAAGCACCAAGAATCTTCGGAGGAAAGACGATAAGGTGTAAGTCTGAGAAAGAGGAAACAGGAATTTTGTTAATGTTTGTTCTATTCACTGCTCAGGGCACTGGAGTCATTTTCAAAAATACATCTTTAAACGATACATGTAAAACAAAACAATATAAATTTGCCCACTAACATTGTTAGAGGAAAATGCATGGGTACAGTTAGCAGCGATTATTTAATTTAGGTACTTTTGTTTTGAACAGCAAGCCAAAAAAATATTATAACACAACTAACACCAGTGTAAATGAAATAGAATGAGCTTTTGAATGCTGCAAAACAAAATAATTTAAAAGAACAAAATAAATCCTTATTACCGGGTAAAGGTTTCTGAATTTTACACCTCCTTATAAACAAGTGAAAGATTCACCTACTTAAGATAACCAATTTTGATACAATTAGGAAAAGCCATATATGGAAACTATGGTGTACATTGCAATATTGGGCAGATATATTGTTTATTCAAGGGAATTCCCTGTATGTGTACATTTGTTTCCATTTCTAGTATTTCTAGACAAATACTAACCACAAATAGCACTTCACCCACTCAAATATATTGCAGCATGTAAAAGAGTGTTTGAATTTAGAGCAATATATATATATATTTAATTTAGCATGTGTTTCTTTACAAGGATTCAGATGTTTGGAAGAATTATGCAGATTTTATAAATGAGTACTAGAGCATTATGCTACTTGATAGTGCCCCATCTGTGCTTCCCCTGTAGTGTTTGACGGGGCATCTGTGTAAATTGCTTTTTTTTTTTTTCTTTTTTTTTTACTTAATTAGTTTATTGCATAAAACGTAACACTACCTGATAAAAACTTTTGTTCATTTCAACACTTTTCCCCTCTGGAACTGATGTTCATCTTTAGTTCTAGTCAGGCCTAACTTCTTCCTTTGTAGCTTTCTAAACGGATATAATAAAATAATGCTGTTTCCTTCTCTATCTTATAGGGCATGTTAGACTTGCTTATGTGACAAAAAATTTTAGGAATGTAAGTAATAACTTAATAGTCCAATATTTCACATAATTGAACATCGCTTGCCAACCACAATAGCTACTCACAGATTTCAAAGTATATCTTGAGAAATTTTGTTTCTTTTTGAAACCAACTTCCTAGGGAACAAATACACATAGGCCTGAAGAATGTACAACCAATCTTTTCCTCTCTAGGGTATTTTTGCCTCAATTTAAATTAAGTTATGTCAACACAGAACCAAACATTTTATTGTAATATAATTAACAACAGAAACAAACCCATTATGAAATTATGTTTGTTGTTCGCCTCTATCTTGTGGAGGAGAAATAACAGAAATCCCAGATGATAAACTACATTTTTCACTTTCATTTTCCTATTTGTCCTCTGGAGAAGCAAATACAAACCGAAGGAAACAGACAGCCAGAACAGGGAAGGGAAAACTGCAAAAATTGTATGGACAATATAGATCATTGGCAAAGAGGAAAGGTTCTGAATCCAACATATCTGAGCTATGTAGCCTCGGGATTTTTTCTTTACAATTTGATAGCCCAGTTCCCTTCATTTCAAAATGGACTCATATTTACCATAAAGACTCTTATAAGAATGAAATGAATTTATATTTGTCAATGCATACAAATGCCTGGCAGGTAACAACTATTCACACAATGGTAACCTATTACTATGGGAATTTCGGTGAAAGTAACTGTATTTCTTGAAACATAGGTCATAATAGTTAGCTCATGATAGCTCAGTAAAGTTAATTATTATTTTTCTCAAAAACTAAAATATATATTTGTATGAAAAATAAAGTATTTCATTGAAGAAGACTTATCTTAGGCATTATATAAGATTTCGCCACTTTTAAGAATAACCAAGAGGAAAATGCTGCAGGGATAAATAGCATATTATGCATATTTCACATTGAAGACTTGGCACATAATCTGCCAGTTTTAAATTATATAATAATAACAACTTATGTTTCAAGATTTTTAAAATTTTGCTTCAATTAATGGTCATCTAAAGGAAAGACCCACAAGTTTTAAATAGCCTACTACCTAGGCATTTTTTCTTTTATAAAGCTATATAACTTATTTGCTCATTGATGTTAACTATAGCATAACCAAAATATGCACTAGTAGTATAACTGATCTGCAATATTTAAGTACTATTATTTGTGCTCCCTTACACTCTCAAATAGATTTTTTAAAAAATAAGCATAAATTTGAGTTTGATGTAGAATTTACTTCACCTAAAATTTTAGAAAGCCTATCAATGAGATAAACTCTTACTCATCTGAATAAACTCAATGCAAATGAATGAGCTAGAAAGTAGAAATTGGAACAATATTTCAGTATGTGAAAATCAAAATCAAAATGTCAACTGTTCTGACTTGGAGCAAACTGAGTTATGAACTAAACCCTCACACTATATAAATGTATAAGAACACAGTAAAGCTCCAAGAGTGTTCTTAGAATCACATATGATATCTATTCTGTCCAATAATATAAAAGATTAGGAGTTTCTCTGTAGGATAAACATATTTATATGCATATTGACTTAAAGTTTAAAATATTAAGGGTTCTAACAGTTGTTTAACACCCAAGGGAAAAAAGGAAATATCAATTTGACATCAGTCATACAAACTATTGAAGAAAGAATTTTTTTTGTAGTTTGCTTTTCCCATGTGGAAAATGAGACTTAATTAAAATCTTAGATGAGAAACAATAGTGATTTTTCACACCAACTATACTAGATATACTTAAATTTGGTCTCTAAATGTTCTCATCTTATGTCCACCTTAGTAAAGACTGGAAAATGAAAATACACACACAAACACACACACAAATTCTGAAACAGTTAAATAAAATATAATGTTCCTAAAGTTCTCAAGCCTAGTTTGGAGAGACTTAAGTAATAAGCAAAATTTTATAAAAATCAAATCTATATATGACTTCCAAGGAGTAAATGATTCTTATTGGCATGGGAGACTGAGGTTACTCAATTTTCCCTTGATATAATAAAATAGTTATTAGTCACATACTTTTCTTAGTATTACACATTGTGCTATAATAGTTGAAGACATCTCGATTCCATCTTACGATATGTATATTACAAACAATTACCATTTTGGGAAAGTTACACGAGCTTAATTTTTTTTTTGATCTACCTAATTTTTCTTAATTCTACCTAGCAGAATCTTTAAGCTCCTTGGTAAATATTTTTAAAGTTAACATATTCTTCTCAAAGAGCAAAATAAGTCATAATCACAGCTTCGTGATCATTTCTGTATATTAGCTAATCTGATTAACTTTCCTTTTTTATTATTAAAATCTCATCATCATTTATTTTTTGTTTTATTTCCCTAACATTATTTTTAAGATAACACACCTTTTAAAAAAATAATAGTTTTTAATTTTATACTTAATAAAAGCACATAATTGTGCATCTCTCTCCAGTACTATCACTATGAATTTTTTTTAGCCAAGGGGAGGGGGAGGAGACTAGTTACAAAATCAGAAACTTAGAAAGTAATTGGAACTGGTCAAATGAGAGATCAAATATACACACCGCCAGTAGCACTGACAAAGCAAAAAGTATCCAGCCAAACTTAAAGAATTTCCTAAATTTGCTAATCATTATTTTTTAGACCAAGTTTCCACCCACCTACCCCCACCATTATATCAGGTTGAAGAGTCTGAAAGAAGATAAACCCAAAGAACAGTGTAAAAACGCTTTAATTTTTTTTAATGTGATACTGTTCTTTTTAAGGGTTCTTTCATATGTGATCAGTCAGAGATACTGACTTTTGTGAGTTAACACAAAAGTGAAATAGCACTTTTAAGTGCTGTATCTCTTTGGAGATTTAATGTACTTTGTAATATCTCTGAGATCAGTCAGGGAGAGACAAGAAGAAAGAAATTTGATTTTGAGTCTGGACCAAAGCTCGGTGACTTGAGAGGCACCTAAACATAATGAAAAGGAAGAAGTTTCAAAGAGAAAGTTGGCAGCTATGACCAGAATCCACAGGGCTAGCAGAGATTGACATCAACCAGAGGCAGATTTAGAGGGGTACCCTATGATCTCTCTTGATACCATTGACACTTCAAGACCCAGTTTCATTGGGGAACAGTCCAGTAAAAGAACATCTCCAAAGGACACAGCATGGTTGCAGTATTGAGAAAGACATGAAAATGCAGGCACCAAGGGCCTAACGCTGTCCTTTTCTCCTCCAAAGATCACATACATCTGGGGAAAGCAAAAGTCAACATCTGAAACGTGCTTTTTTAAAGCTTGACTTGAATGATATAAAGTTGGCCGTATAATAGCGAGATGCTTACCTTTGTGACCCAGGTTCAATCTAATCTAACAAGTTATTAGCTGATGCCTGGTGGTCTTCACTTACCTCCTGGTGAATAACTTTCTACCTCAGCTTTCTCTTTTTAAAATGTTTTAATTAAAGTAACCCCCAGCTACATGTGTATCATATATTGAAAATCATCCTAGAATACCTCCAGAGTTTTATTTGTTTCCAGTATTTTCAATGATCTATGCATTTCTAATACTTCGGAAGGTTTGCAATTGATGTTCCAATTGCTATGTATAGAAATTAACCTCTAAATTTAATATAAATAGTATATAAACAAAAAATAATAACAATAATGGTCAGTAAATTACAGAAATCATACAGGTATTTTAAGCTAGAATGTGTTGACAAAGGAGATGGGTGCTTGAGTTCCAAGGGCAATGACTTAGACCTTCAGTTCCCTTACATGATTACAAGAAAATAAAAAATCTAAAACAATTTATGTTAACTATGTATGAGATTTCAAAATCAAAGATCAAATAGATTCCTCACAATATCTATTCTAAAATGGCAACTTACTCCAACTTACAACTGAATTGCTGCTCCAGTAAGTTTTACAAAATTGTTTACATAAGTATTACATACAGAAGAAAAAAAAAGAATTGAGTTGCTTGTCAAAATAACTAAAACAAAAATACTGCTTTTAGCCTAGATGATCAGACAATTGAGGAAAAGAGCTAATAATTACCATTTCAATTTTGTTTACACTTCATTATAAGAAAATCATTGATTTAGACTATTTCTTCATGACATTAAAATATCTGATCCATTTGATATAAAGAATTAGTTAAATTTAGTGAAAAATTAGTCTACAATTTCACCTATAAAGCACTAATTTAAATTTTATCTCTTAGTGGATTATACTAACATTTTGTAGGTACTTTCAAAATTTTTAACTGGAACCCTATTTTAAGAAACTGAAAACTTCCACACAGTAACTACATTACTGCATGTTCACTATTATCTAATATATCTATTTTATGGAAACAGTTATAGAAAAATTTTTGAGGAACTCATATTCTCTGCAGTAACAAAAGTTTGTTTTCTTTTCATTATAGAAAGAGGTCAGATGGCATTAAGTGATTTTTTTTTAGTCCCAGCAATAAACTAAATTCATGTGATTTTATTTTCTATTATGAAAGTTCAAACGAGATTATCTGTATTCTAAATACAGTCAAGAATACATGATTACATCAAAAAGTATAATAAATCTGTCTATTGAAAAGGTATTTATCAGTAGGTGGTCTAGTTATTTATAAACATATATTAAATATCAACAACATTATTGGTGGCTTAAAATTATGAAAGTCATCTATTATGTACTGTAAATGTCAAAATCAAAAAAAGTTTTTGTCACCTAGTGATTCAAACCTTTCTTTTTCTTTAGGAGTTTCCTTTTCTTCTGCTTCAAATCTAAATAAGTATCTTATGCTCACCTGGAATACCTAAATTAAGTATAATTCTGGGTACATTTTGAAAAGAAAGTTACCCTCTGATCAGTACAGAACTAGCATATACAGCAGCAACGTACCCTAAAGATGAATCTATAATTTTGTGCATACACTATTATTGACCAACTAAACTTCTATTGAAAATAAAACATGTTGTTGTTGGTGTGGGGTATATTTTTTCTATACTCTATTCTAGTCTTCAAATAATTAGTTATAATTTTAATATTCTGTGAAGTTCCTATGAATAATGTTTGTGTTTTCTTTGTAAATTATCTATCAAATCATCCACATACAATAATGAAATAAACTATAGGAGGAAATATAATCCTGTGGCAAACATCAGAAATAATAAATGCTCTTTCCTTTTTTTTATAAAGAAATCGTTGTTTTTATAAATGTCTCTATATGAATTTTATCAATTATTTTGTTTCACAAATACTAATTGAGAGCCTACAACACACCAGTTTCTAAGGATCCACAAATTAACAAAACAAATGAAGTGCTTATTTTCATACAGCAGATAGTCTAGGAGGAAGAGACATATAATAACAGATAAATTATTGTAAGATTTTAGGTATGGATAAAATGAAGACAGAGAACAAAAAGACAAGAGACTAGCGTGTACCCAGGCTCTATCTTATCCAGCCAATACTAGTAGCATAGTCTTTCTCCAGTTGGGTTTCCTCTCATGACACACTTCCAGTTCATCAAGAACAAGTACTGTTTTGCCAAGAAAACAAAGTGGAAGGAAACACAAATGAGTTTATCCAGGAACACTGGTTGGAATTTTATCAGTTTTGTATGGCCTCCAATGGTCTAAAATCATTCTTAATGATAAAACTTTGAGCTTCCAATTCAACTAACAAAAAATTGGACTAAATTATGTTAAATAATTTAATTTATAAATACATTCCTACTTAAAAATTTTTCTAATCATTTTGGTGTTTACTATTATGTAACTAATTATGGCTTCTACTTAACAAAACAATATGTGACCAAACAAGTTAACATTCTAGTCCTTGAATCTCTTCTGTTATCACGTTGTTGAATACACAATCACAAGGCAATGCAATTACTATAATGGTAGACAAGCTTATCTGTATTCTAAATATAGCCATAGCCTTGCTGTGGTTAGGAAATTACTAAAACTAATGAAAAAACATGCCATTTTCCTGGTTTTAAGAATACCCAGTCAGGAATTCATTTCTGAGTTGTAGTTACTTTGATATTATTAGCTTTACCTCACTTTTTTGCACTTAAAATGGTGCAATGTTTCCAATTAAACAACATTTTCAAAATAGCATTGCCCTTCTTGAGCTTACAAAACCATGATGTTTTGTTTTTGTTTTTGTTGATTATAGGAAGGAGGGTAATAAAAATAGCCTAGAAATGGAATTATTTCACAGTATTTCCAAAATAATCCGCTACATGGAAATTACAAATAAGGGGATACACTGTTATTAGTTTCTTTAAATTAATACTTCTAAATGGTGTATACATGCTTAAATAAGAAATGTAATTTCCTATTACTATTTTTAAAGAAAAATTACCTATTATGTTTTTATGGGTTGTCAATAAACTCTTAATTTCTCAATAATCTCTTTAGCACAATTCAGTGAGGACTATAGAAAAGAGAAGCAAAAGTCCTGAGAATGGTTGTTCCATAAATAGATAAAGGCCACTTTTTCTAGATAAGTATTTAAGTTAAATGAAAACATTTCCTAAAATCTCTCTCTCTTACCCAATAACTGCATCCATGAGCTCCATATCCTACCAATGATGGGTTCTATGGAAACCTGTTTAAAATTTTAACAACTATACTACAGGATTCTGTGCATGGATACCATGCATACCGTCTCATTAATCCTGCCTATAATCTTTTAAGATATTTCAAATATATTTTTTGCAAAAGAGTTAATATGGTCCTGATCTTCAGCTCCTTCAGAGGACTTTTGATCGGTGTAAAGACAAATTTCTTTCCCTCTGTTATTCTGCAATATTCCTTTTGTGCCATAGGAAAAAAACAGATGCAATGTTTCAAATGATAGTCTGAAAACATAAACTTTTGGACCAATTTATGATTTCTAATACCACTGATATCTTAAACATCATATTTTATTATGAGGAAATGCATTTATAGGTCCATTTGAGTTACCACCCTGTTGTCTTTTTACTGTCCCAGAAGACAAGAAGATACCCCTTCTCCACTGAGAAAAAGATCTGAGCCAAGGCTCATATACCATGTAATATGTGCATCTCAATCAACATTGAATGTAGAACATTTTAAACTATTTATTTTTGTATTCCTAAAGCACTTATATTTATATTTAATAACAAACCATAGATGGTGACAGATTCTGTGTTACCCTTCAGAGATATATGACTTACTGTTTGAGGGCAAGAAATCAGTAGTTTCCACAATTAGTGCGAGAAATTGAGTAATTGGATTATAGCTATGAGTTTTTCCTTGAATTTTTTCTTTAATAAGGTAAACCATGTCAAGTGGATTTTTCAATTTACTCTTTTTAAATACATGCTTATCTCATGCTTATTTACATAAGCTACAAAATAAATGTTCAAGCATAGGATTTCTTCATTCTCTTTCACCAGAAAATACACACAATAATTTTCTGTTGATTTGATTTTCTTTGACTAAAAATATATTCTCTGTTTATTTCAACATAATTTTAGAGCAAGATTAAGAGAAATAAAATGCTCCCCTGAAAAAATGAAAACATTTGAGAGTTAATTTATGCATTACAATACTTATAAATGATAAAATTAATTTGATTTCTGTCTGCCTCTGGGGCAAAGATTTTATTTCAAACGAATAAAATATATAAATATTACTTTTATAATATGTAAATCTACCTATTTTATTCCCACATTTTGTTGTATAATTGAATTGTTTTGCCTGGACTAAACCTTAAAGTACTTAGAACTTGATGAACTGAGAAATGTTTCAGTTGCTCTTACCATTCATTTATTCATTAGTTTTGTCAGTGCAGCTGATATTAATTGAATGTCTATTGTATCTCAGATGCTATATGACCACTAAGAACACAAAGTTGGTTCAGTCATAGTGGCACATGTTGATAAAACACTGTGCTTCACAGCATGAGACCATATATGAAGACAGGAATTTTTTAAAAATTAGCAATTTTTGCTTAGAGTGTGCACACTCACTGGAGAAAGAGACAGAGACGGTGAGAGCGAAAGTGAGAAATCACCCCCCAGGGGGAATGGCCATACAGTAATCCTTTCTCCTTTACTCTCTTCCTGGGATCTTGGGCATATACCTGGTAAGAGTTTTCAAGCCAATGTTTGGGACTCTGACCGCAGTTGGCCATGTGGGAGTCTAGCTACTTAACCACTACACCATCTACTGGCCCCAGGAGGATAGGGTTTTATTGCTGTTTCAACCTAAAGACTGAGTGGGTGCAGTGATCTGTGCCTGTAATCCCAGAAATTTGGGAAGGCCAAGGCAAGAGAATCACAAGCTCAAGGCTGTCCTGAGTACCACTGTGAGATGCTATTGAAACAGACTAACAAGCAAGGAGACAAAGTTCTTGTTCTAAAAGAGTACTTGTAGTACAATTCCAAAAAGGCTTTGAACAGTATTATCTCATTTGAACCTGAAGGATCTGTATAATCCATATTTTTTTCTTAAGATTTTATTTAATCTTTGGTCCTGTATTAACTTGATAAATAGAACTTTATTTACTTTGTCTAGTGAATAATACTCCAAAGAAGTACAAAAGTATCCATTAATACTCTGAAGAAGTACCAAAGTACCCATTGTCTCAGTTTTTCAACTGGCCCAAAGCTAATTATGGGAATGAGTAAGTGAACTTTGCTTTGCCAGATTCTTTCTAGCTGACCTATCAACTTTTAAGATATTGTTTAATCACTTTTTTTGTTCAAGAGCTTTAAGAAAGGAGAATCCAAAAGGACCTATGGAGCCCATTAGATATCAGGCACTAGAAAAACTTTACGAGGATGTCCCATAACACCAATATTGATTGATTAACATTGGCGTTAAATTTGTAAAGAAATTACAGGGTTCTTAGTACCTCAAGACTTGCAATGCATGCAGGGGTTTTATTTAGTTATTTATTTAAATTTTATACATTCAATCACTATTCATTACCTAGTTTGTAAGGTGAATTTACCCAACATGAATACACCTCACGCCAGTCCAGTTGAGATTACTACACACGTTATCGTCAACAGAAAATAATCCATTTCTGTGTCCCATAAATGCCTTGCCTCTATTTTTCTGCTTAATTTCTTCTTACATAGATATTATTTAACAAGTTGTCCTACCTTAGTTAAAATATAGTGCTTGACTTCTGTTTATTTCTTGGCATTATGTGTGTAGTTATATATGTATGTGTTTATATATATATATATATGTGTGTGTGTGTGTGTGTGTGTGTGTGTGTGTATGTACACATGTACATAATGAATAAAGGAGTTAATTTCTGAAGACTCAGTTTTAACATTTTCCTATTGTTTTGCCTAGTCCCTACAATAAAGTCTTAGGCCATTCTATATAGACTGTAACTGAGAGTTGGCAGCAAGTCTGATAGTATTATAGAGTCATTCCTAGAAATACCATCTCAGTAAAGCAGTAGCCTTGGGCACACTGTTTGATCATGGTAGGTGAGAAGATTACAAGGGTAAAAGCAGAGTAAAGCAAAATTGGTGTTAAGTATGATTTCATTTGTAAAAATATCCTAGTGGTTTGATGTTACAACTATAAACTTTTAAAAGTTAAGTTGGTTAGATATTTGATTCATTAAATAATGCATATTTTTTGTTAAATTTTACTGTTTTCTTATTTCATTATCGCTAAATGTATTATTCTAATATTATACATAATTTATTATTTCCAGTATATTAAGAATGCATCAATACCTTGGGAAAGATACCAGCTAGTTTACTTTGTATCTTCATTGCCAGCATAATTTGTATTTTTAAATAAAGTTTTATTTTAACAATGCTGTAAGAAAAAAACCAGAGTACTTTTTACCAATCCCTGTATTTTCATGACTGCAATCAGTGCATCTGTAGTTATTCTGCAATTTCAGTTACCATTACACTGATTTGTCAAGTGTACATTTCTTTACAGTAGTATAGTTCAAATATTTGATTCACATGTTAAAAAGTTAAGTTGTAAATAGTTGATGGTAGTCGCTGGCTAGCTTTTAAATAAAAGCAACAATAGTGCAGACCAAAATTAAGAAACAAGTGATTTTCCTTTGATATTACTAACTTCTAAGTTCTTGTTTTAAAGAATGATTTTATTTAACTTTATTTATTTATTTATTTATTTTTAATTTAGCCAGAGAGGGACAGAGCAAGAGAAAGAGAGAAAATTAGAAAGCAAGCTGCCAGGTCTGGGACTCGAACCATAGTCAGCCATATGGGAGTCCATCGACCTTAACCACCACGCCACTTGCCTGCCCTACCAGTCTCTAAATTCTTAAAAGTTATTTCTCACCTTTGTGGCTTCACTTCGCAAAGAAATGATGCTTCATGGTCTCATTATATACCCTCTTATATCTATTTAAGTAAATTTTCAGAGAAATCTATCTATAGCTAGTAACAACGCTCTGACAGATATTTTTATTTTATTACACGGTCATGTTATAAACTGATAGACTGTGTTGCTAAAGAAGGTATATTCTTTAAAAATAACCTAAAACCCTTCAGGAAGAAATAATTCATAGGTAGTAACGTGTATAGTGAAGTTTTATCTAGAAACAGAGGTGCTGAGGTTTTCCATGTTTAATACTACTCCTTTAAATGTTTTCTTTAGTGATTCAGCCAACATTTATTTGGCATGCCCTATACACAAAGAACTAAAAATGACTAAAAGCATGGTATACTCAACATAACACACAGAAAGTGTTCTTTGGCAATATGGGCTCCATTATGTATTCCCAATTACACTTCTGGTTCTATTCGTAGAAGTGGAGTTCATTTAACTGTATAGGCAAATTTTAACAAATTTTAATTATACTACATATCACAACTTTAATTTTGAAAAAAAAAAGCACTGCAATTTTTCACTCCTTCTAGCTCACATACAAGGCTTACTTGATTAAATAAGAATGCTTAGTTCAAGTTTATTGTGAAGATATTTTATCCATATTATTAAATCTTTTGCAGATATAATGGCACTCTATGGAAGATTTGTCCATCATTGCTTTGTCTCTTTTTGCTCTTAACTCAGTGACCTAACTTTTAAAGGAGGTGGTACTAAAATGGAAATCCAGCATCTATGTTAATGTATTTGTGGTCTGGGGAGGAAAAATGATGAAAGAGACTAACCAAGACATATGTTCATTATTTTCCTTCTTCCCCTGCAAGATGAGGATGATTTTATGAGAGGGAAAACATGCTGTTCCTCCGGAAACTATTTACCTGCTAAATAATAGTCTAGCTATCATTAGAAAAGACACTTTGAAGGAAACTGTGGGCAAATGAAGTTTTCTCTGTACTAAGAGATCCTTGGTTCCTCAGAAAGGTCTAACTCTGAATTGGCTTCTAACTTGCAAAGCATCTCCTGCTAATATTGCCACAGATAGGGCTGTGTTCCTCTTTCTCTGTTCCTCTTTCTGCTCCAAACTGAAGAAATTGGCATGTGCCCTGTATCTTACTATGGGGTAACGAGTTATCATAGTAATAATTCACCTGAATGTAATAGCTAATTTGCTATATTAAAATGCCCATCCTATAATTGTCTTTTCTAAAAAGTTTGAAGGCATCATGAATGATTATTGTAAGTATCCTTAGTATTTCTAGCCTGAAAGTCTATTTCACAATCAGTTTCCACTGTCCTGCTTCTTAATACAGTGATAAAAAAGAAGGTGGCAGACATAGACATATTGGGTTTAGGGAAGTTAAAGAATGAAGAGGAAGGGTGCTTACTGCTTGCATTTAATAATGTAGTAGGTAAGCTATATAATCTCAGGGTTACCCTTTCATTGTGTATAAATGGCCCAGGAGAGGGAGAATGAAGAGTGATAGAGCTCAAGTTGGATGCCCCATCACATGGCTCTTGCACAAGCTCAAGGACTCTATGAGCCAGTATGTTGTAGGGACAGCTATAGGCTTCCTGTGGCCCCAGAAAGAAGTGAACATATTCCCATGTCCTATGTATCAAAGAGATAAAAAAGCTAAGAGAGAAATGTAGAATTTAAGAGAATCCAAATAGTTCAGGAAAGAAAGACACCTGGTATGTGTCTGGTCTAAAAGCCAAAACCTTTCAGGTAAATAGATGCTCTTACAGATACTAGTTTAAGTAATACCAATATTGGTGGTCATGACACTTCACCCACACCCCAAAGTGGCCTCATTGCATAACTCTCAGAAATATAAATAAAACAAAAGTGTCAGTAGAAGAATGGCTGACATTCTCTTCCAAACGAGGGCTTCTAGTAAAACTTAAGTTCAGTTATAGAATATTGAAGTATAAGGGTCTGTAGGTGGCATGGTGGTTAAAGGTGCTGGACTTTCTCCCACATGGCTGACCACGGTTCAAGTTCCAGTTCTGGTGGCTTGATTTCTCACTTCTATCTCTGGTGAGCACATGTGCCCTATAGCAAATTTAAAATAATATCAATAATAATAAAAATAATAATAATAAATAATGAAAAAAAAAAATCAAAGTATTACATTTCTTACTCAACTGTGATTAAGGACTAAGATTTATTCCTGCTAGAAAACTTCTGCTAACTGAAACTGAATCATTAAAGTATTGGGTTACAAAGAGGGATAGTCCCCCAAAAATATGTTCAATGACACACTCACAACTTGGTATAGAAAGGTTGCCAATTAATTATACACTTGGTCTTTGCTTTCAGAATCCCACATCGTTATAGGGAATAACAGTGTAATCAGATGCTGTAGCTTCAATCTTGGTTTGTCCAAAAAAGTTAGATTATAAAATAATTCATGTTATTTTTATGAATTGTAATTTCCTTATCATAATTTTGTGCAAATATCATTGATGCCAAAATAATGGAATACAATGTACAGCTCAGTTCCAAAAAAGCAGCAACTCTCTTCTGGGGTAAAACAGGAAGTTCAATCCATGATTTCCTTCACAACTACAAATACTATATCCCAAGTGAGACCTAAACCCAGGTCTTCAATCACTACAAAGAACCGTTTGGACTTTAGGGGAAAAAAATTTCTTCTTTTTTTTTTCAGAATTTTTTTATTTAACTTTATTTATTTATTTTCTTTCGACCAGAGAGGCCCCCTTAACCACCATGTCACTGGTTGGCCCAGAAAGTTTTATAAAAGCAATATCAGGGAGGATCTGAAAGCAATGTCCATAGGTAACAAGGGAAGAGGACGGAGTGTGGTGCATACGGAGGGGTGAAGATGCTGCAGAAAGAGAATGGAGTTGCCTTGGATAAATGTCATAATTAATCCCGTTAGTTAGCCACCTTAGGACTATAGTGAGTCTCAAATAGTTCTTAACCCGTCAAATTTTTGTTTCAACACTATTTATTGTGCTTCTACTCTCTCTCAGGCATTCAGGAGAAAGCAGTGAACAAAATCAACCCAACTCTCTACTCTCAGCAAATTAACAATCTGGTCGATAATTATGTGAGAAAAAAATACATTTTGTCTTTGTTTTAAAAACTTCAGAGGTAAACAAAGCAGGTAAAAAAGCTCAGAGAGGTCTTAAGTAGTGATGGATTTGTCATTTTAAATTGGGCACTTGCGGAATGTATACGAAGGTGAAAGACAAGGGAACAAGCCATGCAACTTAGTTAAAGAGGGGCATGATGAAATATCTGAAAAGTCAGATGTCGAAATCAATTTAACTGCAGCTATATATGTTGACTCTTTCATATACATATAGTTCAGTTGAATGTTTAGATCCAGAGAATGATGAGAACTCTTCTTATAAATTCATGTATGTCTGTGTCTGGGTGTGTATGTACACACACAGACATATAAAACACAGATAAAATACATTCATGAATGTGTTTATATATCTACATATACTTTCATAGAACTATGCATTTATATTTATTTGATAAATTTTGTTTATCATGAAAAGTTTTTTCATCACAAACCATTCAGTTTATCTTATTAAGTATACAAGAATGAAACATAATACATTACACTAAGAAATCCTTTTCTCTACAATATAATTCAAAATAAGTTATATAGCTTACTAGAATTTTTAACTGGGAAGATAATTTAGAGATAAAATGAGAACATCCATTGTCTTATCTCATTAAGCCTTTTTTTTTTAAAAAAAAAAAACTCTTTAATACACAATTAAAGACCTAATAAATTTTACAGTTAGTAACTATCTTAGCCCTTTTTTAAAACTTTGTTTTAATTCTTTGGGGAAAAATGATGACAATCTATAATATCTTCCTAGCTTGAAAAGAAAGTATGTCATACATGTGTGTGTGAAATTCAAAGGATACTATCAACACTTTTGAAGTCAGATTGTCCCAGATTTGCACCCTTATTTGTCTTCATAGTCTGCTGGTTACCCCTCACTCTCCACTTCTAAAGAGAGGCAACATGTAATATTAAGGGATTTTTACAGAAAAATATGCAGAAAAAAATGCCTTTCTGTTTCAAATCAATATATTCCAATACATCTACTCAGTAGCTGTGGCTTAACAACTATTTGGGAGATTTGGTAAAAAAAAAGAAAAGGAAATGAAAGCAAGAGGTGTGGGAAGGAAAAATAAAATGATACTGCCTAGCTACAAGCTGCAAGAGGGAAATTAATATTCAAAAGGTTAAGGTGTCTGTGAAATGTATGTAATGAGTAACACTCATAGTTTGTTACTATAGGTTCATTGCCTCTAATGTTGAGGACGGCACATGGATAATTTACGATTCCCATTGTCCCCTCTGCAGGGATTAATTCTGAATTATTTATGTACCTATATACGCACAGAACTGAAACATTTTAGTTAAAGTCAGCCACTCACTCATAGTCTTGAAATTATGCAGCCCTTGTTGCTAAAAATGATGTTAGCCTCTTGTGATTTAAGTCATAACATTTTATTTTCAGTCCCACTGAGAGAGCAGGCATGTAGGAGGGGGGAAAAAGATATATTTTTCTAGGATAAATCTCAGAATGCATTTTTTAAAGATGTAAATAGATAATGGTAATTTTGTTGAGTCAAATTATTCTTGTAGAGAGCATGTAAATAAACCTTTATTTTATTCATGATTTGTGATTTTGTATTGGTACATGCTAAGACTTGTTTTCAAATGGGTATCGTTCGATATAAAGCCTCTGCATTTCAATAAAGGGAATTCCACCTACGTACTAATTAATCAAAGAATAAAATTTCATTTCTGGAAAATTGTTCTAATCCTTTCAGATTTCACACCGAACCATTTTCTTTAGTCAACTGAATTCAGAAAAGTACTGTTTTCACTTAAACTCCCAATGATTACTCACCGCTATTAAAGGCTCCTTTGACTATATCAGAATTAATTTTTAAAAAATGCAGGTATTACACACTTCTCTCAAAAATGCCAGATTGTATTCTGGACTGACAATGCATTTGGGAAGTGCTAATCTTATCAGTGTAAAAAAAAAATCTTACAATATGTAATATATCAAATTTTAAAACATTGTCTGCACTTAACATTTTCTTGCATTTTGGGTGTGAATTATAGATTCCCATATTCAATAAAATTTCTTTGTGAGAAAAAAAATCAACATGCCCAATGTACATATCCATACCATATTCTTTTAAGAAAAAAATCTAAATGGAAAAAAAGTCTCCAAACAACTGACCCTGGGCTTGTGGAATTCAGATTACTCAGTCTCTTCTGATCTTAGAATTCAGATTTCCCTAATAATTAGGGTACATCTCAAATAGACACATCATTGCATAGGGCATTGAGTATGAAAATAGAGAAGAAATTAGTGGAATTCAGAGCAAAAGAAAACTATATATGTACACACACACACGCACACACACACACACACACACACAAGACATCAATTTCTCTTTTAGCCCCCACCCCAGGCAATTCAACAATTGCTAATAAATTAGGAGGAGGGGCATATTGATGTACTGCTTGACTGTAACACAAAGAAGTGTAGTTAGCAAAAAGCTGCAGTGGGTAATGAACAGTATTTTAACTCGGCAGTTTAACCTCCATGTCTGTCAGCTGTGACCTTTTACCAACCCCAATGAGAGTCTGATTTCTCACTTTTGCTACTCACTGCTGGATGAGTGAATGTAGAATTTGACAGCGAGAGGTTTTACATGAAAAGGAAAGGTACTTAAAAAGCATGTTTTGTGATGATAGGCTACATTTATTCACTGTTCATTACGCTTGGTGCAGCAGCCGCGTTGGTGGATTGATTGGGTGTGAGCAGCTTGTCTGCCATGGAAGTGAAGAGGCGTTATTGACCTGCATGGGAGCTGAAGTGACCTCTAGATGACCCCCCTCTCACCTGAAATTGACCTTGAAAACATCCTAGGGTTCACTCTTATTTAAATAAGAGGGAAATTCTTCTAACAGCATGTGAATTATTAGAATTGATATATTGAGCATTCCCACCACCCCCCCCTTTTTTTACTTTTTACAGAGGTAATGGGGGGTAAGGCGAGTGTTGGCTTTTAAATTTCCAGACCTTGCAGCTGGTCTGCTTGGTGTTTGTTCAGATTTATGGAAGGGTCCAACCAGACTTTGGACTGCTTGATGTAAAATTTTACCATTCATCATTATTGATTAGAGCCCACACTCTATGACAGAGCCCAAACCTTACTATGACAATTGCTATTTCAGTTGTTATGGGACATAATGGGCCATAGGGATGATTTAAAGGAGCACAATAGCTATCTGTAATTACACATGAATAATCCATGAATTCTGCACCACAATGCTTATGATCAAACCCTAACAACCAAGGCTCTAGACATTTGTTCTTGTTCCCTCTTTGGCACTTGTGCCAAAATTGTCAATTTATGAAAATTTAAGCACAACAAGCTTAGCCTTTTCCATGTTCAGAAATAAGTTTTAATTCTTAGTGAAAAATAAATCAGCACTTCCAAAGTGATAGAATATTGCATTTTTACAGATGGTTTGATTAGTAATTGAACTTGCTTCTTATTAGAAAAGAGTAGCCATTCTTACTTCACCAGTTAGTATCAAGAAAATTAATTCGAACTTTGATATAAACATTGGTAGGACCAGAGGAAAAAGAACATTTTTATTATCACTTTTAAACAAACATTTTAATTGAAATCTTCATCCTTTTATTTGGCCAAGAAGCTAAAAGGAAAATATTCAAGACCATAGATTAGGTCCTATGGCACAATGAAAATTTAATAGGTTTTATGTAAGCTTTAATAGCCATTGAAACTAATACCTTCACCTAGCAGTTCATATAGTATTGCCTCAACAGTAAATCATTCCCTAATTTCATGTCAAATGGGAGATAGAGAAACTGCCCACTGATTTTAGGTATATATGTACCCCTAAGGTACAGAGTGCTGACATAAACACACCCATAAAAGATCATTTCTTTTAGTGGTTTCTCAAAATATTCCCATTTCCAGAATATAGTTTGGAATGAAGACCATTCTACAGAAGATCTAGAAATGAAAAATCCATGCAAAGTTTTTGTAAGCTTGCTTCTTCTAGTTCTTATAATTTGTATAATAAACTAGATCTTCTCCACTTTGAGATTTAATTTCCTGACAATTTATAAAGCAATTTTTGGTAGTGTTTTTGGTCTGTCTACCACATATTTTAAAGAAACTTCCCTTCTGCCTGGTTTATGACATTTCAATAGTTCAACCTGTTTGGGGCATAATAGTGTTGTTTAACTCAGATGCATTTTTCATACTGTTCAAATATTTACATGCAGGGCTACAGGCTTATTAGCAATCTGGTGAAGTATTTGCAAATCTGGATCAAAATTTTGACAGGATATTTATTGCACTGACTTGACCTATTTTCTATCTAAAGCTCTACTCCATAATTCTTGTTTTATTTGATGTTAATCCTATGCATAAAAAGGAGTAACAAGGATATTTGTGCACAATAATATTCTAGCATCCACACAGGAGGATTCTGCTAATCTGATTTTGTCTCTACCTCCCTTCTCGTGTGAGGTGCTTACACCTGTGATTGCTTCAAAAGTCCACAAGGCCCTAACTTAACCAAGGCATGTTATCTATTTCATTTTACTTTCCTCCTCTCTCATTACGGTGATGAATCCCTGCAAGGGTCCTCAGCAGGTTGGAGAACTTGCAAATTGCAATGATTATAATTTAGGATCATACCATACTTTTTTAATCCTTAGAAACATATTTTCTAAATTGTTCTAATATTAAAGTATCTTTTGGAAATTCTGCCCAAAGGTCTTCACTGCAAGATTGACGTCTACATTTTAAAAAGTACATAATGTAAAATACATAAGAGATGGCACAGTTTTTTCCCAAGTCATGTAATTTTTTTTTTCAAATATTATTTCCTCTTAATACCTGGTCACATTTGTCTGTACTTCACATAAACACAAAGCAGGGATGTGTTTTCTTCCACAGCAAATTCTTTACAGAGTACTACAGAAATAAAGCCTTGTAATTGGTATGACATTAGAAACTCATGTACTTATCTAGTCAGCCTCCATTTCATCTTTGTTCCTACCTCTCTATAAAGGATAAGGCAGTTTTGCCCAAAGGAAGAAATAAAAGGGAATCCTCGTTAAAAGGTACATTAACGAAAAAAGAACAGCTTTATTAGGGCATGTGCAGAAAGGAATGTTTGAGTAGTAAATGATAATTTACTTTTGAGGTATATTAAAAAGGTTTAATCTTACTGATCATGAGTTAAATTGGATGTTTTAATCAGTTAGCGAGTGCCAAAAATAATTATGCCAGAGCGCTTAGTCTGCAGAACGTGTACACAAAGCATATAAATCCTTTGCTTCCCCAGGGATTTCTCAGAATAACACACAACTAAAAGACAAAAGCGATATCAAACTCATATAAATTAACATTGCAAATGATCTGAAAAATACAATAAATAACATGATCCCATCACTTTAAATATGCAGCACAGGGAAGGGTGTCCAACACAAATATATGCATTAATCTCCTGTATCCTTCCTAAACTTTTCAGTAAACTTTTCTTCCATTTACTTTCTACAGTTCAATTCAAGGTCATTCCTTTGAGAGAGAGCTGGACCGGGTAACCAAGCATACAAATCTGTGTCCCTTTTAGAAATGAATGTGAAAAATAGGATTATTTTCCTAATGAGCTTTTATTGAGGAAGTAAAATAAAACAGTTGAACCTACCCAAGGCTCATGAAAGTCCTTTGAAGTATAAAAATATTCTATGATTTCAAGATTAATATTTAGTAAAATTAAAAGTTGTTTTGCAAGATGAAAATCAGCATAGTAGATGAACTAAGTTTTAAAACTATTGGTATTAATATATTTCACAAATGTCTTTAAAAATTAACATTCTTTAAAAATATTGTTTTAAAAGCCTATTTTTCTAATCAGCATTAAGATATATATAGTTTTCTTTGTGACTAAGCTTTGAATCTTTGATACCATCGAAAAAGAGAGAGAAAATAGTACATTTATTATAAAGATGAATTAAAGAACTTTGGGTAGATAAAATCATTTCAGCTCTTGGGGTTTAAAACTAAATTATTTCTCAAATACTAATAACTAAAAAGATTGGAATAGACCATGCACTTCCTTCTATTTGTGTGAAAAATATAATATGTATAATTGTATATGTTAGATTCGCCGTACTTCTTACATTCTAATTTAGATTTCTTTTTGATGTATCTTATATGAACTAAGTCCGACTTGATGATTTGCTTCAATTGTAATTTAAAAACAATATCTCTACCATTTCTGCCATCAATATTTGAGAACTTTTAAAATGCAAACAGGATTTTCTAACATAAATAATAAAATATTTTGAGTGCCATAGATTATTTTCAGTCATTCATTTAAATGATCTTTTAGCTTTAAAAACCATTAAAGTTCATATAGCTACAAAAAAAAGGGCAGAAAGAGAAAATGAAAGAATTAAATAAAAGATTTCTAAAATTGTTTCTCTTTAAATAGTAGAAATCACTCTGGTGTGTGTGTGTGTGTGTGTGTGTGTGTGTGTATGTCTATGTGTGTATTGAAGTTTGATGTAAAAGCTTATCATTTCCTAGAGGCTGATGATTATTGAAAGCTAAAAGAAGAGTGGGCTGAGGTTAAATGAATCATCAGTTATACATCTGATGCGTTTCCCATCATGTCACTTAATTGGTTTACACTGATTTTGTACTGGAGTATTTAGGGACAACATGGGGGCTTTTCTGCAGATCTGAACAGCTGCTTGATTTGTTAATGAACAAGATTATCAGTAGCCAATTGCTCACAGCTGAAAAACTGCATGCTCCTGGTTAGTCCATTGGAAAGGGAATTTTTCAAATGTAGCATTTGTATTTGACTGTTGCCTGTTGGGTGCTACTCTCTTTAGTTTGTATTTGACTGTTGCCTGTTGGGTGCTACTCTCTTTAGTAACCCAGTCTCCATGCTAGGCAAATTAGAACTACTACATACAAAAATTTACCCTCTCTGTAATAGATTTAAGGATGTAACAGAATTACTCCTCTTTGAGAAAATCTGTATCTATTATCATGGACTTGTAAGATATCACTGCTGTTTTGGTAGGTCAAAGATTCTCTGAGAAGCTTATAAAAGATAAGAATCTCTATCCACGAGTGTGTATTTAAATGCCACATATACAGGCACAGTTTTGCAAAGAATATGAGGGGTTAAACACTCGGGTTCAGAAGCTCAGTAGCAGAATTATATTACAATAAACTTCCTTTAGTATCCAGAAAAATGTTGAGTTAGAGAGAAAAGACTGTTCTAACCAAGCATAGGATAGGGTCTATTAGGTATCATGTTAAAAAGCAAAGGTCAGGGGTCAGCAACTGGTGTAGTGGTTAAGGTGCTGGACTCCCACATGATTAGCTGTGGTTCAAGTGTTGGACTTGGCAGCTTGAAACTCATGCCAGGTGCATGTGTATGGGTTTCTCAAATCCTGAGACAATAGAAGAGAATGGATTGCAGCCTGGCCTCTCCCCTGTGGATGATTTCTCACTTTCTGTCTTGTCGCTTGTTCTCTCTCTTTCTGTCTTTCCCATGAGTGCATATGCCCTATGGCAAAAAAGGTCAATTAAATATTTTTTTCTCCAAACAATTGATTATATCATACAGACAACCTGAAACATATATTTGTGGCCCAACTGTGGTAGTGCAAGTGGTAGTGTGCCACTGTGCAGTACTACATGGGAAAACTCAGGGTTCAGATCTCAGGTCAACCTGAACACACTGAGCATGTGATCCTGGATGTCTGGAAGGCTCAGGAGGGGATCGCAGCATGGAGAGACACTGTTGGGGGTCACCTGTCTCTCTCTCTCACTCTCTCCTAGTTCTCTTTCAAGAAACAAACCTTGTGAACAACAACAATAATATATACTTATAAAAGGAAGATACACATTCACTGCCTCGTCTAGTATCAGGATGGTAGAAAGACATTTTGTACTTATTTGCATGATGTGTTACTTTATTGAATATAGTTTTCATTGGTCTAGATTTTCAGCATAATTTCAATGGTTGGCTAAATAATATATATATAAGTGATTCCAATATTAATTTTGAAAAACAATATTTAAAAGTAAATTTGATGCTAGTGGCTTCCTAAATATTATCTAATGCTGAAGAGATGCTTCCAGTGACTAGACAGTCACAGATTGTTTTTAAAATTGATTTTACTTTACCTATCATGGAGTTAACAGGCTTCTATTCAAGGAATCAGTATAAAATAATCAATTGTTGTAACATCAGAAATGGTAGCCCACTAAAGTTCTGAAAAAGAGATGATGATATTTTATTTTTTAATTTTTTTCCTTTTTTTAATTTATTTTTTTAATTTACATTTTTAAGACATTCAATCACATTATTTAGCTTACAAGGTGATCATTTCAGTATATGAACATTTCTCCCTGGTCGAGTTGATCAAAATATAACAACACTACCTCCCTGTCTCAGCAATGCTGTCTTCGTATCCCTCCTCCAAATGTTCTTCTCCAGGCCCCACTCCTCCACACACACCACATCTGGCATTCACATCCACCTCTTGTGTTTGTACATCCTTTAGCCCGTCAGTTTTAGTTATAGAGTGCGGACATTCGGTATATATTAAGTGGGGACAAACAGTGTCTCTCCTTCATAGCCTGGCTTGCTTCACTCAGCAGTAAATCTTCCATATTCTTCCACTTTCTGTCAAAAGTCAGGGTTTTGTTGTTCTTAATGGCTGAATAGTATTCCATAGAGTATATGTGCCACAGTTTTTCAATCCATTCAGTTGTACGGGGGCATTTGGGTTGGTTCCATGTCTTAGCTAAGAAGTTTCTTCATGGCAAAAGACACAGTAATTAGTGTGAATCGACAGACCTCAGAATGGGAAAATATTTTTGTAAATTATGCGTCAGATAAGAGATTGATAACCAGAATACATAAGGAACTAAAGAAGCTGTTTGGAAAAAAGATGATGAACCCTATTAAAAGATGGGAGAAGGAGTTGAAAAGAACACTCACTAAAGATAACATACGAATAGCCAGAAGGCATATGAAAAAATGCTCAACATCCCTCATGGCAAGGGAAATGCAAATCAAAACAACAATGAGATACCACCTAACTCCAGTCAGAATGGCTAAGATTAAAAAAACAAAGAATTATAAGTGTCGGCGGGGATGTGGTGAAAGGGGAACTCTCTTACACTGCTGGTGGGAATGTAAATTAGTCCAACCACTGTGGAGAACAATTTGGAGATTCCTCAAAAATCTACAAATAAAACTGCCATATGATCCAGCAATCCCATTTCTTGGCATCTACCCAAAGGCAGAAGAATTTCTCATTGGAAGAGTCCTTGCGCATCAACGTTTATTGCAGCACTTTTCACGATTGCTAAGACATGGAGATGATGATATTTTAAAGACTTATTTCAATTTAAATAAAATTCATTTGATATGTTATCATCCCATTTTTCGGGGAAAATTATTTTGGTTCAAAAGATAAGAGTTCCATTTTTTTTTCTTTATATCTAACCAGAAATATCGTAAAATAAAAAACAACCTCCATGATGGTTAAGCATTCTAATTATTCCCTTGCTTATAACCTTAATTCCCTCACTCCTCTCTTGATTATGGTTAAAGCCAAAGTTTCTCATATTGTCCATGAACCCACACTATTAAATATGCCTACAGAAAAACAGCATCATTCTGACTGGTCACATTTATAGTCATGTTCATAGTCTGCACTAGGCCTTTAATGGTGTCATGTGATCATTAAATACATCTCTAGTACATTCACACTTCTATTTTTATAGATGAATACTTAACATTTCCCTTCAAACCTCTGCACCCTCTCCTTGTCTTCACTCTCAGCTAGTGACATTTCACTGAAAAAAAAAAAGAAAGAAAGAAAAAAATTAGGAGCAACACAAAGAGAACTTCCCAAGAATCTATCCTCCACATATACCAGTACATGTACCTATATCCTCTGTCTTCTGCCTGCTGTCATTTCCAGTGCAATTTTCAAGCTCTTTTCTAAATCAAAATCTGACTTTCATAAAATTGTTTTTTTCCTCTCAACTCAAGGACAAAGATCCAGGAATTCTACTCCTCAATTTCTGATATAACATTAATTACTCACTCTTTGATAGATCTTGTCCATCAGCATATAAACGTGCTATTGTTTTTCACATCTTAAGTAGAACTTTTCCTTTTTTATTTTTAATTTCCTTTTTTGCAATAACTCTTTAATGGACTTTCTATTTTGTGTCAATTCCTCTCCTCCTATTCTCCATTAAACTCACTCTAGTCTGTATCCCTACCACACCATCATCAATCATCATCAATTCTTCTTTCTTTTTTTTTTTTTTTTTTTTTTGGAGAGGTTTTCTCTACAGGGCGCGTGCACTCGCCAGACAGAGAGAGAGAGAGACATAGAGACAGAAAGCGAGAAATTACCCCCCAGAGGGGATGGTCACGCCGCAATCCCTTCTCCTCCATTCTCCTCTCGGGATCTTGGGTACGCACGCACACGCGCCCGGCGTGAGTTTTAAGCCACCAGGTCCGGGATGCGAACCGCGGTCGACTACGTGGGAGTCCAGCGACATAGCCATTACGCTAACTGCTGGTTCCCATCAATTCTTCTTTCTGATCACAACTCCCTGATACTAAATTCACTGATCAGTCCAAAGTTCTGTCTGACTTGATTTACCAATTATATACCTAGTTGATTATTCTGATTCTCTCTCTCTTTCTATATTTTTGTCATAGGGTGTGTGAGCTCATCAGAAAGAGGGAGAGAGACAGAGAGAGAGAAAGTGAGAAATCATGCTCCAGGAAGGATGGCCAAACTGCAATCCCTTCTCCTCTATTTTCCTCCCAGGACCCTGGGCATGCACTTCACTGGGTATGGGACTCGAAATGTGGTCAGCCTATTGAGTAACTACCATGCCTCCTTCTGGCCCATGTGTCCTTCTTTGGTGCACTTTCTTCACGGGGTTTCCTAGTCACAGTATCTTAGTGTCCCTTTTGCCTGACTAGGGCCTCCTTCTCTGTCTCCTGTATTGGTTCTTCCTCTTAGGCCTGTCATGGAATTCCCCAGAACTAATTCTTGATTTTTTTTCTATTCATGCTCCCTTGATTGTGATCTCATATACTTTCATGACTTTAAGTAGTAGCTGTATGTTTGTAACTCTCAACCTATTCTTCTAGCTTAAATATCTCTTCTAAATTTTGACCTGACATAGCTACACGAATATAATAGAAGAATCCAATGTATGTCCAAATCTGATCTCAAAACCTGCTTTACCTATATAGTGCTTTTTACTTCCCAACTGATGACAATTTTATCCTTCAATTATTCAAGGGAAAGCTATGTTTAATCCAGCTGTAAATCCCATCAAGTCCACCTTAAAATATTCAGAATCTAGTCTCCTCTTACTACCTGCACTGCTATCACCCTGCTCAGAACCTCTGTCTTCTCCCACCGTCCTCACAATGCTCATCTAGCAGGCCTACCTGATTCTGCTCCTCTCCATACAATATTCTTACTAAGTAATAATCAAGGATTTGAACATACTGATCATTTTCAACATTTACCATTACTTTATATTGTACATATTCTGTGTTTGTTCTAATGGGCTATTTTTTGGGGAAGGAGAAGTATGGCAATGACAGTTTTTACTCTGCTATAGTACACTGTCTCATAACCTATTTAACTTATTTATACACATTTTTGTGTTCATTCAGGAGAAATGAAATATTTAATATTGCAAAGTGAACTCTCCTCTAACACTCTCAATACTCCTTACATTGTTCTAAATTTTAAAAATTTATTTCCATAGCAATGAGAAACTTCTACTTCATTATTTGGTTTACTTTTTAAATAAGTTTATTTTTAAAATCTGTTTCCTCAACACTTCAGATGTCACAGGATCATTTTTCATTTGGTTCATTGATATGTTGCTTCTTTTTTTAAAAAAAAATATTTATTTGTTTCTGGGACCAGCAGATGGACTAATGGTTACATCACTGGACTCCCATGCAGTTGATGGTGGTTTGAGTCCTGGACCTGGTGGTTTAAACTCATGCCAGGCACGCTTGCGTGCATGCCCAAGATCCTGAGAGGAGAATGGAGGAGAAGGGATTGTGGCATGGCCATCCCCTCTGGGGGTGCTTTCTCACTTTCTGTCTCTCTTTCTCTTTCTGTCTTTCTGGTGAGCGCACGTGCCCTATAGCAAAAACCTCTCTCTCTCTCTCTCTCTCTCTCTCTCTCTCTATATATATATATATATATATATATATATATATATATATATATTCACACACACACACACACATATATATACATGTATATATATATATATATATATATATATATATATATATATATATATATGTATTTGTTGGTTTGTTTGTTGTGATTTTCAAGCTGCTGGGTCCAAGACTAGAAACATCATTGGCCATGTTGGAATCTCATGCCTTAATCACCATGTTACCTCCTGGCCCAGATATATCACCTCTTCAATCAATGCCCAGTTATAGTTTGAGTCCCAGACCCGGTCATTTAAAACTCACTCCGGGCATGTGTGCATGTGTGCTGAAGGGCCCGAGTGGAGAATGGAGGGGAAGGGATTGCAGCATGGCCATCCCCTTGGGGGAGTGATATATCACTTTCTGTCTCTCTGTCTCTTTTTGTCTTCTGACGATTGCATGTACCCTATAGCAAAAATCTCTCTTAAAAAAAAAAAAAGAGAGAAGTAAAAGAAAATCACACACAGTGCATGAACGTGTGTGCCCAAAATTCAAAGAGGAAAATAGAGAAGGGATTGCAGTGTGTTCAGTGTGTTTATCCTCACTTCAGGGGTGATTTCTCATTTTCTCTTTTTCTGTCTCTCTGTAGCAATCCAGCAAGCACATACCCCCCTATGACAAAAACCTAAAAAAAAAAAAGGAAAAAGAAACACTGCCTAACACTTACTCAATAAATGTTTTGTGAACAAATATGGTTAAAAGAACCACATATATATATATATATATATATATATATATATATACACATACATATGTATGTATATATATATATATGTATATATATACATATATATGTATATATGTGTGTGTGTGTGTGTGTGTGTATTTTATATATATATATATATATATATATATATATATATATGAATTCTTATGATGTCCTTTTAAAAAATTCTTGTTAAACATTTTAAAAATGTTATTCCAGGTTTGTAACCCTTAATTTTTAACCTAAACAGTTTGGTAATAACCCAGTTGTTTCAATTCTCTGTATATTCATTAAATACTATCACTATGATAGTAGTTCTAGTTTCAAGGAACTCATAGGAAGGAAATAGAGAGGTAGATGAACATCTACCATAGTATAATATACTATAATTTGTGTTGTGATAGCGTTATACACAGGACATTATGGAAGCATGGGCAACCTAACCTAAGGACTTTTCTACCATTTGGCAAGGCCAATTAGTTGTCTGTTCTCTATCTGATAGAAGTTTCGAGATTTATAGGTTAGAAAAATTCAACCAGAGACCTAGGGACAACAAAAATGGCAAAGAGTAAGTGTGACTTAATATACTTAATCAGAGATATTATGCAAAAGTTTATATACTTAATGGTAAGCTCACCCCTACCCAGAGATCTCAGAACATATTCCATGAAGTCTATTGGTGTGTGACTCTCAGAAAGAATTCCTGAGAATTCTTTTCTGATGAAACTGAATTACCCTGGAGAAAAGACTGACTGACATTTGGGGGTTTCCTCTTAAAGGCCACTTCCCAGTCATCCCAGTATAAAATCAATCATTCAATAAGTCCTGGCAATAAAGAATGAGATTCCAATGAGTTTTTTGTGCTTTACCTTTTTTTAAAAAGAATTATTTATTTTAATTTTATTTATTATTATTATAATTTTTAAATTTGCTATAGGATGCATGTGCTTACCAGAGAGAGAAAGAGAGAGGGAAAATGAGAAGTAAGTAGCCAGGTCCAGGACTTGAACTGTGATCATCCAGGTGGGAGTCTAGCACCTTAACCACCGTGCCACCTGTTGACTCAGCTTTATTCTTAAATAGACATGGAAAATCAAGTCCTTTCTGATCCTTGAAAAGCATCTCTTATAAGAGAGACAAAAATTAAAATAACCACAAAAAAAGAGAGAGAGAATATGTCCAAATAAACTTTATTTATTTCTTCTATGTGAAGAAATAAACTTTTTATTTATTTATATAAATAGAAAGTTATATGTGGAGACTGGGATAATTTCCAGAGGTGGTGGCTCCCTTGTGGCTAGCAAAATAAGGAAGAAAAAATAGAACTTGGTAACTGGGGCAGAATCAGGGGTGTCATTCTCTTTTTCAGTGAGCTAATATGCATCGTATACTTACCACATGTTCAGCAGTTTGTGAGTCATGGGGTAGTGATGAAGATTGAGCAGTCCGAATCTGAAGTCCCCATGTGAAACTTACATCACAATAACTTAGTGATTTTCCTAGGCATGGGTTTGGGCTTACAGTGGAGTCAGGGCTTAGAGTCAACACTATACAGCTAGTGTTTGAATTAGTAGGCATAGATGAGCCTGATGGAAAAAAACAATAGTATAGAAGTTCAAAAATGTGAAATCTTTTATAATTTCTAAAAACATATTTTGTTATCAAAGCATAAAAATCATGTACATTTATAGATAATGTTTTATACAAATAAAATAACAATAGGAATTAGGAAACAAAAGTACATGAAATACACCCCATTGTGGTCTCCCAGTTCTACCAGGAAAACATTTCTTAGATTTTGAAAACTTTTTCTCAATGTGTATATATATATATATATATATATATATGTTAGAGTAAAGTGCTAAATTTAAAGACTTTATGTAACATATATGTGGAGTACATTTTAAAAATTTGAATGAATTTTATTAGTATAATATATTTTATAATGGAATTCACTTTTTTATATGTTTTAATTCATGAAATGATATCTATATACATAGTAAGTATACATTTAGATTCTTAATATTTAAAACTTGTCAAAAACAGGTTAAAAAGAGTGGTAAATTTGCAAATTATTCATAAAATATACTATTTTAAATAGAGTGAACAAATTAGTAAGTTAAAAAATAGATGATACCAGGTGGAATTGAGTAGTTTCTGGCAGTGTGATGCTCCCATAGAGAACAACTAGGAGGAAAATGACAAAACACACAAATCATCTGTTTGAAGGCACTGGAAAACTGAGGAGACACCGAGAATGGTCTGAGACTCTAGAGAGGGGACAGCCTGAGTTTTGCTGTTGATTTTACAGAGGGGCGTGTGCCAGTTCTAGTTTTGGGCAGCAGTGTGAGAATTTGGGCTTAAGCCACAACGTTCTACTCTTTAGGAAACAGAACAACCAAGAGAGTTTGGGGTAAGACTTGGAAGGATCTATTACTGGGATTTACTTCTGAGAAATGACTGTGCTCTAGGGAAATGCAAAGTTGAAGGCTTAAAGCCAAAGCAAAAAACTCTCCAAAAATTAGATTGAGATTTTTCACCAGTATTAAGAAGTAAAAATTAGGGGCCACCAGACAGTAGCATAGTGGTAAAATGAGATGGTCTATAAGGCTGACCCACCTGGGAAATGTCCTGGTTCACATCTGAAGAACTCCCTGAGAATATGAGACACGTGTGTACCCATGATCTGGAGCCAGCTGAGGCTGCGAGTGGATCAAGGTGTCAATACTTTTTTGGGGGCTAACAGGTGACAGGAAGGTTAAGATGCTAGATCCACATGGCTAACTGTGCAGTTCAAATCTTGGGCCAGAGAGCTTGAAAATCACTCTAGGCGTGTGTGTGTTGGGGGGCCAAAATTAGGAGACCAGAGGAGAAGGGATTGTGGTGTGTCCATCCCTTCTAGAGGGTGATTTCTCACTTTCTTTCTCTCTCTCTGGTAAGTGCATGTGTCCTATAGCAAGAAACATGGAAATAAATAAATAACTATAAAAGACCCTGGTAGGGGGTCTATCTCCATGTTTCTGACTTTCTGTCTCTCTCTCTCATGCAGCAAAATAAGTAATAATTAATAAATAAATAAATTAATTAATTAAAAAGTTAAGAACCAGCCAGTGGCTTGGTGGATAGGGCAGCCAGCTCCCACCTAGCTTACTGTGAGGTTTGAGTCCCATTCATGACAGCTTAAAAAAACACACTGGGGGACCAGCAGATGGCATAATGGTTATATTGCTGGGCTCCCATATCGTCTATCGTGTTAGGAGTCTCACACCCAGAGGCTTAAAACTCACATTGGCTGTGTGTGCCTGTGTGCCCAAGATTAGAAGAGGTGAATGGAGGAGAATGAATTACAATCCCCCCAGGGCAGGGGGTGTGATCTCTCACTAGCTGTCTCTTTCTCTCTGGTGAGCTCACATGTTCTATAGCAAAAATCTCTCTAAAAAAGAAAAATCTCTCTAAAAAAGAAAACAACATAGAATGAAAAGAAAACATGCTGGACACCTGTGTGCATGTCCCCAAAATCCCAAAAAGAGGAGAAATGGAGGAAAAGAGATTGCAGCATCACCATGCTCCATGCAGGGTGCTTTCTCTCTCTCCTTCCGTCTCTTGTGAGCACATGTACCTTCTGGCAAAAAATAAAATAAAATAAACTAACTAAATAAAATTAAAAAAAAATATTGTTATAGTATCTGCCAAGAGAATAGGGCTCCTAAATTTGTCCATACACTCAGTTAAAAACTCATAGGGTCCAGAGTCAGCCAGACTGAGGTTAAAACCTACCAGGGATGCAATTCAGCACCAAAGCAACACAGCTGTTGATTTGCATAAGGTTATCAACTTTTACTCCTTTTGTCTACCAGACAGATTTTTGTAAAGAATAATTATGTCATTGTAGCCTCTATAAATTTTATATATAATATCTTGCATTCATCAGAAAATTACTTAGCATATCAAAGACAATACCACATGCCTAAATCCAAGAGAAAAGCAGGGAAAATAAACAAAAAAAAAAAAAAACCCACTAAGGGTCATGTATTTATTAGAGTGAACAGATAAGAACTCTGAAGTAATTATGATGAATATGTTCATGAACATGAGGAAAACATAGTCGAAAAAGTTTTATAGTAACTAAAACTTAAAAAAAATCAAATGAAAATTTTAGAACTGAAAAATAAAATATCTAAAGTCAGGAACTTTAAACTTTAAACATAAAATATCTAAAGTTAGGAACCTAGAAAGGACAATAACTCCTAGATCCAAGAAATGCTGTGAATACCATGCAAAATAATTAGAGAGAAATACAGCAAGGTGCATCATAGTACAACAACTAAAAACCGAATTGCTGAAAATTAATCAGCAATGAACACAAACATAAAACAATTACATGCAAAACATCGAAGAATCTAAAAGCATATATTTACATAAAAGCATGCAGCACCAAATGTCATGGTTCCATTTATATAATGTTCAAATAGTTAACACTAATATTTAGCTTTAGAAGTCAGGAGAAAGAATACTCACTAGAAAAAGATATGTGCGAGTCCTATCTGGGATCTAATCATGTTGTCTTCCTTGAACTGGGTGTTGGGGGTTACATAGGCATATTCCCCTTGTATAAATTCATCAAGATACACATTTATGATAATTAGCTTTCCTGTATGTATCTTATACTTGACAAGTTTGCATTAATAAAAAAAATTAATGCAATTGAAATTATGTTTCATGTCAAATGGGATGGATGAAAAATACTAATTAACTATGAACTGGTTAGAAAAGTAAGATCCCAGGCCATCCCTATGGCTTTGTGGTTAAAAGAACCGATTCCACATGTCCAACCATGCATTTTTAGTTCTGGATTAGGCAGCTTGAAACACAAGCCAGGTGTGTATTTTGCCTGTCCAAAATCCTGGAAGGACGAAGAAATGAATGAGAAGGGATTATTTCACGACCATGCCCCATGGAGGATGCTTTTTCTCTCCCTCTTACTCTCTCTGTCCTCTCTGCTGAGTGCACGCACCCACTGGAAATTAAAAGAAGAAGGAGGAGGAGGAGAAGGAGGAGGAGGAGAAGGAGAAGAAGAAGAAAAATCCAACCCACTGGGACTACCTACCTGAAATACAAGAATCAAAAACATAACAAAAATCTTCAATATTATAATTATTGAAGGTCTTGAGAAGTTTTAATAAGTACTACTGCCTATTAGGAAGATTTGGTTATTTACTTTTTAAGAGAGAGAGAGATCTTTTGCTATAGAACACATGCACTCGCCAGAAAGACAGCGAGAGACAGAGAAAAAGAAAGTGAGAAATCACCTTTCAGAGGAGATGGCTGTGTCACAATCCCTTCTTCTCCATACTCCTGTGGGTATTTAGGGCAATCATGCACATGCACCTGGTGTGAATTTTAGGCTGCTGGGTCTGGGACTTGAACCATGTCAACCACATGGGAGTCCAGCACCTTAACCACTATGCTACCTATTGGCCCCTAAAAAATTCTTTTAAACTTTATAAAATTCTGATTTTAGAATATTAAAAATGCTTTAACTAAGGGTGTAAAGACCAAATTTTTGAGTCAGCCAAGAATTATAAGATATAACATTTTGTCTAAGAGCCAAAAGAAAGCAAATAATATGAATCTCTCTTTTTTTAAAGTAATAAATATATACAGTTTCATCATTTTTTTTAGCATGGTGCTGCCAATTGTGGAATTTTCTAACTGATTTTCTTCTTTTCACTATTTCTAGCATGTTTGACAGTTTTTAAATAATGGTATCAGAATTTAAGTGAAAATTGAAAACACAATGTGAAATGCACAAGTCAGAATGGCTGTATAAGTTCAGGGATAAAATTAAGATTTACATTTCATGTAAAATAATAGAATGCTAGCTTATTTGTTAGGATTATAGATATGATACATGATAAGGTTTGTGACAGAAAAGCTGGTGCAGCAGCAATAATAGTAGGTGACATATTAGCAATATAACTAAGTGCCAACCAAAGTCTTTCACAGTTACTGTGCCAAGACTAAAATAGAAATTAGACACATGTTTCTATCAGATGGGGGGTTCATTGGTAAGATGCAGCTGTTGCCTTCAGCACAGAAATTGAAGATAAATAGATTCATACTTTAAGAGGTTATAGCATCTACTGATAATCTAAGCTCAAGTTGCATTTTAAATAATGAAGCACCAACTACTAAGAAGTTAGGTTATTTCAAACAGCTTGTCATGTTTTAGTGATTCTCAAAGTAAGGATAAGAAATCTCTATAATTATGTAGAGATTAGACTTATATTCCATTTAATTAATTCTTTCTAAGTACTATGGAAAAAGGCTGATAGCTGCCTTCCAGCAGTCATTCTCCTCTTCTTGTTTAACAAAAGAATCCCAGTTTTACTGGGCTGACATGATCTCAGCTGGAAGACTACATTTCCCAGCTTGTTTGGCATATACGACATGTGACTGAGATTAGGGAAAAAGATTAAAATGAAGGATTATATATTTGAAGAGGCCAGGAGACCCTTCATCTCTTCTTTGCTGCCCCTGCTGCCTAGAACACACACGTGGAAACTGGCTCTACATTAGTCACTCAGGATTCCACAGGCATACCTTAGCAGTGACACAGGTATGGCTTTAAACTCGGTACCTGAAACCACCAGAGAACCTGCCAAACTATTCTTTCTACCATGGGGCATTTTAAACACAAGAGGAAAAGAAACTTATTAGCACACGTTTTGTAGGATGGAGAGATATAACATACACCAAACTTAAACTTCATACAAGTACATGCTAAATAGAGGAAGTGGTGTATGCTTCCTGTTGCAAGTAATACAAACAAAGAAGAGAAACTCACCTTAGCCCAGTGGAAGGAAGCTTAGAAATTGATAGGATGAGCGGAAGCACAGCATCGCTCATTCGTAAGTTAAAAATGATGCTTTGGTAATAAGTGCAATTTAATCACACCTTTCTGATCTAAATTTAGAAAGATAATTTTGATCTTGTATCTGCAATAATTAAGAAGTCAAATGTTAAAACCAAAATAAGTCCAGATTTCATTAGTTAAAATATCTAGCTACCTATGAATACACTAGACAGCTGAAGAATTAACTCAGATTATTATTTTCACTCATTAAATGTATTCAGGTCTATGCTTAGTGAAGGTAGATTGAATCTAATGATCTAATGATCACATGGAGATAAGGCCAATCATTTGTGAACACCAAAAATACCAAACCAGCCATTATGTAATTCACATAGTTATACAAATCTATATTTCAGACTCACTTAAAATATAAACTACAGGACCAGCAGTTGACATAATGGCTATGTCACTGGACTCCCATGTAGTTGACCGTGGTTTGAGTCCTGGATCCGGTGGCTTAAACTCACATCGGGCACATGTGCATGCGTGCCCAGGATCCTGAGAGGAGAATTGGAGGAGAAGGGTTCAGAGCATGGCCAACCACCCCCCGGGGGGGATGATTTCTCGCTTTCTGTCTCTCTGTCTCTGTCTTTCTGGCGAGCACACATACCCTATAGCAAAAGCCTCCCCCCCCAAAAAATAAATAAAAATACAAATAATAAAACAAACATATATATATAAACTGCATAAGACTATCTTTCATTGAAGTCAGTTGAAGTCACCACCAATATTAGAACAATCCTCTGCTTTCTGCTCCACTGAGTAGGAACCAGAAAACAGAAAATACATAACCCACAGTTCCATTTTATAAGATGCCCTGGAGTTCAGAAGTTCATGTATAATTGTCTTCTCCTGAGAAAACAATTCCTCTCTGAATTTGTTTTTCAACAAAAAGCTCATAACAATAGGAAACACTTCTTGTTTATATACATTTAGGATAAAATGTCTAGTAAGAGTACAATATTATTTTGTATCCAAAGCATTTAAGATATTGTTACAGTGAAAGAAATGCAGATATACCTGTTCAAAACAAATACAATATTTGTGAGAAAAATTACATTCCTAACATAAGAAAATTTCTATTTAGTCCACATTCTATAGGTGTTCACACTCTCAAACACATTCAAATATACCCAAAAGGTATATATGCAAGTGGGCATTGGATTTCACTTCCAATGTTTATTAAGGACACACACATTTTGCCTTGGAAAGAATTCCTATTCTCTAACGCTAATAAACATCTTTAGTTCTCTGATTTTCATACCCACTTGACTCAGCACTTCTGGTCTATTATTTATGGTCACACGTTCTTTACAGCTTCTCTTTTAAAGTCTCTCTCCATACAGTGCATCAGAATTAGTTTTGTGTTTGCTCTGATAAACAGGATGTAGCAGACTGAGGTTCTGCAGCTTCTTGACCCTCGGCCTCAAGTCACCTCGCAGCTTCTAAGACTTCCATGTGAGGAGTCAATTTAGACTCCCAAAGGGTGACCAGTCACATGCAGAACTGAGCCTGGCCAGCCAACAGCCCCTGCCATATGCCAGATGTATTAGTGAGACTGTTTCAGAAATTGTAGCCCAACAGATTCTGCAGTGGAATGCAATAGCATGAGAAACCAAGAAACAAGTTCAGCTAACGCACTGTCCCCAGTCAGAGCAGATAGTAACAGTAAAGTTAATGTTTCAAGTCCTGAAATTTGGGATTGGCTTGTTAGACAGCAACAGATCATTGGTACAGTGCCTAATCATTTTACCCAATAAATCCTTGGACTGATGTCCTGGGTTTGGACCACCTCAGTTCTGAACTTTTTCAAATATTTACTACTAATATACACTTCAGTAGCATTTTCTCATCATCTTCATGGTCTGAATCTATAGGAAGGCTACTTAGTCTCTGAACCACTACTCTTTCTACCCTACCCAGATCCAGTAACTCTGCCCAGTCACGCCGATTTATTGCTTACTTTTGTACCTGGAAAGCTGTTGACGTTGTTGTCTTCTCTGTGTAGCCACCAGAACACCGAGCAGTCAGATTCACCTGGTAACGTTTCTCTTATTATTTTTTTTTTTAATGCCAGAGGTTATATGTACACATACAAGACTGAGAGAGCAAGAGAGACTGACACAGAAAGACAGAGAGAGCACCACCTAATGGGACTGGGTGAGCCTCAGTTCCTTTTCTTCAAATTCCTTATCCTGTCAGGACTCGGTCATATGCACACATGCCCAGTATGTTTTTAAGCACATGGGTCAGGCTTAAAAATCCCTGGTTGTCCACATATATCCAGCTCCCCCTTTGTAGCACCTAACACCATGTGTAGCTCCCCTCTTTAATTCTTGGGGGGAAAAATATGACCCAGCTGCTGTGGTTTGCACTAGTGAAGAAACTGCTTTCTGTAGGCTGAAGTCACACAGGAGGCCTGGATCTCATTGCTGGCCCACCCTAAAAGTTAGGCACAATGGCACGCACCTGTAATCCAGCTACTTGGTAGGCTGAGTCAGCAGTACCACAATGGAGTGAGATTCTATCTAAAAATACAAACAGCAAATTCTTAATTCGGTACTTGAACTTGCCAAACACATATGAATCAACAAGAACAAAATGTATACCTTAAAGTGAACTATACAGAATTTATTAACTACATAAGTGAAGACTAAATGTATATGCCATTTTAATATAGAAAGCTAGATAAGAAGATCTTGAACAATATGAGTAAATACCCTGGCATACAGATATTGGTAAGGTCTTTAACCAGAGAACCTTGAATAGTTTCTCCTCACTCATTCTGCTTGGATCCCCTTATTTTTCTTTAATCTGCCAGAGGGTGAGCATGCTAACCAGAGAGCAACAAAGAGACACACACAGAGAAAGTGAGGACTCACCTCTGTGGGGGATGGCCTCACCACAATGCCTTCTCCATTTCTCCCTCCCTTCAGGATTTGGGCACACACGCACATGTACCCAGTGTGTCTTAAGAGACCAAGATTATCTCTGTGGCTGGCCATGTGAGATTCAGCTGCCACAGCTACCATGACAAGGGTTAGCCACAGAATCCCCTGCCTCTATATCAGAAGTTTGGTTTTGTTCTCTAAACGTATTTTAATCTCTGCTAGTTCTCAGACTAATTTGCTTATTGTGAAATTGGCTTGGCCTGCCTGCATCTACCTACTGGCTAGTCTCAGATATCATTAGTTAGGATACTATTCATAAATTCTGATGCCAAATACTGCAAGTCCAACAATGTAGTTACAATAAGTACTTCTATAATGTGCTAGTTTTCTGCAAAATGTTTCCTTGAAAACGGCATTCATGAAGCGACTGATGCAACTGTGATATTAGAGGTTGTACACTGTTTCTGCTTTTCTATGAGGAAAAAGATGTTAGAGGCTGAGTGTGACATTCAAAATTCTTTCCCTTAGGACCAGCAGATGGTGTAATGGTTATATTGCTGGACTCCCATGTAGTTGACAATGGATTGAGTCCCAGACCCGGTGGCTTAAACTCACGCTGGGTGCATGTGCGTGCGTGCCCAAGATCCCAAGAGGAGAATGGAGGAGAAGGGATTGCGGCGTGACCATAACCCTGGGAGGTGATTTCCCACTTTCTGTCTCTTTGTCTCTCTCTTTCTGGCAAGTGCCCTATAGCAAAAACCTCTCAAAAAAAAAAAAAAAAAAAAAGGAAAGAAAGAAAGAAAGAGAAAATTCTCTCCCTTACTCATTCTTAATTGTCCTTTTCATTTAAAATCATGTGTCTCCAGATTTAGATTCAATGTATTCCACTACCTGTCCTGCTATGCTCACTTGTATATTATTTACAGACTTCCAGCTGCTCCTACTAATTGTTCGCCTTTCCTTAGTATTTAACCACCGTTGGACTTTGGTGCAACCTCAATGCCCAACTAAGTGACATTGAAGACATTTTTAATGGCCTCTCCTCTCCCAATTAATAAATTTTTATATATTTCCCCCTTTCATGGAATCCAGGGAATATATAGCTCCACTTTGTGCTACTGAAGGATAATATAGAACAGTTTATATTTTATATAATTTTCTGCAAATGAAATCAGGTAACATAAAAATCAAGAGACGCTCTGATATTTTTATCAAAATAATCTGCCTTTTGGATGCTCATTAATAGGGAGGAAGATTGGAGCCTTCTCCTGTGAACCTCCATGCTGCACATCTGGACCAATTTAGCAATCAGCTCTGCCCCGCTTGCTAAGTTAATTCCTATTTCTCATCAAGGAGAGGATATGGTGCCTACCCTAGGGTAATGTCATAGTAATTTTACATAAAGTCTGACTTATTGATTTTTTATGTTGTAATTTGTAACTCAGATTTAATCATTGGTCCCTAGACACTTTTTCTGAGCCATCTTGTTCTCAAGTTCTAGAAATTGCTTCCTTCTTGCTGTCCTACGTCCTCTGAGAACTAAGTTCTGCCTTGTTCTTCTCAGTCCTTACAGTGGCTAGTGTGGGATCTCAAATATAAATCCGCATAGAAACTGGGCAAAAAAATGGTACAAGAGACTCACAAGATGCAAGATAATAAAGAATACTAGGCTTGCATGTCTCATATAAAACGTACAGCTACTTAGCAGTCACAAACTGTTGCCAAATAAGAAATCTAATTTTGCTATTTTCTAGTCTTCTAGTTATTTCAAGAGAGACCAGAAATCCACATTTTTTTGGAGAAATTTTCCATTTTTTAAATGATGGAAACTAATACAAGAATAAAAATTTTGTTTTTGCTCGGGGGACCAGCAGTTAGCATAATGGCTGTGTCGATGGACTCCCATGTGGTCGACTGCAGTTCGCATCCCGGACCTGGTGGCTTAAAACTCACACCGGGTGCGTATGCATGCGTGCCCAAGATCCCAAGAGGAGAATGGAGGAGAAGGGATTGCGGCGTGGCCATTCCCCCTGGGGGGTGATTTCTCGCTTTCTGTCTCTCTGTCTCTCGCTGTCTGGTGAGTGCACATGCCCTATAACAGAAAAACCTCTTCAAAAAAGAAAATTTGTTTTTGCTCAACACTCATACCCCCCCCCCACACACACACACACTCACAAAATAAACACAACACACACATGTACCTTTACTCCTATGACCAGAATCTGATTTAGGGGCTCTATTTCACAAATTCTGGATTATGTATGTAATAAAAACAATAATAACTTTTTTTTAAAAAGAAATGAGTATTTTCAAGTTAGAAAAGAAATAGATTCTCTTAAAAATGATTTATATGAGCCAGCAGGTGGTATGATGTTTAAGGTGCTGGATTCCCACTGACTGTGGTTCAAGTCACTGACCTAGTGCTTAAAAATTATGGCTGGGTGCCTGTGCATGTGTGCCCAAAATCCCAAGAGGAAAATAGAAGAGAAGGGATTATAGCATGACCATCTCCCCTTGGAGATGATTTTTCATTTTTCCTCTCTCTGTCTCTCTCAGGAGGGCACATATACCCTAGGGAAAAGCATTAAAAGGAAAAAAAAAAGATTTAGACATTTTGGGGCAGCTAAGAGAGCTTGCTTTGAAAACTCATTGACTATGTTAAATTCTGGTTCTGTTTTCACTACTTAATAGCTATGTGACTTTGGATAAGTTATTTAAACTTTCTGTTCTTTGACTCTTTGTTTCTAAAACTGGAGTAATTATAAAAAAGTAGGGCTTAGGATAGCAGGTGACATGGAGGGTAAGGTGTCTGGATCCCACATGACTAATTGCGCAGCTGGAATCTTGGATGGTGGCTTGAAAAACATGCGTGGTGCATGTGCATGTGTGTGTATCCAAAATACTAAGAGGAAAATGGAAGAGGAGAGCTTGTGTTGTGCCCATTCCTCCTGTGAGTGATTTCTCATTTTTTCCTCTTTCTTTCTTTCCCTCTCTCTATATCTCTCTGGTGACCATACATGTCCAATAGCAAAACTAACACAAAACAAAACAGTAATACTTACCTTGTAGGTACTATATATATAAGAAGCCTTCAAAAATACCATGGAAATATGGAAATAAAAAATAATTTTTAAAAAAATACTAATTTTATATTTCTTTTTTTGCTGCCTCTCTCTTTCTCTCTTTTTTTTTATAGAGACAGAGAGATACAGAGAGACAGAAATCAAGAACCCCCACCCCACCCTGGGGGAGGGATGGCCATGCCGCAATCCCTTCTCCTCCATTGTCATCTCGGGATTTTGGACACGTATGCACACACTCTCAGCGTGAGTTTCAAGTGGCCGGATCCTGAACTCAAACCATGGTCCACTATGTGGGAATCCAGCAATACAAGCATTACACCATCAGCGAGTCCCACTAATTTTATTTCTAAATATAACCTTCATCAAGTTCAAGATAATTTTGTGATGAAACCAATCATTTAGTTCAATTCTAAAAATATGAGGGTTGTAGAGTTTAACTGTGTCAATGTCATCTTTATTACATTATTAACTAAAGAAAAATAGTTGCCCTTCAAATGTTTTCTTAAAATTAGGGAATAGAAATCAGTTATAAGGAGCTAAACTGAAATTCAATGTGGATGCCTTATGGTTTCCCATTGAAACTTTCACAAAATTGACCCACTTTGGTGAGAGAAACAAACAGGAACATTATCATGGTAGAGAAGGATTCTGCTGCTTTCCTAGGCTCATTATTCCACTAAAACTTCAGCTCACTTTCTCAAAACCTTCTTATAATAAGCAGATATTATGAAACTTTGGCACTTTAGAAAGACAAAAGCAAATGCCTTGAGCAGCCCAGAAACCTGTTTCCACGACCTTTGCTCTTGACCAGTTCGCTTTTGCTTTGCGTGACCACTTCCACCTCTTGGTAGCACTTGCTTTGCTTGTGCTTTTTTTCAGGGTTGTACTGGTTGAGTGGTGTGTCATCTCATGTCACAACTTTGAGGAAATACTTCATGATCTTGATTCCACTTGTTTAAAATTTCTATGGAAAGTTCTGCTCTTGTCTATAGCTGATCTGGGTTCAAAAGTTCTGACACCCAACAGGCACAAAGTTTGCTCCACTTTAATTTTTGGGTGAGAATTGTGGAAGCTGAACCCGTTACGTCTTCAGCGTTTCTACCATTAATCATTGGTCCTTTCCAATTATGGCACAAAGTCAATTTATTTTTTATAGACCACAGATTAGTTTATTTTTAACACCCATCATGCCATCAATTCATAGGGAATAGGTTCCAGTCAAAGTCAATTTTTTCCTCAAAAGTCAATGTGGATGGTCTACCTCTGTGGCATCATCTTTTCTCTTCCTAAAATGAGTTGGCCACTAGTAAATGGCTGATTTCTTCAGGATATTATCCCCATAAGCTGTTTGTAAAGCATCAACTATTCACCATTCTTCCATGTTGATTTTACCATAAATTTGATATTTTTTTCTTAAAAAGAGTTCTTATTTTTTAATTTCTTAATTTTTTATTTTTTAGATTTTTTTTTGTTATAGGGCACATATGCTTGCTAGAGAGACAGAGAAAGAGGGAAAGCAAGAAATCACCCATTAGTGGGAATGGTCATGCTGCAATTCTTTCTCCTCCCAAGGTTTTGGGCACACACACACACGCACACACACACACACACACACACACACACACAGGACATGTGTTTCAGGCCACTGAGTCTGGGTTATGAACAGTGGAATTGGCTATGGAGAATCCAGCACCTTTCCCTTCACGCCACCTGCTGATTCCGAGAAATATTTGTGAAGGAGCACTTTTTAAACAGGTATCTTATCCTTAGTGTCATGAACTAGATCCTGTTTAAAGATATTATAACAACTTAGTATAAGCTTATTTTCCAACAAAAAATTTTGAAATTCATTCATAGTTTCTTTACAATTCACATTTTCTAGGAACTTTTTGAAGACTGCTCAGATGAGCTAAATAAATGAGCTAATGTTTGTGTTTGTTAAGATCCACGGATGCCCCATAATAAATGTTATGTAGATGTTTGCTGAGTAAATAAGTTTTATACCAATGCATTGTCTTTGAATTTGCTTTCTACTTAAAAGCTAGAATAATCAAGAAAATCTCTGGATAAAAGCTTAGGAATTTCACAGAGACCAAAGAGGATATCTAAATCTATCAGTTCAGGTCACTTGGTGAAAATTTAGTCTGAGACGAACATCATGTAAGAAGCAATTTCTGCAAGAGGGTGTAGAACTATCCTGCTTTTTTATCTTTGCTAAAATAAAGCTAGGATGGTACAGAGAGAAAATTGGGCTATCAGCTAACCATTCGTTCCTGCCAACCAGAGGAAAGTATATGTAGCATGAGAATACACAGAATTATGTTGTTCATGTGATCTTTAAAAAATTGGATCTTTACTTAAAAAAAGAAAGAGAAATATTTGTGAAGGAGATTTTAACCTACTGTCTTGAAAGCAATCAATCTTTGGATCTATGTGTTCATTGTGTCAATGGGTTAGGAGAAGCAGAAATTATCTCCTTCCCAATATCCAATATATTCACAAGTCAATATATGTCAGAGATGAGAAACCATAAAAAACAGAGAGACCACCCATCATTTGCAGCATCATCATAAGATTTAACTAATTCGTATTGTCAGTTTTAATTTCCCATGTTCATTCTTGATAAAATCAGAAATGACATTCCTTATGCAGAAAGGAAATAGAGATAATATCAGTTGATTAAATGTTATGTTTTAAAAAATTTCCAAAAAATTCATTTTACTATTTGCAGTTGTTAGGATTTGGCTAATACTCAGTGGTTCTCAACTAGGAATGATTTTGCTCTCCAGAGGACATTTTGGTTCTCACCAAAATGGGGAGATGCTACTGAAATCTAGCAAGTAGAAGCCAACATTAATGTCAAACATCTTATGATACAGGACAAAGTCCCAGAAAAAAAGCATTATTTGATCCCAAAGTATCAACAATGCCAGGGATAAGAAATCGAGAAGGGGCCAGCAGGTGGTGTAGTAGTTAAGGTGCTGGACTCCCACATAGGTAACTGCAATTCGAGTCCTGGACCTGGCCACTTGACATTCACACCAGGTAAATGTGCATGTGTGCCCAGAATCTCAGGAGGAGAATGGAGAAGGATGGAAGATGGCAGTGTGGTCATTCCCCCTGAGGAGTGGTTTGTTGCTTTCTACCTCTCTGTCTCTCTGACCAGCACCTGCACTGTACAGAAAAATCTCTCTGAAAAAAAAGAAAAATGAAAGAAATCTGGAAGCAAGGGCCAGTAGGTGGTGTGGTGTGGTGGTTATAGCACTAGACTGCCATATAGCTGATTACAGTTCAAATCCCAGACCTGGCAGCTTTCTCACTCTCTCTCTCTGGTGACTATATGCCCTATAGCAAATTTAATACTACTAATAATAAATTTAAATAAATCTTCTAAAAAAGATAAATCCACTACATAGCAATGATAATTTAGATTATGTGGTATGGTGCGAAACAGAGAATATGATTTCCGATTCAGGCAAAATTGGTTTAAGTCCTACTTCTCCCTTATTAACTATGTGAGCATGGACTCATCTATACCTCAGCTTCCCTCTATAAACTGGAGATACTGATAGCACCTACTTCACAGAGTGATATTAAGAAATAATAAATTATTGTACACAAAGTGCTTTGAACAGTTCTGGGCCCATGGGAAGTGTTTCATGTATAGTATGTAAAGATGAGTGAGACCCAACCTGGTGGCATGGGTTCATATCCCTAAGTCAGCTTGAAAACACAGAGTGTGTGTGTGTCCTTATGTGTCCATGAGTCTGAGGAACTGGAAGGTTGGAGAAGGGAAGTTGGGTGTAATGAGCCCTGTCTGGAGTGCTTCTCTCATTTTCTCTTTCTCTCTCTCATGAGCTCACACTCTCTCCATCATGAATAAATTAAATAAAAATAAGTGAATAATGAATAAATAGAACAGATCTAAAACATATCTCCTCCTATATCAATCCTCCTCTTTTAACCTGAGCAGTGAAATAGGAAATATGACATTGACTTTAGTCCTAGCAAGAAGCATAATCACTTTTCACAATTGGATCTGCTCTTCCTCAGTTCATCTGATTGTATCACCGTCTGACTCATCTAGACCCGTGTATGTTTGTCCTTTACACCATTTACACAATGCCAAACGACGCAAAGATGTGTAACCTGATTTTTATGTTTTATTCTTATGTCTTCTTAGTTCAAATATTTCTAATTGTTAAAACTAAAGCCTCTCCTGTGGAATATTTTCCACTTTTCTTTCTTTTTTTTATCTATGGCCCTAATTAAAGAAAGAGTCAAGCATGACATCATAGTTAGATATAACCTTTATACTTGCAGAGAATGATTTTTTAGAGGAAAGACCTTGAAATCAATAATGTATCAAACGTTGTATACATTTGTGAGCATGCTCTTTAAACTACCTGGTCTTACTTTTCTGGAATTTCTACTTCCTCTATGTTTCTCCTTTTCTATTGCTCTTCTCAACTCATCATGGTAAGATACTTAGAATCTTTTCTTTTCTGAAGGCTGAAATGAAATAAGAATTAAAAAGTGCAGTCAAACACTTCAGCTACTCTGATGTCTTTGGTAGAGACATGTTCTCTTTAATAGGGGTTTTAACATTCATAGGGAATAAAAAATCTGTTTACTCTGCTGGAGAAATTAGGCTCTGAAGAGATTGTTTTAGTTCTCTTTGTTTATGATGATTTGTTAGCACTCGACTGCAGAAATAATTTTGTTGTTTACATTAATCTATGGTGGCAGTATTAACTTCACATCATACATAAATATAATTATTGATCATTACCAGCTGTAATTCAGTGTTAGAATTACAGATTTACATAATTGTGCTATTAAGTATAAACTTGAACTTCATATCTGGGGTCACAAATAACTGGAGGCAGTAGAAACAGAAAATTCTGATTATATGTCATTCATATTTTAATATACGCTGGTGCAATTTGATCAGTGTTAATGTAAATATTTTTATGTACTTTACAGCAATGAGATGCTAATGGGTGGAAATTACAGCAATATTGATCTAGCTAATAAAATGTAATACATTAGTAAGAAAGGATATTTATTATATGCCTCAACTATTACCATACATCATCTGCCTAAGGAACATGAGCTCTGTCATGGATGAACAAACTTCTGAACCAAACCTTATCAGCGTCTTCCCATTCATAAGCATGGGTTTTCTTTCAGAGTCTTTGATAATGGTATGCATTCAAAAAATTCCATTTCTAAAATATACAAACATTCTGTCTTAATGTAATTATTACATGGAAAGCACACTACCATAATCAACTGACACAGACTTGTCTGGAACTTTATTTTTTATGATATAAAGTGTGTGAATGCACACACATACAGGCACTAGAGAGTTAAGCAGAGGAGAGAAGCACCCCTTATAGGATGCCATCACACCCAAATCCTTTCTCCAGACCTTCAGCCCCTCAGGATCATGGGCACACATTCCTTTTGTTCTCGGACCGACCCGCAAGTCTGAACTGAAGCTAGCATGTGGCTGGCATGGGGACAAGTACGTTGTGACCTGTGCCATTGAGGCTAAGCCTGGCATCAGGCTTCAAGATGCTACGTATGTGTCTACAGCTTAAGTCTCAATAAATATACTATATGTAAGTTACATAGTAAGGCTCAGTTTCTTCCTTTTTTTTTTTTTTTTTTTTTTTTTTTGAGAGGTTTTTTGCTATAGGGCGTGTGCGCTCGCCAGACAGGCAGAGAGAGACAGAGCGATAGAAAGCAAGAAATCACCCCCCAGGGGGGATGGCCATGCCGCAATCCCTTCTCCTCCATTCTCCTCTCAGGATCTTGGGCACACACGCATATGCGCCCGGCGTGAGTTTAAGTCACCGGGTCCGGGACTCGAACCGTGGTCGACTACGTGGGAGTCCAGCGACATAGCCATTATGCTAACTGCTGGTCCCAAGGCTCAGTTTCTAATCTTAGAATTCAATGAACTAAAATGTCTCACAAAATAAATATATTGTACAAGCAGAACTTCAAATGAAGCCGTTTGGACTATAATGTTAAACGTAAACGGCTTCTAATGTTTTAATATTAAATAGAGATTAAGTTTTCTTGGTGGGGGAGGACTGTATTTGGATACATAAAATCAAAACTAGAAGGGAGTTTAAATATTAGATAACTTGTTTTGTTTTACTCATTCTTCTATTTTATCAAATGTCATGAGGTAGTTTTTTTTTGGGGGGGTCAATTAGAAAAGATTAAATAGCGATTACATTTGATTCAACTCAACTATCTAATGATCTTCTACCTATCTATCTGCATAGCTGTCTATAACAAAATGCCTTTCTAAGTATTTTTTTAAAAAGGTTTTTTCTATAGGGTGTGTACACTCGCCAGAGACAGAGGGATGGAAAGTGAAAAATCACCCCTGAGCAGGGATGGCCAGTCCATAATCCCTTCTCTTCTATTCTTCTCCACATGTTTTGAGCATCAGCACACATGCACTCAGCCTGATTTTCAAGCTGTCAGGTCCAGGACTTGAACCATGATCGACTATATAGAAGTCCAGTGCCTTAACCATCATGCTACCTCCTGTCCCACTAAGTATTTTTTTAAGATAAAAGTAATACTTACTCATGAACTAAATTTCAAAATACACCAAAGAAAAAAATAAAACTATTAGTGCTACTATTTCTCCCTTATCCTCAATTCTTCTGCTTCAATTCAATTTTTTATTATGATTTATGATTTTTAACCATGTAAGTGATATTATACAATGATTATTATTGTATACATTGCTTTCTTGTAAACTTTTGAACATTTTAATGGTGATACAAAACACATATATACTTACTATAGTCACAGTTTTTTAGTGTGCAGTTCTGTAATGTCAGGGACATTCACAGCATTATATAATCAATCTTCAGAACTCTGTTCATCTTGTAAAGTTGAAACTATATTTGTGAAATGAAAACACCTCATTCTACCTTTCCTCCAAGCTCCTGGAAATCACAATTCTACTTTTTTTCTCTATAAATTTGACTAGTCTAGGCACATCCTATGAATGAGCTCATACAGTATTTGTCTTTTTGTAACTAGCTTATTTTGCTTAGCATAATGTCTTCAAGGTTTATGTAACATGTTGAACTGTCCTTCCTTTTTAAAGTTAAATAATATTCTATGGTTTGTATATATCACATATTCCTTATGTGTTAAATTGGTTGAAGAACATTTGGACTGCTTTCCCCTCTTAGCTATTGTAAATAATACTGCTATGAACATGGATGTACAAGTATCTATTCAAGACCACGCTTTCAGTTCTTTTAGGTACATACTCATATATTGGCCAGATTTCTCTGGAAAAAACAAAACCAACAGGATATGTATATATGTGTGTGTATATATATATATATATATATATATATATAATATTATATTATATTATATATTATTTCACAAGATCATAAGGTGGAGAAGTGATACAACACTTTGTTTGAAAGCTGAAGAGTTTAAAAACTGAATCAGGGAAGCTGATGCAGTTCTAATATGAGGTCTGAGATAGTCCCTCAAGAGACTGCAGGCCTGAGTGCTCTTTGGTAGTCAGTGATATGAGTCAGAATCAAAAGTTTAAGGAACTCTTAGTTTATCTAGCTGGAGGGACACAGGACCAAGTGCTGACAAGAATAGAATAAATGTCACCAATGATGAGTAGAGGAGCAGTGGTGTAACAGTCAAAATATGTCATAGTGAAACACACAGCACACTCTACCAAGAAGAGTTAAGAGCTAGAAAGAGAGACATAGAAAGAAACAAAACTTTACTTCCTCTGTTTATACCTTTCACACTCTCAGCCAACTGGATTGTACCTGCCAACAATAAAAACAGATCAATCTTGTCTGGCAACATTATTATGGATAGATCTAGAAACAACATATCACCAACCTAGGCATCCTTCAATTCAGTAAAGTTGACACCCCAAATTAACTATCACAACCCAGAAGTGGTGTTACTGGATCATATGGTAATTGGACTTTTAATATCTAATGTGTTGAGTGTTTTTATAATGCAAGGGTGTTGCATTTTGTGAAAAGATTTTCCTGCATCATCATTTGAGATGATCATGTGCTTTTTGTGTCTTCATTCTGTTATGTGGTATATTACATTGATTGTTTCTTGTATGTTGGGCCATTTCACATTCCGGGAATAAATCACTCTTGGTCATGGTTTATTACCCTTTTAATGTGCTGTTGAACTTTTGGCTAGTGTTTTGTTAGGAATGTGTGCATCAATATTCATCAAGGAGATTAGTCAGTATTTTGCTTTACTATGATATCTCTGTCCGGTTTTGTATCAGGATTAATGCTTTCCTAAAAGAAAGATTATGGAAGTACTCGCTCATATTTACTCTAAGAGTTAGAAGGATGATTGGTATTATTTCTTCTTTAAATGTTCAGTAAAATTAACTAGTGTAGTTGTATAGTCCTAGAGATTTCTTGTTGGGAGGTTTTATGATTCAAGTTTCTTACTAGTTTATAAATCAATTATGTTTTCTGTTTCTTCATGATTCAGTATTGGTATACATCTTGCTCTTTAAAAAAAAAAAAAACTATATATCTAAGCAAATTCTTCCTCTTTGTACACATTACCTTATTCTTCTTGATACCTGTATAGAACTCCCCAATATGTTTAATATGACCTATTCTTCTAAGCCAACTCTTAAATCCCCTTTCATACACTTATGTTTATTTTTAGTCAGATTTATTGATATAATTTGTATGCAGTAAATTCTTCATTCTTCAGAATGCAATTCAATGAGTTTTGACAGATATATCCAGCTGCATAAACACCATCACAATCAAGACGTAAAGCATTTTCAACACAAAAAATTTCCTCATACCCTTTTTCAGTTATTTTCTTCCCTCACACAACCACTGATAGGTTTTCTGACTTTTCTTGAAAACTATATGAATAGATTCAAGCAGTTACTTTTATGTTGGGTCCTTTATTAAAATGCTTTGAAATTCAGTTGCGATGTTGCAGATATTTTATTCTTTTTTTATTGCTTAGTATTTTTCTGTTGTATATATCCATAACCGTTTGTTTATACTGATAGATATTTGGACTGTTTCTAGTTTTTTCAGCAGGCCAATGGGGAGGGGGTGAATATAAATAAAAGTCTTATAAACATGCATGTATAGTTTCTTCTGTAGATATATTTTTGTTGTTGTCTCCCTTGGGAAGATACCTAGAAATGGAGTTACACATATTAAATGTATATGTAAGCATATTTGACTACATAATAAACTACTTAATTCCTCCCAACTACTGGCATTCTCATCAGCAGTGTACAAGAGATCCCATTGCTCCACATTCTCCTTGGCCCTTGACATGTGTTTTTAACTATATTTTTCAAGCTGTTCTAGTAAGTGTGACTGCTTTTCATTTGCATTTTCCTAATGATGACTGATGTTTAGCATATCTTGTTTTTTTATTAATATATTTATTATACAATATTCAATTTTTTATATACATACATAGCCTTATTTTCTTATACTTTACTTGAGTTCTTTATATATTAGACATACTAGTCCATAATCAGATATATATATCATGGAAATACATTTTGTATATTGTGACTTGTCTTCATTTATTTTCGAGAGAGAGATTTTTTGCTATAGGGTAATGTGTGCTTGCCAGAGAGACAGAGACAGAAAGTGAAAAATCACCCCCAGCGGGTATAGCTATGCTGCAATTCCTTTTCCTCCATTCTCTTCTTAGGATTTTGAGCATGCAAGGACACATACTCAGCATGAGTTTCAAGCCGCCAAATTCAGGACTTGAACTGTGGTCAGCCATGTGAAAGTCCATCACCTTAACCACTATGCCACCTGCTGTCCCTGATTTGTCTTAATTTTACTAGCTTTTTTTAAGTTTGCTTATTTGTTTATTCCATGAATAGACAGATAGAGAGAAACAGCCAGCCCCAATAATGTCTCTATGCCATATCCAAACCCAGCCTCAGCTGGCTTTATTTCATAGTCACACATGTGCCCAGGATACTCCAAGAGGTCTCTAGACACGAACACAGAACCTCCTCCTATGGGTCAGCTTTTCAGAGTGTCTCATTTTACAACTGCATCACTGTTTGTCCTCCACAACTTGCCTTATTTCATAATAGTGGCTTTCAAAAATTATAATTATTTTACTTTATTTTTATCTTTATAAAGTCTAACTTACACTTTTTTTCTTTTATGATTTATATCTTTTGTGTTCTATATAAGAAAGATTTACGAAAACTTCCCTTGAGAATGTTAACAGCAGATTAAATCAGGCAGTGGAATCTCTGACCTTGAAGACAAAACTTCTGACTTAGCCAAAGCAACCTTGCAGAATGGAAAAATAACCACTAAAAGAGAGAACAATATATAGGAAATTCTAGACATCACTAACTAGCCAAATATTCATATAATGTGTATTTCAGAAGGTGAAGAGACAGGCACATGTTTAAAAAATCTCTCATAGTAAGTATATTTGCTGAAAACATTCCAAATTTAAATAGGTATACAGAAATCCAAATCCAAGAAATGCAAAGAACACCAAATAGATTTAGTGTAAGAAGATCCTCTTCAAGGCACATCATAGCAACACTAGTAAAAATCAAAGACAAGGCCAATATTCTAAAAATGACAACAGAAAAAAAAACTAAGTTACTTACTAAGTTACCCCATTAGACTAACATCAGAACTCTGAACTGAAATAATACTCTCAACTGAAATAATACAGGCTAGGAAAGAATGGGAAGACATATTTAAGACTCCAAAAGAAAAAAACAATTTCAACCTAATGAAAATCACTACTTTTTATATGTTTTTTTTTTCTGGAACATATATAATTTTATCTTTTATATTTAGACCTATAATTCATTTTTAGTTCATTTTATGTAGTATGAAGTAAGGTCTAAAATTTCTGTTTGTTTTATTTTCCGATTTTTTTTTTGAGATGGCATCCAATTTTTATATTACGATTTCTTAAAAGATTACTTTTCCCTATTGTGTGATCTTGGCAACTTTGCTGGAAAAATTTATTGGCCAGATATGTGCCAATTTACTTATAAACTCTATATTCTTGATTACTGAAGCTTTATAGTAAGTCTTGAATCAGGTGGATAAATCCTATATACCTTTATTTATAACAATTATTCTTGGCATATCCATAACATTTCAGCATTAATTTTTCAATTTCAATAAAAAAATTCAATTGTCAATAAAATATTCGTGTGTGTGTGTGTTGAATCTGTATTAATTAGGAGATCACTGACATTTTAAGATTATTGAATATTCATTTTTATTTTCATTTCAATTTGCTCGAAGGGCACATGCATTCACTGTAGAGAAAGAAATGAGGATTTTGAAAATGTGACCCACATGGGGGACAACCAACAACCTTGCCACAATGTCTTCTCTGTTTCTCCTCTAAGATTTTGGGTACACATGCCCATGTTCCCAGCATGTTTTTCAAGTCCCCAGGTCCAGGACTTGAACTGTGCATCCAGTCATATGGTGTGCTCAAGTAGATGCCTGGAATTGGGAATCAGGAGAATTTCCTACCCCACTTACAACAACAGAGAGCCTTTTCTCCTACCCCTACTTCAGCAGCAGTTGAACTTTGCCTAAACCAGGGAATGACCGAACATCTTGCCCCACCCCAGTGGCAGAGAGCTTGTTTATGGTGAAGAGTATGGCACACTAATAAGTGTTAGAACTGTGCCCCAAAAGTTATTAGTTCCCTTGTATCTCTCTTTTATCTCTTACATATAATGCATTGTCCCAAATCTTTCTCATGATTTCCAGAAGAGGCCAATAGAAAGGATGTGGCAAGGTGAATGTGGACTCACCTTAGGGTTTGGTCTCCAAGATATAATAAACTGTCACTTTGGCTCATACTAGGCTTTTAAAAATGTGTTAATTTCTGTCTTTTCTTTCTTATGTGTGCGTATGGTTGTTACTTCCTCCTTCCACATTTGGCAAAAGTTAGAACAGTTTGTCATGCTTTTCCATGGGAGAAGGGTGGTTATCCTTTGGAATTCATTCAGCTGACATTTCTTTGTGAGCTTCCTCTGTTCTATTATAATTTTGCAGATGGATTACCTTGTTTTATTTATTTTATTGTTAGAAGTATAACTGTACATTATAAGCAGAAATGAAAATATAAATTTGCACAAGTTTTTAAAATTTTCTGTTGAAACAATGGTTTAATAAATGTCTCTTCAGATGACTGTGCTGGTTTTTCTATACAATATATTTTTAGCACTAAAAACACTATGCTAACTAACATGCAGATTTTTGATTTTATTAAACTTTGCCCAATTAAGAACCAAAGAGTTGAATTTATGCTCTCAATAATTTTTAAGTCTATTTGTCTACACTTACTATTGAATCTTTATATCATTTACTATTAAATATAAACAAAGTTTACATAAACTGCTAATTTTATATAACGAGAATTATATTGTTATTATTTGGATCTATGTTATGTTAATATTACAAATGTTAAGTGGCAATTTGTTTTTTATTGTTCACATATATTTCCTCTCTGAACCCCCGTTTAAATCTTTTTCCTCATTTCTTATCAAAATCTTTTCTTATCAATTTATAAAAACTTTCAAAAAAGAAAAAAATAAGACTTTATAGATTTATCTTTATATATTTAATATGTTTTAGTATACTTCCCCTTGCATCCAATCATTCATTTAGTGAAACCTGTCCATTATTTTCTTTACAGCTGGTACTTTTATGTCCTCCTTGGGAAGACTGCATCTCTCCAAGATTCTAAATAATTTCATTCATTATTTCATGTAGAATTTATACTGTTTCCTTTTAAAACTTTGATGTAAAGAGGCAATAATATATCTTCATTTTATGTTAATATGTCAAAACAGCTACCCTGAAAAAACTAACTACACATTTCATCTTTCTCCGACATAATGTGAATGCCATGTTCCTCATGTATTTAATCTCTATATTTGTCTACTTTTTATGTACAGCAGGAGTTTAAACTTTTGAGTCGTTTAATATTCCTTGACTATTCTTTTCTCAATATTCTCACTTCTCAATATTCTCTTACATTCTTTTATGTTTATTTTTTCATATTTGTTATTTTTCCAAGTGCTAAGAAACATTTTATTGATAGTTTTATCAGCATACAATTGAATTTGTGTATTAATTTAGAGATGTTTACTGATTTTACAATCATGAATGTTCCAAAGTTTAAATAAGGTAAACTTTCCATTTATTTAAGTCACTTTATTTTTGAAGATTTCATTATATCATTCACATTCCACATTAATTTGCTCCTAAATTTCTGTATGAATCTGCTCAGGCAGCTATAACAAATATCATAAACTGAGTGGCTTAAACAATAGAAATGTGTTTTGTCATAAAATAGTTCAGAAGGCTGGGAAGTCCAAGATCAAGGAACCAGCAAAGGTCAGATTCTAGTGAGGGCTCTCTTCCGAACTGGTAGACTGCTGACTTTTTGCTGTGTTCTCACAAGGCAGAAAGAGAGAGTAAACTCTGTTATCTCTTTCTTTTTTCTTTCTCTCTTTCTTTCTCTCTTTCTTTCTTTCTTTTTCTTTTTTGAGAGGTTTTTGACTTAGGATGGGTGTACTGGCCAGAGGAGAGTAAGAGACAGAGACAGTGAGAGAGAAAACAAGAAATCACCCCCAAGGAGGGAAGGCTAAGCCACAATCTCTTCTTCTCCATTTTCCTCCTGGGATCTTGAGCACTCACACACATGCACCCGGTGTGAGCTTCAAGCCATTGGGTCTAGGACTTGAATCCCACCATTGGCCATTTGGGAGTCCAGTGAGGTAACTACCAAGTCATCTACTGGCTCCATGTTATCTCCTTTTATAAAGACAATCATCCTACAGGAGTCGGGCCCCACCTTTAACATCCCATTTAACCTTAAATTTATTTCTTACTCCAGGCAAAGTCACATTAATGGTTAGAGCTTCAAGATATGAAATTTGAGGAGATAGTTTAGTCCAAAGCATATTTATCTTTTATACTACCATGATAAATGGGATCTTTTCTTCTATTTTGTTTTCATCGAGAAGCCTGAAGTTTTTGTATTGATTTTGTAATGAACAATCTTGCTATGTTATCATAATGTTTCTAACAGATTATGGTAAGATATCTTGGCTGTCATAAAATCAGAAACTAGTATTTTTTCTTATTCAACATTTTTAACTTATATATTTTTCTTGTCTAATTGCTTTTCCTAATATTCCAGTAATATTATTAAAACAGAGTGATGGCAGTTGGTACTTCTTACGGATTGGGTAATAGTTCGTTCTCCAAGTTTCAGGTTTTGGAATTTGATACTGGGTGGTATTAAAGTCTGTGGGTGGTGATTGGATCATGATGATTTTATCATGGAAGCAATACTCAGGAATAGATTAATGATGTCTTGGTAGACCCAGTGAGTTCTTGTTCTTATGAGAAATGGTTAGTTTGCTTGAGAGCTGGTTGTCATAAAAGAAAGCTGTTCATGATTCATTCCCTCTCCGCATCCATCTGCCATCTTTTATGCTTCTGTCAGCCATGTTGTAGGCTAGCCTGATGCCAGGCCAATGCCTCTGGACTTTCCAACAACCAAAATTGTGAGTTAATAAGTTTCTATTTCTTTATAAATCGTCCAGTTTCAGATATATGTTAACACTGCAAAAACAGAGTAAGCCAGTATCCTTATTTTTTACATGAGGAAAATAAGATTCAGACAAATCACACCTTTCTCACATATATACGTAAAGCTATTTTTCAAAGAAGAAATACTATATTATTGGATACAACTCATAAATCCTTTTGTTCTTGTTACATTATTCCTGGGAAGAAAAAAAAAACTGAGCAGGAAACATGTACACATAGATTAGGTATTTACAGGCAGAACGTTTTGAACGTTTAGTTTTAAAATCAGGTTTTTTATGAGGCAACTCTACAGATTAAGAAACTGAAAAACACTAAAACAGTTTTTCCTTAATCTTAATGATGGTACTATAGAAAATTCTTAGGTTAGCTCTCCTCAAAATCAAAATTTTAAAAGTTTATTGACTTGTTTCTTCCATGAGCAAGAGAGACAGAGAGAAAACACAAAGAGAGACAGAGACAGCACCTCTGCCAGGGTTTTAATGCCGTGATCCACCCCTAGCTTCAGCCAGCCCCACATCCCGGGCACTCTTGTGCTCAGCATACTAAGGGAGGGCTCCACATGCAAATCTGGTATCTTCCCACGTGTGTCGGCTTCACAGAGTGTTTCACTGAACTGTTGCAACACCACCTCATCCCTCAAAATCCATTTAATCGAAGCAGGTTTTCTTTTTTTCTCCTGTAATAATTACACCTCAATTATTTCAAGAGGTAAAGAGTTAAGGGAGAAAATCACAGCTGAGTATGATTCATGTTCCCCCATTACAGAGAATTCTCCAAGTGTCCTCAGACCACTGGGGGTTCTCCCTCATTGCTTGCTTGTAGGTATCAAGAACATCTATAGAACATGTTGGAAATGCGATATCTTAAGAAAGGGAAGCTAGAGAGAGAGTTCAGGCTCTGTTCCAGTCTTCGCCCAGAAACCAGATGTCCTTAAATGCTGTTAACTCAGCACATTGGTAGCCCTGTGATATAAAGGCAGAGCACATCACTTTCCAGGAGCCCTCAGCTTTGGTGCAAGTGGGGCACACACGGATGAGACGCATGTGCCCCAGCAGCTTTCCTGAGCTCTGTGGGATTGTCTCATAATGAACACTAGGCTTCTGTTACCCCGTACTACTTACCTGTAAGTAACAAATCTGTTCTATGTAACTAACTGCGTGTGTGGATGGTCTGTCTCACTGAACCCAGACAAGGTGGTAACCAGTGCAAGAGAATCTGCTTCACACCCATGAATTCCTTTCTTTAGCATTAGTACTTTGCTTTTGTCAAGCAAAGTGTTAGAAATTTGCCTATAATCCTTTCAACAAAGAAATGAGATTTAGGTCTGGCTATTTACCAGGCACTTGAACTAGGTACATACTCCAAACCTCTTTTTATAACAGTGCTTATAGTATTTTTCTACTTGCCTACTAGAATCTGTGTTACACTTAGTCAGGGATTTTTATCTGTGTTTTGTTCACTATTGTAGTTCCTAAAACTATGCCTGATAAATAGTTAATACATAACAAATATTTGTAGGCTATTGCTCCAATTTTTTTACATGTTTATATCCTTCTACAAAATTATAAAACAAGACACCGAAGTATGGAAACCTTACCTTATTAACTATAGGATTTCCCCTCAGAAACTAGAATATAAATAAGTTATTAATTAATGCTTGCTGAAGGATTTGTTTTTGCTTACAATAATCTACAAATTATTCCCTAATAATAAACCATACTTAATTTGCATTGACCTTATAAACCAAGGATACTGCAATAAATTTCCCAGGCTATCAGCCTTTGAAGTTATGGTTCCCTATGCCCTGACATGAAATACTAGAGATGTTCTAGAAATGGTTAGACCTTCCTTCTGATAAAGACCAACAGTCCTGTCAGAAGGCTACTCAACTCACCATTGAAGTTCTATGCTTAATAAGTCAATGAACGTTTAGTATGGAAGACGATCTACTGAAACAAACAATAACAACAACAAACCCTCTCCATTAAATGGCTTCCTCAGTCTACTAGCTTTCAGAAAAATATATGTGGGATGGAACCTCTACCTGATGTTTGGGATTATTCCAAGATATGTGGAGCCAGGAGAATATGGCACCAAAATAAGTTGTTCTTGATAAATGGCAGCATCAGATATGCATGAGTTATGCACAAGGATTTTCAGTCAGAACCTGATTTGCTTGCTATATGAATTGTTGTGTCTTTTGCATTTGAAGTTGCCTCATTTGTAAAAGGGGATAACGATGCAGACCTCTTCGCAAGATCACTGTGTCACTTAACTAATTAATATTGTAATTATAAAGTGCTTAGGAAATATAATGCACTGTACAAATGCCAAGTGTTGTTATTAGAATCATTTGAGTGCTCAGCTCATCTAGATTTACAACTTTAGCAAGGCAAATAATTCTAAACAGTAAGAAAGCCTCAACTGTACATATTAATTAATCCAATTTAAACATGTATTATGTACTGTAAATATGCCTTGTTAAAATATGCATTTTAGTTAAGGCCACCATTTAAAAAAAATGATCCTTTCAAAACTGAGTTGCTTGAAGTCTCCATGAAGTAAATTCTACCTTAGTCTTTCTACAGTGACAGTTCAGAACCAGAACACATTTATCTTAGAAATAATTTCTCTGTTGATTTATTTGTTTATTTGACTGTATATTGATTGCAAGGGATTCAGCTAATATTATTTTTTTAAGTGAGAGTAGAAGGAGGGAAATTAGTCCACTCTCCTTCTCTCTAGTAAAATATTTGAAAAGAATATATTTTTAACTGGTCTGCTATTATTTTAGTCTAACATTCATTAGGAGACATTTTCTGGAAAGGAAATGCCTTAGAGTAGAAGATAGAAGTTATATGTGTGCTTTGGGGAAAACTTGATTAAATCTGCAGGTCCCAGAGTTGCTAAAACAGTCGCAAAACTGAATAGAATCTATGTGTGGATCCTTATAGCAGCTGTACATCAAAAGGCGAACCACAATGACTGATTATCTAACTTCCGAGGTAAATACAGAGATTCCATGAGGGTTGTTATTTCTAAAGTGAATTCACTATTATAAAAAAATTAACTGGTTCTAGATAATAATATTTTACCCACTATAGTCAGAAGTTGAACACTATATTAACTTTTTCAATTCCTTCTGAAAAATAGAAGCTAACTGATTGGCTAGATCAATATCTAAACCTTTCACACCATAGAACTCACAGTGGAATTGCAATTTCTGAGTATAAGATACCTTATGCCTTGTTAGGTACTCCCTTCCAGTCCTAGAAAGGATCCTCTTTCTGTCAATGACCTAAAGGCATATATTGGCAGCTGTATGTAAGAACAATAACAATAAATACAAAAATAAAAGATATCAGGTTTTCCGGTCTTCTTCTACACTCATGAGTCAATGAAAATCAATGAAAATTTTTATTAAAACACTAATTACATTTTCTTGGAATATTAAACAATTGTTCACACAATTGTTCTATTAAAAACTATGATTAGCCAATGAGGGAAACCATTTTCCTGACTAGCTCTTTTCTAGCAAATAGACTTCTGTCATGCAACAGATGTTTTCACAGGTGATGGGGTATTGGAAATGGCTACCTCTGAAGCCACAGTAGACCAGAGGCACTGGAATACTTACCTGAAGAGCAAACTTCAAGCAATAAACTTTAAACATGTTTACGTCTTTGTCTCTTAGTCACTAGAACCATCAGGTAATTTCCTGTTTCTGAACCACTACAATGAAAGAAAAGCAAACTGTCACCATTTCAATATACAAATGAAATGCATTTCTGAGATTAAAAGGCAATGTACTGGAAAATGTACTATGAAGAAAAATCACATTTTAAGGAAATTAATTGTGGTTCCTAAGTAATAGAACAAATATATTGGTATAATTCTCTTAGGAATATTTCATAGACATAGTGAAAACAAATATTCTGAAGCACATTTACATCTGCTGTTCTCTTCCCAACTCCTCCCTATCACATATTCTTCTATTTTAAAAAACAAAACAAAAAATGACCGTAAGTCTAAAGAGATTGTACTTGATTTATTACAATACGTAATGGTTCTGTTAAGTTTCTCCCATAAAAGAAATTTTAAAGTGAATTTTAAAACTTTACCCCAACAGCGAGAACAGTTGATGTGAATGTTAAGTCCTGTAATCATTGGATTTTTATTTCTGTATTGTATTCAATTTTTAAATGTAAACATAAATCAATATTCTAGGCAGTCTCAGTTCATTGGTAGGATCTCTGACCAGTTTTTAAGTTTGATACAAGAGTATATTAAATTATTTCGTGTCTTTTCAGCAATCTGACATCTCTATTGATGGCTGTATAGCTCTTATAATAAATACTCTCTGAACACTAAGGCAGGATTTAGGGACCAGCAGATGGTGTAGCTGGACTCCCATGTAGCTGATCGCGATTTGAGTCCCAGACCCAGCAGCTTAAAACTCAAACTGGGCACGTGGGCATGTGTGCCCAAGATCTCAAGAGGAGAATAGAGAAGGGTTCGTGGCCTGGCCATTCCCCCTGGAGGGTGATTTTTCACTTTCTGTCTGTGTTTTTCCGGTGAGAGCATGTGCCTTAAGTAAAAAAATCTCTCTGGGGGGAAAAAAAAGAAGACATCATAAAATTCAACTACTAATTTGATATATATTCTTTAACAAAAATTAAAAATTACCGTTCAAGAATAAATAACAAAATTTATATACTATTAGTCTAGTTCTCTATATTTTATTTATATTGAGATATCTTATTATTTGTGATACAGGTTGCAGTGTTGCTGTACAGTAATATCTTCATTCACAAATTACCTAGGAGCTCAGCATCTGTATAAGAAATCAATAGTCTCAAACACAAAAAGCCAAGACAATTACGTTATGTAAAATGTTACTATTTGCTATTACAGCTATATGACAAAATGTCTCTGAGCATATATTACTTGATATAGAATAGAACCTTAGGAAGTCTTGAGGTCTGGTAACTTGTCTCCAGTTCAAAGTATTCTTTACCTGAATTCAACTAACCTAGGGATGACATTTGTTTTTCCCTATTTAAAACAAACAAAAAACTATTTCCCAACTAAAATGAGAAATGTTTGGTTATTTTTTAAGCGTTGTGTTCATTGGGCTCTTAGTATTTTCCTTCTAGAATGACTAACTTGAGCCTTACCTATGTGGTATATTACTTCCCAAAGTTACAGAGTGATCAGAGATAAGCTTGATCCCACAGATTTTTTTATTATCCCACAATAATATTCAGGTCCTACTCAAGCAGAGGAACAGAAATGCTTTTGTGGAGGCTGGTTATATTGGTAGTAGTGGTCCCAGGGGTGTTTGGAGGGATCCTAAAGGCCAATCTGATCAGAAGACTATGAAAAATCATGGAAGAAATGTTGAGAAGTCCTTGGGCAAACACCTTTTTGACCAACACAGTCTAATACTACTTAAGATGTAACAAACTCTTACATTTCAAGGATATGCTTTTCCTCTAGGCATGTATTCTGTAAAGGGGAGATAGCACATTTTTTTTTTTTTTTTTTTTTTTTTTTTTTTTTTTTTTTTAACGCTTGCTTTAGCTTTGACTTTTAGCCCTGCCTTTCTTAGGGAAAAGTTTTGAAATATAAAGACATATTTTTTTTCCTCCTTGCATGCACTTCTATAAAACCTACCAAATCCCATTTGTTACTCTTTCTTCAAAGATCAGGAGGAATTATCATATACTTAGTCACTACGCTGGCCATGAGCTGTAAGCTTTATAGGGGGTTAGTCCTGCTGCCATAACAAGTAAATTAATGGTTTTTAGAGACTTGATTTCTTTTAATCCTAGTCTGCCATCTACTCTACACAGAGCATAATGATACAGTTACAATGTTAAAATAAGGTTCCTTTGGAAGAATGAAAGCTATAATAGTAATAATAACAGCAACAGTAATGATGATGAACACCATTTTGCAGTCCTTTGCGCTATGGCAATACTACATAGATTTTTCTAATCTTCTGACAATCCTGTATGTTGTTATTATCCTATTTTGAAAACTGAGGTTTGGGGAAACTAATATCCTCAAGTCACTTACTAAATGACAACACCAAGATTCACACTCACACCCTATGCCTTTCATTTCTTGTTTTGTGTCCCTCCATCATTTGATTCTTTGCTCCTAACCTGGCAAAAAATGCCTCAGAGTCTTATAGTGATAGAGACTTTGGTAGCTCTAGACGTTAGCATTCCTTACTTTGTGAACTTATCTGTGTCAATTATATGCTAGGCATGGCCAAATATACTATGTTTATCAACATTCAATTAATTCAATATTTATAGAGCATGTATTGTCTATGCGTGCCACCGGACTTTCAGATATATAAAAAATGGCAGAGAGCATGAAAGAAGTAGAAACTCAAGATGTTGACTTAAGATATATTTATTGATAAATGATAACTAAATATAAGAGGGCAGATAACATTTCCCCGAGAGGTAGCATAGCAGAAGAGCAAAGAGGGCAAACACTCTGAGAAGCCACAGATAATGGACAGGGGAAGGAGAGGAGCCAACGATAGGAAGTAGCTAATAAATCAGGCAACCAAACTTTCCTGGAATTTCTTTGTGTAAGCAGCTGAGCTAGGTATTAAGAGGGAAACAATATAATAAAAGTCACAATTAGCTGTAATTCATTTTCCAGTAGAAATTATCATCTAAAATAGAAAATGCTATTGAATACATTAAGAAAAAATTATCCTTTAATTAGTATTTATAAAGTACATGTGTAGTAAATACATCTAGTGAAGTGGTTCTCAAATATGGATTAGAATTTGAATTAGCCAGAGTACTTTTAAAAAATAGTTTCCTGAGCTTCAATTCAGTGTACATAATTCAAGTATCCTCTTAGAGAATTGGTTTTGTTTTCCTCTTTTGTGACTCTGTTTTTCTCTCCATCGCTCTCTTCCTCTCTCTCTCTTTTGCTCTCTCTCCCTGCCCTTTCATTCCTTCAATCCTTTTCTTATTATTTGTACTTTCATATGTAATTTTGATAAAGACACATATATGCAAAATGTCAATTTAACAATACACATACACACACACACATACACACAAAAACACAAACAAAAACACACAAAGATACATGTTTTCACAGGAATAGAACCAAATATTTTTTGCATCATCTACAGTATCTAATAGAGATTCATAGAAGAAATGGAATTTTACACTTCTAGAAATCAATTGTTGGAGAAATTGACGAGTGGGGTTACTTAAGAGAAAAAGAGGGGAAAGTTTTACAAATAATAATATATAACTATATATCCAGCTTTCAATGTCTTATTGATGGAATGTTACCTGTTGCTTACCCAGGAGGAAAAACAAAACAATAGACTCCATGGTAAGCAAAGAGTTCATTGTATGTTACAGATCAGTATCCCAATACTTGAGGAAGAAGTCCTTTGCTTTTTAGTTAAAATTCACAGAATACTTCACCTCTATTGGAATATATTTAAGGAACACAGTTGTTCTTTTTGTCTAAAGTAATTTTTACAGTGCTTCAGTTTGAAGCATTCAGATACTTTTCAATGACCTTGGACAACTATGTCACAAAATGTCAGCATGAGTCCTATACAGAACCCTGGAGAACCTTGGATGAGTCAAAAAAAATTTTTTTGAGAGGTTTTTGCTACAGGGTGTGTGCTCTTGCCAGAAAGACGAAGAGAGACAGAGAGACAGAAAGCGACAAATCACACCCTGGGGGGATGGCCACTCCGCAATCCCCTCTACTCCATTCTCCTCTCAGGATTTTGGGCACGCACACATATGTGCCCGGTGTGAGTTCAAGCCACCAGATGCAGCCACATAACCATCACACCAACTGCTGGTCCCAGATGAGTCAAATTTTGAAGAAAACTTGACTTGCTATATGATTTTCAAATAGTCTCCTTATGAAGTGGTACAAGCAGCAAGAGAAAAATAAACTTCTTTCATAACAAATGTAAGTATTAGAATGAATGTATACACATTGGTGATTTAAAACAGAAAACTATATTGCAAGGAGATTACTCTCATTTCAGAAAGTATAGCTAAGTACTTACATGTGAAATATTAAGGGATATCAAACAAATCCTGTTGAGGTGTAAAAAAAAGCAAAGTCAAAGTTGACAGATATATCAGAACTAATACTGGTAAAAGAAGCTGAGTGGTATCAGAAAAAACACCCATGAATCATAGAATATTTTAGATGAAAACATTATTTAGTAAGAATTTGGTCCTTTATACATTTTTATTTGTTTTTTTAAATAATTATCTTATTTAACTTTATACTTTTTATTATATTTAATTTAACTGGGGGGGGGGAGAGAAAGAAAGCCACCAAGTCCATGACTTGAACCATGGTTGCCAATGTGGGAGTCAGTGCCTTTAACTGTCACACCACCTGTCGGTCCCTTGGTCCTTTTATTTTAATAATAAGCATGAGCATTAAAAAAAAAAAAAAAAAAAAAAGACTGTTCTATACATTCCTAATGATGAATTGGCTGTGGTTCAGAAATGGACTTATTATCGAGTTGGAAATTTTATGGCTATGAATGTTGACAGTGTATTAAAAAGAGGGGCCGATTAGATAGAATTACAATTCAGTAGATAGTGGCAAAATGAATACATAATCCCATTCTATTCCAATCCTCAAAATATCCAGCTGGGCTCAAAATCATGGGAGGTCCAAACTCAGATATTAGAGTGTTATTAACTGAATTATGACCCCCTCTCTAAGTCATATGTTAAATTTCTAATTTTTTTTTTTTTTTTTTTTTTTTGGAGAGGTTTTTGCTATAGGGCGCGTGCGCTCACCAGACAGACAGAGAGAGACAGAGAGATAGAAAGTGAGAAATCACCCCCTAGGGGGGATGGCCACACTGCAATCCCTTCTCCTCCATTCTCCTCTCGGGATCCTGGGCACGCACGCACACGCGCCCGGCGTGAGTTTAAGCCACCGGGTCCGAGACTCGAACCGCGGTCGACTATACATGGGAGTCCAACGACATAGTCATTACGCTAACTGCTGGTCCCTTAAATTTCTAATTTTTAGTATCTCAGAATGCAACTGTGTTTGGAAACAATGTTTTTAAAGAGGCAAATAAATTAAAATTATGTCATTAGGATGGACCTAATCCAGTATGATTAGTGTCCTTCTTAAAAAAAAATAAAATAGAAATTGAAACACAGGTAAACAGGAAAAGCCACATAGAGACAGGGCCATCACCAAGCCAAGGAGAAAGGTCTCAGGACAAATCAAACCTGCCAACACCTTATCTCAGGCTTCTAACCTCCAGACTTGTGAGAAAATAAATGTCTGTTGCTAAATCATCTAATCTGTAGTATTTTGTTATGACAGCTCCAGCCAACTCATATACTAACTTACAATGTCCAAATAGCCTCTTAAGATGTCCAAATCATAGTAAATAACATTTACTAAGTATTCACTAAATCGGTGTTGATTACTCTTTCTTGAAAAATAAAAGATATTTCATTTAGTCACACACACACACAAAATCACATCCTTGGGCTTCCAGCTGAAGTGAAGATAGAGGCCAGGCAGGGGGCCCAGTGTCAATAATGAAACTCAACCTTGTCTACAAGGTAAACTCACATGGGAAGGTCACTGCTTTGCATCTGTAGACCTCCCTGAGTGTGTCAGGCACAAGTGTACCCAGGATCTAGGCTGGTTGGATCTGAGGGTGGGTTGCAGAAGCAGGACTCTGTCAGGGGTGCTGTAACTCTGTCTTTATTCTCTCTCATTCATGGAATAAACTTAAAAAAAAATTTTAAAAAAGGCTCTAGTGAAGAGTTTGGACTAAAAAGTGACTACAAGTGACTATTTTAACTGTTCTAACTCTAAAGTAATAGAATTTATTATAAGGACCATTGGAAGCATATTTCCAAAAATACAACTCTGTATTTATATCATATCTTTCTTTCAAGGAGTTCAAAACACTTCAAAGACATCTTTATATCAATTCTCACAGCACCTTATGAAGGCAGGTAGGTGGGAAATATTATCATTCGTATTTGACATTTCTATACACCTACTCACTTGATTATAAGATCATTTTAACTGAATATATCATTTTTTCAGTGAAAAGAATACATGCCTAGGAAAAAAAAGAAAGAGGTTAACAAGAAAAAAGTGTACAATTTTGGACCGTAACAACTGTCATGCACTGAGTGACCTGAACATTTAGTAGTACTCACAATAGTCTTTGTGATTTTAACTTAGTTGTTATTTTTTCTGTCTTTTATATTCCCTGGGGGAAAAAAAAAGATAGAAATATTAACAAAATGACAACTGTGTATATTAAGTAGCACCCAAACTGAATCAAACTGAGGATAATTCATCTATTTTATCCTCATATTAAAAAAAAAAAACAAACACTGTTTGTTGCACATTTAGGGAAAGTATTTAAATATTCAAAAGTACCAAAAGCTGAAAATATCTATTATTTTTATTTTTTTTGTTTAAGTAAAGTATCAGTATATACAATGGTTAGAAACAAGAAACAGGCTTTAACAGGAAAGTCCATTTTAAAGAAAAATGCAATTTCACACTTTTATTTTATTTATGTATTTATTTATTTATTTTTACTATAAGATGCTTGCATTCCCCAGAGACAGAGAGAGAAAGAGGAAGAAAGCAAGAAAGCACTCCCTAGGGGGGAATAGCCACACTGCAATCCCTTCTTCTGTATTCTTCTGTTAGGATTTTAGACTCACATGCCTATGTGTCCCGTGTGTCTCTCAAGCCATTGGCTCCAGCCTTGAGCTGTGCAGTTGGCCATGTGGGCCACAGTTGGGCATTAAACTTTTTTGTCATCTGCTGGCCTTAACCTTTTGTCATCTGCCTTAACCATTTTGTCATCTGCTGGCCCCTTAAACTTTTTAATATTGAGAAGAAAAAAAATCACTATACTTTAATATATATCACTTCCCCTTTGAAAGGATAAAGACAAACATTCCTAAGACACAGTCCTTCTTTCCTTAGCTTCCTCTCACATTACTTTCTCACTAGCTTCCTATGAGTCAGTCACTGAATTTCATGCATTCATCTACTTACTCGTTTGATAAATATTGATTCCACACTGTAAGGCAAAGAGATAAAATACTGAGTAACGCTAAATAAGGTCTTTCCCTTCGTGAAGTATACCTGTTGTAGGCAAGTAAAGAAACAAATAAACAAATAGTTAAGTATTGTCATAGATGTGTCCATGGCAATAAGCAGTGAGTGACATGGCTGCTGTCTGGACGAATAGGATTTCTTCGGAATAGAGGCTGAGTCAAGTGAATTTTTTGCTACAATCTTAAGAATGTGAACGTGCTACTTCAAGAGTTGAATTAACAATTATATGCAGAAAGACCCTTCAATCACAAGGATTCTAATGTGGCAGTGATGGAATAGGTGCCTGGGATTGGTACCCATTACAAAAATAGGGGAACCCAGTACAAAAATGAAAATAAGATCCTTTGTTTAAAAATTGTAAAGAATTTCAAGATAGTGGCAGTAGAGCATTAAACCAAGAACCAGCCTAAATGAGCAGGATGGGTTTTGTGTATGCCCACGAAGCCAGGCCAGGTATCTCTAGACAAGCATTACAGAAATGTGGGTACTAGCCTGGAATGGGCCTTGTGTGGTAGATCTGTTTGCTCTGGTAGCAAAGGACTTGGAAGATGGATTGCCACAGAATGAATGACAATCAGGAGCATGCAGGCTAAGGAGACGTGAGCTCTCATGGAAATAGATAGGTCAGTCTCAAGGTTATGCTTCTCCAACAATTGCAGCTGCATAGTAGTTCTGTAACAGCACATTTTTTTGCTTGCTTCTAGACTTTTAAAGTCTAGAATAAACTCCAGCTTCCACCTTGACTCCATCCCAACTATGAGCTTCAGGGAAGTAAGGACTAAGTCTCATCTATTTGCTGTAATTCTTAACAGTAGGTTTTCAATTACTCATTGCATTACCCAATCAGTGATTCAATGAGTAAATACACTCATCATGTGGTAAGTGACATTGTGGAAATTTGGGGAAGAAAATACAGTCAACATTGAAATTGTTTTCCCCTTTATGAGAAAGAGAAAGAGAGACAGATTGAGACAGAAAAGGGTGGGGGGAATAGATATTTGTGACAGTCTTGACATGTTGTAATCCTCCTACCCCAGCCTCCCAATTAGCTAGAATTACGATGCACACAACTATGCCTGGCATATCAGGTTAGCCCCGAAACAGAACTCAGCCTCCTATGTGGTTTCCCGCTCCTCCAAGCGAGGTGCTCCCTGTGTTCTACCAAGAGTAAAAAATTTTGATATGTTACTTATGTTTGTTTGGGATATGGCTTATCAGATGAATAAATTCTGCCTTGTCACTTTCATTTTGGTCCATTTATAAGATTATATTAGTAAACATAATTGGCATCATAAGGACAGAGAGCATCAAATACCAGACTGATTCTATATCCCCCAAACTTGGGCACTTCCTACTCCTCATTCTTTTACTTATTTTCTCCCAAGAACAGGGCAGTTAGTAATTAGCACAATATTATAAAAAATATTTCATAAGTGCATGAAGAACTATCAAAATATGTTGATAGATCACTGACCCAGTTTAACATTTTTCATACATTTTGGTTAACCAGTGAAAGGCAAGTCACTTAGAACATCTGCTAAAAATTATGTAGTCCGAAAAAGTATCAAAATCATTATTCTCATGAATTTCAAAAATAATTCAGATTATTCAGAATTTATGACTAAACTTGTTTCATCTTCAAAAACATCATTAACATAAAGTAACACTTACCCTCAAGGAATGAGACCCTACCAATGTCTTCGATACTGAATAAATACAGAAAAGTAAACATGACTTATCCAATATGTGAAATTTTAACTGCTCACAAGTATTAGAAAAAGGGCTCAGTTTTAGGCAATGGTTTTGGTATGTGTTTCCTAAACATGTCGGAGAATACCACTTGAGATTCTTACTTAAAAGTATGCAGTCTTCCAAACCCTGGCCTGGAGGCTTAGATTTCACATCTACAGGACAGAGATCAGGGGATATGTTTTTTTAAACACTAAAATAATGCTTTTGACTGGTAATGTATGGGGAGAATCAAGTTAGGCATTTCCAAACCAACAAAGGAGGCTGATATAAATGCATGGATTAATCTTCTGATTTACCAAAGGTTAAAGAAACACTCATCAGGAAACAAGTATAAAAAAATCCTGGCAGAGCTTAATAGGATGAGTTTACTAATAGTTAAGATTAGTTTGTGTTTAGTGATGTCTTCAATTTTTTTATACATCATAAATTCTCCCTACCTTTGATCAAGGATTAACTGGGCTCACATTTCTATGAATATATGGACTATAGTATATATTTAAAATAAAATTTTCTCAGGGTATGGAATTCTAGCATGCCTAGACCTGTGCCCTCTAAGCCATGTAAAATATGACATGGGTGTGTAGGAATAAGTGATATTAATCTTTTTATATAAGCATACTCTAACAGCAATGCTTGTTTTCAAACCTTTTCTACTGTGCTATATTATCACGTGAAAAAGAATCTGGTTCATTGTGCGCCTTACATGTATCTGTGAAAACGTCTAGCAGAATCCTGTCCTAATACACTTTCCTGAAATTCTTACTATCCTGGGCACCCCTGTTGGATAAGGCCCAGAAGAGCTATATAGTAAAAATAATTAATTTTCAGTTTATAGGCATCCATTCTCGATGGAAAGGGAGCCAGTGTAAACCTTCAAACCATAAGCATTCTTTCTGTCATATCCTCTCAAGTGCCAGTTCAGGCACTAATCACGCGAATGTCATTAGGTAGATTCAACCCTTGTCCAATATTTTATAGAAAAGGCTGACAGAAATTAAGTGGATTGTCATGCAACAATTATTAGTGACTCTGGTATTTATGACTCAGAGGCCCCAGATTTCCAGTATATTACTCAGCAACTATATTCTCTTTTCCTGTGCGTCTGTCACATGCTGGTGGTGTTGTGACTGAACTTCTGCAATGAAATCGATGTGTTTAACCTTCAAAGACTGAAAATCCTGTCTTCTTTCTTCCTAGATATTCCATTGTGGAAAATAAACGATGAGTTTTTCATACAATTTCTTTCACTCCAGTATGGTAAGTCCTTTTCAGGTTTTCTTCCTGGGAATATTAATGGCATAGAATTATGATAGTCATTGCTTTTTTTTTTTTTTTTAAACGCAGATCTTTGGGTTTAGCAGTTGCAGATTGGATTTGAAAGAGAAGAGATTCAAATGTAACAAGGCTGCCAGAAGACATAGCTCACTCACTGATTTAGAATCAGTGAAATGTGTGACAGGAAAGACTACGTGTTGGCAATAGGGCTTGATACATGTTCAACAGCAAAATTGAAACTATCCTCCCATGGTTTGCAGCTATAGATCACTTAAAAGATCTCAGAAGCAATAGGCTGCAGGCCCTGCCTTCTCCTTCATCGTCTCTCAGGGTGGAGACACGGATTTCAAAATTAGATGTGTCAAAGTTTTCACAATTCATTGCTGAAGCACATGCCTAAAACTGTCTCTTATTGAAAAAAATATATTAATTATATTTCTGCCTTTTTATCATGTAAATTTAGAGCAAATGAAAGGAACCAGATGGACAGCTTTCAGAAATGAATCCTTCCTTTGATTAAAACACAAGGAAGAAAGTTTCTACAAGCTCTAGCTCTGAAAAGCTTCTTCCTAAAACTTTTAGCCGTATTGAATTGGTTGGAGGTTGTGAATGCCAAATTTTTCATACGTCTGTATGCATGTTTGTATGTGTGTGGGGAGGTAATTATGTGTGCCAACAATAGTCCTTGAAGTATTTTTGTATTATCTTGATTGGGCTTTTGGACCTATAAAGATGAAAGCACTTTAATTCATTAAACAGCATTTCATATATTATGTCAATGGAAAATTTTATCAAAATTAACAGAACATAACTCTACCATTTCACATGTAATTCTTCCTATTCAAAAATTCCTTACTCTGTATTTGAATTTCCTTTTTAAGTGTTATAATTATTAATAGTTCATGTGACTACCAGAAATATCTATTCATTATTTTTTTCCTTATGACATATTTATTGACCTTAGTGTAAGATATTGGTGTAATGGTAAATAAAAAGATACTATCCATACTATGAGGGTATTGGTGTTCTAGTTGAAAACCCAGACAAGCCAATACCAAAGTATAAAAATGCTACTCATAGGGGAACAGCTGGTGTTGTGGTGGTTAAGGCACTGGACACCTCCCCATGGCCGACCATGGTTTGAGTTCCAGACCTGATGGCTTGCTTTCTCACTTTCTCTCTCTCTTTCTCCAAATTAAAATAAATAAATGAGGGACCAGCAAATGGTGTAATGGCTATGTCGCTGGACTCCCATGTAGTCGACCACAGTTCAAGTCCTGGACCTGGTAACTTAAACTCATGCTGGGCGCATGTGCGTGAGTGCCCAAGATCCCAAAAGGAGAATGGAGGAGAAGGGATTGTGGTGTGGCCATCCACCCTGAGGCGTAATTTCTTACTTTCTGTCTGTCTATCTCTCTCTGTCTTTTTGGCGAGTGCACATGCCCTATAGCAAAAACCTCTCCAAAAAATAAAAAATTAAAAAATAAAACATAAGTGAATTAATGAATATTTTTTAAAAAAAAAATGCTGCTCATGTTTTAAATTATGGAGAGAACTTAACTTAGATTGGTGGCCACAAAACATTAAAATGGCATGTATAGAAATTGGGTATCCTGGAAGCACTTGATGCAAGTAATTCAGCTAAATAATGGCTCATGGGGAGGTTGGGAGTGGTTTTAAGTGAATTGGTGGAAAGCATTTTATATTAACATTTAGAAATTCAGAGCTTAACTTTATGAGGCTCCAGGGCTAAGAAATTAACTACTGGGTTATTTGGAAAAATAAATAAACGAATACATAAATAAGTGCATCATAAATAAACTAAAATAGGGAAGCCCATCAAGGCTAAGAGGAAAAACTCCCTCCATCCAGGATATCTCTTAACAATGTATTAATATTTAAAAGAATGCTAACATCGTGTAATTCCACCTGGAGTGTGGTTTCTATATCAGCTTCCTTCCTTCACTGGTCATGGTGGCTTTGGGGCACAAACTGAGTAGGCAATATAACATAACTCCAAACACTGGGCTTAGATTAATGTCTTAACTTATTGATTATATAATAAAATAGACCTGCTAGAATTATAAATCCTATGAATTTATCTCATATGATGAAATTTCTGGGTTTTTTTCCTAATTAGTAAGGTTAGTCTAATATTTTATTTGTAGGTGTTGGCAAAATGCTTCATTGGCTCTTTGCTTCCATTCTGCTGCATGCTGCCCCCAGAAACTGGAAACTGAACATTTTTCCTGGTTACTGCTATCCTTGGTTTATAGGAAGTCTCCAAATCTTAAGTCTCAAGGATTAGCTTTTAACCCAAGCCTAAAATAGAATGAATCATACTCTTGATATTACACAGTGCTCAGTCTGAATTCAATTCTTAAGAATCACTTTTTTCTAGACTGCTGTACCTTTCATCAGTAGTGATTTGAGATGTAACAGCATTAAAATAGTCTTTTTTTCACATGTTAAAGAATTATTCTGTCTTCTAACATAATGTGGTTTTAATTCTGAAAAGAATTTCATAAAATTTTTCTTTAGCTGAATTGATTTTCATGGTATTACGTGTAGAAAATGGCACTACCTTTGGGCTAATGTCATCAACATCATCTTGGAATTCGACAGCTCCTAAAATGTTGCTAATTTTCTACAAAGCCCTCCCTCATTTGCCCGTACTACACAGAAGCTCCGTGAGAGTAGAAACATCCGCTTTCATGGTCATCACTATATTCTCAAATGTGCACACACATACATGTGTCTAAGTTTGTTTATTTTTTCTATGAGAGAGTGAGAGAGAGAGAGGACAGGCTGACGAGGTTGGGCCCTTAGGCCATAATCCACACACAGTCAGCCAGCCCAGACTACAGGCACGTGCACATGCACCCAGCCTGCTCAGAAAGTTTCCAGGACATGAACCCAGCACCTTTCCATGGGAGCTTAGTTACATAGCCACTGCACAATCATTTGGCCTTTAGTTATGTATTTATTATTTGAGTGCTGGATAGATGAATGTTTTTAGTGTATGTAATGGTAGGAACTAGAGTCATTAGTCTGGGCTTTCATTATGACTAGCATAAAAATTAATAGAAAAATCTTTGCAATACTGATAAAAACACATATTTTTACCTTGGGCACTTGACTCGTTAACACTATGTTCCTCATAGTCATTCTGTGCAAAAGGCATTTACTATTTCTTCCCCTCCCTGTTTGAAATTTTAACCCTTTATTCAATCTAATATATTTAAGACACTACTATTTATTTATTTATTTATTTTTTGGAGAGGTTTTTCGCTATAGGGCGCGTGCGCTCACCAGACAGACAGAGAGAGATATAGAGACAGAAAGCAAGAAATCACCCCCCAGGGGGGATGGTCACGCCGCAATCCCTTCTCCTCCATTCTCCTCTCGGGATCTTGGGCACGCACGCACACGCGCCCAGCGTGAGTTGTAAGCCACCGGGTCCGAGACGCAAACTGCGGTCGACTACGTGGGAGTCCAGCGACATAGCCATTACACTAACTGCTGGTTCCCAGACACTACTATTGAAACATATTATCAATATAAAAACTATTAATGTGTATTTTACATTTTCTTTTAAAATTTCTTCTTCACATGTAATTGTTGCACATATCATAACACACAATGTAGCCTTTCAGGAACATGCATTATGTTACCATCAAATCAAGAATACAAGTGTGGGTACCAGACACCGTAGAGAATGGGGGTGGATAATGGGGGCCCGTGGGAGGGGTTTAGAGAGGAGGTAGTTGACTGGCATAAGAATGTAAATTTCTCCAATAGAAAAGAAGTACTTCATATCTTTTTTTTAAAGAATTATTTTATTGATTTATTATTTTTTTTTTTTTCACATGAGTTTTGCCAGAGAAAGACAGAAAGAGAGGGGGAAAGTGAGAAAGCAAGTCACCAGGTCCGGGACTCAAACTGTGGTCGGCCATGTGGGAATTCCAGTGCCTTAACCACCACGCCACCTGCTGGCCCCCTTCATATCTTTTTTTTTAAAGCTGAATGTTAAATTTTTGCAGTTTGGGTAATAGTCTGAGAACACAAACCACTAACAAACAGAGATGGAAATCATTGGAGAGAGGCAGGGCAGCAGACTGCTTAGCGTTGATCTTGGCTCTGCCTTTTATAAGTATAGAACCTTGGACAAGTTATTTCTCAAGAAGTGCTTCAATGGACTCATCTCACAGTTATTGTGAGAATCTAGGACTCAGCATTTATAAATGGCCTAGATATGTTTCTACTAGCTAGACACATTCTTTAGATATCAGAATTATTTCTAGCCAAGGGTCTTGTCTAGCCAAGACTAGATACTGCTTTCTTCAAAATTTTCTTTCTGATTTACCTTAAAGTACACATGCATGTTCAATGATACATTTTAAAGCATGCAACATATGCGTCTTTTAAGTGCTGTATTTTAAACCTATGATTCTAGACTAATCTTTTCTTTTTTATTTATAGTTGCTTTATATTTATTACATTCATAGGAATTTCTATATATTTATTTAATTTAAAATACCCTATCCAGGAAGGAGTGATAACTAGAATACACTTATTATCAATGATGAAGCAAAATTTTATGAGATGTAATGAATTAACATGTAAAGACATTGAATCTTTCTTAGTTGATAACTCACTGTAAGGTATAAATCTATAATAATAGAGACAAGTTTCCTACCGTGTCTCAAGTAAGACAAATAGTCTTCATTTGTAATTGATTTTGGTGATATGTAATAACTAGCAACTGCAAAATTACCTGTTAGGAATGAGAATACCATGTCAGACATTTATTATGTATATGTATATATATTTTTTTCAAAATCCATATCTATTACCTCAGAGTAGTACATGCTGACTCCAAACTAGGTTAAGGAAAGAATATATTATTCAAGCACTATTATTAAGACTGAATAGTCATAAGCTAAAACATGAAGTTTGATATCTATCGTACCGAGCTAAATTATAGATTATTTAAATATTTAAGATTAAAATTAAAACCAATGAAATACAAAAATTCAGGTGATTTTTTTTTTTTTAGAGATTTTTGCTATAGGGCATGTGTGCTCGCCAGAAAGAGAGAGACAGAGACATAGAAAGTGAGAAATCACCTCCCGGGGGGGATGGCCACATAGTAATCCCTTATCCTCCATAATCCTCTTGGGATTTTGGGCATGCACGCACATGTTCCTGGCATGAGTTTAAGCCACCACATCTGGAACTCAAACCATGGTCTGCTATGTGGAAGTTCAGCAATGTAACCCTTATGCCATCTGCTGGTCCCTAGGTGAATATTTTTATAATCATAGGGTGAGGAAGATTTCTTGAGTATGGCATCAAAAGGATAAACAACAAAGACAATTTAAGAGGTTCAGCCAGGGTGGGACAGCATAGCACAACCCTCCACAATACCAGAAGCCATGAGGATGATCAGGTAGGTTCCTGGGTCAACCTTTACACACTGGGCACTTGTGCCTGTGATCCTAACTGCTGGGAAAGGCTCATAGAGGATCTGGGCTTGAGAAGCTATTGAAGATGGTTGTCTTTCTCTTCCTCCCTCTCTGTCTCTCACTTAGTACATAAACAAATAAATCGTACCAAGAGAAAATTTACCAACCTATGAAGCTTTAACACAGTTTCTACAAATATAGTGAGTACTCAGTAAATGTCACCTAATTATTGTCATAAAATATATTGAAAACGTACTGTTGAATTGTTAAAATTAGTGTTCATGAAGGAGTATGTCTGCATATACAGAAAAGGGGAGAGAGAGACGTATTCTCCATAGGACTCAGTCACACCACAATCCTCTTCCTTCGGTTTTCCAGCTTATCAGGATCATGAGCACATGTGCACATGTCCAGCATTTTATAGGTGGACCGGGCCAGAGATTCAAACAGCAGATGGCATGTGGCTTCTAGTTCCACAGTTTGGTGTGTAGTCTACCAATGATCACACAGAGCCTGGCCCTTTGTTGAGTTTGATATGGCTTATTGTATGTGAATTACATCATTGTATGCTAAAGAGATGTAGAAATAGCCGGTACCTTGCAAATGTACTGCATGGGTTCTGAGTAATCTTGTAGCTTCTTAAGTAACAAAGATGTTCACTTTAATAGATCAATAGATTAGTGGATGGGAAATGCTATTTTCAGTAACACATAAAAGCAAAACATGAAATATAAACTTTTATATACATAGGATACCATATGAAAATCAAAATCAGTTTCTTAACTACTTAAACATAGTTCTCTTAGTGTTTCTTTCTGCTTGATACATAGGTCATTTTTTTTCTGTATTAGGTGAATATTAACTGAAAACAAAATTAATAGATTTGCCCCATCTATTCAGCTAATAGAATCACTTAAAATACATTCCTTTTTATTTTGAAAGAATTTAGACCTACAGGAAGTTATAAACATTCATCAAAGAAGTCCTGGGTATCCATCACTCTGCTTTTTCCAGTGTAGACTTCTTACATAATTATGAAGCATTCTCAAAGCCAGAAAACAATGGCACAATACAATTAACTGGACTCTAGGTCATTTTCACTAGTTTTGGGGTGGGTGCACTCATTTCTGTAGTGTTTTTTTTTTTCTCTTTGGTTTTGTTTTTAGTTTGTTTGTGAGCTCACTAGAGAATGACAGAAAACAAGAGAGAGAGAAGGAAAGTGAGAAAGCATCTTCCAGAAAGATAGCAACACCATAATCCCTTCTCCTTCACTCTCCTCTAGGGATTTTGGCACACTCGCACACATTCCTGGAGGTTTTATCAAGCTTCCGGGTCTGAGAATTAAAAAGTGCAGTTGGCCAATATGCCATCTAGTTGGCCTCATTTTTGTCTTTGTATGCATAGCCCTATAATATCTGATCACATTTATATTCTTATAACTATCTTCACAATCCAGGCATAGCACCTTTCCATCACCACATAAAGTCCTCATGCTGCTTTTTCACGATGATGTCTTCTCACCTTCCCGAAACCCTGAAAACATTTCCATTCTTCATCTGCATAATTTTGACTACTCCCCATAAAAGAAATAATTTCCTTTTAAGACAGAGCTAGCAAAGATTTAATAACAATCTAATTTTTAACTCCATTAGAAGTAGAAAAATTGTAGAGCCTTTGTTGGGCATGTTTGGAAATGAATCACCTAGTTGCAAGAATTCACAATATTAATTTTTTCTTTATTTGGAGAGATTTTTGCTACAGGACAGGTGCACTAGCCAGAGAAACAGACAGATGACAAAAAGTGAGATGATGGCCATGCCACAATCCCTTCTCCTCCATTCTCTTTGGGATCTTGGGCATGCACACACACACATGCCTGGCATGAGTTTGATGCCACCAAGTTTGAGACTCAAACCACTGTTGGCCATGTGGGAGTCCAGCTACATAACCATTACACCACCTGTTGGTCCCACACAATATTAAATTTTAAACTCTGGCAGAGATTCATAGGAATGTAACTTTAGTTTATGAAATAGTGAAATATCAGTTGTCCCTGCTTCATTTTCAGGAAGGCAAGTTATTTGTTATGGGTCACAATCTCACACTTGTTGCTGTCTTGGGTGATTGTTCATTTAGAAAATCATTGAAAAAGGAAACTTTGGGAATATTTTCCATTTTAATTGGGAAAAAAATCCTATTCTTTAAAAAGAAAACAGATATTTTTAGAATTAAAAGAAATATTCTGTTTTTTTAATAACACATTTCTATTGAGTTTATAAATAAGAGTTTGAAAGTATGAATAAGATATTGTCTTCTGTTTTAATAAGCATGTATCTAACAAAAAATGAAATGTCTTTTTCTTAAAGACTGTAAATTAGGCCTTGAATAATAAATCAAACAAATCTGAATAAGAAATTTGCAATGCTCTTAAATCTGTATAGTTTCTTTTTGTTTATTTGTTTGTTTTTTGTTCTTGCTATCAGGCATGTACACCAGAGAGAGATAGAGAGAAACAAAGATGGAGGGAAAGTGAGAAATCATCCCTTCCTGGAGGAGCCCTACCCAGTGGGGCCCCAGGATCTGTTTTGAGCCTTTGACCTTTGAGCACAGCTTTGGTCGGCTCAGCACGTTGGCAAGGCCACTGTTGTATGCCCCAACCCCCCCACCTATGAACAAAGCTTGGGTTGACTCAGCATGTTGGTAAGACCACTTGTTGTATGCCCCAGAGACTGTGGTAGCCTTGCTGGGAAGCGACCCCCCCCCCCCGACTCCCTGATATACTACTATAAAAGAATTACATAGCTCTCTTATACATCCTGAGTGTATGATAAAATTTCCCAAAAGTCCCCCCTAACAGCTCCTATTTGCCCTGACCACCTATTGTTAATTACAATGCTTCATCTCTGCGGTCACAATAGAGGGTGTGCCGAAGTTACATCTAGACAGAAATCTTGACCTTTGGAAGGCCCTTCAAGACACATTTAACATAAACTTAAAAATAACCTTTTAGGCCAAAACTGGCCCAGGACACTCCCACCCCACGGTAGCTAATGTTCTAATAAAATACATAACAGTGGCACCACAGGCACAATAGAATGCTTAGGTATACCACAAACCCACTTTAAAGTTCTTCATTAACTTGTTAGTCACTTTACCACCAGTTGAAAAAGCCATCCCCGCCCTCACCAAGTGAACAATAGCTTCACCCCTTTAAAATAGATAAATATATTAGGATTATTGAGATCAATAAGAACTAATATCTATATTTGAGATTTTCTTTTCTCAGCATCATACTCAGTAATCACAAGATGACTGCTGCTGTATCAGCTGGTAATTATCTCTGCTTGCTGGAGCTGCTTTCCTGAAACTGCATTCCATGAAGACCTGCCTACATCAAACGAACAATTGCTGAACTGCAATAGATCCACCCTTTTTTTTTTTTTGAGAGAGATTTTCGCTATAGGGCGCATGCGCTCGCCAGACAGACAGAGACATTAGATATTAGAGACAGGAAGTGAGAAATAACCCCCCAGAGGGGATGGTCATGCCACAGTCCCTTCTCCTCCATTCTCCTCTTGGGATCTTGGGCACGCACGCACACGCACCCAGCATGAGTTTTAAGCCACTGGGTCCGGGACGCGAACCGTGGTCGACTACGTGAGAGTCAAGCGACATAGCCATTACGCTAACTGCTGGTTCCCAATAGACCCACCCTTAATCCAACCCTGAATGGAATCTACGTTCCCTATTGTTAAAACTTTATGAACTGATAATTAGAACACGTAGCCCCTCACCCATTTACTTGCATGTGACACATTTTCAATAAGAAGGCACAATAATTCCTAGCAGTAGTCACTCTTCAGAGAGCAATCTCTGTGAGTGTCCGAATGAGGACATGCACGAAAATGGCATCGAGGCCTCAGTCTTTCCTTCCTGCGCCACCTCTGATGAGATAACCCTGCGAGGCTGGACCCTGGCACCTTCCCCCCAAAGAATGACCACACTGCAATCCCTTCTTCTCTGTTCTTCTCTTGGGATTTCAGGCACACACTCACACATGCCTGAAGTTTTTTTCAGTCTGCTGTGTCCTAGACTCCTGCAGTTGGCCATGTGAGATCCAGAGTCTTAACCACCATGCCACCTGCTGGCCCTTTACATACTTTAAAACAACGTTTTAAAGGTTCTTATGTCTCTTATCCCCGTATTAGAAGTTACTCATTTGGGCTTTCATGTAATATTTTGGGCATCTCATTTCTGATATAAAGTATAAATCATTTGCAGTTTGAAGAGAAATAACAATAAAATTTATTCATTTTTCACAACAAAAGAAGTAGGTAAGTTTTAAAGAACTAAAGCATAACAGTCGAAACATAGAAACCAAGAACTGAACTGCATGGAAATTGTGGACAGCTTATGATAAATAGAACTCAATCATATTTACAAGTGGATTTATCTCAAAGAATTAAGAATTTTTTTAAGAATTATTTTTATTGTTTTAACTTTATTAATTTGTTAGTTTTATTTTACCTGAGAGGGACAGAGTAAGAGAGCCAGAGAGAGAAAGGGAAAGTAAGGAAGGAAGCTGCCAGGTCTGGAACTCAAACCATGGTCAGCCATGTGGGAGTCCAGTGCCCTTAACCACCATGCCACCTGCCAGCCCCGAAAGAATTAATAATTTTAAAATATCAAACATTTATCTCATTATTAATGTTTAATGCATTGCATGGAGTTTGGAATTTTAGTACTCAACTATGTGGAATAACATTACTTAGAATAAAAGGTCTATTTCAGTGGGAACATCATCAAAAACTAGTTGGTAATTTTCTAGCTAATAATATATTTTATATCACTAAAAGACACTTAGTATTTATAAGCCCACCATTTCTCACAGAGGATTTGAAACAAATTCTAGGAAAATTCTTATAATAAACTATAAAAGAGAAGTAGAATAACAGATCCAAAGGAAAAGATTATAAAGATATATCTATAAGAATTAGGGTCCACATCCCTATTATGATTATTCTTACTTAATATTTAAATCTAAAAACGGACCTGTAGTTGGTGTAATGGCTATGTGAACCTGTGGCTTAAACTCACACTGGGCGTGTGTGCATGCATGCTCAAGATCTCGAGAGGAGAATGGAGAAGAAGGGATTGCATTGTGGCCATCACAGGGGTGATATCTCACTTTTTGTCTCTCTGTCTCTCTCTTTCTGAAGAGTGCATGTGCCCTATAGCAATGCAGAACAAAACAAAAAGCAAAAATTTCTCCAAAAAACAGAATTAAATCTAAAAATGAAATTAGCAGTAAAATGAACATGACTTACTCTGTTTTGCATTGTCATAACAGAATACCTGAGACTGGATAATTCATAAAAAAAACAAAAATTTATTTCTCATGGTTCTGGAGGCTGGATAGTCCATGATCAACGTGCTGCATCTGATGTCTGGTGAGGGCTTTCTTGCTGTGTCCTCTTATGGCAGAAGGTAAAAGAGCAAGTGGTGATAGGCTATGCAGTCCTTGTGTGGTAAAAGAGCAAAAGACGAGAGAACTCACTCTCAAGAGCTCCTTTTAGAGCAACACTAATCCATTCATGAGGAGCATGATGACCTAAACACTTCCCAAGGCCCCACCTCCCAACACTATTGCACTGGGGATTAAATATCCAACACATGAATTTGAAGGGACACTTTCAGACCTCAGCATGTAGTTATGTGTCCTTGTTATAAAGAAAGGAGAAATTAAATTTTGAACAGAAGTAAGGTTCATTCTTGAGACTCATGTATGAACTACTATGTTCCCAAATCTGTACAGCAAATACAAACATATGCCTTATTGTGAATTTTCTTAAATATCCTCTAAACATCTCAACACATAATTAAAATAACATTTTGTGAATACAATTCTAGGGAAGACAGCATAGACTTCAGAATGAGCTCACAGCCAGTTATGGAATCTGTGGGAACTAAAAACCTCTCATCCTGAAACTGGGAAAATGATAGAGCACTCCATTTTCACTCTCCCTCACCTGAACTAATTTTACTTAAATACGTATTCTTCTAAAGGCCTGCGGTAACACAGATTGAGATAAAAGTATTGTAACAAATGGCTGAGTGGTTCCCCAATCCTGACTTTTGGAAAAAACCCAGACTATTGTGATTTTGCATTACCATTTAGTTGCAAAGCATGTATGTCTCTAAAACAAAGTTGACCATCAACTTTGGGATATTAACAACCTTAGCTAATGTTTTAATCTTATTAGAAAAGATTTCACTGAAAAACAAAGAGACAAAGGCAGCATTTTCTGCCCGAATAGGTACCCAAGATGACAGTTTTGTGTGTTGAAGTAACCAATTACTTCAGTTTTAACAGTTCATTGTGGCAGAAAGCACAGTAGAGCTGGAAAGTACACTATCTGAAATTGAATGGGTTTCCTTTTTCCTTTAATTCACAACATATTTTATTAATTTATGATAGAAATACACATTTATAAGTATATTGCTGGACTACTTTCTTACAATTTTTCTGTTTCCCATGTTAATCATCTTTATCATTCTGGATTTACATTCTTTTCATGTGGTAGATGTCTGGGACAGAAAAGCTCTAATTAATTCATGTCTAGGAAGAAAAATGCATTTATTTATTTCTAAATGAAAAACAAAAGAGCAATGCTTTCTTTCACAAATAAATTTATCACTTGGTGACAATACCAAACTTTCTTACTTGATTTAGGTACTAGATCCTGAAAGAAAATATCGAAAAGTAAGTAACCCAGGTTATGTAGGAATGTTGAAAACAAAAACAAAACTTTCTTAGATCTGTTATTGACAGGAAGGTGAATTTTCTAAATTTCACTGGGAAGATTTCCTCTTGTTGAATGCCAGTGAAGATTCTGCTTATGTGCACTTGCAGACAAATAATGAAGGCAAGCTAATGGGCGCTGAGTTCCTCCTAGGAAAATTTGTCTGTGGATGTGGAGGGAAAAAAAGAATGAAACTATAGTATTTTACTAATAGCTTCAAAAATACTTTATAAGAGCAATTACTAATATAACCTGCTTATACAGAAATTTGTGGCTCCTGGCCAGATGAGCATCCAAAGAAATTTTTTAAATGACAAAAATGTGGCTATTAGTATAATTGTAAGCAAATAGTCTAACCTCAAGAAAACACGATATTGCTCTTATAAAGTATATTTCTTCACTTACTTTACTTCTACTTTGTTCGATAGAGCTTAACTTTTCTCAGTACCCTTTCTCCTTCTTTGACTCACAAAAAAGAGTGAAAGAAGCAATTGAGATATACTTCAAATCATCTGACATTTTTTTGTAGGAAATCTTATAAAAATAATTTGTAGCTCCTATTCAACCACAAACTTGCAATTACTTTGAAGAACTCACTTTACCTCTTCAGCCTCAATTTTCTTGTCTGAAAAAGGAAGACATACAGTGTAAGACTGTGACAAGAGTTAAACAATATATGATCAAATTGCCTAGTTCCTAGCAGATGCCAAATAAGTACTATTATAATTACTTTTATTTTAAAAAACTTAATGGATTCCTATATCATTTATCTGTCAATAATATCCTAATGAAGATGCCCTCCCAGTGAGGGAAAACTTAACTCCTAAGAACAAGTTTCAATCAGTCTCTTATTGGTTTATAGAACTCATGAGGGGATCCAAAAGGCATATTCATGACCTTTGTTCATATCACATAATCTCCTTTCCAGTAGCAAATTTGTGCTGTAAGATTCAGGAACATTAGAGAGGCACACGGAATGTGAAAGACAATTTAGTGCTTCCTCCTCGCCTGCATTTCATCTTACCCTTTGCTGTCTATGGACTATTCATCAGCATTACCATGTAGGAAATCTCCTTTGAAATTTTAATCAATTTAACATTGGTGTATCTATAGATTAGATGAAATAACTTTTGCTGTCTCTTCCAAGCACCTTTGTCATATGAATGGCTTACAGCCCTCATATTTCTCAATATGAATTTCTAGATATCCTTCTATTTCAATCTTGTTTTCAAAGGACAAGGTGGAAGATGACAATGGTAATGAAGATTAACGGAAAGACTAATTATTTAGTCACTGTTGGGGGGATGAAGCACACAGCTAAATCTTTCTGTCACGAATATTCATAACTAGTTCAGTTTAAATGCCAGATTTATGAGAGCAAGTGATCCATCTCTATCATACACCGGATGCTTTATTTAAGGTAGGTTCAGAAGAATCTTAATTTTCTATGCAAAGCTATTCAGTGTATATTAATCCTAAAACATCACTCTCTCCACTTCCCTGTGTTATGCCCTACTTATACTTAACCACAGACATTTAGATTGAGCTATCATGTATTAGGAATCTCTGTATTTTTCGATACTTGCAAAGCAGTTGTATTTTTCTCTTTTTAACCTTAAAGTAAGGCTCATTTGATCAGTGACAAATTTGTGTGCTATAAACATAACGTGAATGGATTGCTAATTAGTAGATTTAATTGCATAAAGAGGTAGTTTATTTTGTATTTATTAACATTTTATACTCTGAGTATTTCAACTGTAGGATATATCTATAATAAATTAGTACATAATTTATTGGGTCGTCAGGAAAGTCATGATGTATTTTTCTATATTTCTATGCAAAACTTCATCTTGATGTATTTTCAGATGACCCAATCAATGCTGAATTGGGCACAGTAAGTCAATGTCAAAAACCAGTGTAGAGAAGCCTTAACTGCAAATGTGTTCTTGTCAAGTTGATATAACAGTGTCCAATTAAAATGATCAACCCATCAATTGACAAGAGTTGTTTGCATCTTATGGTTAGAAAATAATGTATTTTTTTTTTCATCTTAGTAAACAATAAGCAAAAATAATTTAAGGAAATGGTCAAGATATATGTAGATAAAAATGAAAACTAAAGAGTTTAATATTTGAGGAGAAATGTCTGTTGTTAAAAATGCATTCTAAACTATTATATTCCCTAAAGCTATGAACTTTCCTGCTTGTAAAAATAAGAAGCATTGAGCATTACAAGCAAATGGTGGTGTTTTGACCTTTTTCTCTATTTAGTATTGAAGCTTTGCTATAATGATAAATCAGAATATATGAAAAATCATCCCTACAAACTTTTTTCTAAATAATTTGTTCTAAAGTAAGTCCAGTTTGATATTTAACTAGGGCCTATTAGTTCAAAGTTCATAATCATGCCATTTAACCTTCATTAAAAAAAAAATTGGCCATGTGCCTTTTATGTTTGAGATACTTGTAATATCTAATTTGGGGTGTCACCTTGACTATATAAAAAGATACCTGGAAGGCTGATGAAACATTGTTTTTAAGTATGTCTGTGACAGAGTTGCCAGACAAGATTGGCCTTTGTGTCAGTGGATTGAGAGAGGAAGACCTACTTTCAGTGGGGACAGGCACCATCCAGTCAACTGGGAATGTGGGAAGGACAAAATGGCACTGTTTTCTCTCACTCTCCCTCTCTTCTTTGTTCCATAGTGTGCTGTGTGGTCCACTCTACATTTCACCTACCTCACCTCTGCTCTTCTTCTCAGTCTTCGGCTGCATTTGTTCCTGCTGGTCCCTGGCCCCTCCACCCCTCCAGCAGTAACAATTCCAATTTCCTTAGCCTTTAGACTACAGACTCAAGCAACTGACCTCATGAAGGCCCCCTTCAAACCTTGGACCAGAACTGCACCAGCCTCCCTGCTTCAGAGTCTCTCAAGGGAGAGACTTGGACCGGAACTGCACCAAGTTCCCTGCTTCTGAGGCCTTCAGCTGTTTCTCCAGCTTGCAGACAACCTATTGTGGGACTTCTCTGCCTGTGATAATGTGAGATAATTCCTATAATAAATCCCTTATTTTACATATATATATTTATCCAGTTAGTTTTGTTTCTCTAGAGAACCCTGACAAATGCACTTGTCTACTAAAAATTGCAGAGAGTATTTTTATCAAATGTAATGATGAACAAAACAGCTCATGGTTTTCCAATAGTCTACAAATCTCTGCAAGCCAAAGCAACCCATACTGTGCATGGATAACAGTCTGCTAGAATCCTGGAAGTCTAGAAAAGCTGTTATTCCAGTGCACTATTATATATATATGCTCTGGAACAAATGATGAAGTCCAGGATCTATCATTCTAAACTGATTTTCAAGAAAAATATTTGAGGGAACTGGACACTGGCACAGTAGTAAAATTTTATTTTATTTTATGCTTTACTCTCAATCCTTAAACATCAAATATTGTTATTGTTATTTCCAGGTTATGTCAAGGTGGTAAGTAAGTTTTTGAGAATATTATTAGTTTGAATTAATTTTATTTAATTCAAAAAAGAAAAAAAAATCAAAGTGTAAGAATAACAATTATCTCAGTGACAAGAAGCCAGACTGCACAGTGTCAAGACTTCTTACTAAGACTTTTTTTAAAGCCATCATATTTCATTATATTTGGCAATTAAAACGGGAAAATTTTCCCCAATATTTTTTAGACTTTAAAATGAAGTTATAAGTTCTTTGTTCAAATAATTTTACTAATAGCGTTGCATCAAAATAAAAAAAAAAAAAAGCACAGGGTTTAGAAGTATTCACCATTTATCCTGCTTAAATACAAAACCTGTATAGATATAAACCCAACTTTGTTATTTTGAGTTGGACATGCTATCTGGTAGGCTTTCTTAAGGATTTAAGTGACTGTGTTCATAACTGTAGAGTGTCAGTTGTTGAAAGTTCTTATCTTAAATATAGATGATATTTCAAGCACTTAATCTGAATCTGTATTCCAGGAAATAAAATCTATCCAAATAATTTTCAAATTGATTTATTTGGCCCTACTGAATGTAATATTGTAAGACTAATGGAAATATGATTCAAATGGAAAACTCTAACAGATATAATAAATTGATAGCACATATCAGTATGAGTGAACTAAGATTTTTTTTCTTACACGTAGAAAGATTGTTAGATACTGGAAATTAGGTTTTATTTAGTAGGAACTAAAATTAAGTTGAAATTATTTGTTTAAATTAATAATTATGTAATAATAAATGAATAATATTCATATTATACTCTTATATATATGGAAAGTGTTAACTAAATTAGTAAAGATACAGTTAAGACAAGCCTATGCAAATCACATTGCCACCTCTTTGAAAACAATTAAGTTATGTTTCTATGATAGTGTCTGGAAATAGCACAAATAGCCCAAGAATGCTGTATAACGTTTTCCTGTCAGATAGAAAAATAAAGTTGGGACCAGCAGTTAGCATAATGGCTGTTGCTGGACTCCCATATAGTCGACCGCAGTTCAAGTCCCGGACCCGGTGGCTTAAAACTCACGCCGGGCACGTGTGCGTGTGTGCCCAAGATTCCGAGAGGAGAATGGAGAAGAAGGGATTGAGGCATGGCCATCCCCCATGGGGGGTGATTTCTTGCTTTCTGTCTCTCTGTCTCTGTCTGTCTGGACAGCGCACGCATCCTATGGCAAAAACCTCTCAAAAAAAAAAAAAAAAAAAGAAAAAGAAAAAACAAATTTCATTGATTATAGGACTTTTTTCTACTGAACCTAAAACTGGTTTCAATATACATCATAGTACAGCTTTTGAGGCAACTACTAGTAATCTATTAGATTTTATATGTGAGATGACAATTATTTCTTATCCCTGAAATCAATTATCCTAGAAATGGATAAATTAACTAAACAACCACAGCCCAACCAATTGCTTTTCTAAAAATTCACTTCAGATAAGTGGAATGTTATGTTGATAGAAAGTCATATTAAAGATATATGAAAATGGAGGACATAAAAAGGAGATTAAACGGAAGCAGGGTTCTTTGACAACCTTGGAGTTTTAATACGTATTTTTAAAATAACCAACATAAACTTAGTAAGTCAACAAACATTATTGACTAATATGATGAATTTATTCTAGACTTTGTTAATAACAAAAAATCTGGGGACTGCCCCCGCAGGCCCCCCAAAAAAACTTTTTTGAAAAGAGAAGAGACCAAGTACTGGTGCAGTAGTAATGAAATAGGACCCACATGGGTAAGGTCCTAGGTTCATGTCCTAGGAATTCCCTGAATAGACCAGACATTCATGCATGTGGCTGTGATATGGGCTGACTGAGAATCATTGAGTGGCTTAAATGTGAAGACCCTGAGGCTAGCAGGTGGGATGGTGGTTAAGGTGTTAGACTCCCACATGGTCAACTCTGGTTGAAAATCACACTGGGCACATGTGTGCACATTGCCAAAAATCCCAAGAGAATGAAGGAGAAGAAATTGCAGTGTGGTCATCCACCATGGTGAGTGATTTCTCACTTTCCCATTCACTGTCTCTCCATTCAGGGAGCTCATGTGCCCTATGACAAAAACCTAAAAAAAAATAAATAAATAAAGTGAAGACCCTGTTGGAGATGTCTATCTGTTTATCTCCCTTTACCTCTCTTTCATGCAAGTAATTTATAAAAAACTTAAAAAAAAAAGACAAAAACATCTTCCCATACAAAACTAACATTCTGATTTAGGGAGAAAGACAATAAATAAATAAATAAATAAATAAATAAATAAATAAATAAAATAATACATAAGTAAATATATTTTAATAAAATATAAAGGTACATAAATAAATACACCTTACCAGATTGTGATACATACAGGGCTAAAAAGTGGAACAGGAACTTCCAGTTTATCTCTGACAAACAGGTAGAACTTAGAAATTGTCACACTCATATTTACTGAAAAAAAATAAAGCTCAACAGATTGAAAATAAATTTATTTTGCCCCATGGAAGAACTGATGTTATAAACAAACTGCCACCTTGAAATATGGGTGGAAAAATACATCCAGAGAGACACAACAGCTGAGAGATGCTAATGTGGACCAGAAGCCAATGAAGCCAAAGGCTGTACAGCCATTTAAATGGTAATTTTTACAAATGTCTGAAGGCTGAAAGTAAACTTGTCTGACAAGGAGAAACTCCTGGAGGTAACATTCTTATGGGGGATCCTCACTTTTGGGCCTTTTCTTCTGGGAATCCCACTAGATTTCCAAAATGAGAGTCTAAAAAAAGATCTCTGTGGTTCTTTCAGGAGAAAAGTAAGCATTGGGAATTAGTGCACATGAATATAGACAATTCCCAAACCAAAAATTGAAATGCGAGGGCAAGGAGAGAATGGGGGCGAGGGGGACCCAGAATATCCATTAAATGTGTTAAAATTTCAAAAGGCACAACCTAAAAATAATTAGAAACCAAAGAAAAATGGAGTAGAGGAAATATTTGAAGTAGCAATGGCTAGAAATTTTTATAGAGCTTTCTCTGTAACAAAGGTCTGCCATCCCAGGTAAAGGACATTGCTAGAGCCCAGCTCTGAAGTTTTACCTCAGCAGTAAGAAGGGAACAGAGCCTTTTAAAACCCTTTCTTTTCTTTCCATTTGACCTAAGTAAGGGGAAACACAATCATAAGGGCCAGGACTTCAAGAAGATGGATGGTGAGCCCTGTGGTCAAGGAAGGGAATAGAAGGCAAAGGAGGGAAACTTATAGCACTACTTATAGCACTGTAGGAACACTTAACGAAGCTTATAGCCCTGAGACACAGAGCTGTATTGGAGGACACTCTTGTCTCTATCACCACAGGGACATATCAACAGGGTTCCCTAGGAAAAAAGTCAATTGTAGCTGAAAGAGCTGTAAGACACAGTCTCTACCTGAAGAACAGAACAAAGGAAAGCTCCAAACAAAGAGGAAAGAAGAAAAAAAAAATGGATGTTAGAGGGAACTAGATTACCATAAATCGTAACACAAAGGACTCATTTGCTTCACTTTACAAAAACAAAAAAAAAGATAAGATATGCTAAAAAGCAAAAAAGATAATCAAAACAGAGAAAGCAGTTATTAGAACAAGGCTTAGACTTGACACAAATGTAGGAATTATTAGGCAAGTAATTTTAAAGGACTAGTATTAATATACTGTCTTGGTCTCCTATTGTGCTAATAGCAGAAGTACACAAAATTGAGTGATACATAAAGAATAGAAGTTTATTTAGCCTACGATTCTGGTGGCTGGAGTGTCCAAGTGTATGGGGCTGGCACTGGGCTAGCCTTGGTGTGAGATACTGTGACATGGCTAATAGAAGCAGATGGGATCCTGGGAGCTTGCAGAGAAACCTGGAGGCTGGCATCTTGTTTTAATGACAACCCACTCAAAGAAATTGACCCTATCTTTTGAGAGCTATAACTTACTTGCTCTTATGTGACAGCATTAATCCCTCCACGACGGTGATACTTCTATGATCCAAACACTACACACTAGGCCTTACTCACTAGATCTCACCACCTCCCAACACCATTACAATAGGGCCCAAAATCCAAAACATGGACCTTTAGGAAACAAACCATTACCTAAACCATAGCATATGTTAAAGGCACTAATGAAAAAAATAAACAGCTTGCAAGAAGATACAGATAATGTAACTAAAGAGGTGGAAGAAACAAAAAGAAAAACAAAAAGAAAAAAATTCACAACAAAAAAGAAAAAAATGCTTCTGATGGACATGACATTGTTGATTAGAAAAAAAAAATTAGTGCACATGAATATAGACAATTCCCAAACCAAAAATTGAAATGCGAGGGCAAGGAGAGAATGGGGGCAAGGGGGACCCAGAATATCCATTAAATGTGTTAAAATTTCAAAAGGCACAACCTAAAAATAATTAGAAACCAAAGAAAAATGGAGTAGAGGAAATATTTGAAGTAGCAATGGCTAGAAATATTTCAAAATTCATGACAAAGAAAACCCAAAGATATAGGAAGCACAGAGAACACACACAATGTACAAAAGCAAACAAACAAACAAACCCTGCCAAGAATATTATAATCTTCAGAAAAGAACAAAAACAAAGACATTTTGAAGGAATATCGGGGCTGGAAGATAGGTGTAGAATATTTCACCTATAAAAATCAAGGATGATATTCAAATGACTTATCAGAACCCATACAAGCAAAAATAAAGGATAGTCAAATATTTTTTTTTATTTTAATGCTTCTTTTTTTTAATTTATTTATTTGCATTCATTCTCTGAACATCATTACAGCATACAGAATGAGATTTTCCATCCAAATTACACTATATATTGTCTCAATCAAGCACATCAACAAACATGTTATTGTCAGCAAATGATCTTCCATTTCTTGTCTTCTGTATGTTTTGCTTTTTTCCCCCCATCCTAGATTCTCTATCTCTTACCCTCTGCCATCTCCCACTCTCCTCCCACAGTCTCTGGTATCTATGTTTGCTTTCTATACTGTTTTCTCCTCACATTTTATTGTAATGCCAAAGACCCTAATCAATCCAAATACCCTCATAGCAAACACAGGTGATACCCACATTTCCATGAACACAAGTCTTACTTTACGCATCCTATAAAGTAGCACCTAGCTGTGGCTACATATCCTACTGCAGTCATTGAATAGATATATATTTTTTTTCTGAAACTTTTTTTTTTTGTAACTCAATTTACATTCCTTCCCTAAGCTTCATCACAGCATACAAAATGCAATCTCCCATCCAGTACACACTGCATAGTGATACAATCATGCACATTACAAAAAATTTTCCATAACTAGTTCCTAGAATTACTTCCACCCCTCTTTCTGACCCTCTGTCCCTTCCCACCCTCCTCTCACACCACCTCCGGTGTCTACAATTGTCCTTCATTCCCTTCCCACCCACGTTGCATTGATCACACAATTTCCTACATAATCTAACTACTTTCAATGGTGAGTTCACTCATTACTACTAAGAAAAACAGTTTTAACTTAACTCAAAGAAATGCCAAGGAACTTTGCTTAAAGTCAGGAAACAAGTTAGGATTCTGTTCAAATGGAAGGTGCATGAACCTATCAGTCTCATGTACTTTTATCTTCTGTTCTGGTTCAATTTTCCTGATTAAATTCTGGGATATAATATTCAACTCCAGACTTGTCCCTCTGATTAAGTTGGCCACTTTCATAGTTTTTTGACTCTTATTTCCGTGTGTCTGTGTTTAATTTTCTTGATACAGCACACCCTTGAGAACTTCTTGGAGATCTGGTCTGGTGCTGGTAAATTCTTTCAGGTTTTGTTTATCTGAGAATGTTCTTGTCTTTCCTTCCCACCTGAAAGATAATCTTGCCGGGTACAGTATTCTTGGCTGAAATTGCTTCTCTCGTAACACTTTGAATATATTTTCCCATTCTCTCCTCGCTCGCATTGTTTCCGATGAGAGATCTGCTGTTAGCCTGATGGGATGTCCTTTGTAGGTAACTTGTTTCTCTCTTGCCAATCTTAGTATCTTGTCTTTGTCTGTGGTTTTGGTCAACCTGGCTATAATGTGTCTTGGAGAAGATCTTCTTGGGTTGATTCTATTTGGGGACCTTTGTATTTCCTGGGACTGGATCTTCGAATGCCTCTCTAGGTTTGGAAAGTTTTCTTGCAGGATTTCATGGAATAGATTATCAATGCCCTTATGGGTCTCTTCACCTTCTGGAATGCCAATTATCCGGATATTTGGACGTTTGATGGTATCCAGTACTTCTCGCATATCATTCTCAAATTTTTGAGCCATTTTCTCAGTCTTCATGGTGAACTTTTCTAAGCCAGCCATTTTCTCTTCTACATCTGAGATTCTATTTTCTGAATGATCTAGTCTGCTTTTAATACTTTCAAGGGAGATTTTGACTTCTTGTATTATAGACTTCATCTCTAGCAGTTCCGTTTGAGTCTTTTGTAAAGTGTGTAATTCCTCTTTTAGATCTTGCAAGAATTTCCTCATCTCCTGGAACTCGGCAACTTCTTTCTCCTTTCTCTTTAGCAGTTCATTATCTGTCTTTTCTTCCATCTCTGTTAGCTTCGACATTACGAATGTTCTAAATTCCTTATCAGACATTTCCATGACTTTCACCGAACTGCTTGTGGATGAAGGAGATTTACTCTTTTCCATTGGAGGAGAGGTATTTTCTCGTTTTCCCATATTTCTCGTGATCCGACAGTGATTTCTTGTCATCTGATGAATGGCGTGTTTCTTTTGAATTCTTGAAGTTAAGCCTCAATGTTCAGGAGCAAGCAGACAGAGGTGTTCTAGAATCTGATTGCCGTTCTGTTGTGATCGCACACTAGCTTTGCTTGCTGGAGGCTGAATTATGAGTAGAAAATCTTCATTTCTCCTGTGCCCTGAAATATCTAGTTCCCAGTATCCATGCGGAATCTTCTCAGAGAATGGCTCAACTCTCCTGCCACACTAGCTTTGCTTGCTGGAGGCTGAATTATGAGTAGAAAATCTTCATTTATCCTGTGCCCTGAAATATCTAGTTCCCAGTATCCATGCGGAATCTTCTCAGAGCGGATAGTCAAATATTTTGAAAGTTGAAAAAAAATCAACTAACCTAGAATTCCCAGCAAAATTATTTTCCACAATTGATAAATAAATATTTTCTTAGCTAAAAATACTGAGAGACTCTTATCATCAGAAAACTAGCTTTGTAGGAAAGTTAAAAGCCATTCTTTATGCTGAAGGAAAATTACATAGTTTGAAAACTTGGATCTAATTTTTTAAAAGGAAAAGTGTCATAAAGGGAACAAATGAAGGTAAAACAAAATATTACTTGTCTTATTCTTAATTGATCTAAAAGACAACTGTCTGTCTAAAATGATTATAGTAACACTTTAAGTAATTAGAGGTTATGGAAATGTCACTGGGAATTGAAGGGAGTAAACAAAAATGCTCTGTTATAAATAATCTGCACTGCATATGAAGGAGTATAATGTTATTTGAAGGTTGTTAAATTAATTTAAATGTATGTAGTAAATTCTAGAGCAATAATTTTTTAAGAAGTAATATTTATACATTCTGAGAGGTAATAAAATGGAATCATATAAAATACCCAATTAGTGCTAGAAAAAGCATAAAAAGATGGATAAAAATAACAGCAAACAAATACAATAACTAACTATGTGACAATTATGATATATAATAAACCATTCATAGGAATAATCATTGAAATGTAAATGATCTTCTTATATTCATTAAAAGATATAAGTTGAATGAACACATAAAAAATAAGCTAGAAGCAATTTCATGTTGTATGAGAGAAACCTACTTCAAATATAATGACTCAGATATGTTAAAAGGAAAAGAATGAGCAAAGATGTATATTTATAGAAACACTAGCAGAAGAATGCTGGGGTAGTTATATATTAACTTCAGACAAAGCAGACTTCAGAGCAAGAAAGATTATCAAACATAAAAATGGCATTATTTAATGATAAAAGACCATCTTCAAAGAAAAGGTAAGGATCCTATATATATATATATGTGTGTGTGTGTGTGTGTGTGTGTATCCTATATATCATATATATATATATATATATATATATATATATATACACACACACACACACATATATACATTTATATATATACATATATACACACACACACACACACACACATATATATATACACCTAACAAATTATTAAAATGCATGAGACAAAAACCACTAGAACTAAAAGAATAAATAGACATCTAATATTATAGTTTTAGATTTAAATACCCATCAGTTAGTGACTCACAGGTAATGAATGCAGTGTATCAATAGCAATATGACATCTGGAACACAATTATCAATCAATTTGATCCAACTGACATTTATAAAATGTTTCACTGAACAAAAGTAGAAACGATATTCAAGTTTCCATGGGACAGGTAGCAAGATAGTTCACACTGAGTTATAAAATATACTCAGGCAAATTAAAAATAATAGAAATCAATAGTGAATAAACTTAGAAAAATACCAGGTCAAATGGATTTTATAGTGAGTTATTCCAAACATTTAAGGATGAAATAATACCAATTTTTTAACAATTTGTTCCAGAAATAGAATAAAAAGAAACAATTCCCAATCCATTTTATGAAGTCTGCATTACTATAAATTTAAACCAGACAAAAGCATTAGAGGAAAACTACAAACCAACATCTCTCATGAACATATCTGCAAAAATTCTCAACAAAATATAATAAAATAGAATACATTATCTGAAAATAATTATATACTACAACCAATTAAGATTTATTCTAGTTAAGCAAGATTGGTTTAGCATAAAGAAAAGAAAAGCATTCTACCATATCAATATACTGAAGAAGAAAAATCTAATAACCATGTTAGTACATAAAGAAAAATCATTTCACAATTTCTGTCAGAGTACAGACATTAAATACATATTGAGTGAGAATATACAGTGTGTGTGTCTTTCAAAGTCACTTTGCTAATGTTAACATTAAGTTCTCTCTATATATTCATTCACTTTGAATCAAATGATAGAATTTCATTATTTCTTATGGCTGAAAAATATTCCATGGTATAGTGTGAGAAGAGGGTGGGAAAGGTCACAGAGTTGGAAATAGGGGTAATATATATATATATATATACACACACACACACACATATATATATATATATATATATATATATATATATATGAAACTAGAAATGAAAAATTATTGATGATAACATGTATGATTAAGCCACTGTACAGTATATTCTGGATGGGAAATCACATTTTGTATGCTGTGACGATGCTTAGGGAATGAATGTAAATTAATTAATTAAAAAAATGTTTCAGAAAAATAAAACTAAAAGTTTTTCTTGAAATTAAAAAAAAAATGCATTGAGAACCAGCAGTTAGCGTAATGGCTATGTCGCTGGATTCCCACATAGCCGACCGCGGTTTGCGTCCCGGACCCAGTGACTTAAAACTCACGCCAGGCGCGTGTGCGTGCGTGCCCAAGATCCCGAGAGGAGAATGGAGAAGGGATTGCGGCGTGACCATCCCCCCTGGGGGGTGATTTCTTGCTTTCTGTCTCTGTCTGTCTGGTGAGCGCACGCGCCCTATAGCAAAAATCTCTCCAAAAAAAAAAAAAAAATGCATTAAAAATACCTATTTGATGACTGCAGAAAGCTATATAGCCCCAGCTAGATGTTACTTTATAGTATGTTCACTCTACTCACTGAGGTTTATGCCTAAAGTCAGACTTGTGTTCATGGATATGTATATATCAGCTGTGCTTGCTATTGAAAATACTTAGATTAAGATCTTTAGTGAATCAATAAAATGTGGGTGGAAAAAGACATAGAAAGCAACCATGGATACCAGAGACTGTGGGAAATGGCAGAGGGTGAGAGATAGGGAATCAAGGATGGGGGAAAAAAAGCAAAATATACAGGAAACAAGAAATGGAAAATTATTTGTTGATGATAACATGTATGTTGATGTGCTTGATTACAGTGTACTCTGGTTGGAAAATCTCATTTTGTATGTTGTAATGAGGTAGAGTGAATGACTGTAAATAAATAAATTTAAATAAAATTTAAAAAAATACATCCCTAGATAGAAAAAAAAAAAATTCCATGGTATATATGGGCCGCAGTTTTTCAATCCAGTCATCAGTTTTTGGACACTTAGGTTGATTCCATGTCATCTCTGTTCTATTATGAGTTTCTCTAATAAGTTTTTACTTGTTATTGTGTTTTTATATTGTAGAATTTTCACATACCTTTTTAAAAACAGTTTTGAGATATAATTAACATACAATATAATCCAGTCATTTAGTGTGTAATTGAATATTCTTTAGTAGATTCACAGTATTGTTCATCCGTAAACATGAACTAGTTCCTGAAACATTTTTATTTCCCAAAAAAGAAACTCTGTAACATTAGCAGTCCCTCTTATTTCTCTCTATTCTACTGCAACCCTCAGCCAAACCACTTGTCAACTTTCTGTCTATATGTTTTCCAAGTCTAGACATTGCATAAAAATGGACTTATACAATATTTGGCCTTTTGTAATTAGCCACATTCAGTTGCTAATAATCCTTTCAGTGTTCATCTGTGTTGTAGCATGTCTCAGTACTTCAATCCCATCTTATCTCTGAATAATATTGAACTGCATGGAAGTGCCACATTGGTATGGATTCATCAATTGGCAGAAGTTTGAGTTGTTTCTACTATCGTAAATAATACTTCTATAATAATTCATCTGAAATCTTTTTTTTAAAGATCCACTCACAATTTTATTTATTAGTATTATTGTCAATATTATTTTTCACATAAGTTTTGCCAGAGAAAGACAGAGAGAGAGAGGAAGAGTGAGAAAGCAAGCCACCAGGTCTGGGACTCAAACCATGGCCGGCCATGTGGGAACTCCAACACCTTAACCACCATGCCACCTACTGACCCTCATGTGAAATCTTAAGATGTATGTTTTCATCTCTTTTGATCTACTTATATGGTTGGAAAGCGTAGGTCATTGGTGACTGTGTTTTTAACATTCTGAGAATCTAATAAACTGTTCTCCAAAGATACTGCACCATTTTACATTTCTACCAAAAACTCTACCTGAATATGTCACTGTTTATCATTTCGATTCTAGACATGAAAATTGTGTTTAATGTGGTACTTCTCTGTGGTTTTGACTTGCATTTTCTTAATAATCAATAATATTGAACATTTTTACATGCATATTGATCACTGTATAACTTTGATGGAGTAATGTTTGTTCAAATTCTTTGCAAATGTCTTAAATAGGTGATTTATATGTTTGCTACTGTGCTGTGTTTTCTATAATTTTTAGATTAAATCCCTTATCAGATATGTAATGTGCCAATATTTTTGCTTATTATGTGGATTGTCTTTCACTTTGTCAGTAGCATCATTCATAGCACAGTTTTATTTTTGATATAATTCAATTTACTTTTTCCTTTATCTTGTGTGCGTTGTTATGTCATATCTAAGAAAAATCTCCTAATCTAACTTCATAAAAGTTTACTCCTATGCTTTTCCCAAAGATTATTATGGATTTAGTACTGACACTTAGATCTGTGATCCCTTTTAATTTTTGTGTGTTGTGATGTAAGGGGCCAAATTCATTTTTTAAATGTGGATATCCAGCTTTCACAGGACCACATATAAAAAGATTTTCCCAATTGAACTATATTGTATTCATTTTAAAACATCAGTGGACCAGGGCTGGCCTTTCAACCTAGTAGTTAAGGTAGCCAGGTCTCAATTAGCAAACCATGGTTCAAATGTGTGCATGCATGCCCACAATCTCTGTAGCATGAACAAATGAAGGAAAAGGAATTGCAGTGTAACTTCCCACTAGGAAGTGCTTTCTGCCTCTCTTTCTATCTCTCTGGTTCTCCTGTCTCTAGTGAGCCACCCTATAGGAATTTTAAAAAAAATGAATTTGGGCCAACAGGTGGCATGGTGGTTAAGGTCCAGGCCAAGACTCTAACACAGCCAATCACAATTCAAGTCTCGTATCTGGTAGCTTGAAATCATGCCAGGTACACATGCATGCATGCCCCAAATCCCAGGATGATAATGGAGGAAAAAGGATTATGGCATGGCCATACCTGCTGGGTTGTGGTTTCTCACTTTTCCTCTCACTGTCTCTGTCTCTGTCCAGCAAACATGTACACCCTATGGCAAAAACCTTAAAAAAAAAAAAAAGACCATAGATGAAAAGAATTTTTGTTTGTTTGTTTGTCTGTTTGTTTGTTTGTTTTTGGGAGGTTTTTGCTATAGGGCACGTGTGCTCGCCAGAAAGACTGAAAGACAGAGAGATAGAAAGCGAGAAATCACCCCCCAGGGGGGATGGCCACGCCGCAATCCCTTCTCCTCCATTCTCCTCTCGGGATCTTGGGCACACACGCACACGTGCCAGGCGTGAGTTTAAGCCACCGGGTCCGGGACGCGAACCGCGGTCGACTACGTGGGAGTCCAGTGACACAGCCATTACGCTAACTGTTGGTCCCCGTTTGTTAGTTTTTTGTTTTGGTCGGGCACTGGCACTTGCCAGAGAGAGAGAGAGAGAGAGCAATATCTTTTACTCTACATATATGGGATGTCTTTCCATTTATTTAGATACTTTTTTAATTTACTTAAATGTTTTCTTTTTTGTAGAGCATATCTTACACTTTTTAAAAATATATGCCTAATTATTTTATTATTTTTTGATGGTATCGAAAATGAAATTGCTTTCTTAAATTTATTTTTGCTATGCTTATTGCTGGAAAATAGGAATATAATTTATTTTTATATTTATACTGTAGCAAAACTTTCTAGATTTACCTATAAATTTTAATCAATTTTTAGTGCATTCCTCAGGATTGTCTATGTACAAGATCAGGTTATCAATGACTAAAGGAAGACTCTTTTTCTTTCCAACCTAGATCCCTAGATTTCCTCTCTTCTCTTCTCGTCTCATCTCATCTTGTCTTGTCTGTCTTCTTGTCTTTTCTATTCACTTCTCTTTCTCTCTTCTTTCCACTCCTCTCCTCTCCTCCACTTCCCTCCTCTCTATCCCCTCTCCTCTGTTCTACTCTTTTTCTCTCCTCTTCTCTTCTCTACTCTTCCCTCTCTTCTCTTCTCTTCTCTTCTCTCTCTTCTCTTCTCTTCTCTTCTCTTCTCTTCTCTTCTCTTCTCTTCTCTTCTCTTCTTTCCTCTCCTCTCCTCTCCTCTCCTCTCCTCTCCTCTCCTCTCCCCTTCCCTTCCCTTCCCTTCCCTTCCCTTCCCTTCTCTCTTCTCTCTTCTCTCTTCTCTCTTCTCTTCTCTTCTCTTCTCTTCTCTTCTCTTCTCTTCTCTTCTCTTCTCTTCTCCTCTCCTCTCCTCTCCTCTCCTCTCCTCTCCTCTCCTCTCCTCTCTCTCTCTCCTCTCCTCTCCTCTCCTCCTGTCCTCCCCTCTCCTCTTCCTTCTCCTCTCCTCCATCTCCCTCCCCTTCCCTCCTCTCCCCTTGTCCTTTCTCTTCTCTTCTCTTCCTCTCTCCTCCCCTGGTCTACTCTCCCCTCCTCTGTTCTCTCCTCTCTTCCCATCCTCTTCTCCTTCTTTTTTCCTTCCCCTCCCATGCTCTTCTCTCCTCTCCTCTTCTTTATTTCCCTGCCTATAATCTTTAGTGGGATGTTAACTAGAACTGTTAGGAGCTGGCACCAGTAGGTGGTGCAGTGGTTAAGGTGCTAGACTCCCATATGGCAGATGGTGGTTTGAGCTTGAGACCTCGTGGCTTGAAAATCATATATGCTATTCCTTAGAGCTTTCTTTTTTAGGAAGTTCTCTTCTAAACATTATTAGTTTTATCATGAAAAGGTGTTGGGGGACCAGCAGATGGCATAGCAGTTACATTGCTGGACTCCCACCTAGCCAACCATAGATCAAGTCCTAGATCCGGTGGTTTGAAACTTATAGACATGTGTGCTTTGGTGCCCAAGATCCTGAGAGGAGAATAGAAGTGAAGGGACTGTAGAGTGCCTATCCCCTGGGGACTGATTTTACACTTTCCCTTTCACTGTCTCTGTCTCACTACAAAAAAAATAAATAAAAATAAAATAAAGAAAAGGTGTTGAATCTTGTCAAATGGGCTTTCCTCCATCTATTGTGATATTGAGATGTTTCTGCTTCCTCCTAAATTCCATTAATGTGATGTATTTGATTATTTTTTAAACCAATATTAATTCCTGGAATAAATCTCACTTGCTCATACTGTATAATTCTTTTTTTTAAATGTTGCTGCATTTGGTTTGTTTGAAATTTTATTGAGAATGTTTGTATCCATGTATATAACAGGAATATTGGTCTGTAATTGTTTTGTGATGTCTTTGTCTGGTTTGGTATCATAGTGATACCAGCCTCTTACAATAAATTTGGATGTCTGCCTTTTTTGTCTATTTTTTGAAAGAGTTTATGAAGGATTGATATTCTTTTTTTTTTTTCTTTAGAGGGATTTTTGCTGTAGGGTGTGTGTGCTCACCAAAGAGACAGAGAGACAGAAAGTGAGAAATCAACCCCCAGGGGCATGGCCACACCACAATCCCTTTTTATTCTCCTCTTGGGATCTCAGGCACACATGTCACCCGCCTGGCATGAGTTTTAAGCTGCCAGGTCCAGGAATGGTGATCCACTATGTGGGAATCCAACAATGTAACCATTATGTCATATGCTGGTCCCAAGAATTGCTCTTCTTTTTTACATTTAGTATATACTTCACTTGTAAAACTATCTGGGCCTGAGCTTTTCTTTATGAGAATTTTATTCGTTTTTTTTTGTTGTTGTTGTTACTATTTCAATTTCTCTACATGCTGTAGAACTACTTGGATGATCTAGTTTTCCTTAAATCTTTTTTGGTTTGCATTATTCTGAGAATTGTCCATTTTATCTAAGTTAAATAATTTGTTAGGATAATGTTGTTTATATTATTTTCTTATAAATTAAAAGATCATTTCTCTAAACTCTACATTGATGTCTCCTGTATTTTATTCTTGAATTTAGTAATTTCAGTAGTCCTTATTTCTTTTTTATCTAGTCTAACTAGATGTTGTGAATTTTGTGTTTTGTTGATTTTTCTCTTTTGTTTTTCCTATTCTCTATTTCACTTTACTGTTACTAATCATTACTGTTTCCCTTCTTGCTTTGGGTTTAGTTTGTTCATCTTTTTCTGGTTTCTTGTGGTGAAAAGTTACTTTGTTAATTTGAGAGCTTTATTATTATTATTTGTATAGGGCACATGTGCTTGCCAGTGAAATACAGAGAGAAAAAGAGAAAAAGGGAGGGAAAGTGAGAAATCTTTCTCCGGGGAGATGGTCATGCTGTAATCCATTCTCCTTCAGTCTCCTCGTAGTATTTTGGGCGCGCCGGCAGGTGGCGTGAAGGTTAAGGTGGCTGGATTCCCACATGGCAAAAGACTGCAGTTCGAGTCCTGGACAATGCTATAGGGAACCAGCAGTTAGCGTAATGGCTATGTGCTGGGCTCCCACGTAGTCGACTGCGGTTCGCATCCCAGACCTGGTGGCTTAAAACTCACGCCGGGCGCGTGTGCGTGCGTGCCCAAGATCCTGAGAGGAGAATGGAGGAGAAGGGATTGCGGCGTGACCATCCCCCCTGGGGGGTGATTTCTTGCTTTCTGTCTCTATGTCGCTGTCTGTCTGCACGTGCCCTATAGCGAAAAAAATACCTCTCAAAAAAAAAAAAAAAAAAGAAAGAAAGAAAGAAAAAGAAAAGTATTTTGGGCACATACACACCACTCTGGCATGATTTACAAGTCTCTAGGTCCAAGATTCAAACCATACAGCTAGTCTTGTGGAATCTAGTGTCTTAACATCTATGCCACCTGCTGGTCCAGATGTTTTTTTTTCCTTTTAATATAGTCATTTCTAGCTGTAAATATGCCTCTACTCATTGCTTTAACTGTGTTCTTTAAGTTTATATATGTTGTGCTTTTGTTTCCATAGCATTTTTCAATATCCCTTGTAATTTCTCCTTTCATCTGTAAGTTTTTTTAGGAATTTATTTAATTTCCATGAACATATTTGTGATTTGTCCTAAATTTTCTTTTCCTGAAAGTTTCTAATTTTTCTCCATTATGCTTAGAGGATATACTTTGTATTATTGTAACCACCTTACATTTATTGAGGTTTGTTTTATGTCCTAGTATAGAATCTGTCCTGGGTAACACAGTCTGGGTACTTGACAAGATCACGTATTCTGCTTCTGTAGTTCTTTAGTAATGTTAGTAATGATGCTTATAATGTCATGAATTCAAGGCCTCTGTTTAATTTTGAGTCTTCTGCCTAGTTTTTTCTTATCTATTACTGATACTTCAGTCTGAGGGACCAGAAATTGGCATAAAGGCTATGTCGCTGGACTCCCACGTAATCGACCGCAGTTCAGGTCCCGGACCCAGTGGCTTACACTCACGCCGGGCGCGTGTGCATGTATGCCCAAGATCCCGAGAGGAGAATGGAGGAGAAGGGATTGCTGCATGGCCATCCCCTCAGGGGGTGATTTCTCACTTTCTGTCTTTCTGTCTCTCTCCGTCTTTCTGGCGAGTGCACGCACCCTATAGCAAAAAACTCTCAAAAAAAAAAAAAAAAAAAAAAAAAAAAAACAAGAAAGTGGAGTATGAAAGTCTCCTCCTATTATCATTGAGTAATTTATTTCCCTATAATTCTGTACATTATTTATTTAGATATATGTAAGTGTGTACTACATGGTTCTTTATATTTTATTACTCATTCTTTATTTTATACTTGTGAGTATTTTTAGTACAACATTTTCTATTTTAATAGTTTATTCAAGAGTGTTTGCAATTGTCCATTAAAATATTTTAATATTGCATTAAAATTCTTGCCAGTCAACCCAACTTCTCTTTCATCTTGTCAGACATGTCCATTGATTCCATTTTCCCATATGAGTTGAGATTTCTGTGATTTTTCATAGGCCAAGTGACTTTCATTTTTCTTGTGATCAGTTTGAATATTATGTTATGAAAGTGGGTCTTATTTTTCTGTCTTATTTTTATCCTATGGAGAATGCTGACCATTTTTATTTAGCTTTCTGTTGGTTGTGGGTCCAATAGCAGCTCAATTGTCATAGCCTTTGTAGTGCCATTTTCCCCTGTCGTTTATATACAGGATCCAGTGATCGTTCTGAAAACTGACCCCAGGTCTATCTTTTAGCTCACTTCTCGAAGTGAGTATGCTGATTAGGATCAGATTCATGTTAGAATCAATCAAGGGTTAATCTGGGAATTAATAAAATTATTGTTTCACCTAACTTTCCACCCTGTAATCCCACTGGTATTTTCCATCCACTATGTTTTACTTTTCAGTTATTTGATTAGAAACTGTCCTTTTTTATGATTGCACTGCCTCCAAGATCAAGTGACAAGAGGCATAAAGAGAGAGAAAAGTGAAACAGGCTCTGGCTCCTACCCATCTGGAGATAACTGCTTCAATCATGAGAAAGAAAGTTTCTCCTCCCTTAGAATTAAAGCAGAAGTGGCCTAGGTATGGGGTATACTAGAAGAGATAAAGAGGAAAGGGAGAATTAAGGGATCTTCACTCTCTCTGAGCTTTGGATGTTTTCTTTTCTGCTCCTCAAGCTAACCCAAAGGTTTCTTCCTTGTTGCTGTGCCTGAACAACAGTGCTAACTTTTAAGTTTTGGATTGCATTAAATTCAGGTCAAAAGACAGTAAAGAAAGAATAGAGTAAATCTACATATAGTTCATTTAGTGGTACTTGAAATTCTGGTGTTTTTTTCTTTCTTCTCTGTTAATATTTAATTGTCAGTGTTCTCAAATTCTATCCATGTAATTCACGCATTTTTTGATGGTTATTTTCAATGAGAAAGAAAGTTTAGCTTGTGTTTATCTTTACTATACCTGGAAGACCACCTTTTATGTACATCTTTATAAATGTATATATCATATATTATACATTTATTTACATATTCACAACAAATTAACGATAAATACATATACATAATTAATATATTTCAACATTTTAGCACAGCTTTAAATCATGACTTAACCATCATAATTCATTTTCTTAGATTTTGTGAAACTTTTGGGAGGAAGGGGTGATTTTAGCTTGATTATACTTGGAATGAAACAATGTAGAAAAATGATATTCTACCTGACAATGCACTTGAATCGATGCTATGAAGTCATTCCAAATTCATGTGGAATATTTTCAGTGATACATTATGCAGTCTCAGGTGTTTTTTTTTTTTTTAATTGTAACCCCCAAAACTGCTCCTCTTGCATAGAAGTTCATTTCCATAAGCATTCCAGAGACATAGTCTTTAAAAACATCTGCTGGGAAGAGATTTCATAGGTTTTGATCTCAAATTTTCTGATCTTTAAAAGAATAAAAAGAAAACCACATAAATTTCTCTCTCACCCTCAAATTTTACCATTATTTATTTTCAACTCTTTGCTTACCTTTTCTTTCCTTCTTTTTTTCAAACTTGAAGTATATTTTACAAATGTTTCTCTCTTTTTTTTTTTTTGGAGAGGTTTTTGCTATAGGGTGCATGCGCTCGCCAGAAAGACAGAGACAGAGAGATAAAAAGCGAGAAATCATCCCCCAGGGGGGATGACCACGCCACTATCTCTTCTCCTCCATTCTCCTCCTGGGATCTTGGGCACGCACACACGCACCCGGTGTGAGTTTAAGCCACCGGGTCCAGGACTTGAACCGCGGTCGACTATGTGGGAGTCCAGGGACACAGCCATTATGCTAACTGCTGGTCCCACAAATGTTTCTCTTTATAAGAAAGAATTCAGGTAGCCACTACCCAAAACTAAGTCATTCTAACAAATATATATTTTATTTACTTATACAAAAGCCAGGCATATTATTCTACTGAGAAATACATTAATCAGAAACTGTAATTCCAAATATTTAGCACATTGTTACCCTTTCTTTTATACATTAGGTTCACATATCAGTTTTTATTTTTGTGTATGTATGTAAATTTTTGATGACAGAAAGCAAGAATCTTAGTTTTTTTTTGGATATAATCTAAATTTTACAGGAAGCTAGATTATAAAGCGGCTACATTGTGAGACCAAGATTATATTGATGTTAACAAAACTGGAACTAAACTTTAGATAATTTTGCATCCGGAACACTAGTCTCTCCACACAACACTGTATGTATTAGAAGTTCAGGTTTAAGGAAACTAGCTTACAACATTACGTAGAGTTTTTCAGCATCGTTTCTTTTTCTCCAAGAAGAAAATCTTTGACTATATGCTTATCTTTGTGATGCCAGTTAAATGCCTATTAGATTTCTTATGGAAGCAAAAATATAAATAGAAAAAATTATATGATGAGCCTGACTCAGGGAAAATGCTAATAGCTCAGATTGAATCAATAAGTACATTAAAACTTCTACTGATCCTGCTCTTGCAAGAAATTTCATACACAAAGTTGCTCGACAAATTCATTTGATGAGTTAAATGAGAGTATACCTCCTAATTTGTTTTCATATTTAATTATCCATTTATTCTTTTGATTCATAGGCAGTAATTTCATACTGTTGATTCCCTCTTGACCTTGTGCTTGTAACTGAATCCTGAGATCTGGCTTGTGGCCCAGGAATATGTAGAAAATTGTTTATATTAGCAGCAAGCTGCCTTGAGCTGCAGTGCTTTGATTTAACGTTATAACTGTACTAAAAGTAGCAGAGCTTTCCCATGTACTCTCTATTCTGCTCAAATCCCTTGTCATTATAACAGATGTTTGGATTATTGTTCTGTAAACTATGTCAGAATTTCAATCTCTAGTATCTGTTTATTATTCTCCGAGGGTGATATTACAAATGTTCTCATGCACAGTTAGTACTTATAAAACAGTCTGTCTTATTTCCCATAAAAAAACTCAAAAGTTTTTATTAATCAGAGTAAATATACCTAATTTGAAAAGTATTTTAGATGTGTATGACAAATGATTCCAGTGAAAAATGAATAGTTTAGAAAGTTTTCAATCATCTAAAAAGACAATGCTACAGCTTTTATCTTAAAGTTTAGGAGAATAATTTTAACTAATATATTTAAGTATCTGAACAGTTAGGATTTAAATACAGTATTAAGTAACTTTATTCTGATATGAAGATATAATTTAATTTATGTTAATGCCAGTGAAAGCCATGTCTGCTGATAAAACCTCATGTTTTTTTAATTATTTTATTTAACTTTTTTTATTTATGTATTCATTTATTTATTTTAATTGACCAGAGAGGGACAGAGCGAGAGAGAGGGAAAGTGAGAATACAAGCCACCAGGTCTGGGACTCGAACCAGGTCAGCCATGTGGGAGTCCAGTACCCTTAACCATCATGCTGGCCCCCAAATCTCATGGTTTTTAAGAGTACCCTGTTAAAAAAAAATGAGGCAATTTTTGGAATAAAAGAATATATACACAGATGCTCATAAAGATATGAGAAATCTGTGGGGAAACCACTGTCTAAAATTTGTACTTGGGACCGGCAGTTGGCGTAATGGTTATGTCGCTGGACTCCCATGTAGTTGACCGTGGTTCAAGTCCCGGACGCAGTGGCTTAAATCCATGCCAGATGCATATGCATGTGTGCCCAGGATCTTGAGAGAAGAATGGAAGAGAAGGGATTACAGTGTGGCCATCCCCTCTGTGGCGGGGGGGCGGGGGGGGGGGGTGATTCCTCGCTTTCTGTCTCTCTGTTTCTCTCGGTTTTCTGGTGAGCACACTTACCGTGTAGCAAAAATCTCCCTCCCCACATTAAAAAATAAATAAAATTTGTACTAGAGTGGAAAATCTTGTAACCTTTATAGGAAAAAAAAAACGAATAACAACAACAACAACAACAACAAACACAGTACTGATAGCTTTCTACAATACATTTTTAAAGCCTGAACTATTAGTTTTCTCTTGTTTGGATGAGTTATGGCAGCTTTTACAAGGGCATGAAATAAGATTTCCGGAGGTAACTTGGTCCAATTGGATGTTGACAAAGAGCAAAATCTCTAATATCTCATTTATTTCTCCTTTACATTTTTACATTTTAATTCTTGTTTTTAAAAAGCTGCTATATTCTAAATAGGCCATTTCAGAAAAAGGAGCATTATGCTAGGTTATTATAAGAATTTGTAAACACACTAATACTCTAAGGAATAATCTGCATTTCTAGCAAACAAGGTTTGTAGCTAGAACTATTTGTAGCTAGACCTTTTACATAAAAATAATTTGCTCCTCTCATTTACTTCACATATATTTTTATCTTTCCAGTGATCTCTAATTTTTAGTCCTTTTGTCTTTTCATTATAAAATGGCATAAACACAGAAAGCGGAAGTGGAAGAGCAGAGTTCTACTCTTTTAAAATGATTTAGAAGGAGAGTGACAGAATTCTTCTGGGAAATAAAAGGAGAAGGGGAAGGGACAGTTTAAAGAAAAGGGTCAATTAGCTACTCAATCAGCCCCATAGAAAAAGGTGCTATGGTTTTTACTTCATTCATTTTGTCTTAAAGAGTAGACACAGCTACAACAGAGTTCCGAGTCTGCAAAAATACCAACGTGCATTACGTTTGCATTTAGGATTTTAAAAAATGAAGGGGGAAAAAAACAAGGTCAGCTTCGGAAATGATGAATGCCTTTTTGCTGAAAGCTGTACTGAACGTCCTTGAGTTTAATCAAAACTATTTGTTTTTAGTCAGCTTTGCTGTTGTCTCTTTTACTCTTGTCCACTGATAGCTTGACATTAATGACATCATAAATCATGTGAAGTGGCGGCTTGGGTTTGGTAGCTTTGCAAGTGTTTGTTGAGATGCCCTGGACTATCTGAGGGGCTGGAGCAAGGTTGGATATCATCCTGGACTGAATCTTTAGTTGATGGCATTATTTGGTCTGTAAAAGCATAGTGCGCATTATTAGTGTGATGGGCCTGCGTTAAAGAATGTCTGGCTCCTCATTAAATGCAGACTTTAGAAAGAGATTAGTGAATGAGTGGATTTATCTTTAATTCTGTTTCTTAAATCTTTCAAAACCTGATTTAAAAATTTCACATTAAAATAAAGACCTGCTCCTCTATATTTGTCAATTCCTAAGGCCATTCAATGCCTCTAAAGTGAAGCATCAGAGCCCATTTGCACTGTTCAAGTTTGCACATTGTACAATCAACTGTGACCTAAACAATGTGTATGATTTGAGCAAATCTATCACTTCCACTTTTGAAAAGGCTCTTGTTAAGCATAAAGCATCATCTGTAGCTCGGAAATGTATTCTTTGAAAAATGTCTAGCTTTTATCAGGTTTTTGTTTCAGTATGATTCCACTGGATCACTCTATGTTTTATAGCTTGTTATCTGTGTGACTGTGCTCTTAAAACATGCTTTTCATTATCATTGTACTCTACTGTTAAGGAAAGAAAACATTATTCTTAACTGCTGTTGATTTAATAGAATTTTTATATTATAAATATACGTATCGTAAAATAGAATGTAGACAATTTACTTCATTATCAGGTCAATACATTAACAAAGGGAAGAGATATCTTTGTTTTTATAAGGTGATTTGCAAAAAGAAAGAAAGATGTCTTCAGTTGTGGAGAAAGAAATCATCTTGAAATGTACACAACATATTGTAATAGAGCACTTTTCATAATGTTGGAATAGTTCGAACAAAAAATATAAACACTTGTCAAAGTCTTAACAGAAATTGTAGTCTTCATCTATATCCAAAATGGACCAAATTAAATCACTGCTATGAAATCCCAGAACAAGAACTGAATAGAAAGACATCAAATACAATCAGTTATTTGACAACTTAAATCATTTAATCGTCAGACTTTTAGACCGAATTTGAGGGGAGAAATGTTGTATATGCATGTAAGTACTAATTCCTGAAACTATAGTTTTGTATGAATGCTAAGAGATTATTTATACATCAACAAAGATTTTGTAAAAGAGATTAGTGAAAAGATCATATCTTGATATAGTATTAAATACTTTTTCCGTTTTGTCAACAAGATACAATGACAATACAAATGAGTTTGAATAATATTTAATTCTTGTTTTGAATAGGATTGGTTATATATAAAAAAAGTTCAGTTGAGAACAGTAGATGGTGTAATGGTTATGTTGCTGGATTCCCGTAGTCAACCAATGTTGGAGCCCCAGACCTGGTGGCTTAAACCTCATGCCGGGTGTATGTGCGTACATGCCTAAGATCCTGAGAGGAGAATGCAGAAGGGATTGCAGCACGGTCATCCCCTCTAGGGGGTGATTTCTTGCTTTCTGTCTCTCCAGCGTGCACATGCACCCTATCACAAAAATCTCTCTCAAACAACAACAAAAAATAGTGAAAACTTAATTGTAATAATAACACAAATCAGAAGTAAGCCTGCAGTAATCAGAGCACTATTGTTAAATTTCATTCTTTGGAGAATGCTTTCATGGAAAAGAGATTATTCATTAACCTTTCTCCTCATTTGCACATCTGTCCCTTAACAAAATGACAAATTTGTTTGATTTTCTTACTGAAGATTTAATAGTCTTTAGTTTGATCTTATCTATTTATTATTTTAGAAAGAGAGATTTTTGCTATAGGGCACATGTGAGATAGACAGAAAGCAAGAAATCACTCCCCAGTGGGGATGGCCACACTGTAATCCCTTCTCCATTCTCCTCAGATTTTGGGCACTCACGTACATGCACCAGGCATGAGTTTCAAGTGCCGGGACCAGAACTCACACCATGCAGTCGGCCTTGTGGGATACAGCAGCCTTAACTACTATGCTACCTGCTGGCCCAATCTGATCTATTTATTATAGATTTATCAGGCAAAATTTTTCTTCAGATCTTAACTATGTGTTATGGGAAAAAGAACTAGACATTTCTTGGCCTGTGCTATTTCTCATTTATTTATTTGTTTGTTTGTTTTTGTTTTTGTTTTTGTCATAAGGCATGTGAACTTGCTGGAGAAAGACAGAGTGAAAGTGAAAAATCACCCCCTAAGGAAGATGGCCACATTGCAATCCCTTCTCCTCCATTCTCCTTTCTGGATTTTGGGCATGCACGCGCGGTGTACCCATTGTGATTTTTGAGTCACTAAGTTGAGCCATATGAGAGTGCTCTAACTACTAGGCCACCTGCTGGCCCCTGTGTCACTTCTCTTGATTTAAATGCAACAAATAATTACTTTTATCACAGGAATACTGAGAATGTGCTTTAGCATACTCCAGAAAAGTAAATGCACATCTCTATTGAAACAGAAAACATTTGGGTCTCCTGGCATGTAGAGATTACTTCCATGATTAATCTAGAAAATGTTACTTTAAACTTCCAAGTGTGAGACCAGCAGTTAGCATAATGGCTATGTCGCTGGACTCCCACGTAGTCGACCGCGGTTCCCATTCCGGACCCGGTGGCTTAAAACTCACGCTGGGCGTGTGTGCGTGCATGCCGGAGATCACCCCCCGGGGGGTGATTTCTCACTTTCTATCTCTCTCTGTCTTCCTGGAGGTTGCACATGCGTGCCCTATAGCAAAAACCTCTTCCAAAAACAAACAAAAAAAAAAAAAAAAAAAAAACTTTCAAGTGTGTAATTTTCAGTTTTCTATCCACCTATCTTGAAAACATTTATAATGCAGCAATCATCTATATAGCAGATCTCATTTTCCTATGAACAAAAATAATATTACTTTTAAACAGGCAAACAATGTTTTTCTGGCAAATGGGGACACTTTATTAATAGCAAGCAACACCAAATAGATTCAGTGTCTTTATTTACTGAAGAGTGTATTATAAATGAATTTATTTATTTTTCTTTTTTTTTTTTGGAGAGGTTTTTGCTATAGGGTGTGTGCGCTGGCCAGACAGACAGAGAGAGACAGAGAGACAGAAAGCAAGAAATCACCCCCCGGGGGGATGGCCACACTGCAATCCCTTCTCTTCCATTCTCCTCTCGGGATCTTGGGCATGCACGCACACACACCCGGCGTGAGTTTAAGCCACTGGGTCCAGGACTCGAACCGCGGTCGACTACATGGGAGTCCAGCGACAGAGCCATTGCGCTAACTGCTGGTCCCAGTGAATTTATTTTCTAAACCATTAGTGAGAAAACATTGGCAGAACTACTTAGAGAATCAACCTTATCCAGAATTATTGCCACCACCTCTCTCTTTAGGAAGGTAATACTTGCACCTACACACACGCACTTATACATATAAGCCCCTATACATGCCCGGTATATTCATACACAAAATCATCGCATAATCATACCAAGCTCGGTAAAATTACAAGGCTGGATTAATAGTTTCATGTGTCTTGAAGATTTTCATTTTGATCTAAGTTCCTATTGGAAACCTGATGGAAAACTGTGAGCTCTGAGTGTATCTAAGATGAACCAAACTCCAGGTCATGTATAAATAGTGAATGATGGTAATTACAGTGAAGGATTTGGGGTGTAATTTATTTATAACTAACAGACAGTCCCTGACAGTATTGTATATCAAGTTATTATTAAAATCCTCAGTCTGAATGCCAAACTATTTTACAACTAATTGTCTTTTACAACTAAGTATGAAGTATATAAACTATGATAAGTAAAAACATCTAATTTGGCAAGGGACATATTAAAATGAAAGCATCTGTGTTATAATACACTGCAGTAGTTTATTTCATGATTGTCAAATGCAATTTCATAAATATGTTGTCATAAAGATATTCTGAGTAACATTTTTCTTACGTTAAGATGAGATTTTAGAAGAATGCATCGTTCAAAATTTTACAAGTGTGTTTAGGTTGAGAAAAGGCCTCATTTCAGCTCTTACCTCAGAATGATAGTCTAGGTTAATACAAGCTATCATAGATAAGCATCCTTCAAAGGTATTCTTCATTGACAGTTACCCAAGTGAATCAAGGAGAGAAAACTCACTTCCATTCTTCAAGAGTAACAAAGCTGAATTAGCATTTAGATGTATTCTATAAAAACAGTTCTCTGGAATCAGAATTTTTCCTCTTATTTCATTTCTAAATTGTATTTGAATTCAAGGTGATTTTAAAATATTTACTAACTATGGTCTATTAATAACTCATGGGAAGCAAGTAAGGATTTTCACACATATTTGGAGAGTCAGAGAGATCAGGTTGGGGCCAGTAGGTGGCATAGAATTCAGGCACTGGACTCCCACATGGCCAGATGTACTATCAGAATCCTGAACCAATGGCTTGAAAATCACACCAGGTGTATGTGCATATGTGCCCCAAGTCCTGCGAGGAGACTGATGGAGAAAGAACTGTGGTGTGGCCATCCTCCCTGGTGAGTGATTTCTCACTTTCCCTCTCTCTCTCCTTTTACCTCTCTGTCTCTCTCTCTGATGAGCATACTCACCTTAAAGCAAAAACTTAAAAAAGGAAAGAAAGCACGTTCGCCAGATACAGTAGTATGCATCTGTACAAGGGAAGGAAAAGATACCTAGCCACAAGTACAATGAAACATGAAATGCAGCTCCCACTCCATGCACTCTGGCAAGGTGTTGCCTTTTTTATTCTATATCAAAATAAGAGCTCATTAAGGTGGACATTTTTGTTTACTTGTTTAAAAACAAAATAAAGCAAATACAATAGGAAAAAGCACAGCTCTCCCCCAAATTACAGCCAATTTCAAAAGTGAGCTTAAATGTGTTTTAGGTGAGACCAAGCTGACTTCTAAATTGCATAAAATTAGGAAATTTTGGAAGGAATGTCTTCTACAACCTAATTTCTGAATGTGACAGCACCATATCTCTCTTATTAAGCCCTCGTATGTAATGGTTCTACTATTTTGTAACTATTCATCTTTTTCTGACTATTGTAATTTCATCATAGTTAAATCTCCTTTAATTGGGTCATATATAAGTGTGCCAACAGCTTATTCACATCCATGACAGGGCTGTTAAAACAAGGACACACACTTTTCTCATATTCACAAAGATTAAAAACAAAAGCTAAGCTAAGAAAATCTTGTGGGAGTATTTCTAGAATTTTTAAATTAAAGAACATAATTTGACCTTATTTTCTTAGGTTATTGATGTGTTAATGCTAATCTCACACTAGGTCAGGGTTAACGCCAAAGAATAAGCTATTGAGCTTCCCTAATATCTTTGTAGTACTTGTCAATAACAGTCTGACTGTGGGGCTCCGGTTTCCAAGTCTCAGTTGCAAAGTGTTTTCTGTAATAAATACAGTAAAATAAACATGAATAGTTTCCCAGACTCTGCATAAAATACGTTTTATTTATTAAATTCAATTAATATTTTTTGTCATCTTATTGACATGCACTTAGAATAAAAAAAAGACTTATCGAAGGTTGATTTTATAGATTTATCTCTCCTCTCCCAAAGCAAGAAGATATATCTAGCACCATTTTATAGAAAATACGCTTAATTTCAGCTCTATCTTCTTGTAATAATGTCTTACATTCAATGAGATAGCCATAGGACTTTTTCTTTTTAATTGAAGACATATTGGATATATTAAAACATCTTTTAAAAATATGAAAGCCTTTTATGTGCTTACTTGTCTTGAGAGCGCTAGTGAGTAGCAAAAAAAAAAAAAAAAAAAAAAAAATCACAAGAGGTATATGAGATATGGACTCCAAAGCAGTATTTTACTATAAAAGCATGGAACCCTGCTGGCATATGTAATTTAATGTGCACCATGCCTCCCTAATTCAATCAGGTCTCTACATCCCTTCTTTTATATTCCAATTGGATTCCATGTGCTAAAGCCATCAAGATTTTCGGGATGAAATGAATGCTTGTATTAATCCTGCAATTTCCATTTAAAACACAGCATCGATTTGATTAATAAGGTTTGATGCTGAATAATTATATGGCAAATATGTAGGCTATAGGAAAACCACAGATGTGACCACCAGCTGAAGCCTTGTGGGAGAAGGGGGTCAAAGGGAAGCAATGGCCATGACTGAGGTGATGAATTCTTTGGCTTTTCTTTTATGCAATTAACAAGCAGGGCTTCTATTAATTTGCCACCCCTAGAGTCTTGACTGGTCAGATGTGTCTGGGTCAAGGGTCATAGGGGCAGAGTTGGGGTCAGCTTCACAGCAACCCTGAAACAAAATGGGAAAACTGAAGAAATCCAAATGATATGGCTGAATATACATTCTGTCCTACAGAGGGAAGAGGGAGGAAGTGCATCTCCTAAATGTTAAGATTGCTGTTTTAGAATAATAAAAATGTTCTCAGCACATTTAATTCAGAGTAATCAATCTAAGGTGCAGTGGTTGAGCATCCAATAAAAGAAAATCAATGTGGTCTCTACAAGGGAAGACAAACAATGCTCGCTTTTACTAAAGGGATTATAGGTTAACATTTATTCAGTGTATTGTAATCTGATGTCAAGTGGTATAAAATCAAGCCAACAATCCATTACTACCCGTTATAGGCTAGGTGCTGATCTCATGCAAATTGACTTTTCTTAGAACTTATTAAATCATTTCTGTGTTCTAGCTATGAAACGTTTTTCTACAGTGACTGAACTTCAATGGATTTTGCTTTACATCTTGCACGAAGGCATATCAAAAAGACAAATATTGTCATTTAAAAATGAAGATTTTTCACAACTTTCTTATACTTCTAGTCATTGATTTATCATGAAATGCGTGTTCTTTCGTATTTCCATTAAAACAAACTAAAGTTTGTCATGGTACTGGACCTGAATATCCCCCCTTCCAAAATTGTTTTATTTCACTACTGTCGATGTCATTGTACCAGGTTTTCTATTTTTGTAAAGCTTTCAGGTAAGTTACAAGGTATTTCTAAATTTTGGTAGAATATAGTTTTTTTTTTAGAATTTAAAAGACATAATTCATTATCAATAATATGAATACTTATAATTTTTCATAAAGCAGATTATGTGGGTTCCATAATTTTGGAATTAATAATTACTAAAATTTTAAATACCCTAAATATAAATAACATAATTGATTAGCACGCTAGTATAGTCTCTACAGTTTGCCTTGGCAATAAGGATTTATAGTGATTACTGCCATCAAGTGCAGTGATTTTTTTTTTTTTTTGGAAGAATTAGAAAAAGTTAGTGATCTCTCATGAAGCACAATAAAAAATGGCTAGCAAACCTGTCAAAAGTTAACATTTTTGTCTAAAGCAACCATGCTTATTGTTAGAATTAAAGCCACTTTTAAGTGTGAGGAAAATCATTGCCACATGTTTGAAAATATTGGTGATATTTTGCAGACTGCATTTCTCTACAGGCTGGTGTTACTTCAAAACATTTCAGAATTACTTGGAGGTAGAAAGGGAAATTTAATTTGACACTATTTTTATTATAAAAACTAAGTTTAGTTTTACCACCCTGGCTTTGATGGAACCTTTAGCTTTTATATGCTCAGAAATACAAATACACCTATTTCAAATTCAAGACATAGAAAAACTTAAGGCCTATAACCTTAAATCTTATTAACAAAATCTATAATATGTCCAAACCATTTTATTGCATTATTAAACTATCTAAATATTAATATTTTTAGAAATATTAATACTTGAGTCTTATCACAAGAATAGTTTTCATTATTAGTTTTTTTATATGTTATCATTTTATATTTCCTGAGAGTTAGACCAAAATAGATGATACTTTTGCTGGCTCTGTGTAATGAAACTAAAATCATTTTAAATTATATTTGTTATATTATGTAAATTAATTTGGGTTTGTATAATTAATGCTTTGTTTTGCATTTTATGTAGTAAAATGAATATTTCAAAGAACACACTGAAACCATACACAAAAACTATAAATCTGATTGAAAATAAAAGTAAAATTATTATAAGGCATTTTGGATCAGTAAACTAAAAGCACTTAGATAACCTACTAGCTTGCCTGTCATAGATCTGATTTTGGTCAAATTTATCTCATTTTCATGAAGAACTTTGAACTGAACAAATTGAAATCTTAAAATTTAACAATGTAATTGGATATGACCATGCAACATAGCTGGAATTGACTTAATGTTTTTGTTCAAAGGTTGGATTAACCCTAATAAAATAGATACTTAATATTTAAAATTAAGTTAAAAGCCAAATGAAAGATCAGTAAAGTAAGGAGATGAAGTTCTTCATGTGACTCCAAATTTTAAACCTGGATGTTCTCCAGGCTGTGAATTTTTCCAGGATGTTTCATGAGCCTTTAATTTCTTGTCTCACTTGCATTAATAAACAAAGGTAGAAACTCTTTTCTGCTGTGCATAAACTGCATTTGTAAGCTTTTCATCCTATAGCAATAAAAAAAAGCCTTAAATAAATAAAAAGTAATCAACCAAAAAAGAAATGCCAGGGAGCCTTGTGGTGAGGAAAAACATAACAAAAATTTCTTCATTTTTATTTGTAAAAAATTAGCTTGCTTTAGGACATCTAGACAACATGAAATCACTTCACAGCTCAGGAAGATGAAGATATGAACCCTTGGCTAACGGTAATGGCAAAAGTAATTTCAAACTGAAGGCAAAACCACTTCATTTTGTGCAACATGTCTGAATGCTTTCCACTGGACTTTAAATAAAAAATAGAAAACATTTTAGCAAATATAGGGAAGCATTGAGTATATGGCACTGAGAGGCATTTTTGATGTTTTTGCATTTTTGTGCAGAGAGAGCCATAAAAGGTTGCCAATAGGGTATTGTAAAACCACAGTTAACAGTGAATTTTAGATAGATATAACCAGTTAAAGGTGATTGAATATCAGGGGTTGAGTAGTGCTTATTATACCTGCTGTTGGGAGACTTCAATTCATTATTGTAACAGAATGAAAACAGCATTGCTGCTGTCCAGGACATGCTTGTAGTATTGATTGGGTTTCTCCAAAGTCTTCTCTTAGGATGCAGAGTGCCGTCAAACATGCACACACATCACTCAGTTCCCCTGATTCTGTCATATGCTCCTTGTACCTCAAACTAAAGCAGCCTTAAGACACAGGAAAATGCTTCTTTATTTGAAGGCAGACAGGGCTCTAAGCCCGACTCTAGGGGCTATGCAGATGTGGTGACCTTTCTTCCAGAGACCAGATTTTACACTCAAATTGTCATTTTCCCCTAGAGGTTCCCAGTCAACTCGTGCGTCCCCTCCATTAGGGTTAAAAGTCAGAGTGGCACCATGCCCACAGTGCATACTAAACAAAATGGAGCAGCAGAGAGGAGGGGACAGGGCTCTCCCTCCTGGATAGGTGGTATCAGGCACAGCACAGTCAGATGTAGTCTGGTGTGGAAGGAACTACACAAACCCAGGGTAAACAGGTCAGTCAGAATTTCGTAGTATCCCTGTCTCTAGAGATGTATCGCTGAAGTAGGATAACATTCTGTCCTTTTAATGTTCAGAACCAGTAATAACTATTGAATCAGTCTGTGTCACTTAAGAAACCCTACTGCTTTCTCACACCCTCTGGCTGTATCTATAAATTTAAGGTAACTATTTTGATAGTTTGGAATCAGAAATAGGAAGGAAAACTAAGGAAAGAAAAGGAAATAAATACACAGCCTATAAGGTAAACATGAAGTTTTCAGAGGCCTCTCATTATCTAATGACATCGTAACTGTACACATCACTAGAATCAAAAAGAAAAAAAAGAAAGAAACACTTTTTTCCTTGTCTATGTCTATTTTGTCTGCAGACAAAATGGCCTTAAAAAAAAAATGCCACGATCTCTCGGTCTCATAATGCAGCTCATTTCAAGGTTACAACAAAATGAAATTTGTTGTAAAAGGAGAAATTTCGCTAATATCCTGAATGAATCAACCTAACATCTCAGAGATGAGAGACATTCTTGACCTATTGATATGCTGTGTTTGGTCCCTAAGGTCTATGCCAAGAATAAGTTTTACCAAAGTCAAAGTCTTTAATTAAGTACTTCTTGATTTGAAATGCCAATAGGAAGAGCTCCATTTTATCTTTAAATTAGGAAAGGTGGCAGGAACAGCCAAATCCATTCATATAAATATGTCTTTGGGGAGCTGGCAGGTGGCATGGTAGTTAAAGGCGCTGGATTCCCACATAGCTGATCGCAGTTCATTTCCTGGACCTGGCAGTTTGCTTTCTCGCTTTTCCTTTCCTTCTCTCTCTCTCTCTCTCTCTCTCTCTCTCTCTCTCTCTCTCTGTCTGATCAAATTTAAAATAATAATAAGAAGAACAAATGGAATTGAAGAAATAAATAAACCTTGAAAAAAAAAAAAAAAGAAAGAAAGAAATATTTCTTAGAACTTCAGGGAACTCCATGATAGGGAAATGAGAACCAAAAAAATGTTATCGAGATCATATAAGACCTGTGAAAAAAAAAAACAGCAGCAGTAGGCCAGCAGGGGTTGTTCAGGGGTAACACGACATTCCATGACACTAACCCCATGAGGAAAGTCTCAATTTCACATGCAGAGATCTCTCTGAACATGGCCATGTGAGTGCCTGTGGTCTGGGCTTGTTAAGGCAGGGGTAGGTAGTGGCATGAAAACTCTGTTAGAGATGCCTCTCTCTTTCTCTTAATAAATATTTTTTAAAAGAATTATTTATTTAATTTTATTCGCTATTATTATTGTTATTATTATTATTTTTAATTGAGCAGAGACAGCAAGACAAAGAGAGAGAGTGAAAGAAAGGTTGCCAGATCTGGGACTTGAATCACAGTCAGCTATGTAGGAGTCCAGTGCCCCAACCACCTGCAGGCTCCAAGAAATAAACTTTTAGAAAACATATAGCAATAATAGATCTGAAACTGAGATATACTCCATCATCTAAAATTAAAATCTAGTCCTCATATCTGAATTCTACCTGATGAAGTTAGGTTTTATTCCTGGGTTTTAGTCAAATCTCCTATTAAAGATGAGGTGTGGGGACCAGCAGTTAGTGAAATGGTTACATAGCTGGACTTCCATGGAGTCGATCTCAGTTAGAGTCCTGGAACTGCAAGCTTAAAACATATACTGAGTGCATGTGCATGTGTGCCCAGAATCCCAACAGGAGAATGGAGGAGGGATTGAATTCTAGTCCCAACATCATTATTTATGATGTGACCTTGGGAAAGTTAGTACTCCCTCTCTTTTTTTAATTTATTTTTAAAACAATTTTCTCTCCAGAGAGAGAGAGAAAGTGAGAAAGCACCCCCTGGAGGCATGGCCATGCTTTTGAGCTGCTGGGAGTCAGGACTCACACTATGCAGCGTGCCCTGTGGAATCCAGTTGCCTTAACCAGCACATCATGGACTGGTCCCTGGTCCATACTCTCTTTACACTTTGTGTTCTTAACCCACAATTTGAGACTAATGTTGTAAGTTTTTGATTATTCTCATGATTGTTCTGAGATTAAAATGACCTCATTTTTATGAGTTATTGGGATGCCATGAAGATAGGTGGATAGATCCTGTATTTATCAGGCTGTTACCTAAAAATCTAACTTAGGATGAATAAAATTCACCATAGTAACTCTTGGGCCATTCTTTGTTTCCTAGGTATCTACATCTTTTTCTCTACTTCAAGTTCCCCAGAAACAGATTTTCTTATAGGTTGCCCATCTCCAATTAGATGATTCCAAGGTCAAGTTAGTCCCCCTTGATACTTTGATTGAAGCCCTAGTCATCTAGGGCTTCCTCTTCCCGTAGCTAGCTTGCCACCCTTCACAATTACTTGCAGAAGGAGATCTCATATTCTTCTATTTAACTAAACTCTCTGCCTGTTGAGTTTACTGACTGTTTGCTTCCAATTTGTGATGCTATCATCTCTACTCAGTCTCACTCTACATGTTCACTTGCCCTCATTCTGCACTTTCATTTTATTTCATAGTAAGGAAACCAAAACTTGCCATTTTTTCCTAATAATGTTAAAAATAATTGATCTATTTCTAAAGTGTTGGGGTTTTTTTGCTTTTTGTTTGTTTGTTTGTTTGTTTGTTTTTTGTCTGTCCTAGTAGATTGTAAGCTTAAAGGGAAAAAGTGGCTCTTGTTCAGGTACTGAGCTTGATACTACAAATGACAAATGAACTACCCTGGCCTCTCCTCATGGAGTATACACAGTATGTATTTACTGTCAATCTGAGGATCACTTCAGATTTTCCACATGCCTTCTAAGGGCATATAAAAATAAGCTATTTAAATCCCCTGCCTTTCAAGTGATTCTTGGACTTTTCTTTGTCCTTAAAAGGCAATGGCATAGATTATATATAATACTAAATCACTGAATATTATTGGGTCATCAGAAAAGGAATGATAAATTTTTGCACCTGGGAGATGACTTTTCTTTGCTTATATTGCTGACCTCTTCTACGTTCTTACCTTCTTCTACCTCTTCACTGTCTTGTTTAAAGCACCAGTTAACATCCATAGAGAACAAAACATAGGACCTTCTGTCATTGGGGAAGGTTTGCTGTGCCCGAGGCCTTTAACATACATGGTTTCCAGTCTCTACTGCAAATTAATGTTGCAGATGAGAAAGTTGGAACTCATAAAGATTAAAGAACTTTATTCATTACATAGAGCTATTGAATTCCTGAGCTAGCAATCTGTGGATTCTTTACCAGATCATTCTGACCCTCACAGTTCAGTTAGGTTGACTTCTTTCATGACATATTGACTTGTGTAACTCCATTTGTAAAGGGCATAATTTGATATAAATCTACATTGCATGATGCTTCTGAATCTCAGTATTGTTCATATTCTTTTTGAAAAATGTATTTACATTACAATGCACAACATTTCTTTCCCAGTAGGAAAATCATGCATATCAGTCAAGACAAAGATATTACTATGTACATTATCATCAGCAAATAGCTTCTCATTCTTTTGTCAATTAAATGTACTTTTACTTTTTTTCCTACCCCTTTCCCCTCCCTTCTTCCCATACAAAATGTTTTTCCCCCATTTTGTTGATTCACAAAGGATCTTCATTAAACTAAAAATATGGACAAAGCTAAAATCTAGTGACAAGTGCACTGCAATTTTCTTCTGAAACATTTTTTTTCTCTTCATCCACTATTGCTCATATACTTCTAATTCATAATCATTTCTCATGATCACGTTATATATTTTCTATTTTTTCAAAACACTTTCATGTAAATAATCACATTTGTGGCTGATGATAAACCTAAGGAATTCCAGGCAGGTGTTACCACACACATCTTCCTATTACAAAAAGCAAGTCCTTAGATTACAGGATTTGCTCAAGCTATGACAATTACAAGCAACAAAATCCTGACTAGACTGTAAGTCTCCCGACTTTACTTCCAGAGCTCTACAGATTAAAGTATGTTTATGTGCATCCATAATAATAATAGTTTAAAAGTTATTAGTACAAATTTCTGCAAAGAAAATTCAGGCATTCACAAGTCCCACTTTATTTACTCAGAATTGAATTTAATTTCTTTGAAATTTCATCTCTACCTCATTGTACAGAACAATCTAGCCACATTCAGGAAAATGTAGTCACATTCTTGATTATCAGAACAACACTTTAGGGATAAACACTTTATGATGACCCCTTTTTTTTTTATTCTGGACCTCTTCTACTGTAATTTCTTGGCCTGTTGGCCTATGTGCTCTCATTATAAGAAGCTATGGCATTCGGTTCAGGGTCATTGATACCTTCTTGCATTGGCATCAGGAAGCTGTGGCTTTGGACACTGACCTTGGTCCCCACTACATCTACAGCATGTTCTAAGGCTCTTCCAATCACACAGTCCATGTGTACTTATTGTGTCCTTTTGGGCTCAACCCAACTTTTAGCACTTCTCTGGACTTCTTTTCTTTTATTATTTCTTTTTTTTTGGAGAGGTTTTTGCTATAGGGCACGTGCACTTGCCAGAAAGACAGAGAGACAGAGAGACAGAAAGCGAGAAATCACCACCCCCCCCAGGGGGGATGGCCATGCCACAATCCCTTTTCCTCCTTTCTCCTCTTGGAATCTTGGGCATGCACGTACACATGCCCGGCGTGAGTCTAAGCCACCGGATCTGGAACTCGAACCACGGTCGACTACATGGGAGTTCAGCCACATAGCCATTACGCTAACTGTTGGTCTCTCTCTGGACTTCTTAAGAGAAAAATACTTATAGGATGTTCTTTCATACAGATCAAGGCTACAGAGGACTTGAGAGCTGTCTCCTGCCCCTCTTCTCAAAACATATCTCATTGCTATTCTATACTAGTTTACAGTCTTGCTGTGTCCCCTTTCTTTTCCTAGGAAATGAATTGAGGGTTCCATGTACTACTAAAACCATAACGCCACTAATGCTACTGTTGTCATACATTTCTTTTCCAACAAGTCTTGCTCAGTATAGATTGAACTCATTGATTATTTATTTTAACAAAAGTTTATAGAGCACTTACTATTCATCAGTCACGGAATTAAGAAGTAAAACTAATATTAACACTTTCATATATGAGGAAATGAACCAAAGAGAGGCCAAGTTACCTTCCCAGAACCACACCACTAGTGAGCAACAGAGCTAGAATTTAAAACTTGGCAGTTAATAATGATAGATGGTAAGAGTGATTCACATGAGCTATATTATCCATACCAGAGTAATGAGGACCTTATACAAGATGCCATTTATAAAATGTCTCTGATATAAAATGTCTCTGAGACCCAAATGGGTCTCAGAGACATGAAGTGCCTCACACACACTACTGCATTGTGCTTACCTGGACTATTTGCTGTCTCTAAAAACCCATCCTTATGGACGTGGCTATATATACATATTGAGAGATACAGATCGCTCCTTCAGAGTGGAAAATGGTGGATCTGTCATATGTTCTGAAATAAAACAGTATGAAAGCCAAGTGTGTATTCTTTTATTTTTTTCTTTTTTTGGAGAGGTTTTTGCTACAGGGCGCGTGTGCTCACCAGACAGACAGAGAGACAGAAAGCGAGAAATCGCCCCCCAGGGGGGATGGCCACGCCGCAATCCCTTCTCCTCCATTCTCCTCTCGGGATCTTGGGCACGCACGCACATTCGTCCGGTGTGAGTTTAAGCCACCGGGTCCAGGACTCGAACCGCGGTCGACTACGTGGGAGTCCAGCGACATAGCCATTACGCCAACTGCTGGTCCCGCCAAGTGTGTATTATAATAATAAATGTTTTATATTTAAATTCAACATAGTCACATAGGTGGTTATGGTATAGTTTTTACTTAAATATATTTTACTCATATTATTATTGGCAGGATTTTTGAAAGAAGATAGTAAGAATATTTCAGGAATCAGATGTGACTTTTTCATTAAATTAGAGTACAAAAAGCCTCCCAAAAATTCATGGGAAATGCGTATAATGAAAAATATTATGGTCCAGCTTGTTTTAGAGATCTCTGTCTCACATAGCTAATGCAGTTCGAATCTTGGCCTAGTGGCTTAGAAAACAGGCTGGGCATATGTGTGTGAGTGCCTAAAATCCTGAAAGGATGGAGAAATGGAGAAGAAGGGATTTCAGTATAACCAAGCTCCATTAGGAAGTGTTTTTCTCTCTAGATCTCTCTCTCTCTCTCTCTCCTCTCTCTCTCTCTCTCTCTCTCTCTCTCTCTCTCTCTCTCTCTCACACACACACACACACACACACACACACACACACTCTTTTTGTCTCTCTCTCGTCTGTGTCTCTCTCTGGTGAGCTCATATGTCCTCTGGCAATTAAAAAATTTATAAAAAGAAAAGAGAACACTTCACAATGATTTCAAAAAAATGTTTGCACCAAAATAAATTCTCACTTTAAGTCTACTTTCCACAAACTTTTTGAAGTCCCCTCAGAGTTTTCTTCAAGATGTTATAAAAATCAGTGTTTTATTATTTCTAATATTTTGTGACGTTATCTTTGGAGCCATAGGTATTCCACACAATTAAATTCCTTTTTCTTGTCACATAAAGTAATTTTCCAAGAAAAGCAGAATGCTAGCATATACTTAAATAAGAAAAATCATCTAGAATATCATATCACTAGAATAACATAGAAAAAGTCATATTCTTGCCAAGATTAAGGAACGGGTCAGATTTACCTTCCCAAATGAAATAACAACAACAACAACAAAAACAAAGGACAATGATTTTTAAGACAGTTAACATCAAGCAAAAAAAGACCATCTTTGAGAGATAGGAAGTAAATGAAGCAACTCTCTGATTGCTTGTTATGGCCTTTGGCTCAGGAATGGGGAGGCCCGGGGCAATTCAACAGAATCTCAAGTTGAGATAGTGGAGCAGAAGAGTCCGGAAAGGTGAAGGCAGCTAATGTTTCCAGGGAAGAGCATCAGGAAAGAGAGAAACTAACAGAGAGAGATCCCAGGAGATCTGCAGAGTGTGCTGAGTGTTCTCTCAGGCATGAGGCAACACAGGCATCAGAAGGAACGACAGGCGGGCCAGGGAAAAGACATCCCCGGCGTAGAGGTAAGAGTGTGTGGACTCTCACAGCACCCGGCAGGGGAAATGTCAAAATTCTTAGAACACTGGGTGAACTAATTAGAAGAGTCTTGCCTCATTGTGCGGTTTCTAAAACTGGGCATTATTTGGTCCTGCAGAATAAATCTTAAAATCTAAATCCACTAGGATAAAACTGTTTTTATGTAACTTAACTGCATCAGAAAATCAATCACAAGGATAGTTAACAGGAATAGAAAAATACCTCGCACCCAGCAAGGCAAAATTAATTATGTCTGGCATCTAATCAAAAAATACTAATCATGAAAAAATAAAAAGCAGCAAAATAAAAGCCATAAAGAAGAAAAAATTGGGGGCAAGCAGATAGTGTAGCAGTTATGTTGCTAGACATGAGGATGACTGACCTTAGTTCGAGTCCCAGACCCGGTATCTTGAAACTCACACCAGGTGTGTGCCTGTGCAGGCCCAAGATTCCAGGAGGAGAATGGAGAAGGGATTAGAACATTGCCATACCCCCTGGGAAGGGAGGGTGATTTCTTACTTCCTCTCTCACTATCACTCTTTCTTTGTGCAAGTGCCTTAAACCAAAACTTCTTAAAAAAGAAGAAGAAGAAGAAGAAGAAGAAGAAGAAGAAGAAGAAGAAGAAGAAGAAGAAGAAAATATCCAATCGATTGAAGTCAACCTATACTTGGCACAGATGATTGAAGTCAACCTATACCTGGCACAGATGTTAAAATTAGAAGAAAAAGATATTGAGTCAGCTTATTTTAACTGTGTTATGTATGTTCAAAAAGCTAAGTTGATAAGAAGATATAAAAAGACTGGATCAAAATTACAGAGAGAAAAAATTGAAAAGAAAAAAAAAATGAACAGAGCATCAATAAGCTGTAAGACACTTCAAGCCACTTAATATACATGTAGTTGGATTTCCCAAAGGAGAGCAAGAGAATAGATTGCACTAAGAATCGGCAATACTGTATGGGAACTGGAATTCTTTCACTGTTGATGGAAATCTAGAAATGGAGCAGTCAGGCCAGCAGGTGGCATGGTGGTTAAACCACTGGACTTTCATATGTTTGACTATGGTCCAAATCTCAGACCCAGAGGCTTGAACTCACACCAAGTATGTATATATGTGTGCCCAAAATATTCTCAAGAGTGAAATGAAGAAAAAGGGATTGCAACATGTTCATCCCCCTTAGGGAGTGATTTTTCACTTTCCTTCTCTGTCTCTTTCTCTCACCAGCTGGCAAGCACACATGCCCTATGGCAAAAACCTAAAAAATAAATAATAAATAAATAAACGAATAAAATAAAATGATGCAATCACATTGGAAGCCAATTAGATAATGTAATAAGTAAAATATATACCTATCATAAGCCTATCTTTTCACTTCTAGGCACCTCATTGAGACAAATGAAAGTCTATGTCCACACAAACACATGCAAACGGGTATTTATAAAGGTTTTATTTGTAATACCCCCATAACAGAAACAATGCAAATGCTTAGCAATATATGAATGAATAACAAAATCATATTATATCAGAATAGAATACGATTCACCCATAAAGATGAAGTAAATATTCCTTTACACAACAACATTAATGAGTGTGCATAATTGTGTCAATGAAAGAAGCTAGACAAAAAAAATACATACCATACAATTTTATTTATATAAAATTATAGGAAATGTAAACCAACCTATAGTGACAGAAAACAGATGAGCAGTTTTCTGAGGATAATGTGGGGATCAGAGAATGTTGGAAGGATTACCAGGGAGATGAGACAAATTTTAGGGATGTTGGAAATGTTCATCATCTTGATTATGGAGTAGTTACATGAGCACACACATTTATAAGAACTTTTCAAGTTGTTTATCTTAAATATGTTGCTTATTGTGCATCAAGTATATATGGCTAAAGCTATTTCTAAATACCACATACAAATAAAAAATAGTATAAAAGACAACTTCAAATAAGAAAAGATTTTTATAATATGATCTTATAGCACCTGATACAGACAAATTTGGTTTCATCCTTCACATCCTCCTCTAACTTGCACTTGGTTTTTTTTTTTTGTTTTTTTGTTTGTTTGTTTGTTTTTAATAATATAAAATTAGGTTAACTTAAGGATTTTGTGGAGGGCCAGTCCTGTAGGGCAGTGATGGGGGAGCCAAATAACACAGAGCTAATCATAGCTCAAATCCTGGCCCTGGTAGCTTGAAAAATGTAACAGGCACATGTGCATGCACGCCCAAGATCCTGACAGAGTGGAGAAGTGGAGGAGAAGGGATTGCAGTATGACAATACCCCCTAGGGAGTTTCTTTATCTCTCTCCCTTCTCTTCTCTCTCCCCATATCTCTGTCCTTGGCAAATACATAGACCCTTCTAGCAATAAAAAATAAAAATCTGAGGATATTTTGTGACAGTGAATATGATATTACTTCCCATTATAGTGCAGCTAACTATATCAGAACTTTCTCCCTACTAATTTTTTAGGTAAATAATCAAACAAGCTCAGGAATAACTCAAGTTCAGTATTTCATTTTTAGAGCTTTTCATGTGAATTTAATAACCTAAATGTCCATTATAATAATAGGTATTTGATAAATACACCAGAATTTATTGAAAAAATAAGTAATTTAAATTCAATAATGCATATAGAATAAAAAGAAAAAAATCAAGAAATTGAGTTTAAGATTTAGTCATGAGATCTCTAAGAAATTTTAAGATTTAAATGTTCTTGATGACAAATTTTCTCTAAAATACTACACTGAAATGATTTAGAATTTTTTTATAATCTCAGGACATAAGGCCTAGACAACTGTGAAACTGTAGGTGTGAATTGTCACTAAGGACTTTCATATTCTTTACCAGAAGGTAACGTTGTTGTGGAAAATGATAAATTTCAGAGGCTATTTCCAATGGATAAGAAAATTACTTCTGGAAAACCAAGAGAATCTCTCACATAAGAAGATGCTTCTCATAAGTTTTTTCTTCCTTTAGACTCTTTCCTCCGGTTTTATTTTTTGGCATTGCCTCCAGGATTTCTTAAACAAAGATCTACTTATGTCACTCCTCTATTCTAAAGCCCTCAGTGATTTTGCAGCATCTAAGTTCTTATTTAACAGCATCACATGCATCTTTACTTTTCACCATTATCTCCTATGCATTCCAAGTTTTAGCAGCAAAGAATTCAGAAAAAGTTTTCCTTTTATTTATAAACACATGTATCAACATTTTCTCTTTTTGTTATATAGAGATGATGCCTCTGATGTGTAGAAGATGAACTGGAGAGTAAGAAAGAATGAAGGGAAACTATGGCTTTTAGACTCTGAGAGACAAGAGTGACTTGAGGGGGACCAGCAGTTAGCGGAATGACTATGTCGCTGGACTCCCATGTAGTTGACCGCGGTTTGCGTCCCAGACCCAGTGGCTTAAACCTCATGCCGGGCGTGTGTGCGTGCGTGCCCAAGATCCTGAGAGGAGAACAAAGGAGAAGGGATGTGGTGTGGCCATCCCCCGGTGGGTGATTTTTCGCTTTCTGTCTCTCTGTCTCTCTCTGTCTGGCGAGGGCACGCACCCTATAGCAAAAACCTTTCCAAAAAATAAAAATAAGGAAAAAAGAGTGACTTGAGGTAGTGTGATGGCAATGGGTGTTCATGGGACTCTCTGGGATGGTTCCATCTGTTTTTCCACCTAAAGACTTTCTAAATACTATTTTGGGCCCTAGAGCAATGTCACCTCACTTGAAAGATTTTTCCCAACTGCCCAAGACAGATTTATATCTTCTCTACACTATTCCCACTTATTGTTCTGTACATGCCTCTGCAATAATATCTGTCCCAATGCAGAAATATTTGTTACTATCTTTTATTTTCTGAGGCCTTCTCAGAAGCTGATATAATGCTAGACAGTATGTTGGTTGGAATTCCTTAGAAAAAAACACACCACACTAAACTAAAAGAAAGATCTGAAGAGCATTTACTACAGGACTCCTCTCAAGGTATGAAAGAAATTGCATCAACAGGGGGCAATGCAGTACTCTGGATTAGACAGTCTTCAGACATTGCTGTCATCTAGGCCTAAAGGGACAAGTGAAGAAGGCAATTGCCAGAATCCAAGCCTGTGCTATTGTTGTAACACCTCCTACTAAAGTCTTCCACAGAGGAGTTCAGCCACTGACCAACTGTAGCTCTGTTGGAAAGGAGCATGGAAAACGAAATGCCCTAATTTCGTTCTCCAATGGCTGTTTGGATGCAAGTAGAACTGGCTGATGCAATCCATAGAGCTGGCCTCCTGGATGCAAGGCAGGCCAGACAAGGTGGTAGTTCTAAAGACAAAGCAAAGCCACCAACAATTCAGTACATGGAAAGGAAATGAGTGATCGACTCAACAGATGGAAACATGAGTGAGAATCCATACGTGGTAAAGCAATGGAAACTTGGAGAGAGTTTTCATGTGAATCTTATTGTCTAATTATACCAGGACCAAGATGACAGCTCGAGATCAAGTCCAAGTCTCTAGAAACTCTGTCAGTGCTTCTCAAAGTGTTTTCTTTAAAACACCTGCACTGAAATTGTTACATGTTAGAAAACAGATTTCTAGGCACTATGACAGGACTACTGAATCTAAATCTCTGAAGGTAAGGCCTGGAGTTTGAGTTGTTCACAAATTCCTAAGTGACTCTGATGATTTTTTCTTTTTTAAACTATTGATCTCGAAGCTTTTTAGAATCATAAGCTTCAGAAAGTTGTAGGCAATTTTCTCCAATTTGTCATTTTATACTGCTTTTAACCTTCATGATGAACGCTGCTCCTTAGTTAAAATGTTAGTTTTAATCTAGAGATAATGTGAGACAAGCAAAATACTCATTGCAAAAAAATTGCCAGGCTGTGAGCCCCTTGGGGGTAAACTGTCACTGAATTAGAAGGAAATCTGCACTGGAGAGGCGTATCTTTACTACATCTTTTCCTGTGCGGAGTGTATGTCAGGGAAGTCTCAACTCCCCAGCCCTTTGTCACAGACAGGTGGTCTGGAACCAAACTTCGTCATTACTATGCACCCTAATCCCAGAGGCTCCGCAGCCAATAGATTAGCAGCGCAAACTCATTTTCAAGAAGCTTAATGTCGGTGATACTTCATCAGGTATTAGCAAATGGCCCCCCTAACAAACACATCTTCAGAAGCAATGCTGCTGAAAGCAGTGAGTGCCAACTTGAGGATGACAGCCCAGTTCCTAACAGAGGAACACCAGGGACTGATTATGAGGTGGTGGGAGACACGGATGAAAACACTTATGGCGGGCCACATGTGTGGGAGCTGAGGCAGCCAGCCTCGCAGCCCTGTTTCTACAAACCGCAGCCAGGAGAAAATATCCAGACTGGGAATGAGAGCGCTGTGGCTTTGACATCAGAGTATCAAGATCTTTTTCTCTTTTTTGTCACAGAGAAGAAAAAGAAATGTAGGAAAAAGATATAATATCAGAAAAAATAGAATCTATACTGTTGAAGAATGCGCTGCTTCTAGTAATAATAAAAGCACCAATAAAATATATTATGACTATGCTGGATGCACACACATTTTCTGGAAACCTGACAGAGATGGAAAATTGGAGAAAAAGCATTGCAGTGTGGTCAGGTTCCTGTTGAGAGGTGATTTCTCTCTCAATCCCTCTCTCACATGCACCCTCTGGTATTAAAAGTGTGCGTGTGTGTGTGTGTGGGGTGGGGGATATAGTGACTTGTTCAACATACTTTAGCCAGGAATACCTTTACAAGAGGTCTTCAAAAAGTTCATGGAAATACATATTATGAAAAACTATGAATAAAAGTTTTGAACCAAAATAAAGTCATAGTTTAATTCCATTTTTCCACAAACTTTTTGTATATCCTCATATGGCTGTCTTGTAGGGTATTCTGTGGAGTTGTGAAATTAACTGGTGCTTTCAAACGTTTAAAAACCCCTTAAAAATAGAGAAATAATAATAATTTAATAGCAAAAATATTAATACTTGATACATATTGCATAGCTGTGTTCCAGATATGCTAAGCTTTTTACACGTTGCCTCATTTAATTGTTTTAGACATAACCTGCTGACAAATATATGATCTTATTGTTTCCTGTTTTACAGATGAAGAAACTAAAATTCACTAAAATTTTGACCGAAATTCCCAAGATCCTATAGCTTGTACCTAAAGAAGTTGGAATTCTACCATGTTTATTTTTTTGGCAAAAATAATGATCCACTTTAAGTTCTCTAAAATCAGTTAAATTCTAGAAATACTTGTAGTATCTTTTAAATAAACGCTAGAAATAATATGTGAGGTAAAATCTATATTGGGTAAAACTGTAGGTAAAAATCTAGGATTTTTTTTTTTTTTTTTTGAGAGGTTTTCACTATAGGGTATGTGCACTCACCAGAGACAGAAAGAGAAAGAGAGACAGAAAGCGAGAAATCACTCCCCAAGGGGGATGGCCAGGCTGCAATCCCTTCTCCTCCATTCTGTTCTCGGGACCTTGGGTATGCACGCAAACATGAGTTTAAGTCTCCTGGTCCAGGACTCAAACCACAATCGACTACGTGAAAGTCCAGCAATGTAACCATTATTCCATCTGCTGGTCCCCAAAGGTTTTAGAATCTGATCAATGTGGAAATAATGATTCTGGTAGAAATTAGGAATTTAACAGTGTATCCTTGAGTCATATTTTTATATCTTCCAGCAGTACAGCTATGAAGAGTTGACAAAATGTGTATTGAATATGTATTCATTAAATGTCAACCATTATTATAATCGGTAATATAGTTTTTATGGAGAAATTAAGAAGCCATTTTTAAAAACTAGATGCATTCATTCTATTTACTAATTAGTATACCTATATATTTCTGTTCAGAAAAACAAAGAAGGAATTGAATTATGGGTGCAAGAAGATCAGTTTTGCAGAATATTATTAATTTTTAGCTTAAAATATATTATATCAAATTCAATGTCGCATCTTACCTTCAATTAAAGTGTATTTTTGCTCCCTAATTGTAATTCTTCAATCTGAATCTACACTCAAGACATGGTAGAGAAACAGCTATGAAAAATGTCAGAGGCTGCCTGTGGCTGCAGGCCCTAATGACCGGACTGTGGCTCATCTTCTCCCCACTTGCCTTTGGGTTTCAGGTTTGTGTCTTGGAACTTTAAGATGAACTAACCCACCCCATCCAAAGACCAGTTTAAGCTAGGCCTTGCTGGACACCAGGCTGTCATTGGCTCCAGGTCCCGATGGGCAAGACCCATGGTTCATTACCCAGCCCCCCACTTGCCTTTGGACACTCTGGACTTTGGTGTTTTGGATAGTACGTAGCAAGCATTCTTTGCTCCTGAGGTGAAGCTCAGCAGCTCAGATGGACACTCGCCTGTTCTTTAGAAACAGGGAGGACTTTGTGTCACCCTGGACTAGTGACAACAGTGCAATGTATGGGTGAGCAACAGGGAGGCAGAACAGAAGAGAGATCACCAATTTTCTATTCCTGCACACCTTTGAACACTCAGAGATACCTTGAATAATTTAAAAAGGAACGTATAGATCACCAGGTGACTAGGAACAAATGAAGAGGCACAAAAAATATGATCAACCACAAAATGTCCCTCCCCCCGTGGAAAACATCAATTCCACATCATCCTCAGACGACACCATGGAAGTCATAGACATATCTGATAAGCAATTCAGAATTTTTGTAGTGACCAAACTAATCGATATACAAGAGAAAAGAAACAATGAGCTCCAGAAGATGAGGAAATCCTTTCACAATTTGAAAAAAGAAATAGATACCTTAAAAAAGAAACAAATGGACTTGTTAGGGATGAAGAATGTGATACAGGAAATTAAAACTTCCCTTGAAAATATTAAAAGAAGATTAGATCACACAGAAGATCAAATATCAAATGTAGAAGACAAAACCTTTGACCTCAAAAAAAGTATCAAAAAGATTGAGAAAACAACCAAGAAAATGAAGATAGTATACAAAAAATGCTAGGTACCATCAAGTGCCCCAACATCTGGATAATTGGTATACCAGAAGAGGAAGAAAATAATAAGGGCATTGATGATTTATTTCATGAAATTCTGGAAGAAAACTTTCCAAACCTAGAGAGGCATTCAGTTATCCAGACCCAAGATGTACATAGGACCCCAAATAGACTCAACCCAAGAAGATGCTCTCCAAGGCACATCATAGCCAGATTGGCCAAAACCACAGACAAAGACAAGATATTAAAATTGACAAGAGGGAAACATCAAGTTACTTACAAAGGTCACCCCATCAGGCCAACATCAGACCTCTTGTCAGAAACAATGCAGGCAAGGAAGAATGGGGAAATATAGTCAAAGTGTTAAATGGAAATCAATTTCAACCAAGAATACTATACCTGGCAAGATTATCTTTCATAAGGGCAAAAAAGATAAAACACATTCTTGGATAAACCAAACCTGAAAGAATTTACCAACTCCAGACCAGCTCTTCAAGAGGTTCTGAAGGGAGTGCTATACCAGGAAAACTAAAAAAGCCAGATGAACAGTTTTAAGAGAAAAAAAAAAGAGAGAGAGAGAATCTTAATGATAAGAACAGGTCTGAAAATAGCAATAATAACAATGAATGTTAATGGATTTAATTCTCCAATTAAGAGACACAGATTGGCCAAATGGATAAAAAATACAGAAACCCTCTGTCTGTTGCCTACAAGAAACACACTTTATGGAGAAAGACATACATAGACTAAAAGTGAAGGGCTGGAAAAAGATATTCCATGCAAACAGAAATTTTAAAAAGACTGGAGTTGTGGGACCAGCAGTTAGTGTAATGGCTGTGTCGCTAGACTCACATGTAGTCAACCATGGTTCAAGTCTTGGACCCGGGGACTTAAAGTCACACCGGGCACATGTGTGTGCGTACCCAAGATCCCGAGAGGAGAATGGAGGAGAAGGGATTGCAGCATGGCCATCCCCCCTGGGGGGTGATTTCTCGCTTTCTGTCTCTCTGTCTCTCTCTGTCTTATTGGCTAATGTACGCACCCTATAGCGAAAACTTCTCAAAAAAAAAAAAGACAAAAAAAGAATGGAATTGCTTGCAATACCGATTGCAGACAAAATAGGCTTCAAGACAAAGACATAATAATAGACAAAGAAGGTCACTATATAGTAAATGGACTAATTCAGCAAGAAGACCTAACATTTATAAATATCTATGCACCCAATTCAGGAGCACCTAAATATGTTAAGGAATGACTGTTGGAGCTAAAAGGAGAGATGGGGTGCAACACTATAATTGTTGGGGATCTCAACACACCATTATCTCCATTAGACAGCTCTTCTAGATAAAAAATAAATAGAGAGATATAGGACCTAAATGTTACTATTAATCAAACGGGCTTGACAGACATCTATAGCACTTTCTACCCTAAGACCACAAAATATATCTCTTTTTCTCCCCAGCATGGAAACTTTTCAAAGATTGATCAAATGACAGGACACAAATCAAGCCTTTATAGATACAAAGGCATAGAAACTATATCTAGCACATTTTCTGAATATGATGGAATTAAACTCAATATTCATTTTAAGAAACACCCTCAAAAATACATGAACACATGGAAACTAAACAACCTACTCCTGAATGACTTCTTAACTACTGAAGAAATTAAGTCAGAAATAAAAAAAAATATGGAAACAAATGATAATGAGTACATGAGTTTCCATAATCTATGGGACACAGCTAAAGTAGTCATAAGAGGGAAATTCATAGCAACTAGTGTGAATAAGAAAAAGATGGAAAGGTGGCAAATAGACAACCTAACATCATGCCTCAGGGAACTGGAAAAACAACAACCAAAAAAAAAATTCCAGGCAAAAAGAAATCATAAAGATTCTAGCAGAAATAAGTGAAATAGAAAATAAATAAATGATACAGAAAAGAAATAAAAGCGAAAGCTTGTTCTTTGAAAAGATTAATAAGATCGACACACCATTACCTAGACTGATAAATAAGAAAGAAAGAAATGAGATAAATCAAGTATGTGATGAAACAGGCAACATTACAACAGACAAAACAGAAATGTAAAACATCATTAGAGGATACTATGAATGACTATATGCCAACAAACAAGAGAACATGGAGGAAATGGACAAATTCCTGGATGCATATAATCTACCAAGATTGAATCAGGAGGACATAGAAACCTGAATAGACCTAAAACATGCCATGGGATTGAACCAGTAATAAATAATCTCCCAGCAAAGAAAAGCCCAGGTCCTCATGGCTTCACTTCTGAATTCTACAAAACTTTTAAGGAAGAGTTAACCCCTAACCTACTCAAATTATTTCTAAAGATCCAAAAGGAAGGAAACCTTCCAAATTCATTTTACGAAGCCTCTATTATCCTCATTCCCCAAACAGATAAGAGCATGACAAAAAAGGAAAACTACAGACCAATATCTCTAATGAATATAGACGCAAAAATTCTCAATAAGATACTTGCAAATTATATCCAACCACATACAGCAAAGATTATTCATCACGACCAGGTAGGCTTTATCCCAGGGATGCAAGGTGGTTCAACATATGCAAGACCATAAACATAATACACCATATTAACAGAAAGAAAGATAAAAACCATATGATCATTTCAATTGAAGCAGAGAAAGAATTTGATAAAATACAACATCCTTTCATGACTAAGACTCTAGGTAAAATTGGTATAGAAGGGTCATTTCTCAACACAATAAAAGCCATGTATGAAAAACCTATATCTAGCATTATATTGAATGGGGAAAAGCTAAAAGCTTTTCCACTAAAATCTGGTACTAGACAAGGCTGCCCACTTTCTCCACTATGTTTTAATAGAGTGTTAGAAGTCTTAGCCAATGCAATTGGAAAAGAGAACAATATAAAAGGCATTCGAATAGGCAAAGAAGAGTTGTAAATATTTTATTTACAGATGATATGATGGTATACTTAGAATACCCAAAGATTTCCATAAAAAACTTTCTCAAATCAATAAATGAATACAGTAAAGTGGCAGGATACAAAATCAACATCCAAAAATCTATAGCATTTCTATATATGAACAGCAAGTTGAATGAAGTAGAGCTGAAGAAAGGAATCCCTTTTACCATAGCCACAAAGTGTATAAGATATTTAGGGAAAAATCTAACTAAGGAAGTCAAAGACCTTTGCAAAGAAAACTATGAAAATCTTTTAAAATATATTGAAAATGACATAAAAAGTGGAAGGACATCCCATGTTCTCGGATTGGAAGACTTAACATAATCAAAATGGCAATTCTACCCAAGTTAATCTACATATTTATTGCAATTCTAATCAAAATACCAGAGACATTCTTTATAGATCTAGAAAAGACAATCATAATATTTGTCTGGAATCATAAAAGATCTCGTATTGCAAAAGCAATTCTGTGCAAGAATGGAGTGAGTGCCATATCACTCCATTCTTAGTGGGACACAGAAATGGTTTATTACCTTTTGATGATAATATGTATAGTATTCTCAACTGGACTGGTCTGAGAAGTATTTCATGTTGGGTAAATTCTTTATACAAGCCAAATGATATATAGTAATTTAATGTTTAAAAAATAATGAGAGTAAATAATAATAATAATCTGAAAACAAATGATGAAAAGCTGTTTGACGCTGATGATATGCATAGTAATGTCGTTGTCTTGACTGATATGCATAGTAGTAATGCTGGAAAAAGAAATGTAATACACTGTAAAGATATATGTGATTCAATATAATACAAAAAAGATTATGATAATAAATAAAATTAAATTTTAAAAAAAGTCGGTGGTGTGTGAGATGTGGTGTATTCTAAAGTTGCTTGGAAAGAATTGAAGATTAGTAGTAGTTGATTAGAGTTGAAGAAATCAAAGGCCTTTGAAGCCTGAATGATAATAAAGTGGGTTATGGAATAGTGGGAGATGATGTAAAGATGTAAGGAGAGCAAGACTGAGTGCCATTCTGATCTCATAGATGCAGATCTGTTGGAGTTAATAGACAAGAACTTTAAAGATAAAGTAAATCATATGCTGCGTGTATTAAAGATATCAAAAAAAGTTTGGATGTGGCAATCATAAGTAAGGGGTGTGCTTACCACCTAACCCAGGTAACTATCCTAGACCAGCTTTTCTGCTCTTAGATTTTCACATTACACTGGAGAGAACTCTACCAAAATAATGTGTTCTACCACCAAGTCAGCAGAAGCCAGCCACCCACTGCTACTAGCCCATATTTTCATTTCTCTCTAAACTGACTATATTTGCATACTCTCATTTATTTCTTAAAGAGTGACTCCTGATTCACGTTATCTGTAAATGTCTCATCTTCTACTCAAATGAACTCAAAAGAAGTGGCAATGAACTTCTTTAATACCTCTCTGCTTTTCTCCAAAACTCTCAGCTCTCCCTTCTCTTCTTTCCTTCCTATCTTAAATGAAGTAATGTCAGGGCCCCTTCATTTGCATACTTATTCCATCCTTTCCACATCCTCTGAGAACTTGTCCCAGTAAATATATACCTTCTCTCTTTCCTCACACTTTTCTTGCACCATCCAGGTTCACAACTCTGGGCCTCCTCAATTATGCTCTCTCCCCTTTTCCTCCCATTCAAATAGTTGCTAAATCTTTTAGACTCAAGCTCTATAATATCATAAAATTATTCTCTGTTTCTGTCAGAAATGTCTTCACTATCTTTTCATCTGGAAGTGAACAGCACCTTATAAGCAATAAAGTGCAGTCTGCCCTCCCTCACTGAATCAATAAATTTTAGACAGAACATATTTAGAAAACTCAGTTGATGTTGTGCTAAACTTGTACAGACTCTTCTTCTTGTCATTTTTTCTTGTACAATGTAGTGTAACAAGTATTGACATAGCATTTACTTTGTATTAGGTATTATAGGTAATCTGGAGATGATTTAAAGTATAGAGGAGAATGTGCCCAAATCAGATGCAAATATTTTACCATGTTATATAAGGGATTTGAGTATATGTGGAGTGTGATATCCAGGGCAATCCCAAGGGGTGACTTGGAATCTAATAAATCTGAATATGGCAAACAAACCTTTAAAGCTGGAGTTTCCCACTCCAACATTCATTTGAACTTTTCCAAGGTTCATACTCTGCCCTTGTGTACACAGCAAGTTTTTATAAATATTGCAAAGGAGAGAATGTTCTGGAGATTCCTAGAATCTTTTTATTCTTCACCCATTTGTCAGTATTCACAGACGCTCTTAGACTTTATGTGATCTTGCTGCTTCCCCGAAGCCCTCCTTTGACTCTGGGCTGGCTCTCTCTCAGCATTGTTCTTTACTACTTCTCTGGTTCATTATTATAACTTTTTTTTCCATCAAAGTATTGTGGGAGGAATTTGGAATTTTGAGTCAAAATGCACTCATATCATATCACACCTCTCCAACCTGCTGACTCTAAGACTATAGAGAAATACAGCATTTCTGTTTTGTGTTTTTTGATCTAAAAAGGGATGATAACATTACCTGAACATGATTGCTGAAGATTAAGTAAAATACTATGAGTTAGGCACATGCCACACAAAGCTCGAGAAGCAGCTGCTGTTTCCAGGTTGGTCTCACTTATAAGAATGTCTGGTGCTATTTAAAGTATCTCCTCAGCTGTAATATGATAACATGAAGGTGTATCTGATTAACACAGCTAGCACATAAGAATATTATTCCTACTGCCCTTTAAAAATCATTCCTTTTGGGGCCAGCAAGTGGAATAGTGGTTAAGGCACTGGACTCCCACATGGCCAATCACAGTTCAAGCCCTGGACATGGCAGCTTGCTTTCTCACTTCCCATCTCTCTCTCTCTCTCTGGTTGAATTAAAATAATAATAACAAATAAAATTTAAAAATTAATCTTTTAAAAATAAAAATAAGCCATTCTTTTTTGCTTTGTTCTGTATGTCATTTCCTAAAACAATAGGAAACTATTGTTATGCTTTAATTTGTTTATGAAAATGTTATAACTTTTTTTTTTCTAACTAGATGAAAATCAAGAGTAGAAGCGAGTTTGAGAGAATATGCATGCCAGTGAGGTTGGCTGAAAGCTAGGGGGCACAGGCACTGGGTGAGAGGTAGTGATGTCGTTGGACAGATGGCAGGGGACAAATGGAGAGGCACAAAGGATGGGCTGGCAGCCTCGGGAACCCCTTTCTATAAGCCAAGATTCAGGGAGATTGGGGGTGTGAAGAGGAGTGAAAACCCAGGTGGGAAGTCTTTCTTAACTAGCACTAATTAATTAGTCATAACCAGAAAAACCCACTTGTACATAAAAGAATACCACGGATCTTACAGTGTCATTTGCTCAAAGATTTGGGATTAGGTTTGGACATTACAGAATGTCACAGGCACTGTGTGTGCCACTGCTTCATCTGAAATATGTGTAAGTATGAGCATGATTCACAAGCGAGGAGTTTACTACCATCAATAAAATCCTCTCAACCTAACGTTGACGTTGTTGAATTCAGGGCAGGTTATGCATCTGTACTTGTAGCTTTGCCACTTAATATCTTTTCTTCCTCAGAGTTATGATCTCAATGTTACCTAAAAATAGCAGTCTTTGAAGAGTCTTTGGCACAGTGGTCAGGATCATAGATTGTGAAGACGGATGTCTTGCTTTCTAATGCTAATTCTGCCACTAATCTGGTACGTAATCTTGTTCTTCATTTAACCTCTCCCTACCTCACTTTTCTCATACATAAAATGGGAGTAATGACACTAGCCTTATAGCACTACTGAGATTAAACAGATTAATATATGTAAAGTCCTTAAGTAGTGCCTGGCAAGTTGTTTTGAGTTAGCCACTAGCCTGGAACATAGTAAATGCTATATAAATGTTAGCTATTGCTGCTGCTAGAAGCTGTCAGAGTACATTCCACATGCTATATTATTACTTTAAAAGCAGTGCACTGATCTATCGTCCCAGAGGAATGTATTCAAGTTTGCCAGATAAATGTCTAAATACACTTACTCATCAAACTAAACTTGAATTTACCCTGTGAGTTGAAGAGAAATACAGGGAAAACAACCGTTTTATTTTGTAACAGAATATTGTTTAAATTTTAGTAACTCAATATAGAATTAAAATAGTTTAGAGAAGCATTTGGCAGACTCTGATGTTGATCTCATTTAGAAGTAATGTGAGAACAAAATGAAATGATTATTCAATGAATTATTGATGCATTCAATAAGCAATTAACATATGCCTTGCTCTATACAGACGTTTGAAGAAGACACAAAAGAAAAATAGTACCAGTTTCCTTCTTTTTTGAAAGTTATAATCCAAGGCCAGCTCCATGGCCTGGTGGCTAAGGCAGCCAGATCTCACATGGCTGACAACACAGTTCAAGTCCCAAACTGGCTGCTTACATGTGGGCCCAAAATCCCAAAAGGAGAGAGAGAGACAGAGGAGAAGGGATTATAACATGCCTGTCCTGCATGAGGGTGCTTTCCCCTTTTCCCCTCTCTGCCTCTCCCTGTGATCACACATGCCTTCCCGGGAAAAAGAAAAAAATATAGGCAAAAAGTTATAATTCAGTAAAGATAAAGTGAGTAAATAAATCTCCTGAAATCATAGTACTGAGCACAAACATTGAGTCAAATGTGAAATGACATGGGACATACAAAACAAGTGATTTGTGTCTGGGAGACACTTGACCATGGTTATTGGCTACTAAAAGGCAAGCATTTGTTCATTTCTCTACTGTGTTTTTTTTTAAGAATTGTTTATTTATTATGATTATTTCTTTTTTTCATTTTGCTGTAGGGCACATGTACTCACCAGAAAGAAGGAGGGAGAAAGTGAGAAAGCTAGGCACAAGGTCTGGGACTCAACCACAGTCAGCCATAGGGGAGTCCAGAGCCCCAATCATCAGGCTTCCTCCTGGCTCCTACTTTCCTACTCTTAAGTTGGATTTCAGAGGGAAAAAACTCATGGCATCACTATGCCTTATTGTTCTCATACTTAAACTTTCTTTATTCAAGCCCATGAACAAATTTGACAATATAGCTCTGACCTCAAAACACAAAAAAACATTAGTCTTCAAATAAAGTAGAAAAAAGTATATCAAGGAATACTAGTGCAGCATATTAACACATTATAGGTAGTATGTTGGAATGCCTGAAGGAAAAGACGTTTCAAACCTTACCTGCCAAGCTTAGGCAGAACTTTATGATATATATATATATATATATATATATATATATATATATATATATATATATATTTTTTACTCCTATTCTCTAATCTACTGAGCACTATCAGGGCCCCCATGTGTAACTTATGCCATGGAAATAAGTAAGTAGCCATTCAGGAAGACAAATTATTTTGAGGATTACTCCCTCAGGTTCAGTCATTCAGCTCCCCTCATATAGCCACTCACACACTCCCTAGCCAAGTGCAAATCAACTAACAGGTATCTACTCGGTTTTATCCAATGTTATCCAGCCATGATGAATAAACCTTTTCATATGCTGTAAATGACAGTGTGTAAGAAAGTTAAGTTCAAAAACTATGCTACAACTTAGGAGATCCTGAGTTGGTTTTTGGATACATAAATACATTTTCAAAGTTGATTAATTTTGATTCGATGCCATAGACACAGTTTAAAGTTTTTGTCAAATAATAGATTTCATAGTTTAATTTCAAGAAATGAACTACCAACCGACACACACATTTTTAAAAGATTGAGCATTCTTGAAACCAGCGGGTGGTATAATGGTTACATCACTGGACTCCCACGTACTCAACCGCAGTTCGAGTCTCGGACCTGGTGGCTTAAAATTCATGCTGGGTGCGTGTGCGTGCATGCCCAAGATCCCAAGAGGAGAACGGAGGAGAAGGGATTGCAGTGTAGTTATCTCCCATCGGGGGTGATTTCTTGTTTTCTGTGTCTCTATCTTTCCCTCTCCAGTGAGTTCATGCATCCTGTAGCAAAAAACTCTCTTTAAAAAAAAAAAAAAAAAGAATACTGAGCTTTCTGGCTATCATCAGGTTCTGTGGCTCTCTTACTTTCACTCTGAGTATGAGCTTAAGAAGTTAGGAAGATGGAATCCTGTAGGCTCACAGAAGTAGTGAGTACTACCCTGTAGTAAGTAATTGGTTCATCCTGAAGCTAGCAGTTGGCCACGTATCTCAAGTTACAGATAAGTCATTAAAGCAATCACCTGCTGTCACCATGGAGGATGCAATGCAGAGAGAGTTCCTTCATTATAACGACAAAATTTAAAAATCCAAAGGAAGAAATTTGACAAGAAATGGTTAAGGCCTAAGTAAATAAAGCTACCTATGTATTTAAACCAAAGATTTGAAAAACTAGAGAACTTTTCTATCCCACTAGCTAAAATTTCAGATGCAAAGAAATGACTGTGTCAGAAACAAACAAATGTTTTATTTCTTTGTTTTTTTTTATTTATTTCCCATCTCTGAATGCTACAATGCTTTTGAAAGTAGGCACTTAGCTTTTCATTTTTATTCATGTTTAGAATGAGGCACACCCAATATAAGAATCGTTATTATGTAAAAAGTTCTTGTAACCCAGCACATAATATAAATGCCTGGTTGAAAAAAATAGGTAAAGACATTAAGTTTCAAAAATAATAAACATGAATTACTAATAAATGATAAAAGTTAAACTTTAGAGCCAAGTCAAAAGATATAAATGAAAAACTACATGGGAAAGTTTTTTAAATATAATTTGGTAAATATGTATCAAAAGAACTAAGCCTTTGACTCACCAATTCTACTGCTAAGGAAATAATAGGAAACTCACACACACACACGCACACATACACACACTCTCACACCAAATACAACAGTATGCAGAATGTCCTCAGTGAAGAGTTTCTTAATTTGAAAATGAGAAAAACCTCTAAATACTACCAGTGGGCTAGTGAATAAATAAGATACGTTGCACCCATCTGAATTATTATGAGATCATTAAAAATTCTGTTCGCACTCCAGGCTAGATGGTACAGCTGGTTGCATCCTAGACTAGAGTGCTGGAGGCCACGCAGCCAGCTGTGCAGATTCCTAGCGTGGTTGGCCTGAAACATGTAAGTGCATACGCATGGGCACCCAGGATCCTGAGGAACTCGAGGATTGGAGGAAGGGGATCACGTGTGACATGACCTTCTTGGAGACATTTCACTCTCATTCTCTATCTCTTTATCCTGTATGTGTGCACACATATACACTCTTATGAATAAAAGCTAAATAAGATTTTCTAAAACTGTGTTTCAAAGTACGTGAAAAGATTTGAGAAAATATACACTAAGCTTATAAAGAGTGAACACAAAATAGAATACAGTACTGCCTATGTAGTATTACCTCAATTTAATTTCATGTATATCATTCGCATATATGCATTTAAAAAATTGGAGAACAAAGGCACCAAAATTAGCAAGGATTCTCGCTTTGTTGCAAATCATTTCCCTTAATATGCTTTTCTCTATATTTCATGTGATCTGTACTGAAAATGATGTTACTTTTATCATGTTAAAAGTATTTTAATTACTGGGACCAGCAGATGGCACAATGGTTACATCTCTGGACTTCCACGTAGTTGACTGCAGTTTGAGTCCCCGACCCAGTAGCTTAAATCCACTCCAGGCGCGTGTGTGTGCATGCCAAAAATCCCAAGAGAAGAATGGAGGGGTAAGGATAGCAATGATTTATCACTTTCTGTCTCTCTCTGTATCTCCAGTGAGCACGTGCTCCCTATAGCAAAAATTCTCTCTAGTATTTTAATTACTAATTTGTTTATTGATAAAAATAACTAGAATTTAGCTGTTAGGATTATAGACATTATAATAAAAGAGAATGTTTTCTGTGACACAGTCTAATTGTTCCATTGGAGAAAACTGATTCCTATATATTTCTGTCTAGTTTGAGGTTGAGTCTTTCAATGTTTTTGATTTTTTAAAAATATACAAATATATTTTTTTTCTTTTTTGGTATATATGGTAGTTAATTTAATTTTCATAGTGTACAATCAAGTATTATGTAAGTGTGCTTTGCTAATGTGCAACCAAATTCCTGCTTTAGGAAGAAATAGTAAACTGATCTATGTGGTAACTGAATGATCAGTCACATTAAAGTTTGTTTCTTTAGCATAAAATTCAGATACTATATTTGTTTTAGACCTTTCTAGATGTCTATTCTCAGGTTCCTGTTTATAACAAAAGGTAATCCTTGAGCTATTTGAAAACAAAAAAGGCTCAGAAAAAAAATTAATCTCTATGCTATATGAATTTATATTATTATCAATGCTAGATGAACCCAGAAATAGTTTTTAATATGGGTTGAATTAGATAACCCATACTTTCATCATAGCAAAGTTGATATCGTTTCAGTTTTAACACCTCATAGGCACTTTCTTCACCTAGTTGAACACATCTTCCAAATCTCATTGTTAATATCCATTTTCATTTCTTATTCTTAATTGCCAGAGGGCACATGTTTTGACCAGAGAGAGAGATAAAAATCACTCCCCCAATGGGACTGATCATACCACATTCCCTTCTTCTAAATTTCTCCATCTAGTCATGTACTAGGCTCTGGTGTGTGTTTTTCAAGCTGCCAGAGCCAGGATTTGAACAGTAGTTGGCCATGAAGGGTCTCACTCCTTTACCCACTAGGCTATGGAGACAGCCTCGTTCTCATTACTGAATTGAGTTCTTTATGGCAAAGTTCTCACCACATTTACTTCACTACACATAGACATGTTTGAGTCACCACCTTCTCCCAAAATCCATCCACCATTTCATCGGCTAGAGTGAATGCCAATATTTTCAAACATAAAATAGTCCAGAGTAGAAGAATCTAGACTAAATTCACTTCTAATCACAAAGGGCTTGGACTGTTCACTGAGTTTCAAATAATGTATTGTAGAATCATCACTGAGTTGGAAACCACAATTTTAATGAAATCTGGACTGTGCTGTACAATTTTTAGAGTAACTGTGAAGGCAACAATGTTACTCTAGGCCAGACTGAGGAGCTCATTCTCTTCTGATGGAGCCTTATGATTACTACCATAACCTTAGAATTGCCCTTGACAGAGTAATCTTTTCTGCCACGATTTTAGATGTCTGAAGACATAAAAGCCTATCCTGTAGATCCATTTATTTTCCTTTCAGTTTATTTTCTAAAACAGTAGCAAGGACAAGTTTATTAGCAAAACTTTTTCCCAAAATGTCAATAGTGCAAGCCATACCAACTCTATGTATGGTAAAGAGAAGTCGTTCCAAGTGGAAAATGTCTCAAACTGGCTACGGTAAGGATTAAGGTGCTAATACTTTATGGGAAGTGTTAACCCTTGCGGTAAAGGTGGAAGAAAAAGACAAGCAAGAAAAAGGAAAATAGATCCAGTGTACTATGATATGCTACTGCACAAGGTTACTAGTTTCCAATGAGCCACAAATGGACATGATGGACTGTCTAGTCTGTGTGTTACCTAGTTCTCAGAACTTGCCTGTAATGTTTATAAGAAAGAAAATAAGTCTTAGTAGAGTCCATTAGAGAGAAAGAGAGAGAGAGAGAGAAAGAGAGAGAGAGAAAGTTGTTTATGTCCCTGACTCTTTCCACCTTGTTTTCCTACTGGTCAAGGATCATTTCATGGAGGATCAATTCTCTACTCTTCCAAGTACATCTTTTAACTTTTTGATGGCCATACAGGAAGATATACAGTGACAATTTTTATTCATGTCAGAAGAAAAAGGCAAGTATTTATCTCTCTAATTCTTTCTGGTATCACTTTTCCTTCTGGTCAGGGTCGTCTCATTGAGAACCAATTTCATACTCCTCTAGGGTTGCATCTTCTAACCTTCTGGTGACCATACAGGAAGCTGTATGGTAAGGATTTTAATTCAAGTCAAAAAGTGCAATGGAAAACAACACAGAATGCTCATCCAAAACTAAAAAAGAGGGTCCAGCAAGTGGCATGGTGGTTAAGGTACTAGACACTCCCACATGGCCAACAACCTTTCGAGTTTCAGATCTAGTGGCTTGCTCTCTTATTTTCCCTCTCTCTCTCTCTCTCTCTCTTTCTCTGGCCAAATTAAATGAATAAATGAATGAAACTTAATAAATAATTATTTTTTAAAAATAGAAATAAAAGGAGGAACATATAGGAATATGAAAAATGATCTGAGAATCATGTATTTGTACAAAAACTATATAATGTATGCAGTTTTCTCTCATGAAACAATCTATAAATTTTTTTTTGAGAGATTTTTGCTATAGGGCGCGTGTGCTCGCCAGCCAGACAGAGAGAGACAGAGAGACAGAAAGCGAGAAATCACCCCCCAGGGGGGATGGTCACGCCACAATCCCTTCTCCTCTGTTCTCCTCTCAGGATCTTGGGCACGCACACACACGCGCTCGGCGTGAGTTTTAAGCCACCGGGTCCGGAACGCGAACCGCGGTCGACTACGTGGGAGTCCAGCGACATAGACATTACGCTTACTGCTGGTCCCTATAAATTTTCATATTTAAGTATTTGCACCCCAAACTCTATATTAGTCTTTATGTTAGGCATATTAGAAAAAACATGAATGTAAGATTTGTAGAAAATGAAACACAAAGAATGTCTAGAGGACACAATTAAATACCTTAACATGTAAAACCTCAGCTATAAAATAAGTAATATCAGTAAAAACTAATATTTCTGATAGAAAATATATGAGTGCTAAGAAATACCTTTTAAGAATTATAGTAAACCCATATTGTTTCTGTAAAATTGCTAATGTAAAATTGTATTAATTGGGAAATATAATTTTAAAATAAGATTTACAATGTATAAAATCAGGTCAGCCAGTGGCATAGCAGTTAGAGCAGCTAAATTCCACATGGCTGATGATGTGATCTGAGTACCAGATGACACACCAGGTGCATGGGCATGTGTGCCCAAATTCCCAAAAGGAGGAAGAAATGGAAAAGAAAGGATTGCAGCATGACCACTCCTCATGGGAGTCTGCTTTCTCACCCCTCTCTGTTTCTGTCTAATGAACACACATATATTTTTGGTTTTTTGTCCTTTTTCCCTTTGATTCCCTACCTTTTTTAAACATTTTATTCATTTATTTATTTATTTATTTTTACATTTTTCCACAAACATTTACTTTACATACCAAAAAATTTTAGCTCAAATGTATTTTATTATGAAAACTTGGACTTGCTCTTAGTAATAATCAGAAAAATGTAATGTTGCTTATTTTCTCACTAAAATATATTATATGAGAGTTCTTTTTTAAAAATTCATTGAAGGAGCTGGCAGGTGGTGTGGTGGTTAAGGTGCTGGACTCCTACATGGCCGATCATAGTTCGAGTCCCGGACCTGAATGCTTGCTTTCTCACTTTCCCTTTCTCTCTCTCTCTCTGGTCAAACTAATGATAATAATAACATCAACAAATAAAATAATAATTTTTTAAAATTTCATGGAAATTTTGAAGAAATTATGCATAGGTTGTAAAATTTTGGGGAGGGGACCCATATCAACTATACTTTAATTCTATTTTTCCATAAACTTCTATAAGTCCCTTAGCATTTTCTGTCTTCTAAATATAAGAACCATACAATGTTGATTTAATAGAATCTGGAAAATTTAGATACGAAGAAAGTGATAAGATTATCATTATCAATAAAAGTAATAAAATTGTTTTTATCAATCATAACCCTTGTCAATATTTTAATGTTTCAATCACTTTATCTAAGCCTATATGTTTTTTATGGTCAGAAATATTTTCTATAGCCATCATAACTCATATGTAATTTTGCATCCTTAATTTTTACTTAACAACATTATAGTCTGACATTCACCCATATATTAAACTCCAAAAATAATAATTTAAATAATTATGTAATATCTTTCCAATACACTAACATTTCATAGCATATTTAATCATTCTCTTGCCTGATAACATTTTTTTGTTTTTACTATTAGAAATAACATTATAATGTACAACTATTGTCTGAATTTTAATTATTTTCTAAGTATTAATTCATAGAAAGTGTAAATAAGAATCCACAAAATAAACATTTTGGGGGGAAGTATTAATGTATGCTACCATTTTTTTTTCAGAAAGAGATTTTTCCTATTGAGATTCCTGTGAGCAGTATAGAAATGCCTCATTGAAAATGAGGCAAATGCTACAATTTTCATTACACATAGATAATAAAAATCCAGTATGGGACAAAACAGCTTCAGAGGCATATACTGGATGCTTTTGCTCATCAGTCTGGGACCACCCCAGTTCAAGTCCCAGCCCATCCTAAATACCCAGTGCAGTGACATGTGCCTGTAGTCCCAGCTACTAGGGAGGCTGAGACCAGAGGATGTGACACAGAAAGACTTCCTTTTTTTAAAAAAAAAAAAGTCCAATTAATCCCAACTCACTTAACTCCAGTTTCTATGCAAATTTAAATGTAAGTTTCTCCTGCAGTGAAATCCTGGGACAAGAAGGATAGAAGAACAGTTTCTAGCCTTATCATGTGGACCTTGGTGGCTTTTGAGAAGCTTTGTCTATTTGGCTGCCATGGGCCTCCCAGCACCTCTGTTAAAGTAGTTCAGCCTTCTCACTTACCCTGGGCCCTACAAGTGGTTCTGAGAAACAGTGGAGGCCTTGTGAGAAGTCCCGGTTATGGTTTCCTTCCTCAGGATCCATGCTGGTTCTTTGCATCACATGGAGCTGCAGCCTATTCTCTACTCCGCCCTTTCTCCATCTGTGGAGGAATTCTGCCTTTAGAATTCGTCTATTGAGGGCAGCCACTAGGTCTTCTGGTCCTTATATTTCAGGCAATTGTAAAACTCTTTAAGCCTTCAAATCACAAAACTCTTTTCTTTTTTTTCTTTTTTTTTTTTTTTTGGAGAGGTTTTTGCTATAGGGCGCGTGCGCTTGCCAGACAGACAGAGACAGACAGAGAGACAGAAAGCAGGAAATCACCCCCCAGGGGGGATGGCCACGCCATAATCCCTTCTCCTCCATTCTCCTCTCGGGATCTTGGGCACACACGCACACGCGCCCGGCGTGAGTTTAAGCCACCGGGTCCAGGACTCGAACCACAGTCGACTACGTGGAAGTCCAGCGACATAGCCATTACTCTAACTGCTGGTCCCAACAAAACTCTTTTCTTGAAGGCCACCCTCTTTACTTGCTAGTAGGTAAGGGAAAACACCACAAAAGGGAGGGAAAGGATTTGAGGAGTAAATTGTCCTTTTAACTTCTCTTTAGTAACCTAGAGTGGAACAACAGACTAAAGCTTGCAGATCTAGTTTTGCAATCTTTTAGCACACACTGTAGAGGTGGTGCAACAACTTGCCTCAGATGTGAAGGGTGTTGGCATATATTGAATTGAGATCTCTGCATAAACTCCAAGACAACAGGAAGGATAGAATCTCGTATTATCTTAGATTCATGCATAGTATTTATTTATATATGCATGATATTCCTGTACATCTACATTTACATATGACTGTATTCAGAGTTCGGCATATCTATTTATCATATTATAGACATAGATATATTTGGAAAAGGGGATAGAAGAGCACAGGACAGGAAAAAGTTATCTAAACTCATGCAATATTTAAATCCTAGAACATGATTCGCTACAGAATTAAATCTTCGAAGTGTTAGCAATGTCTTTTACATATATTAATTGCAATATTTTGAAAGTTTATTTCTAGCATCTCTAAATGTAACTACACTCTTACTTCTCATCTAGAACCTAATTGAACCTTTTGAGAGCCCCAGGAATCTCTTCCCCTGATTTCAATTCCACTGATGTATAAAACTGCCTTGTAAAAAACACTTACTTAGATACTGGTTAAGGTTTTGAAAGGCATTTGAGAAAAACTGAGGAAAATTTATCCACTAAAATTACCATCAAATTCCACTTAAATCCAGTTCAGATATCTAATTTTTAAAATATCATGGATCAAGAAAAGTGTCTTCATGAGGATCTAATGTCCATAAGAAAATATTAGAGCAGGGACATTCTGAAGGTTGGTATCTGACCTTTCTTTGGTTTTAATCACTGAAGTTCTCGACAGCTTAATAAGTTGAAGGTGCTGGGTCACAGTCTAACTTAATAAGGCCCGCCACAGAGACTTGGTCACCTCTGATTGCTCCCATAAGTCTTAGCACATCTGGTACACTGTCCTTGGGTGAGAAATGTTTTCCATAACTTTCCTCTTGTTCACTACCCTGCATATAAATTGTTTTTATTAACCTGAGAATGATACCGCACTGTATATTTGTGTGAGCTTTTGCCTTTTTCAGCTTTATCCTACCAGAAAGAGAGTTGATTGTTTTTTCCAAAATGGAATTAAACACTGTTTATCACCAACGTCTTCTTTTCTATTTTTCTACCCTTACTTAATATGGGTCAAACTAACCTTCAGTTTGACATGAGATTAGAGAACTAAACATTGTAACAAGACTCTTGGAGACAATATACAATATGCCATACTTGCAGGAAGAAAAGAGCCAGATAAAAATGATAGATCACTTTTAAAAATTTTTACATAGTACAACATTTCCAGATGTAAATATCTAGGGTATTTAACTGTGTATGGAAATATATATATATATATATATATATATATATATATATATGTAGTTGGATGATTGGCATATTTTTGTTCAAATGATAAACAAATTGATAGACAATCTAGTCTGTTTCATTTCAATAGATTTTATAAATCTAATGAAAGTCATATTTCTGCTCTTTTTGTAATTTCCCATATGGATGGTAGCAGCATGGAAGCTGATTCAGATGAATGAAACTATGGTTTTATAGAATGGTGTTACCTCTGTATCCTTCACCTTATCCTAAGTCATGGAGAATGAGTCTTGGGACCATTGTACTTACATAAAGAAAATTATGTGTTTCTAAGCAACGTAGACCAAAAGACAACATGACTGTAATTTTATTAAGAAAATTTTGCAAGTGGAAGTAGTTTATGCTAGAATCCATCTCGTCTTCATGAAAGACAAAATATTTGCATACTGAAGTTTTCTGCTGTCCCTCATTGACATGTATCTTTTGAAAAAATTCAATGTTTCTATTCCTCTCTGGTTTAACGTTGTCTAACCTGAATTTATACACAGATATCATTTTTCGAAAACACAGTATTACATAGGGTTGAACAAAGAAAAACTAATTACTTCATTGGACACCAGGTAAAGACCAGTTTTTCTTGCAATTAGGGCAGCTTCATGATCAAATATTAATTGTGAGTGTTCCTCAAGCATTAGGCTAATAACAGTTTTGAAAAGAGTAAAAGCAATATTTCAGGGGTTGTTGGAAAAGTCTTGACACCTTTTTTTCTGTTTTCTGTGCAAAAATTTGTCATGACTTTTCCAACAACCCAGTTATTGTCATATTTTTTATTTGTATACATAAATGTTGAGGTAAAAACTACCTACATTTTTTTCCTATCATATTATATGTCACCAATATAGATCTCTGTATGAAACAATGGTTTTGTAATGTCACTTAAGCATTAGCACTACTAAACTACTACTCTTGTACGTTCTTTCTCTCTCTTCAATAACATACTCTAAGTCCCTCCATCACCTAAGAGCTCTGTGGTTTTGCCTTTTCTTTGTTTGGGTTTTTTGCTTTTATTACTTAGCCCCTCTTTCAGAATCTCCTTCACCTTCACATCAAACAACTCCTTAGTAAAGGATGTTTCACATGACTCCAACTCAAGATACTTAAAGATTTTCAGCAGCTTTATCTATTTACATGAATCCAGCCTACAGATACATCTACACACAATTATTCCAAAATCTAGATGTTCTTTGCCGTCTTTCTCATTCCTGCCAAACCAATTACCTCATTGGTAGCCCTAACCAAACACACTAAAATGCAATTTCTTATAGATCTTACCCTAGAGCCGATGGAGATCACATTACTGATGTCAAGTCATATACTAATCTAATCACTTGCGCATCCAAACATTTTATGTTTTTGTAACACTGTCCACATGCCACAGCTCACCTGTCATTTGTCAGCCTTTGAGATGCTTGTCTTGGATATTCAAAGATTTCTGTGGTTCTAATTTGCAATCCTAATTGTATAATGGTTGACCCCAGAAGAGGCTTAAGGATCTTCTATTCTATCTCTCACATTTGCAGCTAATAAGAAGTACTGGGGATAAAGACATAATTAAAACACCTATCACTAGATTTGAAGTTCCCAGCTCTTATTGCAACAGCTTGTACTTAAAATTTAAAAGAAGTATTGCAAATTATTCTTCTGCAACTAAATCATCTTAAACATGTAACTATTCTCTATTCTCCTCAAGTCCTCTAGGGGATCCCAAGCCATGTAGATGTTTACACTCTCCTTAAAAACTTATCAGAATTCCCTGTCTTCATCCTTTTCCCCATTAGCACTCCTTCTTTTTTCAGGCACACTCGCACACTTCTGCTATATCTCTCCTGGCTGCTTTTACCTAAAAACCATCCCTTAAACATTCTCTTCCAGTCTATTCCAGCTGTTTTAATTTAATCTTCCTCCATTTAAAAGGTTTTTTGGGGTATGCTTTCCTAACGTCTCAGAATAGTTCACTTTTCCCATCAGTGTTAATGGCATTATACTTCTAATATAAAAAGCACATAAATTTCAGTAACTCCTATGAGTCAGTCACGGTGGAATGACTGAAAATAAGCATTGGGCACCTCATATGCACCGCTTCATCCTCTGCCTCACCTGTCTGTTGTCTTACTGCCCGCTATGTGACCAGCTCTGAATGGACTCTGACCATGTGCACTCTGACAGCACTTTAAACCTCACTTCTCCCTCGACTCACTATGGCCCTCTGGGTGGAGTCGTGGGGGACACAGGAAGAGGCTACAAACAAATGATGAAGAAGAAAAAAATTGGCGCCTTTTCACATATATTGGTGGTTGCCCAAAATGGACTGCTATTAAATTACATTTCCACTTAGGATTTTTCTGAAGCACAGCATGAAGGGAAATCTTATTAGCCAGCATAGATAAAAGCAGTAGACTTGATTATTCACTTAATACGGAAGCAGAAGCAGTCTGAGATGTTCTTACACGTGAACTTATGAATAGTGGGAAATACCTTAGACACAGGCAGAGGAATAAAGTTGGAGGATTAGAGATAAGGAGAACTTGAGTGAAGATACACGGATGGACTTTTAGGGTAGGTATACAGCATATAGATCTTAGTATCTCCTGTTAATTTTCACTAAAATGTCTTCACTGCATTCAGTGCAGAGTGAGAACTCAATAATAGATGGATAGGATGAATCGTCTTGTAGGTATCAGCCAACTTGTTCCCTCGGCTTCCCCAGTTCCTAAATGCGCTTGTGCAATGGAGCACGAATGGAGTAGCCGCGGAGGAAAGAGGGAAGGCTATGCGTGGCCTCCCTCTCACCAAGGTCAGACTAGTTAACTGTCACAGCTCAGTCTCTCCAATTAGCAGACAATAGCCCTGAGTCTGTACAAGAGACCATTCTTTGAAGAAATCAGCCACATAGTAGCTGGTGGATTACATTGGCCACCTTCTTATCCTCAGGGGTAAGTAGTTCCTCCTCATTAGAATATAAGAGGGGGGATTAGCCAAAGGAAGAAAATCAGAGTAATATCACAAGTATGAAGTAAGGTTTAAAGGTACAAGAGCTCATGGTTTGTTGCAGGAATTAAAATAGTTTAGGTAAAAGTTCAGAGAGATAGTAAGACATGTGGCCGAAGAGAGAATCAAAAGCAGTTGAAGAAAGCTTAAAGATGCCATCACATCACAAAGGAATTCTTCTGAGTCTATTATCACACTGGTAACCTGAAAAAGGTAAATCCTACTTTTTTAGCATTTTTTTTTTCAAAAAGCAACATCGAAGTTTCAGATAACTACTGAGATTTCTGAAGTTAAAGGTGGGCTGGTTTCCATCCCTCAAAGCATAAGCCTCTTCTTTTCCTGCATACCTCGGTCCATAAAAGTGATATTAGAGACCTAGAAAATGTCTCACAAGATAATTGAGGCTTTTGTCATGAGTGGCCTCCCAGCATTTCATAGTTGGAAAACATGGTAAAGGGCGTCTACTTCAAGTTTCTTCTTGGTTTTCCTATTTTTAAATCTCAAATATACAGTGCATTTGTTATAAGAAATATCATAACAAAATGAAGAAATATAACTATCAAATTGCAACTTTCACATACATTAAGAGTCTGTCAAAACCGAGTTATAAGAATGTATAATTTGGGGGAACCAGCAGTTAGCGTAATGGCTATGTTGCTGGACTCCCATGTAGTCGACCGCGGTTCGTGTCCCAGACCTGGTGGCTTAAACTCACGCCGGGCGCATGTGCGTGCGTGCCCAAGATCCCTAGAGGAGAATGGAGGAGAAGGGATTGCGGCATGACCATGCCCCCCGGGGGGTGATTTCTCGCTTTCTGTCTCTATGTCTCTCTCTGTCTGTCTGGCAAGCGCACACGCCCTATAGTGAAAACCTCTCAAAAAAAAAAAAGAATGGATAATTTGGGAATTAAAAATCCAAATGTCTTCAGTGGTCAGACAGATTAGGAAAATGTACAAAGTGAAACTATAGGACAAGAGTAAGAAGGATCTAGAACTGTTGGTGAATGAGACAGAGTGTACCTCTTTTAAAGATTTTTCTTTTTTTCTTTTCTTTTGGAGAGGTTTTTGCTATAGGGCGCGTGTGCTCGCCAGACAGAGACAGAGAGACAGAAAGTGAGAAATCACCCCCCAGGGGGATGGCCATGCCGCAATCCCTTCTCCTCCGCACTCCTCTCAGGATCTTGGGCACGCACGCACACCCGCCCAGCGTGAGTTTTAAGCCACGGGGTCCAGGACCCAAACCGCGGTTGACTACATGGGAGTCCCGCGACATAGCCATTACGCCAACTGCTGGTCCCTCTTTTTTTTTTCTTAAATTGAGCTCCAGAGACTGGAAGGTGGCATGGTGGTTAAGGCGCTAGACTCTTCCATGGTCAACCACAGTTCAAGTCCTAGACTTGGCAGCTTGCTTTCTCATTTTCCCTTTCTCTCTCTGGTCAAATTAAAAAATGATAATAATAAATAAAATTAAATAAATAATTATTTTAAAAAAATAAAATGAATTGAGCTCCATATCTCTGGTCTCATTTGTGATTTGCCATAGATGGTACCTAACTGTATATTATAATTGGCATTAAAATTAAACAACCATCAACATCACAGAACAAATTCAAAGATTTGTGATCAAGATCTCTCTTTGAGCTCTTGTTTCTGTGCGACTGACTGGTTTTAGTGTAGATTGGATTCAACGTCTGTGTCTTTGGTCAAAGAATTCACTGTCTTGAGAGCATTTATTCAACAAATGGTTTAATGCTTAATACCTTTCAGGAACCGTTCTAGGTGCTAGAAATATAGTGAATGAGCCTGTTTTCTGAAACCAGGAAGCGTACATTCTAAGTGGCACAATAAAAATGTTTATGTCTCTACTCTTAATGGCAACATGATAAACTAAACTGTGTTTACCATATTAACCAAGAGTGAGTCACTTAAGGAAACGCTACTAATCCATCTGTGTTAAAAACAAAACACAAGATATTCCACCAATCTTTCATTACTTTGAAAATTGTAATTCTATTTGATAGTCTATTTATACAAGTTAGTTCTATAAATCCAATTCTATAAAATTACGAAGATAGGGAGCCAGAAACTGGCATGGTAGTTAAGGCACTGGACTCTTACATGGTTGACCACAGTTTGTGTCCCAGACCCAGTGGCTCGAAAATCACACCAGACACATGTGTGTACCCAAAATCCCAGGAGGAGAATGGAAGAGAAGGGATTATGGCATGGGTATGAGGGGTAATTTCTCACTTTTCTCTCTCTCTCTCTCTCTGACTCCATATCCCTCTGACAAGCCAATGTACCCTATGGCAAAAAACTTAAAAAATTAATGAAGCTAGAACAGCTAGCATAAGATGTATTATATTAATATTAAATTATTTAATTTTCATTACTATTCAAAGTAGATTGTAAAAAATAAGTTAAAAAGTAGTTAAGAGGGACCAGCAGATGGCATAATGGATACATCGCTGGACTCCCACATAGTTGACTATAGTTCAAGACCTGGATCCTGCAGCTTGAAACTCACACCGGTTGCCTGTGCATGTGTGCCCATGGTCCCGAGAGAAGAATGGAGGAGAAGGCATTGTGGCATGGCTATTTCCCCCAGGGGGTGATTTTTCACTTTCTGTCTTTCTGTCTCTCTCTGTCTCTCTGGCGAGTGTACATGCCCTATAGGAAAAAAACTCTCTAAAAAAAAAGAAAATTAGTCGAGATGAGATTCATTCATTTTCGTTATTCTGAGAACTTGGCATAACCTTACCATATATCATCCCCTTCTTGTAGCATCTCCGAGTACCACTCTATTTTGTTTTTTTCTTTTGAGAGTTGCCCACAGGAGGTAGGTTTAGAATTTAGCACACGATATAAAGATGAGTTTAGACAAGACTTTCATGGCCTCTTGCCATGATGGAATTTTTCCCAAGAGTCTGGTAATTTTTCTTGTGAATCATATCAAACAGTTTCTTCCGCTTCCACCCATCCCAGTCTCATCCACTAGGGTGGTCAGCATGCTCCCCACTTAAAAACAGCTGGGGGAGAAAACCACCCTGAATAATTTCCATTCTGATATAAAAAATTACAACCCTCAAGAGGTTCAAGGCATTGTACTCCTGACTGGCTGACCTCATGGCCAACTGTTGTGGCTGCTCACCCAAATGAACTCACCAATAAGGAAATTAGAAAAACTCTGGAATGTGTTCTGTGGCCAGGATAAACTCAATCTAGAGGGAGGAAAAGAGACTGTCCATTTTGTTTTTCAGGGTAATGCCTACCACATGGAAGACCTAATGAACAGTGAGATACGGCCAGGACTTTTTTTTTTTTTTTCATATTTTTGGCTGCATACTAATTTCAGGTGGATACTCCTTTATCTAAGGTTTTTGTGGGCAAGCAGCTGCACTGTGAAATTATCCTGGTAGTTTTACAAAAATAAAATGCTTTTTGTTTTAAACTGATCAAAACAAGAATTCATAAACATCAAAATTAAACCAAAATACCATTAGCTAGAATTAATCCCTTAATAGACCTAGTTATTTCTTTTTATTGCTTTTGTTTGCTCACATGTTTTATTTAGTACCTACTATGTGAAAGACACTAGGCAAAGTGTTTCATTTGTTTGTTTGATGTATAAAAATGCAATCCTTTGCTAGCTGAGTCGTTCACAGTAATTGCATTATCATCATGCTTCTTCCAGGAGATTATTGCATTTTTATTTAGGGGAGATAACTCTTGGATAAATTCAAATGCATAATCTACTTAAAACAGGATACTCTATAATCACATATGGGATTTAAAAAAAATAAAAGCTCTAGTGTTGCCAGAGTTAATAACTCATATATTTCACAGGAACAAGTTTGTTTTTAGGTTTCTAAAGCAAAATAATTCCTAATGATTTTTCTTTCAAATCTTTTCTGTAAGCATACATCTGCTCCTTTTGGGATTTAATTGGAGATACTGCCTATATTGACCAAAATGAAAAAAAAAAAATCTATGTTCTCTTCAAAACACCTCTCATTTTGCCTTTACTCAAAGGCCTGACTACATTTGATCTCGATTCCACATTACTATTCTTGACACTTTTTTACTTAAAGGCAATAAGCTTACCTAGTAGAAGTATCAAGTGTTTGGGGTGATGATCAGGGGCAAAATTTCATCATAACATAGAATGCAGTATTGGGCAACGGCAAGCATTGTGCTAGGCTGGTGTGTTCATCCTCCTTACTGAATCGTGTGCCAAGGAAATCCAATCCATGGTAAATAGACAAATGCCTGAGATCACTGTGGCTCAGTCTCTGATGAGACAGCTGCCTCCGCGCTACGTTTGTTATTCCAAGATAGTATAAATACTAATATGTTATAAGCTCTGGTGCAGTCTAAAAATGAATCTCATACACATAATTCACTATTGCTATGTTTTCAAAAGCATCCAGACTGAAAGAATCCTATTTTTGGTGAGTTTGTATATTTGGCTCCTGGATCTGGAAAGGACAGAGGACACTTGGGCTATTCCAAATCTTAACCACTCTGTCTTTCAGGACAGAGGAAGTTTGAGTTTATATAAGCAAATATAATTCCCTCGTGACTTAAAAGTGTATAGTGGAAAAGAGTGCCCATGTTTACAATTGTAAAAGGTATTATTAGTTAAGAGAACCAGGGCGAAAGGATAAAGGCACTGTGATTATTCATTTTCTTCCCCAGCAGAAACAAAAGGATGTTATGTTGTACGCAAAGCATCAAGTGAAGATATTCTGCTACAATACTAAACACCTGATGTCTCCTATACTCACATTCTTGTTTAATTCTCACCCTCCTTTGGCAAGTTTCTGAATCTGATCTATATCTAGTCTCTTTCTCCCATATATGTTTATTTTTCTATTCCCAGAACAAAGCCTCCCTAGCTCTTTCTCCATCCTTTTATTCTCTTTCATAACCAATTCAAGGCTGCTTTGATCATAATGACTTTTCTGCCTACTAACCACTTAGGCTTGCCTTGCCAATAAGTACCTATCCATACAGTGCATTTATCAGTCCATTATTTTCAAGGAGTATGAGAAAAAAAATAAAGGTATTAGCTCCTTTTCAGATAGTGGAGATTAATGTGGCTAATTTTATGTAACAATTTAGTGGATTTGAAGACAAATGAAATAAGGACGAAAATCTACATCTGAAATCATGGCAACCACTAACAACATACTGATAAATCGGCAGCCAAAGCAGACATTCTGTAAAAGCAATAAAGTGGATTTTAAAACTGGGAAATCCTGTAGCACTTTACACATATGACAGTGCTTGTTTTTCCTTTAAGACACCGCACTGAGCGAGCTAAATAAGATGCCAATTGCCTATTAGAAACGTAGCCTTAATTAGAGTTGGGAACCCCCCCCCCTCTTTGTATTAAAGGGCAATAATGATGGAAAGACCTGCTACATGTGGGATCTTTCTTTTCTTTATTCTAAGTCGGTGATGCTATTTGGATAATAACTGATGAAGAGACTAGGGTGCCAACCAATTTGCAGTTAAGTGGCTAATTAAGACCCAAAGCAAACTGCCAGGAGGTTGGGTCTCCTAGCTTTAAAGTGACACATAAAAGCAATTAGATTGGGGCTGGCTTTGCTAGGACATATTTAAATTTGGACTAAAGTTTGGGCCAGTTATTATTTTATGTTAATATACTCCTCTGTAAGACAGCATCAGAGAGAAAAAGGAATCATTTAAGACATAAGAAATAAATGAGAATATTACTCAGATTCTCTAGATCTCAGAGATGAATAAGAAGCAAACTATAAAATTGTTTCTGTTTTCAGTTATAACAGGGGCACTCGATGTAATTAGATTTCCAGTGCCAGAGGAAGAGGGGATAGGTTGCATGAAGCACACTGTTATCCAAGAGGAGAAAAATCTCTTAATTCTTGGTGTGTGTTGTCACCCTGTCTGTCATTTTTGCATGCGTGTGACACCTAGCCCAGAATGGCAAGATTTTTAGAATTGTTAGATTTCAACTTGGGACAATCAGGTGTTATATTTAAATATAGCTGCTCTAAAAGCACGGGAGGGCGGGGGGATAACCGAGCCTTTCTGGATTTTAAGAGAAGGTTTGAGTTGATGAAGAAAAGTAGAGAGAATAGGAGAAGAAGAAAATTATGTCACAAATTATCCATGTATAAAGGGAGGGTGCTTGGGGAGAGCAGACGACTTTTAAAATCATAGCTCCAGCAGCATCGTGGAGTTGTAGGGACACACAGTCCATTTATACCTTGCTCTTGTGATTTATGATGCCGCCATTAAACCCCTTGATGGCATTATATCCTTGTAATTTGCTGTTGCCTAGCATTTTTTCCATATACAACTCAATAACTCATGGTGTAGCTATTTCACACACATATAAACACACGCATTAGTGTGAATATGTGTGTGCTGAATCTGTCGCCGGTGGAAACCATGATTTCTGATGTAATAATACGTTGGGTTAATAAAAGGCAGGAAATCGTGTACAAGACGTGCAGTCCTTGTGTCACCAGCCTTGTGTGGCGTCACAAGGAGACGTAGCACTGTGTGTTACTTCAGAGTAAACAGATGTCACTGAGATTTTGTACATACATTTTTTGTTTTAAGTATTGAAGAAACAAAACTGTTTGGGGTATCAGCCAAAAGTCCTCAGTACAGGATATAAATGAGATTGCACCGAGATAAGGAAAGAAATGTGCTCAAATCTCCTAAACATTATAATAACAGGATTAGAAAATAACAGGAATAGAAATCCTAAACCTTCAGGGATAAATTTCACGGCCCTAGGAGGTACGGGGTTGAATCTCCCTACTCTCCAGGGAATCTCTGTTTTCTTCCAGAGAACTTGGTCATGGCCCATAATTATGACACCGTAAATCCGAGAAAGAGAAGGTTTTGGACCCTTTGCTTTAAGACTATCCTCCAACTAGTCATTAGCATTTCTGTGGGGGTGAGAGGTGGTGTTTCGGCATCTCTTATGCTAGCGTTTAAACTGACTTCTGTAATTATTCTCCAACGGAAACATGAATGCCAGCGACTTTCTGGGGAGTTATTTTTATTTCTATTTGAATATTTTAGCTACAATGCTGGATATGCACTGCTGGATCTCGGAGAATACTGTTCTAAAATGCTATATTTATGAAATGACCGAAGAGCTCATGCTGCCTGGATTAAATTTATCCCAAGATGAAAGGTTTTATCTCTAATCATCTTCTTGTTGACTAATCTGGGCACATTTGGGGCAGGTTTGATGGTTGAGATGTAACAGGATAAGTGATCCCAATCCTTGAAAGTCTCCCTTTGTCTTTGTCTTTGCATTCCTGAAACATGGAGGTAATAAACGTGGCTGCTCCAATTCATCATATGTAGACTAGCATCCTAGTTGAACAAGACGGCTACTTTGATGTGAAAAAAGTGGAGTCCTCTTTTTAAAGCAGCATAATATGTAAGATCATAAGGTAATGTAGGTTTCCAGGAAAATATGTTTTTGTTTTTGTTTTTTTAAATGCAGGATAGCTTTTCCACGACATGTTTAAAATTCACATAAATTTGTTTTGGTGCAAAAATATTTTGAAATCCTTGCACAGTTTTCTCATAACAGACAATTTCCGTGAACTTTTTTAACACCTCATAGTCTTATTACCTGCAGTAATTTCTTCAATAGTGCTGACTTTCTTTGCATTGGAGTTTAGTTATAGACGTCTAAACTAAGATTAGATCCTATGATTTATAGACCTGCCTTTCAGGAACTCAGGAAATTAGTAAGCAAGATATCCACGACAGGCTCAATATTCCAATCTCTCTCTTGGGATGATTTTAATGCCAGCAAAGAAAAATTTTAAAATGCAAACCTCTTAATTAATAGAGTTTAAGAAAGAACACAGAAAAGAACACAGAATCATTTAGAATCATTTGCCTTTCTATTATATAGTTTTAGGGCCCATCAAAAATTAAAAACAGCTTTAAAACTGACTACATTTTTCTCTATAGGTTTTTTGTTTTCCCTTGCATTTTTTGATGTGAGAAAGCACATGAATGTGCATGGGAGAGTGAGTGTGAGAGAAAGAAAGAGGCATGGAAAGAGAAAACACCCTTTCCCCCAAGAAGGCCTGGTCATCCAACAATCCTTTTTCCTACAGTTCTCTTTCTTGTCAGGATCCTGGGCTCATGTGCCCATATCCAGTGTGTTATTCAAGTCAATAGGACTAGGACTCAGACCCTGATCAGCCATGTGGAATCTGATTTCCTCTGTACAGTGCTTAACCACTACACTATGGCACTGGCCCAGGTTATTTTCTTTTCTCTTGAGTAATTCCTTAATGTCCAGGCAGTTAAAAATTCTGAAGAAAAAGAGTTCTTGGAAAAATATTCTAAGATGCAAAGCTTTACATGTTTTTCTTGATCTTGTAATTTTACAGCACTACCAGAATAGTTAAATATCTCTCTCCTAATATTAATTTTACTGATATTACTAAGGCTATGTATATTAGTGGGCAGGTGTTACATAATAAGACTCTAATTGTGCAGCACTTTTTGTTTTATATTGCCATGCGAACACTTTTTATGTTTTAAATAACTATTTATTTCACTTTGTTTATTATCATTATTTTTGAATTTGACCAGAGAGAGACAGAGAGAGAGAGAGAGAGAAAGAGAGAGAGAGAGGGAAAGTGAAAAAACAAGCTATCAGGTCCAGAATTCGAATTATGGTTGTCCAGTGGAAGTTCAGTACCTTAACCACCACGCCACCTGCTGACCCACGGATACATTTTTAGAAGCTACCCAAACATTCAACCTCTTCTAATTCTCATTTGAATACAAAATTATAGTAATAGCTAAAGAAGAGAGAACCAAAGTTATGTCAAGTACACCTTGGTTTAGTTTGGTTTGGTTTGTTTGGGATTGGTTTAGTCAGCCCCTTGGGCTGAAATGAGCATCATCTTTCCAAATTCCAGCCAACATTTTCAAAGATATACAATTGAATCCACCAAAACATGTGATCCTTTTAACACATTTTGTAAATGAATTTAACATTTCTTCACTAATGAAAAGCATGCATTACAGTTATTATCAAAGACGGAAATTATTTTCTTGACTTTTAAACAGAGATATGATTCAATTATAAAGTGAACTTCTCTTAGGATTAAAACATAATTTAAAAAACTTATTTGCCAAATTTATTTTCTTCTATCTTGTAAAAATCATGGGGTATTATCTTCGAAACTTTGCTAATTCCGATTATCCAGTGTCTTATTGGCCTTACATAGGTGAGGTGCAGCTCCTAGAAATGGTATGCTGCTCATCAACATCACAGTGATGTATTACCTGAGTGCCATAGGTTTAGAAGATTGGTCTTTTAGAGAAAGTTGCTGGAATTGATAAAGCCTACAGAGACTGGAGTGTATGTGTGTGTGTGTGTGTGCATGCATGTGTGTGCATGCTCACATGCCATGTACATGTGAATGTGATGCTAAAATAAAGAAACATCTATGGTAATAGCTCTGTTTTTGACCCATCTGCAGTTCGATTGTACATCAGTTATGATGTGTCTTTTTCTAACAGGAAGGATACTGATCTTGATGAATAGCTTAAAGGTAAGATCATTCGTAAAGGTATGAATGATTAATAATGGGCATGCATAGATTTTTTTTCTAAGAGTGTAAATAAAATATATCATTCACATGAAGGGCAGGAGTTTGGCAGAATGATTCATGGTACATTTGAAAACACAAAAAGTCAAAGCTAGGGTCTCTTCTAAGCATGTCAAAGAGGGAGCCGTTTAACCATTTGAAATATTTGAGGGGATATTGGCATAGAAATCATATGTGTTATGGGGTAGAGAACTGATCTTATTTTTAAAATTATCACCAACTAAACAAAATAAATGTTTCTATTCTAGCAGCTAAAAAATAGTAGTATGACAAGGATAAACAGATAAAAGTTAAAGGCGACACTTCCATATTATGGTACTTGGAATGTATACTTCAGCTCCATGAAGATTTAATGTGTAGCCTTTCAACTAGAAGTTTCTGTGTAAAGAAAATCCCTAACCTGCAGTTGTAACATAAAGTTTGGTTATAACATGGTTAGCATTCACACCAAGAACAATGGGGCCCTATTAAATTGTTAGTAACACAAGACTGAAAAGCTGTTCTTTGTTAGAGAATTATATATATATATATTTTGCTATAGGCCGTGTGCACTTGCCAGAAGGACAGAGAGAGGCAGAGAGACAGAAAACGAGAAATCACCCCCAGGGGTGAGTTTAAGCCACTGAGCCCAGGACTTGAACCATGGTCAACTACATGGGAGTCCAGCAACATAGGCATTACACCAACTGCTGGTATTGAGAATTACTTCTAGTAGTGATAGCTTAGTTCAGTAATAAGCAGATATATAATTGGTCTTTTTTTTTTTTTTTTTTTTTTTGAGAGGTTTTCGCTATAGGGCGCGTGTGCTCACCAGACAGACAGAGAGAGACAGAAAGACAGAAAGCAGGAAATCAACCCCCAGGGGGGATGGCCATGCCGCAATCCCTTCTCCTCCATTCTCCTCTCGGGATCTTGGGCACGCACGCACATGCGCCCGGCGTGAGTTTAAGCCATCGGGTCCTGGATGCCAACCGCGGTCGACTACGTGGGAGTCCAGTGACATAGCCATTACGCTAACTGCTGGTCCCGATAATTGGTCTTTATTTATTCTCTGCCAATGACCTAGAGCTCATAATATTTTCACAATGCATACAAAATGAACTTCACAATGGTACAATAGTACACAACCTGTTCCTCCTAAGAGTCAGTACCACAGAGTTTGTGCACATCATGAAGGAAAGGGTCTTGACCTTAGAGTCAGACTGTGACTTAACTTTTCTTTTACAAGTCACAGGTGAATACAAGAGCATTGCTTTTATCTTTGTAGGTGGAATTGAGGAACTAACTTATTATCATCATAAACCAGGTAGGAGGAAATGTTGATGACTACCTGGGATCTAATTCTTATCTCTGTTTTTAGAGATAAAAATAAGAATCATCATTTGTACTCTTTCAAGAGCAAGACGTACAAGTCACTGCATTTTTCTTTAATTTATTGCCTCAATAGCCTCTAAAAGATTTTGTGAATTTTATCATTTTTCATTTGATTCCCTTCTGTGAGAACATGGATGTACATCCCAGGCTTGGGAGGAGGCACAATGACCTCTCTCTGCAGTCGTCACAGTCTTCTTCCTGTGTCCTTTGACTGCCAATGTTGCCTGCAAATCACGACTTATGTAAACAATCCAAGCATGAGGCTTCTGATGGAAGGAGATCTGACAAATACACTGACACCAACAGAAAGCACCACTTTTGAACGTGAAGGGCAAAAACTATGAATTAGCAAAGGACCATGTCATAGGTGAGACTTCACTATATCGAGGTCTTCACAGTATTTTTAGAAACGAAACAACCCCTGAGAAAATCTAAGATAAAGATATGCTATATTGACTTGAATGCAGCAGAGCCTGTCTCTCTCTAATTATTTCTTTCTCAAAATACACATTTCGAGGCTCATTCTGCTTCTGGGTGAGGGAGTACGGATATGTTTGTACATTATAAGCATAAATCTTATGAATATTTTTGGCTTCCTGGGGTGGTAGGATTTAAAATAGGTTCAGTTCTATTATGTAATACATTTTAGGATTTGGTAATCTTTGAATAAATGTGGAACATGTTGCTTATAACACATATTCAGATAGAATTCAATGGTGTGTCTCCAGAATAGAAATATTTAAATTATTGTCTGAATTTGGTAAGCTCTCTTGTAAGACACTATCACGTGTTGTACCGTGAGTTCTAACTCTGAGTTACAATGCCTCTGGGTAAATAAAAACGAAAGTTATCAGCAGACTCAAAGAATTCAGAGGTGACAGTCAAGAGGTAGCTAATTGATCAAAAGGCTATAGTATATTGCCGTTCTCCAAAGTTCCTTTTTAGGGTATATCTATTCAGAGATTTCATAAAGGCACATTTACTTTCATTCACCATATCTCAAGGAGAACATACTAGTTTGAAAGACAGATATCGTTTCTATATGGGTCAGAAATAAATAATCAAACTGTGATCTATAGGAAAATGAAATATATTCCCATCAGTCATCAATCAGGCCATTAAACACCTGTTTGAAAACTTTCTTGGAAGATTTGGTTTTTTTTATCTTGACTTCTCCAGAAGATGAGGGTGAGTGAGTCATTTTCTATTTTGACTTCCTCACCTGCTATCCTGCCATGGGAGTGAGTGAATCTAGGTGACTGTCTTCTTCATTCTGTGCAGACTGGTTGCTTAGGGATACTGTTGATTCTCTAGAGTGTCACCTATTGAGACCTTCCCTATCTCCTTTTTTCTCCATCAAGTTGACAACCAGATGACACACACACACACACACACACACACACATTTTTTTCAACTTGAGAAGAAACAGATCACTAAAGTTATAAGGCATGTGCATGTGGCATATTTATCTTGTGTTTCCCAAAGAGCCCATTCTCGAAAGTTTATCTCTGACTTTATGTCATTCGTGGTGACACTGAGGTTCTTTCATGGATTTGTATTTCCCTTTTTATAAAGTTTATTTATTTCATAACAGACAGAATGAGACAGAGCACATTACTTTTATCTTTGTAGGTAGAGTTGAAGAACTAACTTATTATCATCATAAACCAGGTAGGAAGAAATGTTGATGACTCAACAAGGTCACACACTGCAATCCTCTCCCAACAAGCCATTCAACCAGCCAGCTTTGTGGACACACACATACACTCTGGCATATGCATGTGGACCCAGGAAACTAATCCCAGTTACATTACTACTGTGACTGGGGCTGAGCCTTTTCTTTTTAGCTTCCTCTGATCACCGTTCTCTCTGTTCTTCTGCCTAACTCCCTTATTCCTCATCATCTGGAAGGCCTCAAGTTTTGCTTGGGCAAAAGAATATCTCAGGATGGTCCATAGCACAGTGGTTAATTGCTATACAGAGGAATCTGGATCCAACATAGCTGACTAAGGTTCAAATTCTGGCCCCAGAGCCTTGAAGGGCATTCAGGGTACATGTACATGTGCCTGCAGTTCTGGCAGAATAGTAAACTAGAGGAAAAAGATTGTGACATGACTGAGACCCACTGGTGTTTCACTCTTGCTCTCTCTTTCTCTGTCTCTTGGAATGCCCATATTTCTAAGCTGAGATCTCTGACTATGGAATCACTAATGGGTTGCGAATTTATAACACGGTTATTATATTCTCATTCTTCTCATTTCTCATTCTTCCTTCAACACTACATTCTAGTTTGCTTATTAGCTCTTCTTTAAGAGGCACTATCTCTGTAACTTAGTAGGTCAATAAATTGCTCACCAAATAACCAATAAAGAGACACTGATAGAACAATAATCTAAGAAATCAGTCTCTTTCTACCAGAACCTGCCCAGGTCCGGCCAACAGTACAAAATACTGTACAATAATGGGAAACTATTTTCTCTTAGAGTTGAGATTAGTACATCCATTTAGCTTTTAATTTCACTTGCTTGTTTTAAATGCATTTTGTTTGAGTGCTTTGATTCAAAATGTACACAATCTGACAAGCAGGTGTTTCAGTTAGAAAAGTGTTTACAGAACAATTCAGGTAAGGTAGTCCCAGATTGACTGGATGCGATTTTAATGGCATGATCATCCTCAAGCGTACGCTAACTCCTACTACATTTCAACGACTTATGTATGAACATTACCAAGTGCAGGGAAAGGTTTTCCTTTCAACTTAATTTTTAATAGGGACTATTTGAAATCAATAGAAGAAAAAGAAAGAAAAGAGAAAGGAAGAGAACAATAAGGAAGAAGAAGGGGAGAGTAGCATTTTAAATAATGGAATATCGCAGAAATAAATTCTAATGATACTACACTCCACTTCAGTTCCATTCTGTCTCTCTAAATCACAGGCCTCATTTGATGTCATCGGGTTCCAAGATTCTTTGAAGAAAGTTTCAAAGAACTCAAAAGGTATCACGATTCCAGAATAATTATTTATTGAAGACCAAATGTAAATAGATACATGTTCAGCATTTGAATATTGCAGAAATCATCTCCAAAATGGCCCATATGTTCTTCTAGAAAAAGCAGCAGTCCTGACAGTGAACCATGAAATATTCTGGAGGCAAATGGCAGAATGCCAGTATCTTAAGGGACAGCATTTTCCACTTTAAATAACAGGCAAAATAAAGCTTTAAAATGTTCTTGGTGGTGTAGGATTCAGTAAAGCCTTCCAAATGATGTAAGGAAAACCTTTTCTTCTTAAGACAGATGCTGAGAAGAAACAGGCAAAAATTAAGAAATGCTCTGTCAGGCAGCATAAAGAATCAATTGGTCTCTTTCTGAAATTCAGGAAATTTAATGAATCAATAGACTGTTAAAGATCAGACCACACACACTGAGAGTGATTCTTTGTAAGTACCAGATACCAGAGATAATACACAGCTCTTAGAAAGTGCTGAGTACAAGCATGTATTTTAAAAAAATAAATTGTGTTCTAGCAGAAAATGAAAACGGCTTATGTTTTTAATAGGCATCTGAAAATGAGTACATTTGGCAAGGATAAGCCAATGTTTAATTGAAAGATAAACAATGTTCAGGTAAATATCAAACTTTATTTTTTCATTTCTCATTTGATTTTTGTTATTTCTAGTTCACTTACCCTGTCTCTAAAAATGGCAAAATTTCTGTCATGAAATAATTTGGACTTAATTGACATTCCCCAAGGCAAGCAAGCTGGAAATATAGTAATTCTTTTGAAAGCAAACACTCTTTGATGACTACAAGAATCAAATATGATCAGAGATGTTTTTCTTGGTAATTTTACAAAAGTCTATTTTTTCTTTATGTGGCCTATGACACAAAAATTAAAATGTATAAAATGGTCATATAAATTGATAAATAATTAGTGGGGCAACTGAATGCCTACCAAAATTCTTTCACATTGCAATAGGAGATAAATTAGACTGAATTACTTATTTTATTATTTTATTTTAAGTAATTTAATTTCCATTAAGACATAGAATTCATCCAAGTGAAATCACAAATACCTTCGTGTGCTTTCTTTGAAAACAAACAGAATAACAGGAAAAAAGGAAAAAATGTAAAAGAAAGCAAGGAGGCTTTATTAATTTCTTAAGAAATATAATGACCTAATCTTACGGGGAAAAAATAAAAACTTAATTGTTATAAAAACTTGGTCTTAGGGTCAGCTGGTGGCAGGGCGGTTAAGGCAGCTGGATCCCACATGGCCAATTGTGTGGTTCAAGTCCCAGGCCTGGTTTGAAAATCATGCCGGGTACATATGAAAGCATGCCCAAAACCCCAAGAGGAGACTAGTGGCTTGGCCATCCCCCCTTGGGGTGCTTTCTTTTTTTTTTTGGAGAGGTCTTTGCTATAGGGTGTGTGTGCTCGCCAGAAAGACAGAGAGAGACAGAGAGACAGAAAGCGAGAAATCACCCTCGGGGGGGATGACCATGCTGCAATTTCTTCTCCTCCTTTCTCCTCTCCGGATCTTGGGCACCCACGCACCAGTGCCCGGCGTGAGTTTAAGCCACTGGATCCGGGACTCAAACTGCCATTGGCTACATGGTAGTCCAGCGACATAGCCATTATGCCAACTGCTCGTCCCTGTCTCTCTCTCTCTCGAGTATACACACACGATAACATATCTTCTCTAATTAGTTGTAAATTTAGCTATTACTACTGTTTTTTATTTTCTCAACATTACATTATTACTGTATTCATTCACTGATTATTAGCCTAATATCAAAAAACACGCAGAACATGAACAGGTTTAAATTAATTGAGTAGCATCTGCGATTATGATTTGTTATTGTAGTGGGGTTTTAGTTGTAACTAAATAATTTTAGAGAAAAGATTCTCAATAGCACTTATTATGTGTAAAGTTTAAAATTTAACACTGCATTACAATAGCATATTAATGGGGCCAGCAGGTGGCATGGTGGTTGAGGTACTGAACTCCCACATAGCTAACCATGGTTTGAGTCTCAGACCTGGAAGCTTGCTTTCTCACTCTCTGTCTTTCTCTGGTGAGTTCATGTGCTCTATAGCAAATTAAATGATAATAATAATAATAATAATAATTAATAAAATTACATAATTTTTTTAAAAAGCAATTAGTGACAATTACTCAAAAAAAGTTGCACTTTCTATAGTAGACTGGCACAGGAGCAAGATCAATGTCGTATACTCCATTAATTCTGAAAAATATTCAAATATGTCTAAATATGTACCATGGAGCATGGTGCTCAATGGTGATCAATGCCTTTTCTGAGTGTCTGAATTATGTCTGCAACCTTGGGGTTGTCTGTGTGTGCTGATTGGATTGGCCTTTGTGGGTAACAGAGCTCTTAACCCAAGGAAACCTTGACTAGCCAAATGACACTGGTACTGGTATTCTACAATACTTTTCAGTAACTCCCTTTAAGTTTCAAACACTTTCAAAGTCTTTCAAAAATATACTCATATGCTCTTATGTTAATACAGAATGTCTCCAAAACAATATTATTATTCCTGGATGTTTCATGAGCCAACACATCCCCATATCATCATTTACTATTAAGTATGCTATATATACCTGTGTTTACTGTATATTTGATCTAAGTCCCTAATGAATCAATTCACACCAAGAATTTGACTACATTGCATCTATACTCTTATTTCTTTTTACCTTGTAAGCAAAACATACAAAATGTGCATAGTTGAATGTTCTATTTGACCAAAATTTTTCTTTGCAAATTTTGATTTTATGGGATCATTGGTACAAAATACAAAACAGAAACTGAACTGGAATGGGTTTCACTAGCCCCACCATAAATGTGAAATAACTGGGCTCTAGGTTTACATTCATTGTAGATGAGGTGATAAACACTAGCCTTTTGTTTGTTTGTTATTGTTATAAAAGAAGATCAAAATTACTAACATGCATGTATGTATTTTGTCAGGAGGCCCTGTTCTAAGCCAAAGTCAATTGGTGCTAAAAAAAGTACAAAGTCTAGAATTAGAAATACAATGATCTGATATTGAGGAAACCAAAACTAATGAATCTGAGAATTTCTTCAATAATATTATTGACATAGTCCATGATTCCATTTGATATGTTTGCCTAAGACCAAGCTGCCTTTGAGGGGTCCTGCACAAGTATTTCTGCAGTCCCCTGTCTAAATAACAAAACATGATTTAAAATGCATTACAAAATTGGGTCCAGCAGGTGGCATAGTGGTTAAGTTACTGAACTCCCATGTGGTTGACACAGTTCTACTCCAGATCCAGTGACTTGAAACTCATGCTGGACTCTTATACATGTGTGCCCAGGATCCAGTGAGGAGAATGGAGGATAAGGAATTGTGGCGTGGCCAATCCCTGTGGGGGGTGATTTCTCATTTTCTGTCTCTCTGGCAAATACACACACTCTAAAAAAAAAAAAAAAAAAAGCAAAAATCTCTAAAAGAAGTGTATTACAAAATGCATGGTATAATCCAGAGTTAGATTAATGGGTAGAGATAAAGTAGTTTCATATTGGTTATTGTCCAGTGGAGGCATGTGAAGATTCTTCTTCCTAACCAGAATCCACCTCTTCCTGTTTGGGTTCAGAAATTATCTCTTCATTTTATTTATTGTCTAATTGGTATTTTTCTATATAATTTTACCTCTCAACCACATAAAAATACAGTCATGCCGTTATTACTCTTAACACTTTGGCTCTTCAGAACTGTTTATATTAAAATAATATAGTCCTGGCCAAAGCAGTTTCCTAATACTATTTTTTCAGGTACAGTTTTATTCATGACTCTGCATTGTCCAATAAAGAACTTCCAGTCACCACCAAAGGTTATAACTGCTTCTTTGGTGGTTTCTACTGATGTAGGTATTACCCAGAATATGTAAGAAAATGTGAATTATCATTCATTTACTATGTCAATTTTACCATATGAAAATTTATAGCTTAAGCATAGAATAACAAATCCTCCAAATATGTATTCTCTTCAAATCTTTAGAAAAAATCCATAGCATGAAATACCTTTCAATGTTAACATCTCTCTTCCACACACTGCCACCAAAGGGACATATTGGTGAGAGGCCTGTGAGCTGAGAAAGAGTGGTCCTGTTCACACAATGGTTTAGTCCACTTTTATTTCACTAATAACTGATTACTATAAGGTGAGTAACTTGTAAAGAGTGGAGATTTATTTGGCTCACCATTTTGGAGTTCCAAGGTCAAGGGGCCACATCTGGTAAAGACATTCTTGCTGATGAGGATCATCTACAGAGTCCAAGGATGCAGAGCATCACATGGTGACAAAGCAGCATTGTGACTGAGTCTGTGTCTTTTCAGTCTCTCTTCTTCTCCTAAAGCCATCAGGATCTAATTATAGAGGTCTCACTCTGATGACTTTATCTAATTCTAATCACCTCCCAGTGGCCCCATGAGATTATGCTTCCACCCACCTAATATCTTCACAATACAACCAGATTCCAATGCATGAGTTGTTGGGGGACTTATCCAAACCACGGCACACAACAAATGTCTATTCTTTGACCAGGAATTCTTAAAACTGTTCCAGAAAGATTGTATAGCCATGCCAATCATAGGTCAGAGGGGTCTTTGATCAGACCTGATTGGCCTTGTGTAGCAGTGGTTTAAAAAACCTTCGTAGGAGATAGGTATGCTCTCTGTCCTCTCTATCCCCAGAAATCTGCCTGACACGTACTGAAGAGCCCTCAGCGAAACATAGGGTAACTGCTATAGATGACACCTATGGGAGCACACAATGGAAAGGCCACTTTCTCTTGCACTTGCCAGCATCTGATGCTGTAGATCAGGGCAATTGTGTGGTCTGAACACAGAAAGTAAGAAACAGCACTGTGGCCCACATGCATGCATGCTCAGGCACAAGGGTCAGAAGTGGATTATCAGTAGTCCAGAGGCCTGAATCCACCTGTATCTAAAGTGAGTGAGTTTCATCTGAAATCGACATGCCAACAATGTTAGGGTAGTCCAGTGTTACGTGATTCTGTGACAGAATATTATAATATGGTCTCAGGGTGCTGGCCTGGAGAGGACACCAGTAGGTTTTATCCCCCAAGGAGGACCTGATTCCAAAGCACAGAACTTCCTAAAAGATGCAGGCCTAAAACAAAGCCTTTACTTGCTGGGACTGTGTTTTGCTCATAAGTTTCTAAACAGTTCCTAGACACAACTTCTGTTTTCCCATAGCAACAACACATGCTCCTTTCCATTTCAGAAGTAATTGTATTTCAAATGTATTTCCAAAGAGGGGGTGACACAACAATATTAGAATAGCCTTATAGGAAGGGTCTATGACTTACATTCCTGCTACAATTTGTAGAAACTAACCCAGGGTTACACACGTATAATTCAACAAATACTTTCTTGATAATAGCCACTTACCAAATGCAATTAACATGTAACTATAGAACTGCTTAACAAGAAAAGTCAAGAGCCATTGATACTGTAAAGATAACTGTTACTGAAAAATAAATTCACACAAGAGTGGTCATTCTTCATTACAAAGATTTCAATCTAAGAAAAATAATACCAAAAGCCAATTGTTTGGCTGTATAAAAGTGCTAAGTGGGGGGACCAGCAGTTAGCGTAATGGCTATGTCGCTGGACTCCCACGTAGTCGACTGCGGTTCGTGTCCCGGACCCGGTGGCTTAAAACTCACGCCGGGCGCGTGTGCATGCATGCTCAAGATCCCGAGAGGAGAACGGAGGAGAAGGAATTGTGGCATGGCCATCCCCCCAGGGGATGATTTCTCACTATCTGTCTCTCTGTCTCTCTCTGTCTGTCTGGCGAGCGCACGCGCCCTATAGCAATAACCTCTCCAAAAAAAAAAAAAGTGCTAAGTGGATTTTACAATTTCTACTTTATTTTATATCTAATTTAATATTACCATTCACTACAATTAGCACCCCTCCACAAGAATCTATTATCTTAATTTGGAGCAGCACTTGTTATATATGGTCCATACCACATTGGTTCACATCTCTATATGCATGATTGTGAGGAGCGTGTGTGTGTGTGTGTGTGTGTGTGTAGGTGGGTGTGCATTATACTATCTAGAACTCATGCATATGCATCCCAACTTCACAAATATGTAAATATGCTAATGAGCATATTTCTTATAGCATATGTAGTGCTTTTCCAGACCAAGGGGGAGATGAGCAAAGTTTCTTACAACTGATTAAAGTTTGATCTACCATTCTGTGTTGGCCTCTGAAATATTTTGAGAACCTGATGTTCAATAAAACTTCAATGAGATTCAAGATTGCTCTACATCAATACTTAAGCAATATCACATTTAAACAGAACTGTGGTAATAGATGAAATAGGCTAAGAAATTAGTGCATGCAGATCTCCCAAGGGACATACAGTATAAACAGGTCTTCATTTGCTTTCCCATGATTCTTCCCAAACCCAAATCATCCCCAATCATCACCTTCATCTACTGCAATGTAACCAAACACACTAGATTGTTAATCTCCAGAGTTGAAGGCACACATTATTCATATTTATATTCTCAGGTAAGTAGAACCTATTGGTGCTCAATAAATATTTTGGGGGCAAATAAATGAAAATCTACATTGCTTTGCCTTTTTAAACCAATCCAGTTATGTTTGAATTAACACATGACAGCTAATCACGTAATTTCCATTCCTTCACAAATTTTACCAGAAGTTATATGGCAATAATACTTACTTTGCCAAAGTTGTGAACATTATACAGGAAACCTGGTCCATGGTTACACTGCTACACAGCTCCCTTTGATCATTTTTCTCTAGGGAATCTAAGCAAAAGGATTTAAGTGACTTTTTTTTCAATTATCACTGTGGGGAAAAAAAATGAAATCATGAATCATTTTTGTTTATAAAAAATGTTACATAAAACACAACAGGAACAGAGGTTTTACTGTTTTAGAAAAAACTTAAGGAGATGAATGTGGTATATACACAGACACAAATACAAGTGAGGTGAAAGAACAAAGTGAAGGTGCAACATTTAGTTTGTGGTCAAACACTTAATGATGACAGAAGATGTTCAGCATCATCAATTATAGGTGTTTACAAAATGCTTACAAGAGACCTCAGATAATAAGACGTTCTTATAGGATTTTTAAAATTAGCATATCTTTGAAGAGCAATAAGGCATATCTTACTTTTTCATGTTTAATTTATATACGCATGTGGACTATAGAATATTAGGGCTTGCAAGCATGCTCTTGTTACACTAGAAAAAGAATCATCAAAACAAAAGGGCATTATTCAGCCCATAGTTCCAGTTCAAAACAAGATAATCTTCCATATCCTAACCATCAGGTGGATTCTGGGAGATAATTATTTTGCATACTCAGTTCAGGTTCTTGATTCCAACACCGGAGGTTACTACAGGTTTTAGGGTAGATGAGAGCCAAGATCCATAAACTTTATTGTTATGGTTGCCCATTTGACAAGATAGTGTCCCAAATGAATGGGCATTGGCCATTCAGACGGAAAACAAAAGCCTGTTTATCAGCTGGTTAATTGCACTCAAATATGAAATAAGATTCCCAGCAGTGAAGCTCTCTCACGTTTCTGTTTCTCACCCAAATTATCAACTATCTGTGAACAAGACCATTTCCAGCATCCAAGTGTTTACCACAATGAGGCACATCTGCCACAGGTGACTGCTGACCTTTCCACTTTAGTCAGCATCCTGACACCTGCAGGCCTAGGAAAGGAGGATGGAGGACCATTTCCTGGCAATCTCATCTTCCTCACATTTGTTTACCTTAACGCTGAATGTGGAAATAACCAAGTCCAGCCAGGATGCTGAAAACATCCATTTACACAATGTGAGTTTGGTAAGTGCCTTTACTTGTTCTTGTTAATTCATTTTACGAGTAATTTATATTTTTTTCCATATTTAGCAGCTGGAGAGGATAATTGATTATAAATTTTTTTTAAGTTACAGACTAGAACTTAATGTAGCCTGTTTGATATCTGCTAGGTCACCCAAGAATCACTAATCTTGTTTTACCAAATATATATTTTCATCTCTCCTCTATGGAGTTTTTGGACAAGTTAGATGATCAACAACGGGCAAACTAAAAAAAAAAAAAGAAAAAAAAAAAAAAAAGAAAGATACACCTCCCCCAACCTCCACCAGTGGAGAAGTCTTAGGTGATAATAAGTTGTACTAAAAATAGCTGCAATTTACTAAATATCTTTAATTATATTTTGTACTAAGATCCTTACTCTACACATTGCCTGTTAATGTGTGAACTCTCCAGCTTGCAGTCCCAGTGCACATGAAACAAAAGTCTCATGAAGGTAGCCTTCTAGATTGAGTTGCTGCTTACCTGGTTTTGTGGGCATCAGAATAATGACTACGTTCATGGACGCATGTAGGCCCACCATGATTTCAATAAATATTAATATCATCTCTTTCACTATGCCACTTTTACTTCACCTAATACCTGACCTTCTATTTGGCCTAGGCATTAACGAACTCTGTTAGCAGATGAAACAATGTAGAGGCTATTTCCTGTGCCTCAGAAATTAGTCATCAACTTAGAGTGCGATGACTACTCTGCACTACCGCTTCTTCCTAGTGACCACCCAGCTTCCTTTTTAGAAACACCCTCTGTTTCCTAACGTGTGTGAATTTCATGCTTTTCCCTCTCTTCTAGAAAGGTGAGGGGGTCAAATCATATTCTTCCTGGGACCAGCAGTTAGCGTAATGGCTATGTCGCTGGACTCCCACGTAGTTGACCACGGTTCGAGTCCCAGACCCGGTGGCTTAAACTCACGCCGGGCACGTGTGCGTGCGTGCCCAAGATCCTGAGAGGAGAATGGAGGAGAAGGGATTGTGGCGTGGCCATCCCCTCTGGGGGGTGATTTCTTGCTTTCTATCTCTCTGTCTCTCTCTGTCTGTCTGGTGAGCGCAAGCACCCTATCGCAAAAACTTCTCCAAAAAAAAAAAAAAAGAAATCATATTCTTCCTAAGCCACTAGTAGAAGTTTTATCTATGACCTAAATTGGTCATTTGGGCTCTTGATTCTAAGACTTTAGGATGGATTTGAGCAAGTCAAGAAAAGCCATCACCAAGATGATATTTGGTCCAGTTTACTCTAGCTCTTGGAAAGTTACTGGAGTTCCTATGTCTTCTATCCTGTTCTTCCTGAGTTCTCTTAGATCATGATCTGAAGTCTGTTTCTTGTTAATTGCGTTTCTTGTTAATTCTGTGAGTCCCCAGTCCCTACCTACCCTTGTATTCTTAAAATAAGTTCTCTTTCATTCCTGTTAACCAGAGTTGGTTTCTGTTGCTTGCAAGGTAAAAAAACATTACTGATGTACAAACTATGTAATTATAAAAAGTAATTTTTAATTCAAGATAATGTGTGATTTTGAGAGTGGAGCAGGAAGAATTCCCCAAGTGTTTAAAGAAAGAACAAATGGTGGTGGCCTCAGCTAACTGGAAAAGAATACTAGAGATAGTGACACTTAGAGAAGATGGGAACAGAGGGCTTTCACAGGTGAGTAGGATGGATGAGAACCTTTGAAGGTGGGAGAAGGGACAAATGAACTCAGAAGATGAGAAATAAATAAACTAAGATGAAATAAAGATGGTCCCAGAATGCTCTTCCTCCCACATACATTTTACTAATACCTTCTCATCTTTGGACACTGAGAGAGCATAAACACTGATAAAAAAGCATACCTGCCCCTAAGGTGTGCAAAGGTTCAAGAAAGGAGAGATACATTTGGCATGGGGTAAAAAATACTATTATCACTGCTCCAACCCTGTTCTGTGGGGAAATAGTATCTTCTCCAATGTAAATTTTTGATATTATCAAAGTACTACTTGCAGGTAGAAACAGAAAAATAATGCTAGTTTATATAAATGCATTTAAAATAGTAATGAGCAGACGTTTGCAACCTTCAAGGGTAGCACTCCATGAAAATTGTGAGAATTTCTAGCTTCAATTGATTCTCACTTTAACACTTTGAGTAAGTGTAAAAGCATTCATAAGAAAAAAGTATATAACCTATATGTGAAGGAAAACTTAATTTTACCATTGTGGTTACTTTATATACTTCTCTGAAAAACCCTTACTCATATGTCTGCTTTTTCCTAACAGGTTTTAGCCAGACTTTTTATTATTTTTCTCTCTTCAGGGCACAGGTAAAGCAAAGACGATTGCTGCCATCTATCTTAATGTTAATATAGCTTATATCTTCTTTCTATATCTATGGCTATACTATTGTTATTTCAAATTCCTCAAGGGGGACCAACAGATGATGTAATGGTTACATCAGTGGACTCCCAGGTAGTTGACCACGGTTCAAGTCCCAGACCTGGCAACTTAAAACTCACATCGGGAACATATGCATGCGTGCCCCAAATCCAGAAAGGAGAATGGAAGAGAAGGGATTTCAGCATAGCCATCCTCCCTGGGGAATGATTTCTCATTTTCTGTCTCTCTGTCTATCTGGTGAGGGCACAAACCCTATAGCAAAATTCCCTCCCCAAAAAATAATAAAATAAAATCCTCTAGATATAAAGAGTAATGTGCTACTTCATAATGGAACAGAGGAACATGGGTAGCAAACGGTCCTATTGGGCAGAGTGGAATAACTTCCCCATCTGATGAAGTTAATGAGATGTACTTGGTTAACCAATTTATTAGTAGTATGAAGTGCAGATACCCACATAGACTACCCATGCACAAGCCAAAGTATGCTGATCAGAATTACTGTTCCATTTCACCTTCACTAAGAACAATGGTCAGTGGTGATGATGTTTTTCATAGTTGCAATTAAGCAGTGATGGCCTTCTAGATAAAACATCATTTGTTGAATCAATCTTTTACAATCCACATTTATGTTGATTCCATTTTAATTATGTGGATGATCTGATTATTTATTTTGGGTGAATTCCAAGCGGTAGAATTGCTAGCATACACACATTTTCAAAGCTTTCAACCTGTAGGGTTTGTGTTCATTTTTTTGATCAGAAAAATTGTACTAGTTTATTTTGCAACCAGCTCTGAGTAAATCACTGCTACATTGTCTTTTGAACTTAAATCTAAAAGCCTAGGGAGAGGAAAAACAAGGGTGGGTCGTTTTAGTTGGCTTATTAATGTCTAATTTGAATTTCCATTCTCAGTCAGAAAAGTAACAAAAAAAAGTTTAAGTTGTGAGATTTTCAAATCCTTCTTTCTCTATTTCTCAATACTTATCCAAAATACCACCTCTTCTTCATATTTAAAATGACAGTAGTAGAGGATAAACTTTCCTAAAACATCAACACAAAATTTTATTTATCACAGTGAGTTTCTTCACTCAGTATGTCTGTTTCTCTATCTATCATCTGTCCACCCACCCATCCATTCATCCCTTCACCCATCTATCTACTCAAAGGCAAAGTTAGGGTCTGGACATTTTCTACCAATATTTACCATCATATCTATGTTTCAGCTCATTTTATTCTTCTCCCAGCAACTTCTTTCTCCCCTCTCTGATCTATTCTGAATCTCTCTTTCTTCAATAGAAAGGACAAGCCCAACTTCCGTTATCTGCCTCCCTGTCTACTTAGCTCACTGTACTCATTTATTCCACTCCTTAGCCCTGACACTGCATCATTATAACCTAGAGGATAAATAATGGTTAAAATACATTTATATTAAAGATGAACTGCTTTCAGAAGGAAAGCATTTATCACTCACTATTTAAGAATGGCAATGGACAGAGGGTCTTATTCTTTCTCCTGACCTTGTTTTTTGTGATATATTAAAAAAAAAAAAAAGATTTGTCTTCATAGATATAACTAGCTTACAAAATAATTTTCCTATTCAGAATATATATAAATCTTCTGTCACTTCATGATGATGGTTATCTACTTAGATTTCTGTATGTTAAGACAGCAAACACAGAGTTTTTCTTTGAACTCTTACTGGAAGTTGTCAAGTTAGGACTGACCCATAGGTCATTATTTTTCAAAATAATTGGAATTCTCTCAACTGTATTGAGGGTATCTTGTTAAATATAAATGAAATGTAGAATTATATATTTTCATTTCGAAAGTCTCTGGTATGAAGCAGTTACTAATACCAACATAACAAGACTTCCACAAATAAACCTTTGGTTTAAAATAGTAATTATTCTATTATAGTTCAAACTTTTCATTTAATCACTCAGTGGCGAATTCAATTTTTGACCATTTGGGTGCCTCTTCCCTCCAAAACAGAAAATGTCTCATAAAAATCTATGTGCATATATTTTATAATATTTGTTAAAAGTTGAAAGTTAGCCTCTTGTTCCTCTTAAATATTTTTGTTATTTTACTGTCCTAAATGACTTCCATATTCACATATATCTAATAGCCCAAAATAATACTGAATTGTAATCTTGAATTTTAAAACAATCTTATTTTTGACTTTCAAGTTTAATTGGTATAAAACTTGATGTAAATTATGACAGAGAGATTTTTCAGATTATTATTTTCCCTAGGAGTTTTTTTTTATGAGGACCTTCATATGTATGTAATAGAAATATTATTACTACAAATAAGGACTAGATACAAATATTTTCAGGTGCTGAACATAATAATTTCTGCTTGAGTTTATAAAATAAATGCTGAGATGTTACAGTTTAAATTATACCTACTGTAGGTGTGAAAAAAAAAACCCTGAATCTGGCAATCTCATCCATATTTTTGTGTGAAAGTAAATTTTATATGTAGCCGAGGAAAGTTCTCATATGATCAGTTTGTCAAATAACTTTTTAAAGACTGAGTTGAAGTCTAAGATAATTGCTTTCCCTCAAGTACTTTTAATTTCCACTTTAGAAGTAAAGCAAATTGTTGTCCCTATTTAATGGTACAATATATCACATGTTCATCATTTCAAGATTTTTTTTTTCTTTAATAGCAGGGAAAGAAAAAAAGATGTAATCAGGAAATTAACTTCCTCCTGCTTTTTTTGTTCTATTTCAATTGTGCGCTCTCCCTTCTTTCTTTATTTCTCTAAAAAGATTTTAAATGTTCAGTAACACCTGCAGGGGCAGTAACTTGTCCTTAATGGGACCATGTGAGTACTTGGAGTGACAAAGACCCCTGTCTTTACACTCCTACTTACCTCCGGGTTATGACTGGCATCAGAAGGTTTGCCACAATGAACTGCCTCGCGCCCGCTATGACAAGACTTAGAAACTTGGGGCTCTGAGTAGTGGTATCTCTTACCCAGCCCAATAGAACTAAGAATAGAATCTTTGTCCTTCCACTACAGATGCTCAACAGACTGGAGTGTGCCAGTAATTCGAGAAGAGTCCAGACTGATTTTAATTACAAATGTCTCCATCAGCCCAAGTTTGCTATCTCTCTGTACCTGAAGTTCAGGCAACAGACAACTTAATATCCATTATTTAACCATCAGAACCTTTCCTGCTTCAGCACTCTCTACCTTTCTCTCGAAAACCTGTAGTTTTGTAGGGATTTATAACTGCTAGTGCCTGAAGTCAAGTTTCAGTTCTAGCAAATGTGGAGTAGAGGCGACTTTAAAACAAGCTGATCAGACATTGAAACAACAAAGACAGAAGGATTAAGGCAGTCTGCAAAAGATGAAAGTATAAAGAAATCTTGGGGGGAAAGAGCTTGAGAGAAGCCTTTTAAAAACCAAACAGAAAAACTCTCATCAGTTGGTTCTTACTCCTTTTTATAAATTTTAGCAACATGTGTGAGGAGTTTTAAATTTCAAGTCAGATCTCCCATTGAAAAAAAAGAGAAGAGAGAGAGAGAATGAGGAGACAAACTAGTTCATAATCCTTCACAGTTTTCCCCCCAAAGTTATTTAGCATTGTTGTCATTTGATAATTGGAGAGCATTGTCTAGGAGAAATATACAGAACTGGAAAGAAACCCATGTGGAATTACTTAGCTGCTTCTCCTATATTGAATTTGTCTGTACATTCATAGAGAGCATTCATAGAGAACTTATGACATATTTCCTTGTTATGTATACACTTTTTTTTTGTTCAACAATGCCAAAAAGTGATAACTTGGAGACTGAGAATTGTACTGACAGTCACCTGTCATTCATTGTCCTTTCTTCTGACAACCTCAGGCATTCAGGCATGGATTTATGGGTTTTTCCTCCCTTTCGCTTTATTTTTAAAGGAGTTGGGGGATGGGGAAAAATATCAGAGAATTCAGTCTTGAATAGACTTTTGTTTTGCTCTTTCTTTTACCTCTTGACTGTGTCAAATGCAGTGTGTCTCTCATGCAGTTTCTCTCTTTAGAGAGCCTTGGCTGGGCCAGCTAGTTAGTATTCAGAGACAAGGCAAAGAGGATAAAATTCTTCTCTCTGCTTGCTGAGACTGCAAATAAGCAATTAGACTAAAAGCTATGTATTGGAGAAAGAAGGCCATTGCAAACATCATTGTTGACTGGAATCTGCCAATATAACTTTAAAATTGTAAAAACTTCAAGGCTGGGAGAAATAGTCACTTAGAGGCACATAAGTTGGTGAAGACAGTAAGTCAGTATTTCTTACAGACATTTCTGCTGTGTAATGTACTCTGTGAACTGCAAGATTTTCCATTTAATCGTGTTTACTTATTGTAATGAGAAACAAATGGGTGAAATTAGCGATGGCGATAGAAAATTCAACCTTTCATTGTATTGCATGTTATGAAAACATTTTCAAGATTGGCATGTCACTCCCATTTTCATTTGAGCTCACTTTAAAGGCTTGTAATGGAGGGCTGGAGGTTACAAACTCTTTTCTGCCTGACCAAGCAATATCATGGAACTCTGCAGCATAGTTACACAAGAGGATTAAAACAATGTATGTTAGCCATTTTCTGGTTATCAGTGACGGTATATGAGTTAGTTCTTGAAACTCCTCTTCCTCCCTTCTACAATAGAGAGAATTTTATGCTGAGTTCTAGCAATGGATGCATTTCCCTTGTGATACTCAAATACATTTATTCTGTTAGTGAAGCTGGGATTACCTAATTCCATTTCATGATAGATCAATCTCCAGTGAGCCTTCAAGACTGCCCAATCAATGGGAGGTCACGGTAGACAATTTTTATTTGATATCCATCCCTTTCCTTTTTCTACCCCCATCCTCCCAAACCATGTTTCCCCAAAGTTGAGAAATGCTAGCCTGATGAATTTATTTTTACATATTCTAAGCCAGGAAAAAGAAAGGAATCTGGATTATTGACATTCTTTACCGGAACTACAGTAGACTAGAGTTAGCAGAAAAAACTGCTAATCATCACAGTTTTCGTGTTGGAAGCAATTTGCCTATAATTAGTAAGTTGATAAATACCAACAAAATGGGTGCTAAAACGAACAACTCTTGTGCTGAGAGACATTTGACTCTACATTACACTTTGCATTTTTATACATGCAGCATTACATTTTGTTACAAAGAGCGACAACTTTAGTGGCAGCTGAAGCACTCTAATCTGTCTTCCGAAGAAAAGCAGACATACATCTTAATATAACAACTTCTTTTATAAAACATATCAGTTTTTTCAAGGAGTAAGCAAAGCAATGCATGGATAAGAAAAGAAGTTGGTCTTTTATTTATATTATATGAAATGGTAGCAGAGGATAGAAGACTTGCTTTGCTAGATAATGAAATGCCAGAGCATTATGATTAAATGCTATGAGTGACTTAGGGTGTCTTCTTCATGACAATACCAAATTCACATTGGTTTATAGATGCTTGTGTTCTACATTTTATATAAATTGGCTACTCTACTAAATATTTCAGCTCCATATAAAATAATTTTGTTTCCAATCAACAAGGAAATGAGTCTGCTGGATTAAAAGGTGAAACAAATGTTTAATTCAAAAAAATAAAATAGAGTATTTTTTATTTTTGAAATCAAACACATTTATATATTGAAATATTTTATAAGCACTTCCTTTTAAGGGTCTAAATCGCAGTAATTGACTTATATATAATAAAGGCATATGATGGCTTTATCAGTGGTATGCTGAAATTCTGGCTTTTTCATATTTATCAGAAAATATATTATCAATCTATATGATATAAATTTAATACCTGACCTAGTAGAACAAAAAGTGGCTATTGTAAGAAAAAAAAAAATTGTATGCACAGAGTTCTTGGTATGAATGTGGTTGGGAAAATATCACATCTTTCAAGTACTTTTTATAATGGTAACTGTTGTTTAAAGACATCATTTTAAGAGTATCCTTATCTACAACAACTTTATAGGTAACTTGATTAGCTCATGTGGGTATCAGAGAACTTGAAGGTTCTTCTTACTACAGACCGTATGGTAAATGGAGTGAGTAGTTCTTATAAAGTTTCTTTTAATATATACTTTTAATATATTTTAAAATATTTTATTTTTTTCCCATTAGACTGTACACATTTGGTATTCCCAAGTACTGAATAAGGCAGGAAGAAATGACCACAAAGTAAATGATGTTTTTCTTCCTTTCTTCAGAATATTCTACAGGGGGTGGTAAAATATTTAAGACATTTCTGAGTCATGTAATCTATCTCAAATATGTCAGAAGAAGAAGAGTCTGTAACTCATTATTTTTTCTGCAAAAATCAACATTAAAGAGAATATTTTAAAGAACCAAGTAGCTTTGTTTTCACCTACAGTTCAAATTGATAATTTTATACTATAAGAATTTTTGCTTATTTGAGATATATCTTCAATCAGTAATAGATTTATTATTATGAAATAAAAAGGCAAAAAAAAATTTTTGAGCAGTTTTGGCTATAGGGCGTATGTGCTCGCCAGAAAGACAGAGAGAGACAGAGAGAAAGAAAGTGAGAAATCACCCCCCAAGGGGTGTTGGCCATGCCGCAATCCCTTCTCCTCCATTCTCCTCTTGAGATCTTGGGCACACACGCACACACGCCTGGCATGAGTTTAAGTCACCAGGTCCAGGGCTCAAACTATGGTCGACTACATGGAAGTCCACCGACATAGCCATTATGCCAACTTCTGGTCCCAAAGAGGCAAAAATTTTGACAAAATATATGTTGTCGTTATTTGTGAAGTATATATTCCCTTCATTTATGATGATGACAAGTATTACTCATCCTGGATGAAACTTGGCCTTAATTCACTGGGTATATATGCTTTTACAGATAATTTGTAAGATGGTATCAAAATTCATTTCGTACATGCAAATTCTTTCTAGTATACTAATTAACAAAACAATGTAAGCACTTCACGTTTAAATTAAATTTTGTAACTCCTTTGGAAAAACTCTTTCTCAAACCTGTTTTCCAAGATCAAGAACAATGCATTTACAGAGAATGTGAGATTAAAGCGTGAAGCTATGCACGTTGAATTCGGTCAATTTTGTTGCCATTTTTTCCATCAATATCACTTAATTTATTGTAGATCTTTCTCTTTCCATGTATAACTCCATTTGCGAGAGCATCATTTTGCCAGTGCCACATCACCTTTCTCCATGGAGTATTTCTAACTCAAAGTTGTCCGTAGTGAGCTGCATGAGCCTCTTTGCGCTTGGTTTATTCCCAACCTCTTTTTGCCATTCAGAAACAATGCTGACGCATGCATGAAATGACAAATAGCATTAGTGCAATAAAGGAGTTAAACCAAACCCAAAGCACAGTCATATATTAAATTGTTTTTTTAAAAAAATACTGACCTAAGCACCTCTATAAGGAGGTCTAAGTAAAATCTGAAGAAGAAAAAAAGACATTTGGAAGTGAGATGTGCTTTCTTTGTAGTCTACGTAATTGCTGATTTGCCATCATATTTGCTGGAGATGCCTTTGTCAGATATTATTCATGTCTTTGTGTTAAAGGAGGGGTTTGGAAGCTTTTTTCTCCATCTGGGCAACTGCTGTCAAGGCACAGACCAAGCCTCCCAGAGCTACAATGATGTGTCCAAAAGCTTTTGGTAAAAAATCATTTTAAGCAGCCCCTCATTTCTACTCACCAGATCATTACATGTATTTTACCAACAGAAGAATTCTAATATTTCAACAGCAGCTTCAAACACCAGATCTATAAGTTAGTGACTATTTTTCATTAAGATCTAGTATTGAACAAGTCTTGCACACTTTCATACAGAATGAAATCTAATGCAACTGTTTTGCCATCCTCTTTGATAAGTGGTGATTTTCTAGAATTTGATGATTTATAAGGCTATTGTAAAAATAGTTGGCATTCCTAGGTAGATGCTCCTGAACATGTAGTCAATCTGTACAGAGTAAGATGAAGCAAAAAGTATTGTATTTTCTGTTCCTTTACTTCTTCCTGAGAAGTTAAGTAAAGTCTATGGTCACACTTTTCATATCAGCAACCAAAAATAGGAAAAGAAATAGTCGTACAATAATAGAACTATTTTCTGCACAGATTCAGCTATGTGGAAAACTAGTCAATTAGGCCCCACAGTTACTTTTAATGAGGGTTGTTGTGGAATAAGTGGAAACATCTGTTACCCATGAACCACCACAGTGGCTACATAAGAAAAACAATTCTCTACTCTATTGATTGGGACTGGTCTTTATGGAATATTCTTATTAGTATGCTTAGAACAACCATGCAAATCTCTAAGCCAAATTAATTATTCTTGGCATTCCCAAGAGACAATCCTACAGTCATTTTTTTACCAAAGACAAGGAGATGGGAAACCTTTTCTCTGTACCTGTTTTATTATGGTTAGCAATGCCTAATTGTCCTACTGCATATGGCCCTATTTTACCAGCTACAGTCTGAATTCATTCCCATCTTCTCCTTAAAAGTTTGAAACCCCCTAGTGACAGGAATATTAATGTGCCAACACTGTCATATCTATTTCAGCTCATACATATGCAATGTCTTTGTTTTCAAAGATTTATGTCAGACTTTGCTGAAGTGAGGTATTCTACCATTTTAGATAATAGCATGCCAAAGTGATGTTATCAGCCACATTCAGCATTCACTCAAGCAAACGGGAGGAGCATCCATTCCTTCATGGCTTAAACTCATAGAAACTGCTATTTATCCTTATTTGATGAGAAAATCTTTCAGGGGGAAATGGTGTATTTTTAGAAGAAGATTATGGCCATCCTGTGGATTATCTTTTAATTAAGAATGGATGATTTGTGCCCACTCTGCTGTAGCAAACGTCTTGCTGCTAATGAAGTTTAAAAAGACTTACTTTATTTAATTACAGCTAATCACCAGGGTAAAATGTGGAATTTTCTTTGATCCTACATGTATTGTGGTAATCCCTGTGGCAGATAGCATCTCCTCAAAATGTTTGGAGTTTTCCAGCTGGCCATGTCTTGGCAAAAGGTAGAACCACCTTACACTGAAGAATCCCTTTCATTCCCTCTGTAGTTGCCTACCCTGGCATAAAAATTACACCAAATTTTCTTACAAGTTGAGATGACTCTTTAGACTGAGTATGTCGAATATTCAGATATTTAAATCTTTTGCTTTGTTCAGCATCCTCAGCAGGGCTCTTTTCCCATATCCATTGACTCAGTTCAACCAACAGTACTGGACAATATCCATGTGCCAGTCCAGTTCTGGGTACTGGGAATAGAACCATGAAGAGACCATACTAGACTCACTAGAAGCCAACCTTTAGAGATAAACTGTACTTATATTCTGTAGTACTGAGTGCATGTGCATTTAAATTAGTAAATGTGCTTTAAAACTAGGAATTTGTTTTTAAATCATCAGTTTACAATTGCTTTGCCTACTTGATCTTTGTATGATAAAGCAGGGTTATCGTTTTAATTTTGTTGCTGTTCTCTTTCCTTTGGAAAGCTCGATATATTAGATTCCATTTTCTGGCGTTTTTCCCCCTGATTTTCAAAGAATATTATTTTGAAAATATATATGAAGTCAGTTTCATTATAGGTGATATCCAGCTATGGTTTTTTATCATTATAAACACCAGACTTAACCGTGTCCACCCAAAGTAGAGTGTAGTACTTTGGTATGCTTTCTAATATTTACTCTTTCGATGTAAATTATATATTATTTTCTGCTGTCAAAGCCTATTCCCAAAATTAAGTAGTATGTTTTATGTTTTTAACCTCAGAGATCATCTTGTTCTTTCAAAAACTTACCTTCTTTCTCTTTTTACTAGTTTCATTCTTCAATCTTCAGTCCATGTAATTCACATGGCTTATTCCAAATAAATGCCCCAAAGGACAAGGTTCTGCTGGCGTCTTCAGGGAGAAAACAGAAACTGCTGCTGGAGGGCAGATGGAATGGGCAGCAGAGCCTGTGCTAGGCAGAAGAGGGCACCCCTGGCTGACGGACTGCACCCCCACTGCTAACACCATGCAAAGATGGAATCAAGCCAGCATCTGAAAAGAGGTGATGGGCTGGGTCTTTCTCTCCCTCTTTATTTAGGGGAAAAAAAAATTATTGGTAAATAAGTATGTCTAAAATAACTAATGTAAATGAAGGAAATATGTGTCATAGTATACCTTTGTATAATTTTATAATTGACTATTTTCAAGAACATAGTCAAAATCCATCAGTCCCTCCAAAAGAATTCTCACCAAAGAAGAGGGCAGTTATTGAAAGACAAATTATTCTCAAAAAACTTTATAATCTGCGAAATGTGACTCTGACTATATGATATCTATATAATATCTAGAAGAAAAAGTAGTCTAAGCAGAACTATCTGCTTCACATCTTCAAATTGGTTTTACTTTGTTTAACAAATTGGAGTTCCTATGAGTCTTGGTTTGCCAGGGCTTAAGCAGATTTAAAGTAGGTTTGTTGTCAAATCAGTGTAGGGTCTCTATCTCACACCTAGGGTTCCATTATCACACAATATGAGAACTCTCTTCCCACCACCTGCTTAAACACATCCCTCCCCAGCGTATTTCACACTGCCCACACCCATGTAGTAATGTATATGCCACTTTACCCAGAACTCTCCGTAGCCTAGTACTAAGAATTTAGACTTACAGAGTGAATGAGGTTGGAGGAAGTTCTTCCAAAGTGCAATTTATGTGTCTTTTTTTAAAAAAATTAAACCTTATAAAGCAGGAGAAGCAAAACAGAATCTGTGGTTAGTTCCTGTAATATGTTAAACATCTGCAGTTTTGTCTCTCCATTGGGATGCAGGGTTGTGCTGAAGTCACATCCTGATAACATCTGCACATTACTGATAGCTTCTGCTTTATTCTGTATGGTCTGCTGATGAGAGATTCTTTAACATCCCTTCAGTCATCAAGACCCCAGTTGAATTCCTTTGCTTGTGACAGCCTTAAAGGTGGTTTCATTTACATTTGCTAAAATGTCACAATACAGGAAGATATTTTCAGTTTGATGTTTCATCCCTTCCTTTTTTTATCCGGATGCTAGTTTTAGCTTTTCAAATGAATGTCGAACTCAAAATAGATTTTCCATGAAATATATTTTGTCTGATTTTTGAAACACCATGTCTGCAGCAGAAGACTTTTTTTTTTTTTTTCAAAAAAAAGTTTTCAGCATGGATTGGCACCTCCGCTCCTGCTTACATTGCTACAATACCATGAAAGGGCTAGCTTGTTTAACACCCAGTAACACAGAATGTGCGGACTACTTTAAAGGTCAGGTATTGACAGGATTTGAGCTGCTTTTGCTTCCCTAATGACCCCAATTACATCAGAGCTGAGTAAATGGCCAATAAGCAGTGGTACTAACATACATAGGGGGAAGAAGTGTTTATTTTGCATCTCCAAGACAATTGGCAATTCTTTTTCCCATTCCAAAAAGGCTTAAAAAATAGAAAACAATATAGGATATTGCTGTGAGTATTCTTAGGATATCTGAAAGGATTATTTATATTGCCGAATACATATTTTTGGATGTAGCAAGCCCGTGGTCAACAGCAATATGTATGAAAATTTTAAATTTTTTTAAAGAATTATTTTATTTAACTTTATTCATTTATTTTAATTTGACCAGAGAGGGCAGAGCAAGCGAGAGAGAGAGAGAGAGAAAATGAGAAGGCAAATCACCAGATCTGAACTAGAATCGTGGTTGGCCATGTGGGAGTCCAGCTCCCTTAACCACCAGGACTCCGGCCAGCCCTTGTAAGGAAACTTTAAAGAGTCTTCCTAACAGTAAATTTTGTAAACCTTAATTTGTTCTGAGGGCTAATTTTCTTAACCAATTTAGTGAACATTTTTCTTTACTCACTTGAGATTCATAGAATTGAATAAAATGTTAAATTCTTTTTAGAAGTTGAAATCGTAAGGCATTTTTTTTTTGCATTTTAAAATATTTGCAGATAGTTTTACATGTTATAGTGACTTCTAATGTATTCTGTTTTATACATTTTTAAAAAACTTCATTGACACTTATTTTTTTTTTATCTATTGTATTGCCTATCTTGGTTAACATCCCATGTATACTTGAAAAGAATGTATATTCTGTGGTGATGGGTGGAATGTTTTTAAATATTATTTGGGCCAAGTGTGTTGACAATACAGTTCATATTTTCTATATCTTCATTATATATATATATATATATATATATATATATATATATATATACACACACACACACATATTGAGAGGTTTTTGCTATAGGGTGTGTGCGCTGGCCAGAAAGACAGAGAGATAGAAAGCAAGAAATCACCCCCCAGGGGGTGGATGGCCACACCACAATCCCTTCTCCTCCATTCTCCTCTCGGGATCTTGGGCACGCACGCACACGCGCCCAGCGTGAGTTTAAGCTGCTAGGTCCGGACGCGAACCGCGGTCGACTATGTGGGAGTCCAGCAACATAGCCATTGCGCTAACTGCTGGTCCCTTCATTATATTTTTTTGATCTAGATGTTCTATCAATTATTAAAAGTGTGGTGTGGTGTTAAAAATATCCCACTATGATTGTGGATTGGATTATGTCTTCTGAATTGCTTTATGAATTTTGAACCTCCCTTATTACGCACATATATATTTAGGATATGTCTTCCTAATGAGTTGACCATTTATCATTATGAAATGTTCTCTTTATTTTTGCCATTACTCCTTGTCTTCAGTTTATTTTGTCTGTTATTAATATACCCAAACAAGATAGGAAATACAGGTTTGTGGGTAGGAAGACTTGGGTTTTGTTTGTTTTTTAACCATAAAGGGCATGTGCCTGCCAGAGACACACACGCACAGAAAGAGAGAGAGGTAGAAAGAGAGAGAGAAAGTGAAAAAGCATTCCCCACGGGGATGACCAGGTCACAATCCCTTCTTCTCTCAGAATTTTGGGCAGGCACATATACGTGTTTTTTTGAAGCTGCTGGATTGGAGACTCACACCACACAATCAACCATGTGGAATCCAGTTGCCTTAACCACCATACCACCTGGCTGGCCCAAGAAATACACACTGATTTTTTTAAAGTGTCTGGCTACACTTGTGAGTCAAATATTTAGAAAAAGGACATCAATTTACTTCTTGTCTTGCATTTCCATAAATATAGACCACAATGGGGAGCTTCATATGTAAACCATAGCATTATGAGACAGGAGCAACTAAGGAAGGAGAAATTAAACAAAATGAAAAAAAATAAGAAATGTGATGAAAAATAAATCATAATTATCTTTATTACTTAGAAAATTCATATTTGTAATCATTATTATAGTATTTTAATACTGAAATTTCAAACTCAATTATGAGCTATGGTGGGTTGAAAACTATCCCACTCAAAACTTATGTCCTTCCAGAATCTTGGAATGTTACGTTATTTAGAAGCGGAGTTTTTGCCTAAGTAATTAACTTAAAATGAAATGATATTGGGTGAGGATGAGTCCTAAATCCAATAACTGATTTCTTTATAAAAAGAAGACAGACACATAAAAACACAAACAGAAAAGGTAGTCATGCGAAGAGAGAGACAGACTAAAGTGATGTTGCTGTAAACTAGGAAACATGAAGGATTTCTGGGGTCTGCCAGATGCCAAGAGAGAGGAAAGAAAGAATTCTTCCCAAGAAACTGCAGAAGAAGTATGGCTCTGTCACCACCTTGATTCCGGACATCTAGCCTTCAGAAGTATGAAGAATAAATATTGTTGTTATAAGCCACCTAGTTTGTCATAATTTGTTATTGCAGCCCTATGTGGTCTTTAAAAACTAGCAAGGTTATTAGAATTAACAAACATCTATCCTATTAGTCAGCTTGGTCTGCTGAAAATCGTAAACTAGACGACTTAAATCAAAGGAACTCATATCTCAAAGTTCTGGTAATGGGTAAGTTTGAGATCAAGATCAAATCAAGTTAGTTTCCCGTTGGAGGCTATATTCCTGGCTTGCACGTGATCAGTTATTTCTCCTGAGGGTAATGGATGGCAAATAACAAACATTTTGTGCAAGCTACATATTCCATATCAAAATATCTTGAGATATGAGAAGCCAGTACTTAAATGTTCAATAAGCATAAGCTTTTGTTTTTTTTCAATTTATTTTTTTCTTTAAAAGAGAGTGTGCTACCAAATTTAAAAGTGTTATGTATTAGGTTATCAGGAAAGTCATGATGTATTTTTCTATGCAAAAAATGTGTCATGACTTTCCAAACAATCCAATATATTTATACCATACAAAAATACCAAAGTCATTCTAGCAAGAGTGCATAAATTATTCTAGATTATGTCTGGACAGCTCAGTCTTTATGGCCTGCCTATGTTTCATGTACACTCAACATATAATGTCCCATGTTTCCCATTGACTCCACTGATAACTTTCTGCATCTCACAGGCCACTCTGTGGATTCTGGTACATCACACTAGTATACCAAGTGTCATGAGAAGCATCAGGGTAAAATACTCCTCCCATTACCCCCTGCTACTGCACAAAGTTAGTTGTCCTTGGGTAAAAGGAGAGTTCAGTCACACTGTGTCTGCAAAAAGTTTAGAAAATGGAAATGGGTTATTACTAGCCATAGTGTTTCTTAATTTTTTAAAGTTTATTTATTTTTCCCATAGGACTAGAAAGAGAGTGAGAGAGAGAGAGAGAGAGAGAGACTAGTACCTTAGACAGAATCTCATCAAGCTACCATTTCTCTCCCATCCCTCAGCCTTCCAGTCACTGATGATTATTGGATGCACATGCACCTGACATGTTTCAGTCTTCCATGTGGCTTCAACATTGCAGATCTGCACTGTTGGTGCCACTGCAACTGAGACAATATATCCTTTGTTTTAACACGTTAGAGTGAGAATTCTGTTCACCATACAAACACTCATACACTAGTTGATGAACCCATGGAAGAAACTCGGAGGACAAAAACAGAAAGTGGAGTTCTCCTTGACTTACCCAAGACTACATTAATTCAACTATTAATGAATACTGCTCCATTAAAAATAGAACATTGGAAACAAATCAGAAACCTTACAGGATGCTGGGCTGGTAAAAATAAATTGGAAGTATTTGTTTCAGGAAAACTAGGATATAAGATCACCATAGTACTGTCTTACTCCAATAGCCAAAGTATTGATTTGACCTTTGAATTTACACATCATTTTCAGACTATGTATGGAAACACATTTAGTATGTGATATTACTAGCAGTTCTTTTCAGTTTATTTATCTGACAGAAACAGAGACACAGTGCTCCCATCAGGGTCTTGATGCCACAACCTACTCCTAGTTTTATCCAGCCCTGCATTACAGGCACACACATGCCCAACATACTCAGGGAGATCTCTGCACATGAGCTCGGAACATTCCAGTGTACATCAGCCTCACAGAGCATCACATTTTATTGCTGTGGCACTGTCTTGCCTCTACTGGCTTTTTTCAGATTACAATTTTCTATTCTAATTTCCAAGATGCCCTTTTCATACCCTAGTATTTTTCCTTCTAATGAGAATAATTTGCCAATGTTCACAGTTTTTGCTATGTATTCCAAGCTACTTTGCTATGTACTCATTTTTACATGCTAAAGAGATAGGATAGCAAAGGAGATACAAATTGTAAAGATGATTTCAGTTTGAACACATGAAACTTGAGACGTCTAAACAACATGCATAGGAAAATTGTTAATAAATTGGATATATAGATCTAGCGCTCAGGAGAGAGCTCTGGGCTGAAAATACTTATCTGGGAATTGTCAGCTTATAAGAAGTTATTGTAAACATGGGTGTAAGCAGTATATTTGCAAGGAGAATGAATATAGTGAGGACTCAAGTGTAGAACACTGAGAAATAATATATATTTATATACATAGCTGAAGGCCCTGTTACTGCAGGATCCATGTGAAGGTAACTATTCAAAGAGCAACAACTAGATATTCAGTCATGGTACTTGCTATGGTTTCAATGTGGCCCCAAAAGTTTATGTGTGAAATTTGGTGAATCATTGTGACAGTATTCTAAGGGTAGATGTTTAATCCAATTATGGCATTGAAAGGTAGAGCCCTTGGGAAGTGATCGGGACTGGATGAGACAATCTAGAGAAAGTCCCCAAAATTGACTCCTGGCAGCTTTTTAAGTAGAGAGATGTGGGGCTCAGCAGGTGGCATGGTAGTTAAGGCACTGGACTCCCACATGGCCTACCACAGTTCGAGTTCCAGACCCCACACCTTGAAACTCATTCTGGGCAAATGTGCATGTGTGCCAAAAATCCCAAGAGGAGAATAGAAAAGAGGAGATTGAGGAATGGCTATACCCCCTGGGGATTTCTCACTTTCTCTCTGTCTCTCTCTGTGTCTCTGGTGAGCACATGTACCCTATAGCAAAATTCTCTCTCTCTCTCTCAAAAAAAAAAAAAAAAAAAAATAAAGAGAGGCATGGCCCAACCAGTGGTGTGGTGGCTAAGGTAACTGGATCCCACATGGATGACTGCATGATTCATGTTCCAGATCTGGTAGCTTGAAAAACACTCTGGACAGGGACCAGCAGTTAGCGTAATGGCTATGTTGCTGGACTCCCACGTAGTCGACCGCGGTTCGAGTCCCAGACCCGGCGGCTTAAACTCATGCCGGGCGCGTGTGCGTGCGTGCCCAAGATCCCGAGAGGAGAATGGAGGAGAAGGGATTGCGGCATGGCCATCCCCCCTGGGGGGTGATTTCCTGCTTTCTATCTCTCTGTCTCTCTCTGTCTGCCTGGCGAGCGCACGCGCCCTATAGCAAAAACCTCTCCAAAAAAAGAAAAAAAAAAAAACACTCTGGACACATATGTGTGCATGTCCAGTGTCCTGAGATGAGAATTTCCATTCCCCTTGCGGGGAGGTGCTTTCTCACTTTCTCTCTCTCTTTGTCTTTCTGGTGAGTGCATGCACCCTATAGTAAGTCAGAAGAATAAAGAGGAGGAGGAGGAGGAGGGGAAGCAGGAAAAGAGGAGGAGATGTAGACACAAACATGCAAGCTCTTGCCATGTGATGCCTGCTCCTTCAGAGTCTCCACCAACAAGACTCTCTCTAGGTGTGGCAGCTGGACCTTAGACCTTCAAAACCATGAGATAACTAAACCTCTGTTCTTTATGAACTACCAGTGTGGTATTCAGTTGACAGTGACAGAAAAATGAATCGGATCAGAGCTGTGCCAGTTCAGATCCCTTGCTTTGATTTGTAACACCCACAGATTCCACACAATGTAAAAAGCTACTTCCCATTTGCGCATTCAGACTTCAAAATGCAAATTGAATATACCCATTTTCTTCTGTACAGAATCTATAGTATATTATTCTGGATTTTTTTAACATAAATGCATTACTGATTAATCATCTTAGATTATGTTCTTTGAATACTGGGTCCTAAGAATAAGATTATGTGGCCCATGCACATTCAGAGAGGCAAAGAAAAAGTAAGCAAATCTGTTAAGTTCCAATATTGTCTTCTAGGTTCTCAGTCTTTCATTTAAGTTTCTTTTTTCCCCATCTCCATGATTATTCCACCCACATATGCAGAAGCCCTGATTTTTCTAAGTTTCTTTCTACTATTTCTCCTGATCCCAATCAAAACAGGAAGGAATCTAATATCTGCCACTTCTAGGTGTTAACTGATTGATTGACTGATGACACTTGTGTGTGAATGAATTTCTGTAAATGCCTAACCAGTCAGACCTGTGTATTTTAAGCCTTTGTCTCTAATTATGGATTGAAAGACTGCGTCCTTGTTACAGAAACTGCAAGCACTCCAAGAAGAAAGGCAAGAACGCTTTTGAGAGGTAAGAACTACACTTGAAGTAAGTCTACTTGACTTCTGTTTTTTAGGATAACTGTCCATATGCTTTAAAGGCATGAGAGGTCTTGTCCTTGAAATGATTTCTTAATCACTTAGGGAGAAAGAGTTTAAGGAAACTGCTCCATCCTATTTAATCCAGGTCACTGGCAGAAAGATGTGGTGATATATATATAACCTTCACAACTAGAGTCCCAGACAAAGGTTGATCTTTAGAGTGAGTATGGCAGAATGAAAGTAATGTTTTGAGAACAAAGACTAGGTGAAGAACCAAGATTCTAGTTCCTAGAAGCAAAAACACTTGGACTGAGGCACGAAGGCCCTCTGTTATGGTTCTTATGCTTTACAGAATTCTTTTTGGACTTCCTCCCACCATGCTGCCTCTCATGAAGCAAAGGGCACACTATGCTAGGAAGGCTAGCCATCCAGGGCCATGTCTGTCCTTCCAGATCATTCTAAGGAAGTATGCCTATTTGAATCCTTTACTATCCTCCCAGACCCTGCTTAGATGACATGGAGTTACTTATAGTAACTAACTAGCTCTTTCCTGGCCCACCCTCTCAGTGACAGAACTACCCATATGGACACCATTAGTTCTGAGCTATAGCTATGAGGTGACCATTGCAGAAAGAAGGAAGATGGTCATAATTTTAGTTTGAATATATGACTAGAATTTCCACCCATGGCTCACAAAATACCTCAAATAAAACTAGAAGTGTGAAGAGAAGGGGAGATGGTCAGGCAGATTCCATTTACACTCTTAGCCTGTTATACCTGAGATTACCTTGACCAGAGAGAAAAGTGATCTCCAAGCTGAGGTCTCCTTGAACTTTCAGGTAGAAACTAAGAAGTTATAGGTCACAAGTTTGGTGGGTTCCAAAAAGGAATCAATAAATCATTCCATTGGGGCCAGCAAGTGGTATAATGGTTAAGGTGCTGGACTTCCACTGGGCTGACTGTGGTTCATGTCCCAAACCTAGTGGCTTGAAAATCACACCAGGCATGTGTATGTACATGCCAAAAATTCCAAGAGGAGAATGTGCAAGAGGAGCATGGGGAAGAAAGGACTGCGGCATGGCTATCCCCCATGGGTGGTACTTTCTCTCTCTCTCTCTCTCTCTCTCTCTCTCTCACACACACACACACACACACACACACACACACAAGCATCAACACCCTATAGCAAAACCTAAAAAAATAAATAAATAAAATAAAATCATTCCTTAGTCTTCTTTTCCTACTTGAAGGATAAATCTTCTACTTCCCTTCTTTTCTAATTATAACTTCTTTCTCAAAAGAATAGCCCGTTTTCAAATGTATAGTATTACGTTTTAGTTAGTATTTAATGTTTTGGGGAAGTTATAATTTGGGGTGCAAACTCAAAATACTGTAAGGGCTAAGAAGTAGTAAGTCTGTTGTAGTTTCAGAGGACTGGGATTTAAACTAGATTAAAGGAAAAAACACAAGTGAATAGGAAGAGTTTAGAGCCACCAGTTTGTCACCTTTGAATAAGATTTCTTTTCCTTTAATCTTAAAATAAATTCTTATGCTTTTCTTGGTATCTCTACAAATAAAATTCTATACAGAAAAAGTGTTATTAGAATACCTATTTCATTAATTAGAATACTCTTTTACTTGTGTCCTAAGTTTGTTGTTGTTTCTCATTACTAAATCCACCAGAAGAATATATGTTTAATAAGAATGTCACTTGTTCTACCTCTATTTGTGAGATACCATACTATATCTGTCTGGCCAAGCTTGGTAGCATAGCCTGGTGAACTGCAGTACTGGAAGTCACATGGCTGACTGTAGGTTCGGATCCCCAGATCAGATTGAAAACATGCCAGGTGAGTGAGTATGTGCTAAAGGTCCTGAGGAGCTGGGGGACCAGGGAAAGGAGATCCTGGCATGATGAGAGCTTGTTGAGGGTCCTGTCTCTCTCTCTCATGCATACACATGTGCACATATAAACACATTATCATGAATAAATTTTTTAAAAACTTTAAAAAAGAGAATTAGTCTGACTAAAACATACATACACAGACTCTGTTTTGAAGCAAATATGGTTTTTCCTTTTTGTTTTCACAAGTACATTTATATCTTGAAATCATGCAAGAGGTGTTTAATACATAGGATTGGCTACTACATAGGATTGAGGAGTACAAGAATATGATTATTAACTAATAAAATCTGAGTTTAAACAACCAGAGCAGAATGGACAAAATGCGGAGAGTGAAGTCTACCTCCAATTAGTCACTTTAGAAGGACTGACACTTCTTCCACTGTTCAGAATATTTTTGGAAGTTCTTTTTTTGGGAATTTTTGGGTATCTTTGGTGTAGACCCTTTGAAATATTTTTCGTGATGGTACGTCTTCATCAATTGAGGTCAGATTTTATTTTTAAAGCGAACAGAAAGCCAATCAAAGCCTAGTCTGCTGAATGAGCTAAGTGATCAAGCTGAGTCTTTCCACTTCTGATCAAAATCAAAGCCTGGTCATAAATCCTAGAGTGGTGTATTTATAAGACTTTATAAATTTCTACTAGTATTGAAGACAATTTTAGATGAAAGTTACACATATATCATAACATTAGAATATGTAAGTAGCTTCCTGAGATATAGACTTTGAAGAAAAACTATATTTGGATGTATAATTTTTAATACACTTTTTTAAAAAGCAAAAATAAATTCTTTTTTTAACACAATGTACATCAAAATAAATTCTAAGTGAATTAAAAATGTGTATGGCATCTGTGTTTGGGATAATTTATCAGCATTATAAGAATTGTATTATGCTTGAATGAAAAGTGAAGAAACATGATTTTTCTATAGCCACAACTGTGAAGTATAATGATTGTTGTATTATTGGATTACTGATTTTTTTTTCTAAAAATGCATTTTGAGTATCACATATGGGACAGCTGTAATTTTTAAGGTAGTTAATTTCTTTGTCTTGTTCAAAGAGTGAATTACCCTAATTTTGCTAACTGCCCATTATTAGGTTTATTGTTTAAGTTTTGTAAAGGAAATAATCTCATTTTATTCATTGTGACTTTAATTCTTAAAAAAGCAGAGAAGATTCCCCAAGTTTTGATAACCCCAGTGTGCTTCCCTAATTTGAAGTCATGTTTAGGGGGAACTTCATTCCCAATTCCTATGTCAAGCTGAATTTACCTCAAGTCGGAGCACTGGAAACTGATCTTTGCAAACACTGAAATTAGTGTTTAGAAGCATGTGTACTACCTAAGTTTTGTCTACCTATAAAATATTGCCTTTACAAAAGAAAAATTAAGCCATACAAAAACCCCAGAAATAGACAAGTGGGATTACATTGGATTAAGAAGTTTCTGCAAAGCAAAAGACAAGATAATTAGTGTGAATTGACAACCTCGGCATGGGAGGATATTTTTGTAAACCATGCCTCAGATAAGGAAAAGTTAACCAAAATACACAGGGAGCTGAGGTGATTTATCTGAAAAAAAAAAAATAATAATAATCAAAAATATGGGAAAGGGGACCAGCAGTTGGTGTAATGGCTATGTCGCTGGACTCCCATGTAGCCAACCAAGCTTTGAGTCCTGAACCTGGTGGCTTAAAACTCACGCCGGGCGCGTGTGCGTGCATGCCCAAGATCCCGAGAGGAGAATGGAGGAGAAGGGATTGTGGCATGGCTACCCTCCCTGGGGGGGGGGGGGGGGTGTGATTTCTCACCTTCTGTCTCTCCTGGGGGGGGGGGTGATTTCTCACCTTCTGTCTCTCTGTCTCTCTCTGTCTTTCTGGCGAGCACACACGCCCTATAGCAAAAAAAAAAAAAAAAAAAAAAAAAAAAAAAAAAAAAAAAAAACCTCTCCAAAAAAAAAGAAAGAAAAAGATGGGAAAGTAAGCTGAAGAAACAACTCTCTAAGGAAGACATACAAACATTCAAAAGACATATGAAAAAATGTTCAACATCAATGAGTTACCACCTAACCCCAGTCAGAATGGATAAGATTTTTAAAAATTTTTTTAAAAGGACAAGTGCTGGCAAGAGTGTGGTGAAAAGGGAACTCTCTACATTGTTAGCAGAATGTAAATTAATATAGCCACTGTGGAGAACAATATGGCAGTTACTCAAAGATCTACAAATGGAACTATCACATGATCTAGCAATTCCACTCCCGGGAATCTACACAAAGGATAGGAAAATCCTCAGTCAGAAAAGCACATCTACTTTTATTGTGACATTATTCACAATGGCTAAGACATGAAATCAAACCAAATGTCCACAAACACATGATGGATTGAAAAAGTGTGGTATCAGGGGCCGGCAGGTGGTGTGGTGGTTAAGGACACTGAACTCCCACATGGCCAACCACGGTTCAAGTCCTGGACCTGGAGGCTTGCTTTCTCACTTTTTTTCTCTCTCTTTCTCTCTCACTCTGTCCCTCTCTTGTCAAATTTAAAAAAATGAAATGAATGAATAAATAAAGTTAAATAAAATAATTCTTAAAAAAAAAAGAAAAGAAAAAGTGTGGCATCTATACACTATGGAATACCACTCGGCCATAAAAAACAAGACCCTAGCATTTGGAAGAAACTGGATGAATATGGAAGATTTGCTGCTGAGTGAAGAAAGCCAAGCTATGAAAGAGGGACATTGTATGTCTCCATTTCATATACATCAACTCGTCACACTCTATGGTGGAAATGGAAAGATTAGCGTATATGCATGAAAAATGCTTACAGATGCTGGAGACAGTATGGGAAGAGGATGGGAGATGGGGGAGAGTGAGAAGAAAGGAATCGAGGAGAAATATAGACAGGAAGGACATTTAAGGGACACAGAAATAGAGGTTTTCTGTTGATGATAATGTGTAGGATATCTTCAATTGGACTGGTGTGAAGTTGAATCATGTTGGGTAATTCATTTTGCAAACTGTACTGATGTACAGTGATTGAATTTATAAAATAAATTAAAATAATAAAAAGAAAGAAAAGTAAGTCATAAAAATCTGAAAGAAATTATAACTGACAACACAACAAAGTGATCCTCTTGAGCATATTGATATAATTGACAGTTAAAAATAATATAGCGGAAAACTCTTATTTCAGAAATTAAAAACAATATCACACATTTTTAAAATGAGATTTTTCTTACACTAGGAAAAATGCCCTTACGTTGTTATAGTCAGTGAAAGGAAACAAAAACTGCTAGGTTTGGGAATATAAATCGACAAAAACTTTATTTTAAGGTAAATTGGCAATATGTAAGAAATGCCTTAAATACATGCACTTGACCTAGTAAGTTAATTTGTAAGATTATACTTAAGGATAATATCATCATGTGCACAAAGATTTATATTCAAGAAAGTTTTTTGTTTGAGGAAGAAAGGATAATAACCTCTTAGGTTATTATCCAACCTACAAAGGATTAAAGTAGTAAGCATTGGTATTTTCATAGAGCAGAATAAATTATAGGAATGTGCTTATAATATACAAATTGTTAAATGGTAACACAACTACAGAACTTTACTTCTTTCACTAACCATTTAATCTATTTTTTCAAATACTTCAATTATTCATAATTCAGTCACTTCATGGGTAGACCACTGGCGTTGTGTGTGTGTATATCACAAATTTCTACTTTTAAAACTATCCTCTGCTGGCTATGTAGTGAGTTCTCTTCATTTCTTCCAGATAAAGAGTTATCTCTGCTCATGGAAGTTTTCTCACCAATAGTGCCCTGTAATTTAATCCATATTACAGTGAAGATGTACAAGTATTCCCTCTTCCTTCTATATTTACTGCTCTCTTTTTTCTTTTTGAACATGGTTTCTACTTTCTGAGATATTCACAGGTAATTCAAAGTTTATGATTTTCACTTCAGAATTCAGACTGTTTTTAATGCAATTTAAATAACAGAGAACAACAGTCCCCAATCTACCAATATCCTTTCTATATCAGGTGACCATTTAAAGCCTATCTTTCTGCAGATCTTTGCACCTTTTCACATGTGTTTTCTTTTAGTTAAAACTAAGAATATGATTTTTATTATTTATTTATTCTAGTGTGCTAAAGCTTGAGCTCCTTCAACTTATTTCATGTTTGTTTAATAGCTTATAGGGGTTAAAATACTTTCAGTGAAATAACTAGTCTTGCCATCTGCTACACAGCAGAGGGCATTTTCTTAGGACTTGCAAAATAATTTCCAAAGGACCCTCTTAGAAATGTTGATGTGCCTCAATTAGAAGAAAAGAATTACAAGAAAAGAAAGTTAAAATGAAGCATTTGAGTAAGAGATGATATTGAAAAGCTAAAGATTGCTTAAAATTCTTTAAGAAAAATGGCAGAAGGTGAGAGGGAGGGAATCAAGGGGGAAAAAAGAAATAAAATATTTAAGAAACAAAACACTGAAAATTATTTGTTGAAGATAACACATATCACAATATCTTTGATTGAGCCAATATATACAGTGTATTCTGGATGGGAAAATTTACTTTGTATGCTGCAATGATATATAGTGAATGAATGAATGTAAAATAAATAAATTTAAAATAAAAAAGTTAAAAAGATCAATCACATTTTTATAGGACTTTTTAAAATTATTGGTAAAAGTAGTTTTATCACCAGATTTATATTGTGCACTCAAGAAAAGCTAAGCTATATACAATATTTGTTTTATTTTTTAAAGAGAGGAAATTATTTGAATTTTGTTAATATTAATCAAGATCCATATAAATATTTCTCACTTTAGTGAAATGTGATTTCGAAAGAGTACTGTGGAACAATGGTTAAAATCACACACACTTCAGAGTCATAGTTTTTTTTGTTTTTGTTTTGTTTTTATGGTCTTACCACTCTCTGTGTTACTTAGGCAGGCTGTTGTATTTTTTCCCAGTATGAAAGAGGTCAGAATCTATACCTTAAAACTTCATTAAAATATAAATATAATAATATATAAAGGACTTTATAGAGTTCTTGGCTCATAATAATCACTAAAAATTTGGTTGTTACATACTTACTACTAATATCAGTTTTAAAGCTCATTAAATATCATTGTTCTCTCCTAAATTGTACTCTTGCTAAGGTATGTTGCCTCTCCAAGATCTATTTTCATTTGACTTTTTCCTAAGATGTCCTTGACTTTCCTGGCTTTCTTATTTTTAATTGTATTTCTTTCATGAGACTCATAAACAAAGAGAGAGAGAGAGGCATGTACCCTCAAGAAAGCTCTCATGCTGGGGACCTCTGATCCCTGGCCTTGTCAGTCAGCCAGAATCATGGGCATGTCCAGTGTACAGGCTGACCTGAGAACTAAACCCATGACCTTGCATATGGATCCAGCATCATTTGAGCAGCACCACCAAGCAGGTCCCTTTGGCTTTATATTAATCTCTTTAATTGTTTTGTAAGTGATTCTTACTCCTTACCCCAAATTGATTATAAATTCCCAAAGATCAGGGATCATGCCTTCTGTTATTTCTGAATTCCTTAAAAATGTACTTTTTATATATCCCTTTTCTGGTTATCTGTTGCTACGTAGTCAACTGGAAAAATCTAGTAGCTTAAAACAACTGTCTTATTATATGTTATGACTTTTGTGGATCAGAAATTTGACAGGGCGTGGTCAAGTTATTTTTCTGTTCCGGGTCACTGACAAGTGAGAGAGTCACTTGGGAACGCTCAGGTAGTAGATAAACTAGTATGGAGCATCAAAGACGACTTGACTGGCATGTCTAGTGCCTCAGCAGACGTGGAGACTATGTCCTAGTCATATTTACATCATCAACAATGTCTTACAGATGAGGAGATATACGATAAACACATTTTTAAGAAGAGCTATAAGACGTACTTTAAAAATTTAGTCTTTGTTCATATTCTCTGTAGTTAAGAAACAGTAAGCTATTTATTTGGAAAGTTTTCATACCAGAATTTAGCCTTTACTGAATTTTACTACCATGAAACCAGTAACTATACTCAAAATCTCCTTACTAGTTTCCTAAGTCCTATTCATTTCTGTCTCAATCTCCCTTCTATTTCTCCCTGCCAATGTGCACGTGTATAAACATAGTGTGTGTGTGTGTGTGTGTGTGTGTGTGTGTGTGTATTTAAAGGTGTGATGTTTTCTCCCATTAGTTCTCATTAGTTCTGTGTAAGTCACTTTTCCTCAGAGCCAAATTTTCTTCTTTGTAGTAATATGAATGTGGTTAAATTAGATGGTAGCTGAGATTTCATACAGTTCTTGGGGCAGCAGTGATGGCACAACAGTAATGCAATGCTTGGTGGTGCTGGGCCCACATAGGAAGGTCCTGAGTTCACATCAGGATGTCTCCCTGCACACAACAGGCATGTCAAGCCACACTGGCTGGGAACAGGGTGGATCATGGCATGAAGACTTCGTGAGGGGAGCTGTCTTTCTCCCTCTCTTTTTGTCTCTGTCTCTCTTTTTCTTTCATGGAAGAAATCAATAAGTAAATGTAAAAAAATTCGTACAGGCTTAAAACTATGCAGTTATAAGTTTATTATTCTGATAATAATATAGGAGATAGGCATAGTATGGTAGAAAGAATGCTGATTTTGGAGACGATGTGATATAAAATTTTGTTCCAGACCTGGCACCTTCTAGTAGTATAACTTTGAAGAGGAGTAACAATTTCTCACTAACGTCCCAAGGTTGTAGTAAACTCAGTAAGATCGTGTATATAAACAAGTTTGATAAAGAAACTCCAAAGAGGTGCATGTAAAGACTGAGGGATATTTTTCTGCCTACTTAAGAGGGTGAGGTGGGAGAAGAGGTTATTCAGTGTCCTAGGATATATCTTTAGACTGGAGCACTTCTAAGGATAGGCATAGGTGTTGGAGAATCTCCAGCTCCACAACCTGCAACCAGGGCCAGCCCATGTAAGTATTTCAGGGCTGCATTTCTAACCATGCACATTGTCAGAGAAAGGCACTGATAATCCCACTACTGGGCCAGGATGGAGAAGTTATTCATTACTGGGTTCAAGCCAAGGTCAGAAACATCAAACCCCAACCATTAAGCAAAATACTGACAGGCATGGTAGGGATGATCCAGAGTGAATTATGCACATAGGAAGCAAGGTCAGGAATACAACAAGACTGAGAAAACATCACACCTTTAACTTCGCTGAGTCAAAGTTAGAAACAACTCACCTACAATTCAGAGGTGTGCATGAGTAGAACCTTCCTGATGAAGCAGAGGAGGTCAGCCAAGAAGAGGCCAACCACCAAAAAACACAAGAGGCTATGGAAGACTTGTGTCTAACTGCATTTACTGGGTTCTTTTATTTCCTTCCAAACTCCCTTTTCATAGTCCAGACCGCCTCATCTCGACAAATCCAGTGAAGACATGAGAAGAAATACATTCTCTTTCCTACTGAAGAAAGCAGTTTGTTTTGGTCTCCCAGACACAGAGTAGGGATGGGATTCACTTCTTAAAATCTCTCTCCTCAGACTGCTTTAGCCTCTCCACTGGATTAGACACAGTCTATTTTAACATTCCCATTAGAAGGATGTAGAGTCCAGTAGCTTTAAGAACTCTAGAATGTCTCAAAAATCAGTTCTTTAATTCTCACCAATGAGGATTTGTTTCTAACTTACTTTTTAGTTTTTCTAAGCTTAACAGACAACTTCACTTAGAGCAACATTTAAATGCATATTTCTGTGTCAAGTGTCTAGATGTGATTGGCATTGTAATGGCTGGTTGTGGGGCTATAATGTGTGGTAACTGATAAAAATGTAGAAAGGAGTGGGTGATTTTTCCAGCCTGTTGTCCTTATGGTTAGAATCCAAAAGGGGCCCAATCCACCTTGCCTTTTTGGGAACAAATTTCTGAAGCTCAGTTGGACTACCACCAAAGAGGACTCTTCCACAGCTCTGGGTGTCTGGGATTGCCTGTTTCATTAGGGCTTCTGACCCCTATCATGTTACACTTCAGAAGGAGTGACCAGCTTACTTAAAACAAAGAAGCTTTGACCTTTCTCCCCTTCCAAAACCAGAAACAGATGAAGTTAAAGTGACTCATTTCCGGCTCTAAATATGCTCTAAGAAACAATTTTTCCAAGTAGTTTGGGGCCTCAGGTTTAATTTTTTTCTTTTGCCTTATTTTTATATTTTTACATAAATATCTCATTCCCTTCTTGTCAAGGTCAACATACTTATTACTTACATTCACAGTGCAACTCACTATACTTTTTTTTCTTCCAGATTTTTTACTTTGTTCCTTCCTTTCTTTCTTATTTATTTATTTATTTTTTATCTGTGTTGTTTATAACCATGACCCTTGATCTTCCAAGTCTTAAAACAGCTTGGCTTTCAGCAGCTAAATCTGACAAGGTCAGCATTTTTCTGTTTATTCTGAGAATACTATTTACCCTCTGGGGTTTTTAAAAGTAATTCTGTAAAACATCACTAGGAAAAAGTTTGTAGCATTCATAGAATTCTATAAAGTCAGAACACAATAAATGACACTTCTTGCTCTGACTTTTGAAGTCTGAGGCAATCATTTCTGCCTGATCATTCGGTGCCTCAACAGCTGCGTGGACAAACGTTTTTCAATGAAAATGATTGGATTAAAAATCTACATGCTCTAAATACAATTTATTTTACTTCAATAGGATACCATTGACAACTTTAATCAAAAACTAATCAAATAATTCTTGAGTTTTGGTCCTTCAGAAAATATTTTTACTAGAAATCGTGTAATATGTACATTTTATAACTTGTTTGAAGATATGGCTTTGATAAAGAGAGGAAGTAGACCTTTTGGTAGTCAAGCTACAGAACAAATCTACTTTTGGTCAGAACCTAACTTGTGAGGCAGTGAGGATCCTAACTTGTACTGAGGGACACAAAAGCTGCTACTAACTGGTGAAATTGAGAAGGTTATTTGGAAAAGACTCTGCATTTATTAAAGATACAAGGATAATTCATCTGGATACAGCTCTCCATTCACTGGTTACTGAGCACACCTCTGCTTCATGTGAATGCACTGGTTTACAAACATTGGGTTCTAGCAGAAAACAATTTTGTAGCTGTGTAGCCTCAGTTCATAATGTCATTGTGCCCCACATGGAATTTCCTTTGACAGGTTTGATGTCAAAGTATACCCAAAGTAGGACATATATTCAAATCTTGTTAAGAGGCCTATTCACTGGCCTATATGCGTATGTAGGAGGGGAGCACTTAACTAGCAAATGCACTGTATTGACAACAGATATCTTTTTGGTGGTGAACCCAGGTTGGAGATGAATGAGAGAACTGTTGTGCCATTGGAAATGTTTTGTGATGTGTTCCGGAAGAGTCAGGGCTCTTGAATCTCTGGCTCAGGAGAATCAAATAGCAGGTGGTGCCTGGGAAGCTAAACATTGCTAAGTCTGCATTTATTCCTTTAGCTCTAACTGTACATTAATTCAATAAGGTGGTTTAATAAAATAATGCGTTTTCAAAATGCTTAGCTGGCATTTGAGGAGGGGTGGACATTTTTATTATTTACCAAGGAATGCATCTTGAAGGAACCGGACTGAAGACAGCACGCTGTAGGCTGCTCTGGCCTCCAGGGGTCGCCCTTCCCTTTAATGACTATACGACAATAATCAGAGACCCCACCTTGAGGGACTTTGGTCTTTTAGCAATTTCTCAAGTCCTAGTAACTTTGAGAATATCAGGGCTTGTTAATATGTCCCAGAACCTGTGCTGACTGTCACTTTCCTGTTCCCCAGCCATCTGTCTCTGTCTGCTGCCACACCTTCTGCTGACACCCCCTTGCGGCCCAGTCTGACTTCCCTAAAGCCATTTCTGCTCCCCTCATGTCATTGAATTCTAAATGTGGGCTTGAGTCTGTCTCCCTATTTCCCACAGCATAGTTAATAGCAAAATAGTAAACTGAGATAGTTAACAAAACTTAGGTTTAGAATTAACAGTAAAAAACAAAACAAAACAAAACAAAACAAAAAAAAAAAAACTATAAGAAACAAAAATTGAAAGAAAAAAATATGGAACAGGATACTAGCTTTGTATGACTCCCCCAGAGTGTAACCATCTCCACAGAGGTTCCCTCCTAGACATCTCTCCCCTTTAAACACTCGCTCTCTCTTATTTCGTCTTGCACTGGCTAGCTCACTTCTCTCTCATCTGGCATCAGGGCCTTCAAATTCTCTGGGACTTCACAGAAGGAAAAAATTATTTTCCTTAAAGGAAACATAATGTGATCTGGAATTTATATAAGCATTTCTGTTATCATACATGGCTGTTTCTCTGTTCAATGTCTCAAACTTTCTTATTCGGAACAAACCCTTTGCCTTATCTTATTTTAATCAAGATGGGAGAAAAGGCTGAGTAGTTTAGAGGGTAGGCTGTTTCTTATTTGTCGTCATTAAATTTCAAATGAATATTGGTGTCCATCTGGGCATGCCATTCCACTGGTGAGTTAATGTCTGAAAGGAAACACTAGGGGTGATCTAAGGAGAGCCTAGGCATCTTGAGGTCAGTTAGAAGCAAAGGAAATGTGAATATGTGAATAGCAAAGTCCCAGTATAAAGGGTTCAGGCAAGAACAGCAGTCTGGAGGCTGACATGTCCATCAGCTGAGCCCTCAGTGTAGACGGAGGATTGTGACTTCTGAAGGAAAAGCAAGTTTATAGAGAGGTAGAAGATGGGAAAGACAACCACAAAACTGAACAGAAAGTAGGATTTTATTTTTTTTTTAATTTATTTTTTTTTTTTGGAGAGGTTTTTGCTACAGGGCGCGTGCACTCGCCAGAAACACAGAGAGAGACAGAGAGACAGAAAGCGAGAAATCACCCCTCAGGGGGGATGGCCACACTGCAATCCCTTCTCCTCCATTCTCCTCTTGGGATCTTGGGCACGCACACACACGTGCCCGGCATGAGTTTAAGCCGCCAGATCCGGGACTCGACCTGCGTAGACTACATGGGAGTCCAGCGACATAGCCATTATACTAACTGATGGTCCCAGGATTTTCTTTTTTCTACAACAGAAGCTTTATTAAGTTTATTCAGAAAACATTGGCAAAATAAATTTCAGTTGCAAACACAAATAGAAGCTTCAAAGTATAAAGTTGTATTTACCAAAAATATAAGTAACATTTATAACAATAACTTACAGATGTAAACTAATGATGGACTATAATTTAACAAAAAATTGTTAACATTAGGATTTCAATACACCATGTCTCTTCGATGAAATGGTATTTCCTTTTTAAATGCCAGAAGTTGATTGGAATAAGCCAAGATGCTAACTCCAAGTTAGCAAGGAGTCAACACCAGAGACAAAATAAATAAATAAATTCCTCTGAAGTCTGTCACTGTGCTTTTACCTGCTTTATTCTGCAGGGACTTATGCAGGCAGGCACTTGGGCAGGGCAATAATGTCCTTGCAACCCAGTACAGTTAAAATATTTATTTACATCAGGAGTCTATGAGGGGAAGATTAAGAAGGAAGACTGCTCTTGGTGGCAGCTTTCACCTCTGATCCAAATCCAAATAACCCATGTTGTAAACCAAAGACATTTCTGGAGATATTCTGGTGACCAACTATCATTTGAGCAGTTCATCCTCCCTCCAATTGGTCTTTCAAAATATCTCTCCCACCACGGTATATAATTTCCCTCAGAAATTTTCTAGTAAGTATAATTTCTCCATTTTGTTAATTTCCCAGGTTCTAGTGTCCCTTAAGGACAAGGATTGGGCACTACCTGGCTGGTCTACCTCTCCATATTACATGGCCAATCTCATGCCATTGCCACCTGGAGCTATTGGTGTTAGCATTATTGAATACATGACCTTTCCTCCTTACCTTCCTACATGACAGAAAGCGGAAGTGCATTTCAGAGCACCAGATCTTTCCCTGTGTGGACGCCCCTAAACACTCTTGAACTGCAATGAGTAGATGTGTGGGTTCAGGGCACAAAGGACAGTAAACATGGAGGCCAAGATGCAGCAGATGTATATCCTAAACATTCCTGAACCTCAATAATCTGGGTATGCTAAATCAAGTGAAATATAGGATTATTTCGCTCTGTTACCATGGCTTAAGTGAGTATGTAAGATATTTTCTGAGAAATCAACTATACATTAACTTGTTTAATGAATAGAACTTTGTGGACTTCTCAACCCTGCCATTTCATTAACATCTTTTGTGTGTAAATTTCTAATTGGTTTCTTTATACTCACTTATAAAATGAATATATTCTGCGTTAGCATTTTATATAAAATCATGGTCTAGACATGTACATGTACCACTAAAATTAAATCATCAATAATCACTATCTAAAATGAATTACATTCCAAAAGCTCTGGCTAATGATTTATCTCTTCCTCATAGAACCGATCTCTATCAGATTGATTTATGTAGCAGCCAATCATGTTTCAGTAAACTGCAGCATGCACATGCATCTTTAAGTGATGATAAGCTGTGACTGTCCATTTATTTGTACAACACTAGCAACAAGAAAGAAAAGAAGAAAAAGAAAGTCTCAAGCTCTTTCGAAAGCATCACATCATGACCAAATCCTCTAAGAAATGATAACAGCCAATTCTATATCAAATTTCAGAATAACTGATATAGTATCATGCATATGCAAAAACATCCTCAAAAATAGTGAACATTAAAATGGTGACATTTGATACAGAGAATTCTTTGCCTTTGCATGTTTACATTATTTGCTTTGATAGCAAGGTACCTTTTTTGCACATTTACATTATTTGCTTTGATAGTAGATGCTTTTGTTAGTTGTTGAGGTGATTGACAACCTCATGCTGTTCTATTTAATTGCCTTTGCTGCAATGCAAGGTTCTGTTTAGAAGACGCTGTTTCATAAATAAATCCAAAGTGTGTGTGTGTGTGTGTGTGTGTGTGTGTGTGTGAACTGCAGAGGTTTCATTTCTCAAACCAGTTCTGTAACTATCCCGTTACAGATGTCGCCATATTTATCTGCATTTACCCTGGAGTTCATGCTCATCTTTCATGTTTGTTGCCTTCTCTATGTTTAAGAAAATTTATGGATGTCCTTAAGAGAATGAAAAGCCTTTTATATAGTTCTTCATATCTGAGAGAAGAATGAAGGTGTTGGGCATAGAGTATTTTGGCAAAACATGTTAAAATTTCAAACTTTCAAGACCTAAACAATTATTCCCTCTAAGACTTTTTGTTTTGTTTTAGATGGGACTTCACTACATCACAGTCATCCTTTCTCAGCTTCCCAAATGGTTGGAGCTACAGGTGAAAACTCCCACATGGGCTTTTAGGGTAGACTGGGAAAGCAGCCTGGGCCTCCTTTGGGGCCTCAGTCTCCGGAGTAGCAGCATCTACTAGCACATGCTACCAAGGATGGGCTCCAACAAGGTTTATTCTGAAGATCTAAGAACTCAAAGGATTTTGCAATCCATCTAAATTTACATTCCAGCTTTTTTGCATTTGCTCCCTCAATTAATACATTACAAGTAAATAAGCATTTTTTCTAGTTAATAAATATAAGATAGAAATATCACTACTAAAGAGATTGTCAGATGATAACTTAAAAAAATCTCTCCTTGACTTTTTGGTCAATATCATTGTAATAAATAATATAAGCAGTTCAAAGTAGTTCAATACGGTTGTAGTCGTTAGGACTTTTTATTCTTTTCACATAAATAAAAACCCAAGTTCAAACAATTCTTAAAAGTTAGTTACTACCATTATGAGGTTTTATGATATTTGGTTCAGAATATATATCAAGATAGTTATTACTCTTTTTTAAATGTGGTCGACTCTGTTGTAAAAGATCCAGATGATTTTCAACACATTGAATAACAAATTCTGCAAGATTCTACAGCAGCTCAACACAATATAAATACTATGGTGGCTTTTCCCCTATGCTTTGCTATGAGCATAAGTAAAAAAGACAGTGATTTAGAGGCAGAGACATGGGGAAATTAAACTCAAACTAGTGCTTTCAACTGGTTTGAGAAATAAAAGTTGGATCAAGTGTGATTGCTCAATTGTTAAATGAGGCCAAGTGATGTAGAAAAAAAAAAATGCTTAACTTTGAATCCTGACAGCACCAGTTAGTAACTGTCTAATTGTTCAAGGCTCTTAACTATTCTGAGTTCAGTTTTTTTCTCCTGCAAATGGAAATAAGCAATATATACTTGGTGGAAAATAGCCATTACAGAATGGCCTGAAAGGGAGGAAACAGGAACAATAAATGCTCAGCCTTCACTCCCCATTTTTTACATCTCCACTCATGCTGGACAAACCAAACCCAAATTCAAAGAGCAGAGTTCACTGATATAGTTTCAAGGCAAGTCTCCAGTGCAGAGAGCAAGGTGCAAAATGGGGAAGAGTAGATGTCGAGAGATAAATGGGAAATACCAGCATAGATATGAACAGAAGGTCATAGATAAGGCCATCAGATAAAAACCCAGAGAAAGTCATATTTTGATAATAAATCAGAGCTAAATCATAGTAGAATATTAAAAGTGAGAAGGAGCCAACCAGGTAAAGAGGCAAAGAAAATTCTAGGCCAAAAGAACAGCACTGACAATGGCCATAGGTGGGAAAAAAGTTTCGTGTGTCACCTGATTTGAAAGAAAATCCATCTGGCTTCCTAAGATAAGGTAAGAAAGTTAAACCAAATTGAATGTGTAATTTTTTTTTTTTTTTTTTTAAACAAGAGTGACACCTGGGAGGATCTTTCTGAAAGTTGTATGGAGAATAGCTGAATAAGAAAAATTGGGGAAAGAAAAAAGAGCAATTAAAAATAATCAAACTTGCAATAGAGTGAATGACACAAGACAAAACCAGATGATTAAATACAGACCACAAAACTTGTAAGTGGTCAGAAAATGGACAGCAGCTTTCAACTTGAGTTAGTAATAAATGTCTTGTACAGCACAGACTTTAAACTGAACCTTAAAGGCTGAGGTAGACTTACAGCAAGTGGAGAGAAAAGGGAAGCAATTCCCAAATAAGAAGAAATAGCAGGTGGATAGTTACAGGAAAATTCAGGAAAGAATAAAGAAAGCTTTTTTTCTTTTCTTTTTTCTTTCTTTCTTTTTTTTTTTTTTTTTGAGAGAACAGCAAAAGGAAATGGGGTTGGAATCAGGAAGGAGGAAGATGATGAACATGTTTTTGAGCATTTGTAATTTAATTTTCTGAAGGTTTTCATTCTTGGACATGTATTTCAAAGAATTTGGTGAAAGTTTAAGTACTTTGGACACTAGAGAGATACTCTTGGATTTCTCCCCCTCAAATTATATCACATAATGAAACCATTTGCTGTTGATTCAACATATGCAAAGCTGGTTCCGACTAATAAGTCCCCAAAGATAAGAAATACCTGATTTTAAATCAAGATTTGTAAAGTCAGTGGTTCAAGTGTGCTTACATTATTTGCTGTTTTAGATCCATGTCATTGCTTCTTTGGTGCAGGCAGTTGAAAAGTAACTACATATTTATTTATATTCCCTATCTTTTTAAGCTAAGAAATCTGATATTGATGACAGAAAGTGAGCTGTCTTTTTATTGGTTTACAGAATTAAGATAAGTAGAGGTGGTATTTACATAAATTTCTAAGAATACAATTTTAGTTTTAAAAGAAAAATACTGAAAGCTATTTCTTGAGACCTTAAAGCGCCAACTTCACTCTTGTACTGTGCATGTAAATTTTGTACTGAACAGTTTGGCGTAGAATTTTTAAATTTGGGATTTTTTGTCCCAGAGTACATTCATTTCTCTTCTTATGTTTAATGTAAAAGATGTAATTGGCAATATACTTAGTTCTACATATAATTTTTAAATCCATTATATGTAATATCAAACAATCAAAAAATCAATGATATAAATATTACATATTTGTGTGTGGAGTGGAAGACTCAGAATTTAAAATATTTGCTCAAGGTAACATGATAAGTAAAAGGCACAACTGAAACCTGAATTGAAAAATGATTAGGGAAAATCATTTTCTCACATTCCTTATTTGCAGTACTTTGAACCTCCCTGTGAGGGCATCAGAGTCATTAATAAACTCACAGTAGTCTCAATTCCCTTGTGAAGAAGGTGAAAAGTTGTACATATGTTAGTATTTCACAATAAGACTTGTAATGACCAAGTGAAAATCCAGGTAAAGACAGAGCAATCTAGGAACACGTTTAAAGTGGCTTTACTTACTCAAAGCACTCTTCATAGATCATAATGCTATTTTCTCTGTGCTTGTTTGATTCGTCACTGATTCTTTCAATACGCTGTAGAAAATGAACAATAGGACATTAGTAATTCAAAAAGATTCATCCCCGAAATGCTCTGGCTCCTTTTCCATGCCAATCTGAACCCCATACTTCTTCAAGGCTATGTCTTATTTCCACCTGCCCCCTGAAGTCCTCCCTGTGACAGAGCCAGTTATCTATGCCTCTTTTTCCTTGCCAAACTTCACCTAATCTGTAAGGACTGCCTTTTCCCTACTGTGTGCAGTCTTTGGGAAATAAATATGGGTTACTACCTTACCCTTAAGAAAACTGAGGGTTCCTGAAGTTCCCATCTTTTCCAAAATATTCCTCTCACCACCACATGACAGCTCTTCCCTTGAGTTTGGCTAATTGGATCCTCTTCATTGGGATGTTGAATCTTGGGCAGAGTAATACAAGAACAAAGTACAAGACCAAGCAAAGGGGAGAAAACTGGAAGCAGTCATTTTAAAGGACCACCTTACAAGCATAAAGGAACTCCATCATTGTCTGTTAAATTAATTTTTTAAAGAGTTATTTTATTTAACTTTATTTATTTATTTTAATTTGGCCAGAGAGGTACAGAGTGAGAGAGAGAGGGAAAGTGAGAAAGCAAGACGCCAGATCCGAGATTCCAACCACGGTCAACCATGTGGGAAACCAGGGCCCTTAACCACCATGCTACCTGCTGGCCCCAGTTAAATTAATTTTTAACAAGAGACTACATAAAAAAATGAAATAATCATCAAATAAGGAAATGCCTCATTGAGTTCATTTTCCCAGTAAAATGCAAAACATCAAATGCAAACTTTTCATTGAACAGCGTATCTTCTATAAAATGAAACCTGATTGGGACCAGCAGTAAGCATAATGGCTATGTCGCTGGACTCCCACGTAGTCAACTGCCTTTGAGTCCTGGAACCGGTGGCTTAAACTCATGCCTGGCGTGTGTGCATGTGTGCCCAAGATCCGGAGAGGAGAATGGAGGAGAAGGGATTGCGGCATGGCCATCCCCTCTGGGGGGGGGGGTGATTTCTCGCTTTCTGTCTCTCTGTCTCTCTCTGTCTGGCTCGTGAGCGCACACGCCCTATAGCAAAAACCTCTCCAAAAAAAAAAAAAAAAAATGAAGCCTGATTGATGTTGAACTTCTACTAAAGACTTTTATCTTATGGTTAAAGTCCATTAATAAGAGAAGAAAAAGAGAGAAGAATATGGAATTAAGAGGCAAAAGAAAGTGAAGTAATAGAATAGCGTTCATCACGTCTGATGGCCCTTTCTGCAACTTTTTAGTGCATTCCTTTGATAAGCGAATACCCGGATCACATTGCATTCATAGTACGCTAGGAACTTGTACAAATAAAGACTGATTTCATTTTTGATTATTCAAAAATTCAAAATGATTCTCTCAGAGAGCATGTGAACCTCCTAGTTTGTGATATTTGGAGATTCCATTGTGTTGGCCGTGATTTTAAAAAGTAACAAAAAAATATAAAATACAGAAAGTAGTGCATTTGGGGTGTAAATACACACTAGAAGTTGTAGAAGTGCTGCCTGCTTGTATAGAACTGTATTATTTAAAAGTACTTTAATGATTGCGATTCAAAAGCTCTACATTGTATGAAAGGAACTACTATTGAGGAATTAAGTAAATGGTCTTTAAATACCACTCACACATGTAATATTTAAAGACAACACTTACCCAAAAAAAAGCACTTTATTTTATATATATATATATATATATATATATATATATATATATATATATGATGGTTTTCAATACTTTGACATAAGAATATATTTTATTTTCCCCAGCACAAGTAAGTGTTGCCTTTTTATATACAAAGGATGTTAAGGATAATGTTGAAATATTACTTCTCATGGTAATGCTTAAAGCACTTGTGTTTCTTAATTCATGTGATTTTTCTTCTGTTAATATCCATTTGTATAATTGTGTATGATGGAAGTTGAGAAATAACCCATCAAGAAGGGATGAAAGGCTAGCTAAACTTGAGAAATTCTAGGCTTAACAGAAGTGATGATTATAGTCCCCCATTCACATAAAAAGTCATAAAGTATTTCCTGTTTTGCCCCATTTCTCTGTTGGAACATAGTCTAACAGAGGGAACATGAATAGATTAAGAACTAACTTTTTCCTCTTTTCAGAAAACATATGCATAATCACTTCTGATTTCTTTTAAGTAGTTCAGTAGACAATGAGTACTATTTTAAAACTACAAGCATTCCATGGGAATCTCTCTCAAAAGAAATAATTCATGTTGGATGTCACTTTGCAAGTTGTTTATGGAAAGCTATAATCTTTCTGCAATATAGAGTGCAGTATAAACCAATTCATACATGACCTTCTTTATCTGGATACCCAAATTACATCTGTCAGAAATGATCTAAGATTTTTTTTTCCCCTTGAAGAAACAAGGGGCTATTATAATTGTAGGTACTTGCTAAAAATTTTCTTAATTTACAAATGATCTTGACTCTGAATGAGCTGGGACATCTTAGTTTTGTCCCAGTGGGTTTTTCAGATCATTCTCTGTAAAGAAAGGGTTCTATACTGGAGATGCAAATGACAATGGACAGACAGAGGGGAGCAGGCAGGGTGTATCTTCAAGAACTGGAGAACTTTAACTGAGACCTTTAAGAGATTCAAACCAATAAGTAAGATAAAAAAAATTACTAAAGGTATAATGGCACACACAAGGCTTTCCAAAGTTAGGGAGCAGGTAATGGGAAGGCAGTGGACTTTCATTTAGTCGAGGACCAAATGTCCCGAAATGGGTCAATGGATCTTGAGATTTGGTAACTTCTCCTTTGTAAATTATCCTAATTCTTAGTGTTTATTTCCAAGTTGTCTTTGTCAATAAAGTCCCAAACTAAAAAGCCCTGTGCATTTGTCCAGGGTTATGAAAGGAGAGAAAAACTAGTGTGCTATATAATATGGGAGTGCATGAAAAGGAGCTCCAAAAGATCTAAACTGAAGAAGCTGAAGAAAAATAAATAAATAAGTGATCTTTGTAATCTTCAAAAGAAATAAAGAAGAAGAGAGTAAATGGTCCAGAAAGGATAATAGTTCTTTATTAATAATATTTATTAGCATTTGTTTTATTCTCTCTCTACCTCTCTGGGAGTATAAGTTTTATAATGATTAAAAGTATATGAACAAGGGGCTAGCAGGTGGTATGGTGATTAAAGGCACTATATTCCCTCATGGCTGACCACAGTTCGAGTCCCAGACCTAACAGCTTGCTTTCTCACTTTCCCTTTCTCTCTCTCTCTCTCTCTCTCTCTCTCTCTCTCTCTCTCTCTCTCTCTCCTCTCTCTCTGTCTCATCAAATTAAAAAATAACAATAATAATAATAACAAATGGAATTAAATAAAGAATTATTTTTTAAAAAAATAATAATTGTAGGGACCAGCAGTTAGCGTAATGGCTATGTCGCTGGACTCCCATGTAGTCGACCACGGTTCGCGTCCCGGACCCGGTGGCTTAAAACTCACACCGGGCGCGTGTGCGTGCATGCTCAAGATCCCCAGAGGAGAATGGAGGAGAAGGGATTGCGGTGTGGCCATCACCCCTGGGGGGTGACTTCTCGTTTTCTGTCTCTCTGTCTCTCTCTGTCTGTCTGGCGAGCGCATGCGCCCTATAGCAAAAAACCTCTCCAAAAATAAATAAATAAATAAATAAATAAATAAATAAATAAGTATATGAATAATTTAAAGCACTCATAACTTCACACTAGAATAATGTTTAGTTTTATACTGCACACAGTTGTGTATGTTCAGATTTTTAAATGTATTACTCCACCATATTCGACAAATCAGGAAAATGAGACATAGAACTTCTAGTCTAGAGACTGGTAGTTTGGAAAACAAAGACTTGAATTGAAGTTTCTAATTCTTTCCTTTGCCCTGAATGCAACAAATGGGTTTGGTTTTATCTCTTTTCCTCACAAAAGTCTGAGTAGAGAAGTAATGCTAAATCTCAAACATTCTAATCAATGCGCTGTATTATGACTATTGAAGCATGAATAATTATCAGCTGTCTTAATAAGCTCTGCTTGTGTTTGCCTACCCCAGCAACCAAATCCTTCTAAATTAATGTAGACATTTGTTTAGTTTTCTTAAAATGGGAGTGCTGAAATTATGCAGTGCTCACCCAGCAAATGATTTTTTGTGTTGCAGTGTCCTGTACATACACAGGACGGATGCCAAGACATCTCTCCTTATGCCTCTCTCTCTCTCCTTCGTTTTTGCTTTCTCCTTCCTTCCCTTCCTCTAGATCTTTGCTGCTCATATTCAAGCTTTCCAAAAGCACCACTTCATCTATACGTTACCTTCCCTGCCTCTCCTGTTTTCAGGAGCTATACGCTGATATTCCACTCTGACCTCTCTGAGCTCTGGGAGCAGCTTCCCCAAATTGTGGTGAATAAAATTCTTCACCCTACTTATATATTGATCACTAAACTCCTTTCTTTGTTTTTAATTTAAATCCCCAATAATCCATTTTACAGGCATAATATACCCTCCTTCGGGGTAGGTACATGATTCACAATGATTCCTCTTTTCCAAAAGTGACTTCCAGGTTCATGACTGTAAAATGAGACCAGTTGATGACTCAAGATGGGTAATTGATTCAAAGATAGCTGATTCACACTGGTAGACTCAGCTTCCCTTTCTTAGAATCTTAAAAATCTAGAAATTCAGCTAGAGATGCACCTGGGCTCAACATGAGCAGAGGTGAAATGAGAATAGTCTACACTCCAGCTTCTGAGCCTGCCAGAGCCACGCAACTTTCTTTCCTTTTCAAAGTCTTGTTTGGCGCATTCTTGGAGTCAATAAGTGACTCAGTATTATTCCAATAAAGTTGTTATCCTAAGTCAGTTCTTTGTACTATATAAACCTATTTTCCCAAAGGATCTAGACCAATAGATGGTTGATTAATCCAAAAATTATTTATTTCAAGTAGAAAATCATAAAAGTTATGGATATTCCAAACCCTTTATTTTCACTTAAAGTATAATAATATATACATATTTCCCAATTTTTTTATATCCACTAACTAGAGTTTCCACTTACTCTTTTATAAGCCACAACCAAAATGCAATAATAATCATTTCTAGTTTAAACTTCAAAATAAAATGACAACTTTAAGTTAATTATAGAGAATCTAGGTAGACCATTCTTCCAAATTTATGGAATATTTCCCAATTCATAGTTGTCTTAGCCATACCTCACTCCTGAGCAATTTTGTTTTACTTATTTTTCCCTTACCAAGCTTCCTCGCATATTTCATTTAACTAAAATACCCCTAACAACTTTTTCTGTTCACAATATTGTATCAATAGAGATGTTACATTAAATTATATAATTATAATACTACAACAGACATAAACAGATTTGAAAATACACATAGCTTTTTATTAAGCATTTTGCTCACTAGTAGGGGAAAAATTGTGCCGGCATGTTAAAGAATATCCATCTAATTTTCACACTTAGCATACTGTAGACAATAGCACAATGTATAAGAGGGCATCTGTCACTCTGGAGAATTCATTAAATGAAGGCAGATGAAATGAATAGCCACTAGTTTTAAAACCGAAAGAGGCCTGGCTAATATAAGTAGGACCTTCACTACCAGGTCAAAGGAAAAACTTTAAGTAGATTTAAATACTACATGTTTAGCCTTAACACAATTTCACCTATGTTAATAGTTTGATACTGGGACCAGCAGTTAGTGTAATGGCTATGTCGCTGGACTCCCACGTAGTAGACCGCGGTTCGAGTCCCGGACCCAGTGGCTTAAACTCACACCAGGCACGTGTGCACACATGCCCAAGATCCTGAGAGGAAAATGGAGGAGAAGGGATTGCGGCGTGGCCATCTCCCCTGGGGGGTGATTTCTCGCTTTCTGTCTCTCTGTCTCTCTCTATCTGTCTGGCGAGCGCACGCACCCTATAGCAAAAATCTCTCCAAAAAATAAAAAAAAAGGTCTTCATGAAAATGAATGCCTTTAAAAAAATAATTTTATACTAAAGAGATGGCATGACTCATTAAAATAAATCAAAAGCTGGCATTTGAGCTAAATACTTGAAATTATCCAAGTTGAACACATCATTACTGACAGAACAACTACATCTGTCAGCCACTGAACAACTACATACTTAATACACTTCATTGAATTAGGTTAAAAAAAAAAAAAAGGATTTTGGGGGGGACCAGCAGTTAGCTTAATGGCTGTGTCGCTGGACTCTCATGTAGTCGATTGTGGTTCGAGTCCCAGACCTGATGGCTTAAACTCACGCCGGGCGCATGTGCGTGCATGCTGAAGATCCTGAGAAGAGAATGGAGGAGAAGGGATTGTGGCGTGGCCATACCCCTTGGAGACTGATTTCTCACTTTCTGTCTCTCTGTCTCTCTGTCTTTCTGGTGAGCACATGAGCCCTATAGCAAAAACTTCTCCAAAAAGATATAATAATTTTGTGAAAAATGAAAATTTTCTAAAAAAAAGATGTAGCCCTAAACTTTATATTCAAAGTGAGTAAGCCAAGCTATGAAAGAGAGACTTTTTATATTCCACTTAATATATACCGACTGTCCACACCCTGTGGTAGAAACTGAAAGATTAGGGGATATAGAAGTTTGGAAAATGGTTATAGTTATTGGAGACAGTATGGGTAGAGTGGGAGAAGAGGAAGAGTGTGAAGAAAGAAATTAAGGAGAAAAACAGAGAGGCAAGATATTTATGGGATTCAGTAATGTATTGTTATCTGTTGATGATAATATGTACAGTATCCTCAACTAGACTGATGTGAGGTGTAGTCATGTTAGGTAAATCCACTTGACAAGCTAAGTAACATATTGTGATTAAACGTATAAAATATATTTTTTTAAAAAAGGAATAAATAAATAAAACCAAAGATGGTACTGTCAGATGATAATCATTATTTGTTATTCATTATGGCTGAAAATAGCTTTAATCAACACATGCTTATCAGGAATTATAAAATGAAGGTTTTCATTGAAACAAATGTATAACTGCAATCAATATCGCTGGAGTCTGGCTATTAGTGCTATTGTGTTTCAACTTAGGCTTAGAGTAGTCCCTAAGTCCGATACCAAAGTGGCGCTACAAGGTGAAGTGTACTTTTAGTTGACTTTGCTAGAGAATATAACGAAGAATATAGAAATGCCACTGGAAAATTCATCAAACAATCTTTCATGTCATTAGGTTGTCAATTTCCTTTTTACCCTTTTTTAAATTTGCTATTGGAGGTGCGCACTCACCAGAGAGAGAGAGAGAGAGAGAGAGAGAGAGAGAGAGAGAAGGAAAGTGAGAAGGCATTCCCCCTGGGGAGGACCATGCTCAATCTCTCCTCCATTCTTCTCTCAGAATTTGGGACAGACACACATGCACACATGCCTGGCATGTTTCCCAAGCCACCAGGTCCAGTACCAATCCATGCAGTTTGTAATTTCAGCCATGTAGTATCCATCCACCTTAACTACTACGCCACCAGCTGGCCCAGGCTATTAACTTTGAAAATTCAATAACCATCAAAATACACTAACTCACCTCCAGAAGGAGAAGAACCAATCTGTGATAATGGATTGTTCGTTTATGCTACACAACACATTCATCATAAAACCAAAGGAAATATATGTTCTTTGTATGCATCAGAGAAGTAGCATATATTCAGAGTATCTATAGGCAAGTCAGAGTTAATGAGATACTTTCAAAGGATGAATGGATGGATGCACAGGGTACCAAACTTCTGACTCCCAGCAAATGGAATCACCCTAAAATTCTTTAGTGGATTCAGCCCTGCAGAGGCACTTCCAGAAACACACCCCAGTTCAAGACCTCTCGTGTTCATTTTGTCAGTAACAAGTGCACATAACCTCAAATGACAAGAAAGGGACATCAGTACTGAGTTCCTACTCCACAAGCCAACTGGCATCAAAGTCAAGCCCATCGCCACCAAGGACTGCTGAACTGTGAGTATGAGCACTGACGAAGACAGATGCTAAAGAAGCGGTGGGAAGGTGAGCTAAAGCTGTTGATCACCAGCGGTGGGGCTGCTGCGAGACACCACCAGAGGCAACCGGGAAAAGCTCATTTTCTGGGTAGCCACAGGAGTGCACGCTGGCATGTTGCCATCAGAAGTGGGGTGGCTCACACTGGAGAGAGAATGTCAAACTGCCCAAGAGTGAACACACGACTAGGAATGCTCACAGCAAAAGGATTCCCCACCAGCAGCTCCTAGGAAAGGATCAGACTAAGTCACTCACACTGTGCCTGTGGAACGCTCTGCAGGGCACCATTGATCTTGTGGTCTGGACTCACACATGGCTTGAAATACCTTCGGCTCTGTCATCTGTAAATACAAGCCAAGATCACTCCCTCTGCCTGTTGTTAGGAAGGATGGTGATGATGACTGAAAAGTTCCGCAGGTAGGTGCAGGTTGGGGCAGTAATTAAACGCTACTGTTACATATTACCCCTTCACCCTATGAGACATTTTGGAGGCCAAAGTTCAAAGCCTTAATTTTGTAATATTAAGTTGTCGGAAAAGTCATGACATATTTTTCTATGAAAAAATGCATTTTGACTTTTCCAGTGACCCAATAGTTTGGGATATGGGGTAAGAGTGGGTATTTCAATCTGATCAAATATATATATATATATATATATATATATATATATATATATATATAAACATAAATATTTAGTGGAAATTTTAAAGACACTCTTGCCCTAATAGGTATGCTGCTTAACTTTGAATCTCAGTATTTAGTGGATAATTTCATGACAAAATTTCTACTACTCTGTTTTGAACTATGGTTCTGTGTTCATTTATTAATTAATTTAGCATTCTTTCATTCAATTTTGCTCATATGTTGATTACCATTCTAGGTGTTGGCTAAGTGTTATCTAATTGATGAACAAGACAGAAAAGGTTCTTGCTTTCATAGAGTCATGACTCAGAATAACAAATACTTTTAAATGAAATAACTTGTGAACATTATTAGTCTAATAAGTATTATGAAAAAAATGCTAGTGTCTTAGACTGTACTCCTTTGTCCAAATGGCCCAGATGGATTCATGTAGTCTATGGGCATTGACATCTAGGACTGTGTCTGGCACAGAGAAGATGCTTAACAAACAAGAGTTTCTAGAATGAGCTAATGAGAATAAGGACAAATTCCTGTATGATGTTAAAACAATTTTAAGAACAATTTGATTTGTGAAATTTCTATAAGAATGCCTTTTTAAAAAAGGATTATTTTATTTAACTGTATTGATTTATTTTAAATTGACCAGAGAGAGAGAGAAAGAGAGAGAGAGAGAAAGCAAGCCACCAGGTCTGGGACACAAACCATGGTTGGCCATGTGAGAGTCCAGTGCCCTTAACCACCATGCACCACTCACCAGGTCCTATAAGAATGCTTTTTCTCTCTCATCAATATTTTTGCTTTTCATCCCCTGAATAGTATTTGGGAAAAAAAAAAAAAAAAAAAAAAAAAAAAAAAAAAAAAAAAAAAAAAAACTTAATACTTCTAAGGGATACTGACCTTTTATTTAAAGATTTTTGTTATAGGGTATGTGTGCTCACCAGAAAGACAGAGAGGCAGAAAGCAATAAATCACCCCCAAGGGAGATGGCCACACCACAATCCCTTCTCTTCCATTCTCCTCTCGTGATTTTGGGCATGTATGCACATACACCTGCTGTGAGTTTCATGTCACTGGGTCCGGAATTTGAGCTACAGTTGGCCACATGGGAGTCTTAACCACTACTCTACCTGCTGGCCCCTGTGTTTAGTGTCCTAGATGAGCTGTAGCTTTTTAATTGTAGGGCAAATACTTGCTATCATTAACTGGAACATTGTTCCTGAGTCAGAGGTCCCACTTTTTCTGATACAGAGGCTACATTCCCAGCCTGATTCTCTCCTTTTAGATGAGGTGCTTATAAAATCAACATTCATTAGTTTAAATACTCAAATGTACTTTTGAACAGGGTACCAGAGGCCAGAGAGAAAAATGAACTTGCCTACAGAAAAACTCTGACATCATGTAATATTCCTGCCTTAAAAATGTAAGTGACACATCTGAAGAACTTAGTAACTCTTTGGAAAATATTAATAGTTTGAATACCCACTGTGAGCTAATCATCTTCTCATTGTGCCTTCCTGAGGTTTGCCTCAGTTGGTACTTCCAGCTCTGAATAATGAGTTCCTTACCTCAAAGGGTTAATGTCTCACACAGCCAAGAACTCATGCTTCTCCAACATTAAAAGCTATAGTGGCCAGGGTCAGCAAGTGGCATGGAGGTTAAGGATTTCACATGGTCAGTTGCACAGATGCAGTTCAAGTTCCAGACTCAGCGGCTGAAAATCCCACTGGGCACTAATGCATGTGTGCCCAAAACCCTAAGGGAGAATGTAAGAGAAGAGATTGCAGCATAGCCATCTCCCCTGAGGGTGATGTTTTCACTTTTCCTCTCTCTGTATGTCTCTGTTGAACAAGTACATGCACCCTATGGCAAAACAAAACAAAACAAAGCAAAAAGTAAAACCTAAAAAAAAAAAAAAAAAAAAAAAAAAAAACAGAACTAAACAAAAAAACTATACTGACCAGTTCCTGTGTAGATAGAGCTGTGAAAAGTTTGGAATATCTCCCTTGGGAAAATATAAAAATATCCATAATGCCAACTCCCGAAACTTTAAATAATGTATATCTATAATGCAGTTCTCCTTAATGAGTAAAACAAGCTGCAGTGTGATGCAAGCTTGATACACACATCGTTATCTATAATTCCCGTTCAATTGTTTCAATTGTATTTTATTGCTGTATGCAACCATTAGAGACAGAGGATATCTGGAAAACCTAAGGGCTGGGAAGAGTGGTAGAGAGCTTCCTAATAAACATTTCAATCTATAAGATCCATTTACTCTTCATAAAGTGATGTGATTAATATATCGAAGCTTCCTCTATTCTGGGATATTAGGATATGACACTCTTTCACTCTAAACCCTCCAGGAGCTTAATTTTAGTGAGAGGGAACAAATATTATCCAACTAACATTGGCACAAAGAAGGAGATAAATATGACAGCAAAAGGATGCATGTGTGACTGTGAGTGCACAGAGGGTTTGAAAAGGAAAGACATTTGGAGGTAGAGAAAAAGGTACATCAGAGGGGCATAGGGCCCAGGATCTGACTCTATTGGCTGAGAAACCAGATTGCAGGGGTGGGGGACGGAAGCACTGCAGAGCCAGGAGTCAGGGGCTGATGTGTTTGGTTGAAGCAGGTGAGGCAGCCATGGGACAGAGCCCAGCACAGCACAGAGGTCAGCCACCTGCTCAGCTGCCTGGGCCACAGAGTCCATCCACTACATGTAGCTAACCTTTGTAAAGCTGTTTCTGCGGGGATTATTTATTTAGTTTAGGTTTGGGACATTATCCTTGTGAGAATCCAGATGCTTTGGCACATTTTATCTTCAGAATTTAACAGAAAAGTCTATCCTTGCCTAGGGTGGCATTTGTTGCTATAAATCATGACATGCTGGGTTTTAGCTGTGACTGTAAGCTGAAATATGTCTCCTTTTAACTTCTACCCAGTGGTCCCAGTTCTGCCCCGAGGAACTAACACAGATTCAGTTGAATCCCTCTTCTGCGTGGCAGCCCTTGAACTGTCATTATAGGACTCCCTTCACTTCAGTTCCCCAGCTCCTTCAGCTAGTCCTGTTGGTATGGAACCTGCTGCCCATGTGGTCTGGGTCTTTTTCCTTCTGTCCATAATCTAATTTGTCAGTCTCTCTCCAAAAATAGCAAATCCACACAGGATGCAAGGTTCCAGGGGATTAAAACCAATAGTGACCAGACAGAGACTATTGCCTCCCTCATTCTTAGCATTCTATGCTTGTGAAAAGCCCCTCTCATTGCTAGTAGTCTCTTTAAACAGCCCTTCATATGATTAGTGCTTTCTGAGTGTTGTGGTTTGGATAATGCTTTGTCCCCCAAAGTTTAATGTTTTTGAATTCGGTGTCAGGAAGTGGTGCAGTCTAGGGATCAGCAGTTGGCGTAATGGCTATGTTGCTGGCCTCCCATATAGTTGACCATGGTTCGAGTCCCGGACCCTGTGACTTAAATTCCTGCCAGGCACATGTGCATGTGTGCCCACGATGCCAAGAGGAGAAGGTATTGCAGTGTGGCCATTCCCTCAAGGGGTGATTTTTCGCTTTATATCTCTCTGTCTCTCTCTGTCTTTCTGGTGAGCTCCTGTGCCCTATAGCGAAAACCTCTCCAAAAAAAAAAAAAAAAAAAAGAAAAGAAAACCTCTCCAAAAAAAAAAAAAAAAAAAAAAGCGGTGAGGGTGAGGTCTCGTTGGCAGTGATGGGTAGTGGAAATTACATCATGGAGGTAACCTTCTTGTGAACAAGATTAATGATGTCTCCCAAGACTCAGTGAGTCCTAATCTTATGAGAAGAGGTTCATTTTCTAGAAAGTTGGTTGCTATACAGAGAATGCAAGCACGCTGCCTGCCTGCCTCTGTACATGCCTACCATCCTCTGCCTCCTTGTCCAGGCCCTAGGCTTGCACCTTTGGACTTTCCAATCACCAGAGTCATGAGTGTAGCAATTAATGGTTAGTCTCTTAAATTCACCTAATATTGGGTATTTCTGTTAGCAACGAAAAAATGAACTAAGACACTAAGTGTATAATATACCTACACTCGGAGACATTTATCAAATGGACTTTTTAAATCCATCTGTCCCTATACAGCCCTCATATTAAACTTCAGAAATAAACTTAACATCAGTTATTGGAGCAGCAGCAAGGATGTCTATCACACTTCCTGGGGAAAAGGAGCATTTATCATTGACATTATACAAAGAGCCAACATTGATTGAGCTCTAGTTATATGCCAGACAATGTGTTAATCTTTTTAGTGAATTATATCCTTTTAAAAAATAAACTATTAATTTTATCATAAAAGTAATCTGAACAAATAGCAGGCAACAAAAAGTATCAAATAAAATAATGTGGATAATTAAATATTACCTAATCATCACATAGCAATCACAGATTTCCCACTAAAATGTTTTGTACATACGTATTATATATCATGTTGTTTGTTCTGTGTATAACACCTGGTTGTGAATGTTTTAATCTAACTAGTTTTGAGGTTATCATTCTGTAACATCACATATAGGGCCTTCTTAATCTAACAGCTGCCTGTATTTCATTGTGTGGATATACCGCATTAAGATCACATTTAATTCTAGGGACAGTCCTAGGAACGGTGTCTTATTATCTTCATTAAACATATGGAAAACTGAGGTTTAAAGAAATTATTACTTTGCCTGATGTCACTCATTCGAAAAGTAACTCAATAAGGTTTCTAATGCGCGTCTGTCCCTGTAGCCTATGGATAACCTGTGATGGTTTATACTGTGTCTCTCCAATATTCATGTGTTAAACTTGGTGAGGTATTGTAATAGGGTTGAGAGGTGGAACTTAATCCAATGACAGTATGAAGAGTTGGGGTCTTTGGGAAGTGGTTAGGATTGGACAGGTTATCAATCAACCCCCATGGTTGACTCCTGGTAGCTTCATTCAGAGTAGACATGGCACACACTAACTCTTGGTTTGTCCCGCTATGTGATATCCTGCATTGCCTCATACTCTTTGGAGAGCCCCCATCAACAAAAAGAAGCACACTAAGTGTGGTCCCATTACCTTGAGCTAAACAAACCTACATTCTTATACGCAGTATGATGTTTAGTTGTTAGTTACAATAAAATGGACTACATTGTATTTCCTCTAGAAAAATAATTTTCAGCTATAGATTTCATACTTCACAGACTTTTGTAATTGTATAACTGGCCTCCTCTGAACTTTATAATTGGTATAGTGAGATTAAAAAAGTGGTTCAACCATTTTACTATAACCTGAGATAGTAACCTAACTCGATCTGTCTTCCTCTACTTTAGCCTCTGGAGTCCATGGACACAGACAGAGATGGGCCAGATCCTAATCACAAGATGACATGATTTAGTCCATATTCATGAGAATTGTTCAATTCTATACAATCTGAATTTTTGGTTGCACAGGTGCCTCGTGTGTTTGTTTATTTTTAACAGAAATAGTTACAGCAACCAGAAATATCTCAAGTCGTGTATTGCAAATCTGTGTTTTATTTACTAAGGTTTTACCATTTTTATTTACCCTATTTCAGAAAGGCATAGTTGGTCCTATCTCCTGGGCTCATATGCCATCATTGTCTCTTAGATAAAACTGCTAATTGAATGCAGAAAATATTAAAATATGATCATGAGTCTGCTAAAAGAATAAACATGTCAAGTGTCAACAAAATATTGTAAGTCTGCTGTGCTTCAAACTGAGTCAAAATAGATGGCTTAAATTTGTTCTTTTCAGTGCCTGTTTGAGAAAGTGAAAGAGATACACCTGTTATGTTAACACATTCACAGTGCACCAAGGCTGTTCATCTTTACAATAAATAAATTAAGAATTTGGGTCCCTTGCAATTCTCAGTTCAATCTGACTGACTCTGGCACTTCTCTAATCAAATATATCCACATGATATTGTAAGCTGCATTATAGTACATTAATAGCTTGTAAAGTGAAATTGATGCAGCATGATGGACTGTATTCCTGAAGCAGTGACAAATTTATCAATGATAGATGCACTAATGGAAATGTTGAATTGCAATAAATATAAATGCAGAATAGCAATTGCAGAGCATTAAAAATGTCATCTGTGAGTTTAGGTATTTATGAGGCTGAGCCAGCTTGAAACACGAGTGGTGCGTTCCTATGAGCCACTGCAACTCTGGGGTTCCAAGGAAAGCAGAGACTCTTTCATCCCATAGGCCAGCCCGCCGGCAAATTGTTGTCACAGCTGTGCCATTGTCAATTAGGCCGCCAATGAGTCAGCCCTTTGTTTTTCTGGCTTGCACATCTCACTGCACCTTTTCTCTGGGCCTGGATGCGTCATTGCTGCAACCTTTTCACCACCTTTACCCTTGGTGACTCTCCTCACATGTTCCGATTCATCTTCTAGGCATTGATCTAAAACTCAGAGAAGTGACATCAGGGAAGCATCTCAGCTAGTTCAAAAGGCACTGCTATTCCTTCTGGGCTATTTTGGCATGTCAAACCCAACAAGCCAAACAGAAATCCTCTGTGCTGTTACACATTTGCCTCTGATGTGTCTGGAGCACCTGCTCAGGCTTCCTGAGCCCCACAGATTTTGTTTAATGTCAGCAAAATCCAGCAGGACATCAGGGGCCAGGGTGCAGTGGAGAGCAGAGGCACCTCACGTGGGGTGTTTTGGTCACGTTCACGCGAGAGCAGCAGCAGCAGCGGGACCACGTCGCAGACGTGCGTTACAGGCAGAAAAGGAGTACACCTAGAAACGACGTTTTTCCTGGCTAGCGACGGGTTCCACAATTTTCTGAAACATCTTGGCATGTTGTATTAGGAGCCACCAAAGTTTTAGTGTGTGCAAATCTCCGTTTCAGGCTTGATAAGGAGAGGTGTTATAGTGACCCAAATATGATCTCTGCTTTTCTTGGGCTTTCATCTGCTTCCAGGGCTTCCAGCATTCGGCGCCCATTTGTGGCTGACGTCATAAAGTAAATTAATACTTTTTGGAATCAGATGTCACAATGATCTCTTGGTGGTAATAGAGGATTATCCAACTGAGGTCATTTTAGAAGGTTACTAGATTTGCTAATAGATAAATAAATGTTTGGCAATTATAATTCAGTTTAGCATAAAAATAACTTAGTTTGCTTGTCATTTCTCCTGCTTATCATTACAAATCCGTGATAACTAAACTCTGAATTAAACTTTAATGGCATCCCTCTGTCATTGTTATTTAGCATAAGTAAGCCAGATAAGTAACAAAACTAAAGAGAAAAACCATACGTAACACAATAAAATAAAAATGACGTTTTTAGTATAAATGTGATATTCCCAGTTCAGAAGCCTAGACATATCAAAAAGAAGTGAAAAAATCTTATAAACCTGACTCTTTGATGTATTTTTGGTTGACTGTTTAACCAATTATGAAATACATAGAAACCATATTAGCCTTGAAGGCAAACTTCAACATATTGCTAATTCTCACCAAGATTTATATAAATTATTTTGGTTCTTTTTTTAATAGCTAAGAATAAAACTCAAAACCACTTCATACAAATTAGTAAATGGAAAGACAATGTCAAAGAAAATTAAGAGAGTTGAAGGCGCATAACTTTTAAAAATAAATTTGCCAGAAGGTACATGCATTTATCAGAGAGAGACAGAAAGAAAAAAAGAGAGAGGAAAAGAGAGAAAGCACCCCTCAGGGAGAATGGTCACTCTACAGTCCTTTCTCCTTCATCTTTCCCTTCTTTCAAGATTTTGGGCATGCATGCACATGTGCCCAGCATGTCTCTCAAGCCTCCAGGTCTGAGATTCAAACCATATAGTGGTCCATGTGGTATCCAGCCACCTTAACAGTCAGGCCAAGGGCTGAGCAAAAGGAAGATAATACTTTTTTAGAATTCCCTTTAACATTATTATTATTAGTTCTCAAATTCAGTTCAACAACTTTTTATTAAACACCAGTTATAGTCCAAGCAACTTGTAATTTTCTGTTGATGAAAATGTTGTCCACTGAGTTAATATTCACTGGGTATCTGTTACATGTCAATCAAGGATTCCAAGGGAATATACAAGACCCTGCACTCATGAGGTCCTATGAGCAGGTAAGGTAGAAGAGAGAACTACATTTTTTTAAGGTAAACCATAAAAATGATTAGCTATAACTTACCATTGGGCTGTTGGAAAAGTTATTTTTCTGACAAAATGACAAAAAACATCTTTTTTGTTTTTCTATGCGAAATTGCGTCATGATTTTTCAGATGACTCAATATAATGCAATACAAAGAATGTAAAGAGGGCGTTGTCAGGTGAGTAGTGAGCTGCCTTTTTGAGGATGAACAGGAAAAGCCTCTCTGAGAAGGTTGATACTTAAGTTGAAAATTGCAACTCCTAACAAGAAGTCAGACAGATGAAACCAGAGGGAGAGTGTGTCAAGTAGTAGAGCAGTTGGCGCAAAAGTCTCGCGGCAACGACAAGTTTGGCAAGTGCTAGGAACAAAAAGAAGGCCACTTTGACAGAAGCATAGAAGGGCGGAGAGAGATTAAGATGTAGTTAAAGGGATAAACAGGGGTTAGATTATCTAAAGCTTCTGATTCAGAGAAGAATTTGGATCTGATAATGGAAAGCCACTGGAGGATTTACGCAGGGTTATGACATGATCTGAATTACTCCTAAAGAAGTCATTCCATTTGGGATCTCTGTGTAGAACAGTGAAGACAGACAGGAGAAAATCACTGAAGAGACTGTCACCAGGGTAGCCTGGACTATAACCATATAGTAGAGACAGAAAGAAATAGGAACATTCAGGATAGTTTTAGAAATATTTTGAAAGCAAGACTGCTAGCACTTACTGGTAAAACTGATGTGGAGAATGAGGAAAAGAAATGAAGAAGAATGATTCTTAGAGTTGAGTTTTTTCATTTTTGTTGTTCACTGGAGCCCCTGGATAGATATAAATGTCATTTACCTAAAGAGAGAACATTCATGTAGAGGTAAGTTTGAGGGATAATAACGTTTGTGATTTAGCTACATTAAGTATGAGACGTGTGTAGTAAAGGAGTACCTCAGGTTGGGGTATTCAATCTTATATTCCAAAGAACTGGCCCTTAACTAGCTTCTGGGAGATAAACTATAAGCTTTTAAAATACACTGCCTGATAAGTGTCTTTTGAAACCCAAGGCCTTGGACAATGCTAGATTATGCTAACAGCATGATTTATACTGAACAACTGTTTTTTGTTCACTGGAAGCTAAAACTCTGGACACCAAGGATTGAGTGAACTTCCTTGGTTGGCAATACCTTGTAAAATGTTATGTGCTTCATTGCTGAGAGAATTAAGTGCTGGCCACACAACTCCATTGGGAGAGGACAACAGGAAGATCATATCTGATTTCTCCAGGATTTTTTCTTATGTGCTTCTTTCCTTTGCTGATTTTAATGTGAATTATTTCTTTGTAATAAACTGTTACCATGAGTGTAAGAGCTTCTCTGAGTTCTGTGAGTAATTGTAGTAAATCATTGAATCTGGAAATAGACTTGGGAACCCATAACTTTATTGGGCACCAAAGAGGCGATATCCTTTGGGGTGTTGGTCAAGTGAATTGAAAATTCTAAGAGGAATAAAAACAAGAGATAAAATTTGTTAGTGATTGGCACTTAGATAATTGTTTAAAATGTGGGAGAGTCACCTAGATAGTGTCTCAGAAATATTACCCAGGGAGGTTGTTTTTAAGAAAGTATTTTTTTACGAAAACAAAAAGAGCAGAACTGAATTATCCCTGCTTTTAGGCACTCATATTATTGGCAAGAGCTCAGAAGGACACAGAAGGAGAGGGACACAAGACACTACCTATGAATGGAGTAGAACACCACAGGGAAGAGCAGTCAGATGCAGTAGAGAAGGGAGTACCAGAGTAGCGGGGTGTCACTGGTTCAGGACCTTAAAGGATAAGTCATATTTTCCTATTCATTTGAATAAGGGTCCAGACGCAAAAAGGAAAAAAAAAAACTAAAAAGACTTTTAATTTTATAAACTACAATACACTTAGTGATTTAGCAATTTGGGGAGGGTCTTAAAATACTCTCATAGGCACTATAATGGCTCCCCAAAGATGTTCACATCCTGATCTTCGAAATCTGAATATGTTACTTTGCATGGTGAAAGAGACTTTACAGGTGTGATTAGGTTACAGACCTTGAGATGAGGTGATTTTTTTTTGAGAGATTTTTTGCTATAGGGTGTGTGTGCTTGCCAGAGACAGCAAGACAAAAAGACAAAACATGAGAAATTGCCCCCTGAGGAGATGGCCATGCCATAGTCCCTTTTCTTCCATTCTCCTCTTGGGATTCTGGGTATGCACATACATATGCCTGGTGTGAGTTTTAAGCCACCGGGTCTGGGACTCAAATCACGGTCCACTACATGGGAGTCCAGTGACATAACAATTACACCATCTGTTGGTCCTTTACATGAGTCTTTAAGATTGGAGACCTTTTCAGGGGACCACCAGGTGGTGTAATGGTTACATTGTTGGAGTCCTATGTAGTTGACTGGAGTTCAAGTGCTGGACCCTGCGGCTTAAACCTTACACAGGCAACGTGCCCAAAATCTTGAGAGGAGAATGGAGGAAAGGAGACTGCAGTGTACCCACGCCCCTTCCCCCAGGGGGGATTTTCTCACTTATTGTCTGTTTCTGACTCTCAGGCAAGTGCATGTATCCTATAGCAAAAATCTCTCAAAAAAATAAAAAGTGGAGACTCTTCCCTGGCTATGGTCAGAGGGTGATGTGATGACAGAGTCGTTAATTTGCTGAAAGCAATCTCTAGAAGCTGGAAATAAAAGGAAACAAATTTTTTTCTAGAACTTCCAGAAAGAGAACAACATGGTTGGAGTTTTGAAAATTAACCCAGTTAGATCTATGTGAAATTTCTGTGCTACAGAACCTCAACATTTTGTGTGTTTTTAAATCATAATTTGTTGAAATAGCAATGGGAAACCAACACATTTTTTAAAAGTAGCCATTCTTTTTCCCTCCACATACTTGAAAGTCTTTCTTTAAGAAAATTCTGAGAATGGATTATAAGAAAAATCTCACTTTAGTTGTGACTTTCTAAAATTCAGCTCACGAATGTGGCAACTATAACCACTCTATAACCCTTAAGCCCTTGCTATAAGATAGGCTCTGTATATTGAAAAGAAAAAAAAAAAATAGAATCAGATGTTCCGTAAAGATAAACCCTTGTTTTCTGGTGCTTTATTTACCAAAATCTTAAAAGATCAAGAATTCTGCATTACTTTAACAAATGTGATTTTATGTAATTTCTTCTAACTGCTGCTATTCAAATATACAAATTCCAGACCACTATAAATGTCAGGAGGCCAATGAAAAAATATTCTGTAACTCTACTGTCAAAGCAATTAAACCAGTCCACTTTCTCTCTATTTCACTTATTGAATGTCTATAGAAGAATGTACTTAAATAGAAGGTCTACTGCTGCTTAAGAAAGCTGGAAAACAAGTTACCTAAGACATCTCAGTTGCAAACAACTTATAAGACCTCTGTTAGTCTATTCTAGATAAACAAGGTGGTCAATATTTCTGCGATGCTATTTACCTATTCATAAAACTTAGCACATTAAAACTCTCCTTCATAGTATTTAAATGTAAGCGCCACACAAGATGAAAAAATGTCTGTTACCCTCAATGCCCAATGCAATGTTAAATGATGGAACTGCTTCCTGAATATGTTTCATGGAATGCTGGTGCCATGAGATAATTCAGACTAAAATAAAGTTTCTATGGTCAGATATCTGTAGAAAAAATCTATATCTTGGGACCAGCAAATGGTGTAATGGTTCCATAGCTGGACTCCCATATGGCTGACTGTGGTTTGAGTTCCAGACCTGGTGGCTTGAAACTCATGCCAGGTTGTGTGTGTGTGTGGATGCCCAAACTTACAAGATGAGCACAGAGATGGGATTGCAGCATGGTTATCTTCCCGGGGGGGGGGGGGGGGGGGGGTGATTTCTCACTTTCTGTCTTTCTGTCTCTCTGAGGAGCACACACACCATAGAGCAACAATTTCTCCTAAAAAAGAAACAAAAAAATCTTAAATATTTCCCTTTGAGAGTGACAGCAATATATTTAACTTTGAAATAAAGATGTCTATTTATTGGTTTGTCTAGAAAGTTATGATGCATTTATGCAGAGGAAAAATGCATCACGCTCTCCTAATGACCTAATACTTTTGTTCAAATCAATTATTCCCAATGTTGTGTGACCACCAAATTCTTGCAATATGTTAGAGGGCATAGTCCCACAAAATACATATTTAGAAATATTTTACTGAGCTATATTTGAGGAAAGAAAATATTTTTAAACACTGTTATTATTAGAACCAAGATAGTTTTATTCTAATCATGTTACATTTCTTTGAAAAACTTAATACTTCATAAATGATAAAGAAGTGACTGCCATGACTGTCTCCATATATCTCTCTCCATAACCTGTGTAAGTGTGTGTGTTGAGTTTCCTTTAGAGGCTGTCAATGGCTTATCCATTGTCTTCCTGTGATTGATTCTGCTTAGTCTCTCAAATCGCCTTGGGTCTTTAGCCACTCTGGAAGCTGACTCTACTCTAAAGGCCAGTTTTCAGCCTTAAGGACACCTAGAAGGATAAACAGCCTTAAGGACATCTAGACATGTTAATTTGGAAGCATGAAACACTGATCCAGAGTAGACATGCCAGGATGCTGGGAGCATCTTGGTTCTCTATAAAGGAGGAAGTCCTTAACTCTGTCCTGTGGTAGGCTTCTAAACCTTTAGCTAGCTGAGACATGAAGTAGCCTTCTTTCAGCCACATGCTACAGTACGTTGTCAGAATTTTCATCAAGGGCATGACGGGGTGATATGGCCTTTGTGTTCTTTGAATACAAGACAATTCTGTTCTTTGGAATGAATTTGTAACTTGATGAATTCCTTGTCTGAAATGTGATAAGTAAATCTCTGTTAGCGAAGTGATAATATTGCTGCCTTTATATATCCTTAGATTTTAATGAAGTCATTAAATTCATTTTTAAAAGAAGATAAAGTTAGATATCAACCCTGACCTTGAGGATCTCATTGACAACCTCTTTTTATATAACAGAAAACATAACTCTGAATAATTTTGCTTAATTTTTCCTTGGAAAAAACCCAATAAGTTAATCTCTATTTGATTTAGTTCATTCATCTATAAAACGATTTGTTTAGAGTGCAGCTAAGGTCCTTTACATGGCTAACATTCATGACTCATAGAACATAAACTATTATATAAATGCAAACTTCCATTGTGTTCTTTGTTAATAATGATGATAAAGTAATTCCATGCATACATGCACCACCAAACTATATTATATATAATTTTGTGTAACAAATACAATAGTAAGATGTTTATCTCAGTAGTTTCGTAAAGCAGAGATGCAAGAAAACTACTTTTCAGACAAAAAAATAGATATTTAATTATATATGTACAATTTATCAGTGGATTTCTTATTTTAGAATAATTTTATGTAACTTTATTTATTTAGTTATTTCTGTTTTTTATTTTTTTATTTTTATTTTTTATTTTTATTTATTTATTTATTTTTTTGGAGAGGTTTTTGCTATAGGGCGTGTGCACTCGCCAGCCAGACAGAGAGAGACAGAGAGACAGAAAGCGAGAAATCACCCCCCAGGGGAGTATGGCCATGCCGCAACCCCTTCTCCTCCATTCTCCTCTCGGGATCTTAGGCACGCACGCACTCGCGCCCGGCGTGAGTTCAAGCCACCGGGTCCAGGACTCGAACCGCGGTCAACTATGTGGGAGTCCGGCACATAGCCATTACGCTAACTGCTGGTCCCAATTTATTTCTATTTTTAATTTGAGAGGTGGGACAGAGTGAGAGAGAGAGGGAGAGAGAGAGAAAGTGAAAAAGCAAGCTGCCAGGTCAGGGCCTTAAACAATGGTCAGTCATATGGGAGTCCGGTGCCCTTAACCACCACACCACCTACCAGTCTCTGTCATATGATTTAATTTCCACTTTGCCAATCTCTTAAACTGAACTTCTCAATTTCATGAATCAGTTTCAAAATTAGTATTTTATTTTATTCTAGATACTTTTCCCTAGACATTGCAGACTTGCATTCCATGAAACTAAAGGAAAACCCATTATCCTCCCTTCCTCTGGTATTCCTACAGACACAGAAACAAACTAAAAACTCACAACTGGGACCAACAGATGGTGTAATGGCTATGTAGCTGGACTCCCATGTAGTCGACCATAGTTTCGAGTCCCGGACCTAATAGCTTAAACTCATGCCAGGCACGTGTGCGTGCATGCCCAAGGTCCCGAGAGGAGAATGGAGGAGAAGGGATTGCGGCATGACCATCCCCCTTGGGGGGTGATTTCTCGCTTTCTGTCTCTCTGTCTCTCTCTGTCTGTCTGGTGAGCGCATGCACCCTACAGTTGGCCTAATGTATCATCAAAGTGTATCATCAAAAAAAAAACCTCTCCAAAAAAAAAGAAATGGATTTTAATTTTTTCACCAAAAGAAACATGTGCGGTAATTCCATTTTCCCACAAACTTTTTTGAAGTCCTCTCATAGAAGAAAATAAACAATTCATGAAATTGAGAAGTTCAGTTTAAGAGATTGGCAAAGTGGAAATTAAATCATATGACAGGCACTTTCTCTTTCTGTCTCTTTCTCTGTCTGTCTCTCTCTCTCTCTTTCTCTCCCTGATGAGTGCACATGCTCTATGGCAATTAAAAAAGATGGAAGATTCTAGAATCAGTTCACTATGGATGCAGAAAGGGGAGAAATCACATTGTGGTTGTCTATATTTGCTTATTCAAAAATATGCAAGCCACATTAAAATTACAAATCATACTTTATTTTAGGTTTTGCTATAGGGTGCGTGTGCTTACTGGACAGAGACAGAGAAAGGGAAAGTGAGAAATCATCCCCCTGGGAGGATGGCCATGCAACAATCCCTTCTTCTCCATTCTCCTCTTGGTATTTTTGGCATGCATGCACACGTACCTGGTGTGATTTTTCAAGCTAATGGGTCTGGGACTCAAACTGCCGTTGGCCATGTGGGAATCCAGTGCCTTAACCACCATACACACCTGCTGGACCCCCAAATCATGTTTTAAATGTTAGTGTAATAAATGCCTCAAATTTATTCATAGTATCACTGATAGTCTAATATACAATTGAAAGATCTTAGTCTATATCCTCATCTTTACATTCAGGCTAATATAGTTGTTCTAGAAACCATAACAATTATGATTTCCATGCACAAGATTCAATGTAACACTTCCACAAATAAGAATGAATAGACCTATAAGTGTCTTAGCATCACTTTGATGATACTAGGCCAACTAATTTAATCCAAAAAGAAAATTTTTTTTGCTATAAAGAAAGTTTTTGCTATAAGGTGCTTGTGCTCACCAGAAAGATAGAGAGAGACAGAGAGACAGAAAGCAAGAAATCCCTCCCCAAGGGGAATGACCACACCACAATCCCTTCTCCTCCATTCTCCTCTCAGAATCTTGGGCATGCACACACCCACGCCCAGTGTGAGTTTAAGCCAACAGGTCCTGGACTCGAACCGCAGTCAACTACGTGGGAGTCCAGTGACATAGCCATTAAACTAACTGCTGGTCCCCCAAAATTTCAATAATGATAATATATTATTAGACCAGCAAGTGGCATGGAGGTTAAAGTGCTGAATCCTACATGGTCCATTGCACGATTTGAGAACTAGGCCCCAGAGCTTCAAAATCACACTGGTCGTGTGTGGGTGTGTGCCCAAACTTCTGAGAAGAGAAAGGAAAAGGAATTGCAGTGTGGCCAACCCCCCTGGGGAGGGATATTTCTCACTTCCCTCTCTTTCTCCAGTGAGCACACACATCCTATAACAAACTGAAAAACAATAATAATAATATTAATTTATAATTTTCTGCTAATGTTTGAAAAACTACATTTTTAAATTAAAACACTGTGTAGGTTCTCTTATTTCAGTTCAACAGCAAAAAGAATAAAAATTTAAAAATATTTTGTAGTACGGGACAGGCAGTTGGTGCGGTGGTTACGGCCCTGGACTCCCATATGGTTTTGGTTCATATCCTGTACCTGGCAGCTTGTTTTCCCACTTTCCTTCTCTCTCTCTGATGAGCACTCATGCCCTGTAGCAAATTAAAATAATCATCATCATAATAATGATGATAAATACAATTAAATAAATAATTATTTTAAAGATTAACATGCGAAAGCCACATCCATAGAAATAGTCATGGCCATTATTGCCTTTTTCCGTATGGATCCGCATGTTTATGTCAGCATCTCTGCATGACATCAATAGTTAGAAGGTAAACACTTGTAAAAGGGGAGGAATCATTGCTCTCTGCCTACTCATTATTCATTCATCTATTAACATTTATTATGCACCTTCTACATAGCAGAAATTATGCGAAATTCTGGGCTAATGAAAAAAAGATATATTCCCTGTTTTCAAATAGTTCACAGTTTTTTTCAAGGAAATGACAAGCTGACAGACTAATATTTGAGCCAAGATATACCTATGCACAGCCTAGGGTATGGCAAGGGGGGGGGGGGCGAAACTAGGATCAGAAAAGCCTTCTTGGCAGCTTGAGCAAGGCAGTGAAGGTTAAATTCAAACTAGACAGGTGGAAAACTAGAGTAGGGGTTTCAGCAAAGGGACTGATCGGTGCCAAGAGTTAGAGGTGTGAGAAACTGCGGGCAGAGAAAGAGAAGAGCCTTGTATTTCAGACAAAAGAGACTGGGTCTGCAGCCAAGGGTGATGGGGAGCCCCTGAGGGAGAGTGACACTCTCAGATTTACACTTTAGAAAGCTGTCTCTTGTGTCTCATGTGGGATACGATAAAGAAACACAAAACTTGACACAGTAAGGGCTGATGTTAAAAGCCAGTCATGACCATGCCCTGGAAAGCTCTGAGTTTCTTCAGAGTCTCATCATTACCACCATCATCATCATCATCATCATCACTGCCACAGTATTATAAGCACCACTAATGGATTGTCATTTGAGGCACCCTTAATACCCATTTTACAGCTGGAAAGTGGGTAAGAGACAGAGTAATCAGCAGAGTTAAGACTGAAACCTAAAAGTTTGGTACAAGCACTTCATACTCAGCTATGTCTCCACACCATTGCCTATGGTTTATTAAATCCAAGCTGTGGTCAAGAGGCAGCTTTGGTGAGGAATCTACCACAACGAGAACATAAAGCATTCAGGACTAGGTAGAGAGAGACTGTGACCACTTCTTTTAGTTATCTTGCAACCTCAAAAATAATGTGTTCTCCAACCATATATATATATATACATAATAGAGACAAGAGGGGATAAGTATTCAAAAATACATGGGATAAGAAAATGTTTTCTGAACAGTTAGTGTTCTCTGATGGAAGAGTAAAAAACATCATGCTTTAACTAGAAACCTAATATAGATTTCATCCAAAAGAGAAAAAAAGTCAAAAGTAATCAGTTTCTCTTTTTGTCCATGTGCCTTTGAACTATTATTTTGTTTTAATGCTAGCGGACTTTTATTTCTAATAGTTGTGTGAATTTATGATTGCAACTTTTTCTCTTTGACTAACCCATTCCCTATGAAAAGAATATTATATTCTTTTTATTGTAGATATGTTTTATTTTCAAAATATTGATTATTAAACTTAGTATTTTATTATTTGAAAATATGTAAAAATAGTTTTACATATTAAACATTTTACATTATATGACATTTTCCAGATCTGCTCATCTAAGCAAGAACTTTATTATTTTTGGCAAGGATTCAGAGAGAGTCCCTATAACTCGAAATTTACATATTACTTGTGTAAAAAATAATAATAATTTAATCCTGCCAAAAATACTAGAAATGCTTGTGATCCCAAATTGACCTTAAGAACACCAATGTATATTATGAAGAAGAATCTACTTTGCAGTTTCAAATAGACTTAATATTTTGAGATGTAACCATGTGTACAGAGGTAAGACTCACTACCGATAAGGTGTAGTATTTGTATATTTGTTAATCTCCAGAGAGTTTAAAGTTTACTTTTTGTTACTTTGCCCTTTCTATGTAATAATTACTCTTTTCATGTTTCTTAAAGAAAAAAAAAAAAACACAAACTGAGTTTAATGAGAATCCAAGAACAGAGTAAATAATGTTCATTTTAGTCTTGATATAAACCAGTTTTCTTTTTTAGAAAACTAAAGAATAAAAAAAAATTAATGAACCGAAAGTCCTGAATAATCAGGTTAACATAGATACTTCCTAACTCTACCACACAATTCCCATCCACCTTAAATTTATGGTGGTAAAATACCAATTTAAATTTAGTTTTTCAAATCATTTTGAAGCTAAGGGGAGACTTTATGTGCAGGAATAGACTGTAAGCCCTTAGAGAGTAGTGATCATCTCTTTCACTCATCATATGCTTAGCCAAATAGTGCCCTCCATCAGGACACTCTACACTAAACATCAGTCGAATGAACAAGTGAATGAGGAATGAATAAAATAGTGACATGAAGTAGAATTTAAATACTATCCTGATAACTTAGGCAAAACTGTTCATTTGTAGGAGAAGTAGGAAGAATCAAAAACCTGGGTTATTAAAAGTAATTGTCCACTTGAATTGAATTCACAGAATAACTTGACTTCAACTCCCAGGAAAATTTCTCTCCAATTACAGACACAATAATCTGCCGTGGGCACAGAGCCACCATGAACACCAGATCACTCTGATCGTAGAGACTTATCACTGTGTTATTTGACTTTGTGTTCCTTCCCAGCAGATAAGATTATTCTTTGCTCCTGTGTAAAACTTATATTTCATCCCTGTTTTTTTTTCATTTCCAATGTCTCTATTTTTATTAAAACAAAATAAAATTGAATTAAAGAATATTTTCATACTAGTTATGACTAATTTTTTTATCAATATTAAAGGCTTAAAAACATTTGTTAAATTGGCAGGACACATACCTTCTCGTGTGTTTACTTTCTTGCATTTAAGAAGACCACTTTCTTCCTCTCTGATTTAAAAAACATCCTGAAAAAAATGCATAATGTTTATCTAGGAGTCAAGATAATAATTCTGTGATCATTTTATTCTACTTTGAAACTGATATTTTTTTTCTTATTGAAAAAATAAGTAAAATAAATCACCAACCAAAGGAAATGGGAATAGTTAAAGACAAAAAAAAAAAAATAGTACTCTGTAGGAATATAGGCTATAAAACGAGCTAGGCTCTCTTTAGAATCTTAAAATTACAGTCTCTTTCCCTGACAAGAGTCTAAGAACTTTACAATATATGTGTCCTTACTATTAACTCTTGTAATTTTCATGGTTTTATGGTTTTTAATTATTTCACAGCATGGCATGAACAAGTCTCTAGAGGCAAGTACTCATGAGTTTATCTTGATTACTTTTTAAGTAGCATTTATTTTGAAGAAATAAGTGAAAATAGCACTTCAGTACATTTCATCTAACTAATGTCTCCAAACTCCAAAGATTCATGTTTAAAAAAAAAGACATTACACTAATGCTCAAGTATTCTTGATCATTGCAATTTCACTCATAAACCTCAACATTCATGTTGTAATTAGTGCCCTCAGTATGAAAAGTTTAATAAAGTACTATCTTTGCATGATGAACATTTTTGAGTTCAAGTTGAACTTACCTTAAAAGGGGCTTGTTTTCATAAATTCTTTTTAATAAAACCTTGGTTCTCCGGTCAAATACGATCCCCAAGACTTCCCTCCTCTCTCCTCTTCCTCTTCCTTGAGTGCTAGTGGGTTGATGGTTTCCTCTCAGTCTGTGATAAGCACCGCGAAGACTCAGAGCTTGTCCTCACTCCTGATGCCACACACCTTTTCTTGGCACTTTATCTGGTCCCAAGGGAAAATTCCTGCAGAAATTTCCTTCTCTGTAATCTCTTGACAGATGGCTTTGCTGGCAAGAGCCTTAAGTCTTAGGAGGGACTTAATAGGCTTTTATTTTCCCGCATTGCCTTCTCACAGGTTTTATTTTTTAATTGCACATTGGTGGGTGCCTCATGTTATAATGGGCAAGAGTATCATTGCTCCCTTGTAGTATTATCAGCTAATCTGCTTCTCTGTTTGTTTGTTTGTTTTCATTTCTATAAATTTGCAAAGCTAGTTTCCTTTTAATGTTTTATTATTTGCCTGCTACTATTCCCAGAGGCAATTGGTAGAAAAGTTTAATTATTTAGTTTAAGGCACAAACTAAATAAATATTGAACTGTTCAAATATAAATAATAACTCTTAATAAAGACCTTAGGAAGAGCATTAGCCGAAGAAGCTGTGTAGAGCAAATGTGGATGAGAAGGACCAAGTTTACCTAAAAATAATAAAGAAAATTAATTTCATGAGGAAAACAATGAGAGTTTAACTTATCTGAATGTTTTACTTCTTTAGTGTTAATCTATCTAATATTTACTTTTTTCTAATTACATGATGCATGGCAAATGCAGAAAAGAATTTTTTAAAACTCTCCTTATTCCATTCCCAGTAAAATGTTAGCCTATAATCTTCTAGAATGTGTCTATAGATACACATACAATATGTAGATACATATGTACAATTTTACACATGTCTACTTTTGTATCATAGATTACATATATATACACATACACTTACCTTTATTTATAAAAATGGTATAGTACATATTATTTGATAGCCAAATTTTCCCTCAATTCTAAATATATAATCAACTTTTCTCCATAACAATAAAAAATCTCCACAATATGACTTTTAATAGATACATATTTCCTATTTTTTAGAGATAATATAATTTACCTGGCCAATCCCCTCTTACCAGGTCAATTTTTCCAACTTTCTTATGCTATAAAGCATCTATAATTGACAACCATTCACTAGTTTTGTTCACATCTACTTTCTCATCATGTCAAAATATATTTCCCTTCCAAAAAGTGCCAATTTACAAGCCTACAACAGTAATAAATTAATGTATTTCCCTGTATTCTCAACAGAATTGGGCATAATAATTTTAATATTAATATTAACATATAAATATAAATATTTAATTTATATAATTTATTATAATTTAATATTAATATCACTCTAATTTTTTTAGGTGAAGAATAGATTATGCAGTATTTTAAACATTATAAAATCAGTCTTATTTTCACATATATTAGATGAAATTTTATGTACCCAAGTTGAATAGTAATTTGTTTGTTTGTTTGTTTGTTTTCTTCCAAAATCTGTTTGTTTTGTGGTGGGGGCAGTTCCTAAAACAAGACACTGACAGCATGATATACCCCAACTTCAGGATCAAGATCATGGGTACACACTCCTGCCTAACATGAAAAGGTCAACCTTGGGATATGAACAGGTCAACCTTGGGACACAACCCTGAGATCTTCCCGTGTGGCCTCAGCATCATGGAGCATAGTGCCGTCACTGTGCCACTGCATCTTGCTGATAGGCGATTGTCCTTAATATTTTCTCTCTTGACTGACTGTCAGGACTTCTCAGAGTCAGCAAAGTATAGCAAGCAGCACGGGAGACACCTAGAGAAACCAGTGGCATGTCAGTGGAAGCACCTGGACACCAGTTGGCAGCTCTGGGCTTTTCCTTTCTAAGGCATGTGGTACTAGGTGGGCTGATCAGACACTTTATGCATTGGTATCAAGATGGGAAAGCAGAAGGATTTGTCGGCTGGTAAACTCTTTTCAAGAAGCATACTTTTAAAATCAGTGGCTGATTAGGACCAGCAGTTGACATAATGGCTACGTTGCTGGACTCTCATGTAGTCGACCATGGTTCGAGTCCTGGACCCGGTAGCTTAAACTCCCACCGGATATGTGTGCCTGCGTGCCCAAGATCCCGAGAGGAGAATGGAGGAGAAGGGATTGCAATGTGGCCACCATCCTTGGGGGGTGATTTCTTGCTTTTTGTCTCTCTGTCTCTCTCTGTCTTTCTGGCAAGCACATGCACCCTATAGCAAAAAATAAATGAAACTCTCAAAAAAAAAAAATTAGTGGCTGATTATGACTTGCATGTAACTAGGAAGAGAAATGAGACTACTATCCATTGTAGCTGTCCTCCTCCATAAAGTGATATAGTGATACTCTGGGTGACAATGCCCTTCCTTAGGACAGGAGTTGGAAAGGATGTATTTCACTCTGTTGTTGCCACACGCAAGGTAATTTGTAACCATACTAGGGAGCTAATCGACCTGAGAGAACTCAATCTTCCCTTTGTGAGTAGTAATTCCTCTTGGTGAGCACAGAATTAACTGAGTAATATTGGACAAGAAACCTCCTGTACGTCAGTTTGCCATTTGTAAGATGGGAATAATTATAGTACTTGCTTGACACTTATTATTGTAAACATTAAGTGTAAATTACTTAAAGATTGCTGAGAATGAATAAGACCTATATAATTTTTGTTATGATATCAAATATGTTTTTCTCTAGTTTCAAAAACCTGACCGTGTTATAACAATTTATATATTTGATGTAACACCCCAAAAGATGACTTTCTTGGGATTCAGGTTCATTTTACTTCATTGTTTTAGATCACAAAAAGTAGCACATTGTCTGAAAAACATTAGTTCCAAAGTGAGCATTTCTTTAATGTTGCATGGATGAGCATATGATATATAATAGAAGGAAGAACAAATGAATACCTTTTTAGGCAAATCAAGTGGAATCTTTTTCTGTCATAGTTCCTCTTTATAGGTTCTAGCACTAGTTTCTAACTTCATTCTCTAGTTTATTACACAGTCTTTGATGAATATATTCACTCGAGTTAAATTGTAACCAACAAAGCTTATACCTAAAGTCAATAAAATATATACTGAAGCCCAACAAGGCGCTCAGTGTTTTCCTTGTTGAAGACACGTTTGTCACAGAGGACCCGTAGCATGATAACAAAACTGTAACGAGAACAGGCAAAATATTGGTCTTCAGCCTCTAGGGAATAAATTTAGTTTTGTGTAAAAGATTGTGATTTATCTTCTGAAGAAGAGTGTTATCAACATGTAATAATATGAACTAAAGCAACTGCCTTTAAAATAAATATCCATATGAAGGTAGAACCATCTGACCCAAACAATTTAGCTGTTACGCTTCAGAGAACTGTGAAAATGCCAAAAGCTAAGAGAATTCTAGCGTGTAATCCAAATTAATTGCAGAGAGGTTTGTAAAGTTTAAGATTTTTTAAATCTTTGAAGTTTTAAGGTTTTTCTTGTTGTCTCCTTTTTTTCCTAAGTGAGTACAGTTTATACCCCATATTGTTCTAACTTACTGCATAGGTGTTATTAATGTGAAAAACAGCCTATTCTGCTGTGGTTCTGAAAAAGGACAAATACTCTCTCAGCAATGAACATTTGCAAAGTTTGTCCCATCCTCAAATTGAAATAAACTTTGAAAATTCTGTCTTCCATATAAGGCAGTGAAAATTCAATGTAATGGGATCTTCACTGCAGAAAGGTTATAGTGATGCTTCTGAATGTAACTGCATGTTAAATATATAGGGAAAAGCAACTTACTTTCCATATGGTCATTGTTTGTCTTGTATACCAATCAAGGCAAGGCAAAGATTTTAGCTAGAAAGTCTTTAAACATAGTTTTAAAAACCTGTGGGAAGAAATGAATAGGTTGTTACCAGGGATGGTTTATATACCTCCAAGTATGCCATACTCTGTCATTTCCTTCATATTTGAAAAGATGTTGGTTTTGATTCAATCTTCAATTAGATGTCAGACAAAGGACATTTTCTTGTTGATATTTAAATGGAATTAGAGAATTAAAATTTAAATCAATTTTTAATTAAATACCACAGTCCTAATTTAATCAGTATAAAATTGAGAGAGCTGTTATATCTGTTCTAAAAATCCAAATTTAGATCTTTTAAGGGGACTAAGAACTCATCTGGTCCAATTTTCTCACCTCTACTGATAAGGAAAAAGAGTGAAAACCAAACTTCTTAAGTGATTTGACCAAAATTATAGTTTATAAGTGGTACAACCAGAACTCAACCCAAGGTCAATGTATTTTTTATTTTATTTATTTATTTTTTTAAAATTTGTCAGAGGGTACATGCACTAGCTGGGGGTGGAGGACAGGGAGTGAGAAAGTATATCTATGGGGAATGATTATGCCACAATTTCCTCTCCACCATCTCTCCCTCCTTTTAGGGTTTTGGGCATGCATGCACGTGCTCCCCATGTTATTCAAGCCACTGGTTCCAGGACTCCAGCTGCTCAATAGACCATCTGGGATCTAGTCACCTTCACCACCACCATGGGCTAGCCATTGTCTTTAAAAACAAACAAAGAAATAAACAAAAAAAAAACTTCTTTCTATAGAATATGGTATGCTTTGATTTATGAAGAATTGAGAAGCTCAGTTAATAAAGATCTAGAATTGATCTGGACACAGTATTTCACTAGGAACCACATTTTCATCAGTATTTTATTATGGAAAATCACATGCCACTTCAATACAGTCTATGGGTCCACCTTCCACATTGTATAAATTGGAAAGAGATGATTTACTTTTTTTTTTTTTTTTTTGGAGAGATTTTTCACTATAGGGCGCGTGCGCTCGCCAGACAGACAGAGAGAGACAGAGAGATAGAAAGCGAGAAATCACCCCCCAGGGGGGATGGTCACACCGCAATCCCTTCTCCTCCATTCTCCTCTCGGGATCTTGGGCACGCACGCACACGCGCCCGGCGTGAGTTTTAAGCCACCGGGTCTGGGACGTGAACCGCGGTCGACTACATGGGAGTCCAGCGACATAGCCATTACGCTAACTGCTGGTTCCCAAGAGATGATTTACTTTGAATTAACAATAAATGAGCAGTAAGTACATCATTGCCCCAGACTAATAGGTAACTATATATTAAAGTAAAGTAGGGACCAGTAATTGCTGTAATGGTTACATTGCTGGATGCCTATGTAGTCAACCACGTTTCAATTTCCTAGGCCAATGGCTTAAAACCCATGTTGGACGTGTGTGCATGTGTGCCCAAGAATAGAGAGGAGGAATAGAGAAGACAGAATTGCAGCATGGCCATCCCCCATGGGGGGGGGGGGGGGGGCGGTGATTTTTCACTTTCTGTCTCTCTGCCTCTCTCTCTCCGGTGAGCACATGTACCCTGTCGCAAAAATCTCTCTAAGAAAAATTGAAAATAAAGTAATAAAGTCATTCCATCCTAGCTTTAGTCTCCTTAGTGCATCTTGTGCTGCCCTCCATCAAATGCATGGTTCCCCAATAATTCAGAACCAAGGTGTGAAGTACTGGGAGAGGGTTCCAAGACCCAGTTCATTCTCTGAGACTGGCTTTAATTCTCATTGTTGGTGCGTGTCTTTTTTAAATATTAGATCCACCCTACACCTTTTCTGTGTGTAGATGTGAAAGAGCAACACTTGTTTAGAGCATCCTGATACATCACTATTTATCTGAAGAAAATGAATAGGCATAATAAATATGGGTTGTTCAATTAATTAGCAAGAACTGAATATTTACACATCTAATGATTCCATGAAAAAGTCAGCTAAAGTCTACTCTGGAAAAGTGTAAGATAACTGTTGAAAGATTAAGACATGTCGATATAGATAATAAGATTTATAAATAGGAATAATATAATATTTAAGACAGATAGTGTTAAGATTTCACTTAGAAACAAACATTATCCCTGTTTCCTATTAAAATAATAGTGAGCAAACTAGTCTTTTCAAAGGCTAAACAAGAATCCAACTCCTATGTCTAAAATTAACCCAGAGCCCTGTGAAAACTTGGCCTATCAAATTGGAGAAATATTCAGTTTTGAAAGTAGTTGAAGTTGTAGTAGGAAGTAGTCAATGAAATCCTAATCTCTGAAAAAAAAAAAAAAGAAAAAAGAAAAAAGAAAGCATTTGAACCAAGTCGGTGGTAAAGATTAGATAGAAACAGGAAATTAGAACTTTAATGAAATATTACATAAAAGGCAAACAATCATAGGACAAATAAAATAATGCATAACAGGAAGGAAGCTGAACCAATACAAACAACTGCAAAGGGTCTTATTGGCAGGCATTCAGAGACAAAATTTGAGGAAGACAGAAACATTTAATTGTTGAGTAATACTTCTTAAATGCTGTTTTACCTCAAGAAAATCATATCAGTCAAGAATGTAAAAACGGTTGGGCAGCTGCGTCCATCCCTTCTAACCAAAGCCCAGCTGCAAGAAGAAAAGCCAGAAACAGAGAGGAGACAAAGAATAATGAATGAGAGGATCAAATCTAGGGGGAAAAAAAAGACAGAAATTAAAACGAGACCATGAAAAATTAAGCTGCAACTCAGAAAGATAGGCCAGAGAGAAAGCTATAAACAAACACAAGTAAATGTAATTCCGAATGTTTTTAAACTCCACTATTAAAAACAACTCTTTCTGAAACTAATTAGTAATACTGGCAGATCCTTGAAATTCTTGTCCCAGTGGTGGGATGACGGGAAGACAGTATTTTGCTCTCATCATGTGGTCTCCTGTGCTGGCGAGAGCTATGTAAAAAGTGGACATCACAGAAAACGGGGGAAGATTTGGCTATTTTTTCTCGCTAATATCTGATGGAAATAAAGTAGGTAGGTCTCTGACATGGCAAAAAAAAAAAAAAAAAAAAGGAAAATACATTATTTCTGTTTAGCAAAGCATTTAGGGAGCTGCATAGTGAAATTATGACAGTGACATAGGTCCTTAAAATTCACAGCAAACAAATATAAACTGAGAGGCAATTTGGCCTAGTGGATGGGCTCAACTATCAGGCAACCTGTACTTTCTTTCACTTCCTAGCTTTGTGCCATGCTGGGAGGGGGAGCTTCCTTTAAATTTCAGATTACAGATAACTACAGTGGGGATGACAATGGTGTCTAACTCATAAGGCTGTTGTGAATATCAATATTGAGTAGAGCGCCTGCCAAATGTTCAATAAACACCTCCATATTCTGTGTATCTTTGGTGCCTTCTTGGTACCACTCCAAAGAGGCCTATTTTGGCTTCTTTCCTATTTAGTGTTTTGTTAGTAACACATATAATATGTTTATATAAGTCAATAGATATTGGACAACCAAGATATGTCAACAAATAAATAGACATTGAGCACTTTTCCTAAACTCAGATTGCAATGGATGATCAACTGGAAAAGATATGAATTCTGCCCGAATAGCTCTCATTTAGCAAAATAACCTGTGGCCAGTTCTGGGGAGTACATCTGTGTGTTAAAGTGGTAGTATAAATATCTGAGTTCTACAGTTTGGGGAATGCAATCAATCAGTGAGCAATGGGATGATCAGAGGCAGCTTCAGGGAGGATATAGAAAAGAAAGCAAGCCCCAGAGCATGTGTATAAACCAGACAGGCACAGAGCAATTGGACATTCTTCCCGTTAAAGGAAATGGGAAATGTGTTGGGAAGATCATGGGTGAATATAGAGTATATCTGAGAATGGCTTCATGAATGTGAATGGAGATTTTCTTAGAGGAAAAAAATGAGCAATAAGGTGGTTTTGTCGATTTGGAGTAGGTTGTGGAGAGCAGTATGAAACAGAGGAGGTTTTACTTGAAAAAGTATGAGATAAGGATTGTGTGTTATGGAGTGAGGTGATAAAAACAGCATTTCATAAAGATGGGCCGTGTTAAGGTATGCAGGCAGATCGGAATCAGGAGCGAGTCGTGTAAGTAGGCTTGGAGGATATTGCAGTTATCTGTGTGTGACACAGTGATGTACTAACACCATGCAGAGGAGAAATGGAGGCTTTCGGGTGAGTAAAATGGGAATCTCTGGAGGGTTCTGAGCAGAGGAGTGATAGGATCTAACTTATCTTTTAATAGGTTGCCCTGACTGCTCAGGTGAGAATAAATTTAGAAGGTAGTAAGGGGAACAGGGAGACCAGGTAGGACTCATTTACACAGGGAAGGAAGAGGTGCTGACTTTGGATCCGATGTGAGTAAGTGGAAGAGGTGCCAAGTGCCTGGAATCCGTATGTTGTGTACAGACTCCACAAGCGAGTGGCCTAGGCAGCTGCACGAGAGTCAGCTCTTGGTCTCATGCTCTGCTATTGCATCTTGAAATCTTTTATAATTTTGCATAAATGGTCCCACATTTCCATTTTGTGCTGGGCTCCACAAATTATGTAGGTGGTCTTGCTTATAAATGTGGCGATGACAGGATTTAGGGTGTATTTAAATTTGGGATGTGAGAAAAGAGAGAGTTCGTGAAACTCCAAGACGCTTACCCTGAGCTCTTGGGAACATGGATTTACCAAGATGAAAAAACTAGAAGCCATGGAATTATGGAGGAAGAATCAGAAGCTTCACTCCAGACATACAAAATTTGGGATGTCTATCAAACATCCAAGTAGAGGTGTCAGAGTTTGAAGGAACACTTCAGGCTGGAGCTTTAAGTCTGAAGAGTTCAACATCTGGATGGTATGTGAAACCGCAAAATTGAAAGACAGCATCCACAGATGGAGTGGAAATTCAAAGCAGAAGACCACGCACAGAGCCCTGAGGCTTTCGGATCTATGGGTATCAGGTGATGAGGCATCAGCAAAGATAACCGAGCCGGACAACCAAAACCACAAGACACTCTGAAGTGTATTGCACTGAAAACCAAAGAAAGAAAATGTATCAAGAAAATGTTCAAATAAAATGAGGGTTAGAATTTAAACAGTGAATGTCACAATCTAAGGGCCATCAGTGATAAAAGTTGTTTCCATGGAAAGGTGGAGGTCAAAAGCCTTTGTTAGGTTAAATTCAGAAGAGGAAAAGGTGAAAACTTGGAACCTACACATATGAACAACTTCGGAGAAACTTTATTTATAGGAATGGAACAGAAGTGAACTATGACTGGACGTCAAAGTGAAGGTTTGTAACGTAAAGGGGGCAAGAAGGCTGACTGATTTAGGGCCAAAAGAATGAAGTGTGATTGATTTTAGATTGACAGCTTGATTTCAAAAATATAGAATTTGAGATTGTGATGGACCATTTATTTTTTTCCTAAAAGAATTATTTTAATTTATTTATTTATTTTAATTTGACCATAGAGGGGCAGAGTGATAGAGAGAGAGACAGAGAGAGAGAAAGAGAGAGAGAGAGAGGGGAAACATGAGAAAGCAAGCTGCCAGGTCCGAGACTCAAACCATGGTCTGCTGTGTGCGAGTCCAGTGCCCTTAACCACCACGCCACCGCCACCTGCTGGGCCCCTGTGATGAGCCATTTATATGGGACCGTCCCGTAGGCATCTAGGAAGATGGGAATTGTCTGAGGAGACAGAATTGAAATTATCCATAGTTTAGACTTTGTTCACACAGAGGTACAATTTGGGGCTATAAAAATAAATTAGCCTGGAAGAAAAGTATAGAGAGAACAATAGAGGATTGAACAAACCATGTTCTGAGTAAGTAATAAAACAAAATCCAAAGCACTGGGCTATATTCCCAACCTTAACTCCATTTCAGTTTAGCTGCATTTCCATTGGCAAATTAAGGTAATTATCTGAATAATTAAATAGCCACATGAAATCTTTAGTCCAGATTAGTTAGATAATTTACACACAGAAGAGATTCTCTTGTATATGAGAAAGTCTATTATTGGATTCATTTTGTTGACTCTTCTCAGTCTACACAAACTGGTTACAAGAAATTTACACCCTTTAAAGAAGGCTATTTAGATATAAAACAAGCTAGAAATTACTACTGACTAGTTGACATCTAGGACCTCATGTTCTACTAGGATATCCTTGTATCTGAAAGGGAGGTTTCAGCATAAGAGGAAGGAGAAGATAATTTGGGCTTAAGTATCTTATTTGCTAAAATAAGAACACTGCAGTAATGATTGTCTTTTACCAAGAATTTGGCAAAATCCATACACCCCTCCCTTTAAAACAAAATCAAAGGGGTAATAGCAGTCTGAATAAAAACTTGCCACACACACATGCACACAAGAAAAAAAAAATGAAGGCAGGTCAAACAGACCCAAACATGAATGAAATCTGGGCCTTGTTCATTGCAAGAAGAAAGTCAGTCTCGTTCTTCACCATCAGGACACTGTTGACAGCCTGCACACACCTCGGCGAGTACACACCACTTAGAGCAAATGGAACTGTTCCGATCTGGGGTGTTGGATGCTCATGTTTTCCTTTGTTTTCAAAGATGATCACGCTGACAATGATTATTGTCTAAGGATCGTAATCTAAGAAGCATTATATAGAAACATTAGAAATGTCACATTGGAGCTGACAAACGAGCCTTATTACAGTTCTGACAGTGGCACCAAGGGACATTTTGTGGCGGAGCGTGAATGTTACTCTAGCAACCAAAAGAATATTACTACTTTCTCACATCAAAGTTTCTCCCCCACTTTTCGAGACACTTTAATAAAGAGATTGAAGAACAATACCTAGGAAGCCCTCTTCTCTGCTGTGGAAGGACAATTAGAATGCTAGTAGTGCCTGGGGACAGGGGACAAGGGGCTTTGGAAATGGACTCTTCACCAGAAAAACCAGCATAGCGGCGTTCTCTCTGAGACACAGACCATGGTCTCTATAATGCTGTCATCTGAGCACATTGGTCTTTATTGTTTTTGAATATCCAAGATTCCCAAAACCTGTATTTCTGGTCGTCATCACTCAGACCTTGACCTGGACATTCACAACATTTATACCTACAGGATTTCTCATCTGAACCACAGAAAAGCTTAGTGTTCCTGAGAAAAGCTGTGGCTAAACTGTGATTGGAGGGGACGGGGTAGTTCCCAGCAGATTTAATCATCGGTGTTAGGAGACAGCCGCTGTCTTTCCATGGTGCCAGGATGGAGAGGGGAAAGCCTGGGCCCAGGGGTGAGGATGTCCCTTAGCCACGTGTGGGGCATCTGACTTCATAGGAAGGAAGATCACTTCAAAGGAGCAGAGCAGAGCGAGCAAAGAACTAGACCAAGTGGGAGAGACCCAGAGAGACATCACACCTATGTTTGAATTTCTGGATCCACAGAAGCCAAACCCAAAACTACCCCAAGTAAACTGGTTCCATGAACCAATGGATTTTACGTTTCTTAAAAGTACTTTGCAGTGGTTTAGTTCTATTGGGTCATGGGTAAAGTCATGACATATTTTTCTATGCAAAAATGTATTAGGACTTTTCCCATGACCCAATATTACAAACAAATGTAGACTTCATTCTAATGCACAGTTGCACTAACCCAACTGAAAAAAATATATAACCTTTCAATACTAAAATTGTCAGGTTAAAATAATAAAGACATACCTTTTTATCTTGCCCTAACTTTGTTTTTATTAATAATGTTTACTATAATATTTTACATACTTACTATTTACAGGATTTCTGCTAGAAGCTTTGCAATAATTACCCTTTGACAATCCTATAAAGTAAGGATTATATTTATTTTATCAAATTAAGGTTCAGAGAAACTTCATAATTTGTATAAAATTGTAATTCTAGTAGATGGTAAGAAGAGATGAGATTTGGTTCTAGCTTTAGCCGAAATGTAGGTTTGTAACCACAAAGTTCTATTACTGGACCAGTAGAAACTCAAACTGAGTGTGTGCAATCTGGTAGTTACTGGCCTTCTATCTGTCACTGGGTCCTTCCACATGTGCAGGAATTGTGCAGGCCTAATACCAAATGCAGCACATCTTAGTCCTTCTCTGACTAAATGTTCTCATCACCCTATCTTATTCTGAATCTTAAGGGGAAAAAGCATGAATTGTTGGAGTCTGAAACCCAGAAGTCAGCCTCCTTTTTCAATCTTTTTTTCATTTTGTTTTGGAAATCAAAGGAGTTTGGTCTTTCATTTATTATTAGGCTGTCGGAAAAGTCATGACATAGCTTTCTGGGATTTTTTTCCTATGCAAAAATGCATCATGGCTTCTATGACAGTCCAATATTTTAAATTATGGGGTTCAATGTGATATTTAATGTAGCTATACATTAAGGAATTATATCAAGCGAGGTAACATATTGATCACCTCACACGTCTAGCATTTTTGTAATAAAAACTCAATATCCATTTTTTTAGCAATTCTGAAATAAATAACATGTTATCATTAACTATGATTCCTCACTCAACTAACTTCCACAATCAATTCCCAAATCTATAAAGTCCACTTTGTCAAAAATTTGCGCCTACCCTGTGTTGAAAACTATCAACTCCCAACTGGGCTGCTTTGCAAATTCCTGGTTTCTCTAAACCTAATTCTTCCCACCCCTCTGCAACTCTCACCTTAGATTTATCTTTTAGGGTGCTGTTAGAGAGACCTTCATGTTATGCAAGTCTGATCTGCCCCAAATGTTGTTTCCGAGGCATCCAGTGAACATAGTCTCATGAAGGGGCTCTGCCTAACTATTGCTGTGGTTTAAATGTGACCCTCAGAAATTCGTGTGTTGAAACTTAGTAAGCCAAATTGGAGAGGGTGGAGACTCGATCTAGTTATCGTGTTGCAAGGTGGGGCGTTGGAAGTTGACTGGGATTGGGTGAGGTTACCCGGGTGGGGCTATCATGATTGACTCCTGGTCACACTACAGGAAGAGAGCATATACAGGACCTCACATGTAAGCTTTTGGGCTCTCTCGCTGTGTTGGTGCCCTGTGTCACCTCAAGACTCTGCAGAGAGTCTCCATCAAGAAGACCCTCACCATATGTGGCTCCTTGACTTCAGACCTCCAACACTGTGAGCTAAATTAGCATCTATTCTTTATAAATTTCCCAGTGTGGTATTCACTAGTACCAGATAGGGAAGCAGACTAAAGCCATCCAAACTTATTTCCAGCCATTTCTCCTTTATTTTTTAAGCTCTAGTCATGCTGAGTTTATTTCCTACACACCCCATGCTCCCTTTTGTCTCCTATACACTTGAAGATACTATCCCTCTATCTACAATGTGAATTTAGAAAAACCTTCAAATCTCAACTCAGCACTGCCCCTGAAAAATCTTTCCTGGCTACCTCTTTCTACCATAGCCTTTCTATATTTCCAGTCAGTCTCATCTGTCGAGGAAACCGGGACTTCTCTGAAGGCAGGAGATGAACCTCTTCTTGATTTTCCATAATCACCCCAATATCTTACACACTGACAATAGTTTCTGAACACAATATATAAAATGGTAAATGGGAACACTTTGTACTACTGACACTAAGGGCATGAGGCTTATTTACACCAAAAGGAGAGGGTGATTTCTAAGAAAGTCATGGTATGACAGGAGCTAGTTCCCTCATGAAAGGAAGACAAAGAAAAAAAATCACTTTGGTTCTAGAAAGAGAAGAAGGAGCATGAGATCAGGACTGGAAGTGAGGCTCCCCACTCAAGGTCAAATCTCAGAGGGTAGACTGAGGAAATATCTAGACAGAGTAAGGGAAGGTAACCATAGTATGAAAAGCAAGAGAATAGGTAGACAGAATCACAAAATCCTCTCCTAATATGTGGAAAAAAATTTTTATTGAAAAATTCCAGTCACCATTTTTACCATAATGTTTGAATTCTGGTGTCCAAGCTGACATTTCAAGAAAGATTTGCATAATAATGACTACCAGAAATTCCAAGTGTGTGTGAGTCATATTTATACTTAAAATTCACTCTTTATCTGAGAAATTAGTAATATAACTAAACAGATTGGAAAAAACCAGTTACATTACATTGTAAAATATTTATTTTCAGATCTCCCTATCTATTTTTAATGTCAGCTGATCTAACCAAACACTCCTAGTTCCTCCTCAATTAATCTAGTTTTAAACTAAACTAGAATACTTTTTTTACTTTTTTAAAGAATTATTTTCTTTCACTTTATTTGTTTATTTGTTTTGATTTTACCAGAGAGGAACAGAGTGACAAAGAGAGAGGGAGAGAGAGGGAAAGTGAGAAAGCAAGCCAGCAGGTCCAGGACTCAAACTGCAGCCAACCATGTTCAGTGCCCCTAGACACCCCGCCACCTGCCAGCCCCAGAATACTTGTTTTAAATGTTCCAAAATAATATTCATAGAACTGGATGTCTCCTGTTAATATTAAGTAGTAGTTTTCCTACGATATTTTGCTGGTTATTTGAAAATGTGTCATCAGTTAGAAATAGAACTGCAATTAGGAAGACTTGGAATAGCACGAAGAAAATGTGTTTCTCCCATTTATTTTCCAACTTATTATTAAAGAATTTTTTATTTAACTAAAGTAAAATTTAAATTTTTGTAATCAAATCTAATCATTTTCTTGTACTGAAACCTAGTTTGACATCAATGGTTTTATGAGAACTTTCTATACTAAAAAACAAAACAAAACAAAACAAAAAAACCAACAACAAAAAACAGGTAACTTAAGAGACCACTAGAATGCTAATGGACTTTTTCTTTATAGTTTTTACATTAAAAAAAATTGCTGTACTATCCATAAAGTAATACAATAAAATCTATTTGTTATGCTCTTATTTCTCGTGTTCATTCTTTAGGAGTGGCCTGAGGTAGACATCTGCAATGCCCTCCATTTAAAATATTTTATTATTTATAGCATATTTTTCCTCAGATACTTTAAAACATAATAAGAAAGCTTTCTTTATAGAACGTTTACTGAGCTAAATAGTATTTGAGCTCAGCACAATTTGCTGTCTACTTAAAGAAACAATATTATGTAGTATTGATGAACTGGTTGCTCCTTACAATCTCAATTCCACTTCCCAATAAAATCAAACAGTCAGAAGTCCTTGTCTGGTGAATAAATATGGTTGAAATGAGTGTTCGTACAGATGTCGCTAACTGCTCTGAATAAACTGTAAATTGCATTTATAAGCCCAGGTGTGGTGCTACCTATTGCTATGATACTGTGTTTCACAGGCTAGCCCCACATCAAAGGCCTGGATTTGATTATTAGTCCTACCTAAAGTACAGGTGTGGTGGCATGCATTCTATAATCCAAGCTAGGAGGCTAAGGTAGGTGAATTGCAATGTGGTGACACTCCCTCTTAAAAAAAAAAAATAAAATAACATTTAAAAAAATGGGGCTAGACCATGCCTGGTGCTTATGTGAGGTAGACCCTATATGGCCACCAACTGCACAATTAGAGTCTCAGAACCAGTGGCTTGAAAATTATGCCAGGCACGTGTGCGTGTGTGTCCAAAACCCAGGCAGAAGAGAGAGATAGAGAAGAAAGGATTGCAGCATAACCACTCCCCATGGGAGACGGGTGTTTTCTCTCTCTCTCTCTCTCTCTCTCTCTCTCTCTCTCTCTCTCTCTCTCTGTTTCTGTCTCTTTCTGGCAAGTGCACATACATTTCAGCAATTTTTTTTAAATGAATAATTTGTGGTACCAACGGATGGTGTCATGGTTACACCACTGGTGTTCCAAGTGGTCTATCACAGTTCAAGTCCCAGATCTAGTGGCTTGAAGCTCACACCAGGTGTGTGTGTGTATGTGTTGTATATGTGCAAAAACCTGAGAAGAAAATGGAGGAGAAAGGATTGCAGCATAGCCATTCACTCTGGGGGAGGGGGGGAGGTGATTGCTCACTTTCAGTCTTTCTGTCTCCCTCTGTCTCTCTGGCTAGTGCAGCTAGTGCACTCATCCTATAGCAAAATCTCTCTTAAAAATAATAATAGTAATAAGAATAATTTGTAAAAATACAATATTCTGGTGGTTTGGGACTAGAATATTGCACCCCTAGATTTGGTATTAAAATAAACACTTCATTTTGTTTGAGGAATTTAACAAATAATAGAACACATATAATTAAGATTGTACTTTTATTTTACACCTATTTTTATTTAGGTTTTTTTAAAATAATTTTTAGCTGTGTACATCTAAATTTTGTAAGATGAGTGATTGAATGAGCGAGTTACAGAGTGTTTAGGGATATTAGTCCAACAGAGATGATAAAGAAGAAAGTTCCCAATTTAATCAAGCTCAGTTATCCTTACCTAACAGTTCCAACACTTTCTGAAGTAGTTAGTACTCTAGTTTCAGGGCGGCCAGTGATGTAGTGGTTATGGCAGTTGGATCCCACATGGCTGACTTAATGTTAGAGTCATGGACATAGTGGCTTGAAAAACATGTTGCATATGCCCCAATCCTAAGAGCAGAATGAAAGAGGATTGTGGCATCCCTCCTGGGAGGTGCTTCTCTCTCTCTCTCTCTCTCTCTCGCTCTCGCTCTCGCTCTCGCTCTTGCTCTCGCTCTCACTCTCACTCTCTCTAGCAAGCACATGTGCCCTATAGTGATTTAATTTTTTTTTTTATTTTAAAAAAAGTAAAAAGGAATTATAAAGAATATTCTAATGTCAGCGATGCAAAGGAAAAGGAAAAAAAAAAAAAAAACAAAACTTCCCAGGCATTGAATAATTTACTTTTTCTGGTCACAGAAATAGAAAGTGACAGAAGCAAAATTTGGAGCTATTTGTGTCTAAATCATTAACTCTTACTTTTAACCTCCATACTGTGTGCTTCAATACAGAACCAGCTGCTTAATAAAAGACCACTTTCTATTAAATATTGTCCTTCTCCAGTCTTAGAGATTCTTTCCAACTGGGATTTTTCCATTCCAATTCTGGTTTGTCTCTTGGTACCTTTCTTTTGTTTTTATCAAGATACACTTTATCATTCAAAGCAAGTGCACAAACGCCATCATAAACTGTAGCTGTGAGGAGAAACCTTCCAAATAGCCATGCTACGCAGATCAATGTGCCCTTGCCATGAGTAAAATGATTTTTGACAATCCACTTATTTGAGAGTTCTTATCAGTGGTAGGAAAAGAGAAAAAAAATTAACCAATCATTCACTAAGGGCTTATTTAATTAAAGACTGGCACTGGATTTAGCAATTTGCACGCAGTATCTAATTTAATTCTCACAATAACCTCATGACATAAACATTATTACTAGTAATTTAATGAAGAGAAATTTGAGGCTTGGAAACTTTATACAATTTACCCAACATCATATAACGTAAGAGTCTGAACAGAAATTTGGACTCTAATTGATCAATTGTGGAGATGGTGGTACATTAACCATTCAGATGAGCTGTATGGAGACCATGTACATGTGCTCCTTCTTGAAAGAACATTTTGTGTAGAAAGAGTTGGACAGTTGTGTGATTTGAGATAGTTTTCTTAGGATAGTATAGCAAATTTTCACTTCCTAAAAAGGATCAAATTATCATTTAAAATAAAGAAAATGGCCAGAGGCGGTACAGCAATAACACAGTTGGACCCACGTGGAAAGGTCCCCAGTTCACATCCCAGGCTCTGTCCACACGTCAGATACACAGGTGCCATAATCTGGTCTGGCTGATGCAGGAAGTGGATATAAGTCGCAGCATGAGGATCCGGTCAGGTGTGCCTGTCTCCCTACCTCTCTCTTTTACTCTCTCCCTGTCTCTCTCTTTCATAGAAGACATAAATAAATAAACGTCTAAAAGTAAAAGAAATTAAGACAGAAAAGGAAGAAAAGAAAACAAAATTCCTCGTTTCTTTGCTCATGGTCAGACTCAAATTCCTGGGCCCAATCCATAGGCAATTGTCAAATCAAAGGAGAATTTTCTTTCTGGTTATAGTCAGGAGTTGTCTTGTTGAACATTTTTGCACATTTCTGTTTTTATTATTTCTGTCAGTTTAGTCACTGTACTATTATTAGAAGCAGAAGCTGAAGTCAGAGGAAATGCCAAAGGCAAGGGCTACTTTTCAGAGACAAAGAGACTCAGGTGGCAGTTCTCCTTCTTTTGCCCATCCTGGCTGGGCCTGGGCCATGTGCCAGAAAAGCTCTTCTGGATCCTCAGGACAGCAACTGAGCCTGAACGAGATGCAGGAATCTTTCACTTATCCTATCATGCCAGATCGCAAGCCTTTGACTCTGAGTATGGACAAGTCAGTACAGAGACTGCCTGAAACTTGGTGTTGCCTCAGTGCATATCTATTTTTTCAGTTGGATGACTTTTATTTTTTTCATTTTCAATCACTTTGTTTGTATTGCCCCCTTTCTCATGGCAGTTTCTCATTACCACTTTGAAGAGTCTTTTATGTTCAGAATAGTGACAGTACCACACAGAGATCTATGCTAAGCATAGAAGTCTGTATCTAATATCTTCTGATGGGATCCGTTCATCCAATCCAATAGGCCTCCTTGCCTATCTTGCTGCTTGATATCAGGATCTGTATGGATGTTTGCCGAGAGAAAACTATGGAAGGCAGAAGAGCAGACAGGAATGATTCCCCTTCGAACTCTGATGTGGGATGACTCATCAAATTGCACACGTTATGCAACCAGACAGCCTATAATGGTGGAGAGTGTGGTTAAGAAAGTGAGAGGTCGAAAACACTGAGCCTGCTTGACCAGCTGTGTAATGCGCTGCAGCAGAAAAAAGGGAGCAATCACAACTCACGTTTTACTCACACAGATGCAAGAATGGATTTGATCATGTCTGTGGAGTGCTTTGAGGCAGTCTACAAAGAGCTATTTTTATGTGAAGGGATATGTGTGTATGTGCGTGTGCACTTTTTCACTTGAATAATAGGACAGCAAGGGGGAATTTCCTACATCACGTGCCAAGCACATTTCATAGCTCTTTGTATGTCGTGCGCTCATATATCTAAACATTTTTACAGGTAAGTTACTTTCTGTCTTATGAAAAATGTCACTTGGTGGTATTGGGGTCTTAAAAATCTGTGGTACAAACTGTCAGCTTAGTGCTTTTCATTCAGTATCCAGCAGACGAGCAAATCCCAGGGCTGAGCTATTGATCCGGCTGAACTCACAAGCAGTATGTCCTTATTCTTCTGGTTCAGTAGCTTTGGATGTAGTATACAAAATAATTTGCTGCATTCTTCAAAGTGATTTTCCCTTGGGGTAGGAAAAACACAGTTGGAAAGATGCAAAGATTTTTCATGGCATTCAACAATAAACGGAACATTTTAAATAAGTTTACTGATATAAAGAAGCCTACTTGTTCTATGTTTGAGGTCGTCTTTGTTTTGTGCATACTGCCATGAAAAAAAAGTCAAAAGAGTGCAACTGTAATTCTAATCATTTTGAAACAATTTTAACCTGTTTACCATAAGCTAACCTCATACTCTTGGTCACTCAGGGTTTAGAGAAGAGACTCGATCTTTAAATAGCTTTTATTAATGTTTATCATTACATCATTATTTGCATCACATTTTTATCCTTTTTTTTTAATTTATGTATCTTATCATTTCCAAGATGCAATATAGTATTTTTATGTTTCACATGAAAGACAAGGAAGAAGATAGATGGAGCAGTAGTTCGTGGCCACCAGGAAAAGACAGACTATGTCCAAGTCCTTATTTATTGGTCTCTTCTTTTCGGAGAGACACAGAGTTCAGTGTTTAGGAGAAGAACCCCGAGTGTTTAGCCCAGTGAAGCCAGTTAGACCTATGCATTCAAATCAGAGCTTGACCGAGATTTAGAGACAAAGAGATCGGAGTTGGCCTCTCTACATCTGTTTCTCCAACTGTAAAATGATCCTATGATATAGTTGATGTGAGAATGTAAATACTTACTGAAGATGTGCGGTAACATTCTGGTAAATAGGAAGCACTCAAAAATAAATACTTGATATTAGTAGACATTGTACTGGCACTGGGAGATATCAATTAATAAGAAAATAAAGTATATGATCCCTACCCTTAAAGAACTATCTAGTTAATTTGAGGCATGAGAAATAATACTGAATGTAAAAAAAAAAAGAAATAATACTAAATGTAAGCCATGAATATCAAATGAATCATAAAGGCAAATGGAGGATTTAGAAGAGATAGAGTTCACAGAATGAAATAGTAATAGCATTAATTATCTGATAAACATGCAGAACTAAGATGTGTGTGTGTGAATAAATAAAGAAAATATTTCTTCAATATATCTATAACATCTCACATTCACATAAAGACAATTTTTCAGAAAACACAGCCATTTTGCCATTATCTAAATAGTCAATAATTCCAGAAAATCAATTTCCATTTGATAAGCTGAAAAACATCAATCATGAAAAGAGTTAGCACAAGCAAGAATTTGTGTAGCCTCAAAAGCTTGGTGTCTAGCATTAGATCACAGTTTGCTTCTCTGAAGTTAATGTGCCAACGTGTCTCATAACAAGAGGAAATTGGAGGGGCATAACTGATTTTAAACAAAGGCAACAATAAGGCTATCATTTTATAATCAGTAACCTCTTTTAGCAGGTGTATGTTTGTACACTGCCAAAATCATTGAAATAATAAAGTGTTTAGGTATATGAAGAATAAAAAAATTATCTGCTAAACATTATCTTGGTGATCCAATCAAGTGGGTGCTAATAAATTAAGATAATATTATTGTTTGTTTATATCTGGTGGGCACATAATTTGATTATTATGTATAATATAAGTTTTCAATAATTATATTACCATAAAATTGGTTACATTTCAGAACACCAAGATAAATTTATAGTTAGGCTATGTATACTTCTTACCCAGTTCCCTACTGTATTGGTACGATATCAAACTGGTGAGATCTGAAGTTAATAACTGAAAAAGAAACCCATATAGAATGTAATTCCATTACTTTAAATCTACTTATAAACTTACTAATTTAATAAATGGTTCAGGAGCTGCAGAACTCACAGCAAATGAATATAACTTAGAGAACTAAATCAATACTTATAATAAGTTATAAATTACATATTATATAACAACTTATGAGAAGTGGCTTTGAGAAAAATGAAGCAGAATAATACATGGGTAGAGAAGTTATTTTTAAAACACTCTAAGATAGGGCCAGCAGAAGATGTTGTGGTTAAGGTAATAGACTCCTAGGTGGCCAACCACGGTTCAAGTCCTGGACCTGGCAGTTGCTTTCTCATTTTCTCTCTCTCTGTCTCTCTCTGGTGATCACACATGCCCTAGAGCAAATTGAAAATAATAATAAATAAAATTAAATCAATAAAATTAAAAGAACATTCTGAGGAATTTTAAATTTGAGAATTCATTGAAATAAGGTGAGGGACCAGCAGTTGGCGTAATGGCTATGCTGCTGGACTTCCATGTAGTTGACAACGGTTCGAGTCCTGGACCCAGTGGCTTAAACTCACGCCAGGCACATGTGAGTGTGTGCCCAAAATCCTGAAAGGAGAGTGGAGGAGAAGGGATTGTGGCATGGCCATTTCCCCTGGGGGAGGTGGTGATTTCTCACTTTCTGTCTCTCCATTTCTGTCTGTCTTTCTGGTGAGCTCACGTGCCCTATAGTAAAAAACTCTAACAAAAAAAAAAAAAAAAGAAATGATAAGGTGAACCATATAAGAAAAGTGGGAAGATCATTCCAAGAGGAAAGAAGGAAGTGTGAAGGCACAGATGTTGAGTGAATTTGGGCTGTTTTAGGACCAGCAGGGAGGTCAATATATTAGAGGTGTGTAAGGTAGAGTGAGAGAAGTTAATGGCATATATGGCCTTGTTAGAAGAATTTTATTCTGAGTTTGATGGACTTTACTAGATGGTTTTAAATAGAAGAATTGCATAAAATGATATGGTTTCCTAAAAGATCACTGACTGCTGTATGCAAAACTGACAATAATGAGTCATAAATGGAAGCACAGTGACAAGAGGCTATTTCTACATCAAGATAAGAGATGGATGGAGACCACCTTCAGAATTAAATTTGAGGAAAATTAACCACTTGAAAGAAAAGATGAGAAAGTATTTATCTCAGGCTCAGCCCTGTCTAAGAAGTCATTAAAAACAAACCCAGCTTCACACTAATTAGGTAAAGAAATTCATTCATATTACAAGTGACAAAATATTTTCTAAACATGACTGTAGTATCTTCTATCCCATATGTTCTCCTGTAATGGATGCTACCACTTCCCTATCATGAGGTCAAGTCTAGTTGTCTTTCCCCTTGAAAGTGAGCAGGCCCTGCGATTACTTTACCCTACAGAATATAGCAACAATATAACAATTCTAGTCCTGGTTATGGCCCTTTGCTGACTGGGAGCTTTTGCTAACTGTCCCTTAGAAGACAATGAAGATGTGCATACTCTGAGATCATCATTGGGAAAAGCCATCAAAACAAAACAAAATACTCATATAGAGATTCTAGAGCTTTATGGCAATTTAAAAAGTAAAAGTCAAGGCCAATCAGCACCAATACAATAGGAATGGGAATCAAAAAATCATCTTAAATGTGAATTTTCTAGTCTTAGCTGCCTTAAATAACACCATTTGAATCAGAGGGCAACCAGTCATCTAAATTCTTCCTAAATTTCAGGCCCACAAAATTATAAGCAGAATAAAATTTTTGTTTTAATTCACTAGTTCTGAGAGTAGTTTTTTGTTTTGTTTTGTTTTATGTATTTATAAATGACTATAAGATGCATGTGTACCTGGTATGTTTTTACACTGAGGAACCAGGCCAGTCATTCGAATCACAGTTGACATATGGCTTCCAGGTCCACAGTCCAGGAAGCTACTGACTGCCACAGAACCTGGGCCACTTCTTTAGATTTTTATTGCATAGCACTTGCCCATTTTTTTTTTCTTTTCCCATGAAAGTAGGAACATCTCTTCCCTCACAACCCCCCCAAAGAAGGTCATAACTTAAAATCTTGAGTCGTACTAGGAAGCTGCCATTGTTAAGAGCAAAAGTAAACAATAGTCAACAGAAACAGGAAAGTGCGGAACTAGACCTGTGATGTCTAAGCTGCAAGAAGTATTGGATACAGAATATATCTATCAAGTTTTCCACAAAAGAGTGCAGTGCCAGAATGACCTTCACAAGAGTTCCTCAAACTTAAAATAGAGGGAACCCCATATTAGCAAAACTGTTTTAAAGCTCACTTTATAAATTTTTATTTAATTACAAACCCAATAGTAATAGCACAAAAATCAATCAATCAATAAATAAATAATAAAAAGCAGAAGCATTATGGAGATTGTTTGAGCTTATGTAAAAACTCTCTCTCTTGATAGTTGCTTCCTGATTGATGTGTAGAGAATGATTCCAAAACTTCATTATGGTTTACTTATCAATGTCTGCAATGTTTCTTTAAAATGTGAAAAACAACAATTTTCAACGAGTATTACGAAGGGTTAGTATTTATAATGTACTGAGGCTGTTCTCAAACCAAAAATCTTTTCAAACGAATAATCTTTTCCCACCTCTATGAGAAACAGAAAAATTGGGCAAAAAATATGCAGCAAACTCTGACGAAGCTGTCTAGCTTCTGTGGCACAGTCAGTAGATTTCCGTTCTATGGAACTGGAAGCCACATGACAGCTGTGGTTTCAGTGCCTAGCCCAGTGTGTTGGTCTGAAAACATGACAGGAATTCTGGTGTACTGAAGGAATTCTGGTGTACTGAAGGACTGAAAGAAGGGGATCGCGGCCTGGTGAGCCCTATGGAAGGTGCCTTTCTTACTCTTTCTCTTCACATGCACGCATGCGTACACTCTATCAGGATTAAAGGATCTTTTAAATCTAAAGAAGAAATTTAAATGGTCAATTACCACAAGAAATATTTAATTTCTCTGGTAATAAAAGAAATAAAGATTAAATCAACCATGAGACACTGTATTTGCCTAGAAGATAAACATAAGCAAAACAGAAAAATCACTCATCATCAGTACTGAGGAATGACTGGTGAGATACTCATAATCTAATGACAGACAATTGTTTCTTCAGAGAATTTCTCTCATAAACAGATGGTCCTTACCAAAGCTTAGTTCTCTTCCTCATAAAGATAAACACTTGACAACCTGATCATTATGCAAAGCAAAAGTAATGTCATATGACTTCTATTATTATATTAGTTTATACTGAGTAAAAATTTAATTATTACCTATGTCATTTTTTAATACTGCAAATCACTGGTAATACTTCTCCAAATTCATTTGAAAAAATAATTTAAAAAATAGTGTATCTGTACTTTGCTGTTTTAATTTTTTTTGGTTTTGTTTTTGTTTTTGGAGAGGTTTTTGCTACAGGGCGCGTGCACTGGCCAGAGACAGAAAGAGACAGAGAGACAGAAAGTGAGAAATCACCCCCCGGGGGGATGGCCATGCTGCAATCCCTTCTCCTCCATTCTCCTCTCAGGATCTTGGGCACGCACACACATGCGCCCGGCATGAGTTTAAGCCACCGGGTCTGGAGCTTGAACCGTGATCGACTACATGGGAGTCCAGCGACATAGCCATTACACTAACTGCTGGCCCCTTGTTTTTATCTTTGATTGTAATTTGCATAGATTGTGAAGTCAGCACGGTGATTTCACACAATTAGATCCAACATGACCTGGATCCCACTTGCCTGGGAACCTGACTTGGTAGCCAGCTCCCATGAACTCTTGTAACATGCAAGCGTGAGACTCCTGACCCCAGGGAAACAAACAAAAAATGAAACTCATGACTGGCATACATCTAGAGTCACACACATGCCCCAAGAACCTCCACTTGCAAGGCAGTGAGCACGTCAAGTGAGGCTCGCCACTTCTAAAGGCCCTGCAAGATCAGCCTTGGAGTCCAGAAAATCTTCCCAGGCGTGGACCTTATATTTGACCTTGGCGACTGACTTCTCAAGTGGTCCTATGCATTGAGGCTAAAGAGGATACAATCAGACAAATCCAGGGATAGAATTGTCACCAGCACCATCTGGTAAGGGCAGCAGAGACCAGCAGTACCATTCCCTCTTAGACCATTCAGTCATGGCCATTCCTTTAGAGGGGCACAGAGACTGGCTTCAGCCTTTTGCTTTATTCTCTTGAATGTTACAATGCAGCCAATTTTCTGAACCTCTGCTTATTGCCACATCTTTCTACCTCTATGACCAAGAATTAGATGTCAATAAAAGATGAGCATGCAGTCCAACTCTATTATACAGAATAAAAATAAATTGAGATTTTTATAAAAATGTGTACATGAGACTCCTTTTTCTGGAAGATACAGACAGGTGAGTGTAGAATATAGTATCTGGCACAATGGCGGGACACTGACAGTAAAAGAGGATAACTGAGTATCTGTCAGCCTAGCTGTGGCTTGTTTGTTCACACTTCAGGCCAGTTTCATGAAAGAGAATAATAGAACTGTATTTTTCCATGTGTAGAGCTGTAAAAAGGAAATGACATTTTTATTTTTCATATGAATAGTTTTCGATTGTTTTTTAGTTTCTTTGGAAGCTGGTTTTTAAAAATGTTTCTGAGAACTTTAATAAATTTCCTTAAGTAACACATTTTCTTTTTATGTGCATTGTCAGTTGTTTGATATACAAAGAGGGCTTGCAAAATCACTTCAGTATTTCTGTAAAAGCCCAAATGTAAACAAAGAGTAAGTACAAATGCCAGGAGTCTCTTAAAATTCTACAAATGTGTCTACTACCCACTATGCTTTGCTTGAATCGAGTTCTTTGTGTACCATTTCCCCCAGCCTGGGCCAAGTGCATTTTGTCTCTCACTAGTGCCCTGATGAGGATGGTACAATGGTGCACATTCATTGCACTGGCTTGTACAGAGTTATGGTTTAAGATCTCTTCATTATTTCCTCGGGATAACCATCCCAGGGACTGAGTTCCACTGTCCTTAAGGGTACATCACAGAACTTTGACTCTTTCAACCAACGGTTAAAACTCTCTTTCCCCCAAAAAAATTTTACCATAGCCATGTCTCTTATTTACAGTATAGAAATAGTGCTTTTAAATGCAAGCCATTTTAGATTGCACATTAGTCTAAGAAAGATAATATTGTCTTTGTCCCTTCCCAAACTGTTCAGAGCTTTGGAAAGTTTGGTTGGCATTTACTTTTATTATAATTGTTGTGAAGGGAAAATTGAATTCATAATCTGTAAAGAATGATAAAGTAATTCCAAATAGCAGTTGTATCCATATTCATCACCGATCACAAATGGGACTGATTATAAATGTACTGGGAGACTATCAGGAAGGCACTGTTGATTTACTTTACATATATAAACAAGCCACATAAAAAATGAAAGTACAATACTTTCTGAATTGTAAGTGATTAAACATTAATGACTGCAAAGCTTAGTCAAACATTGAAAGTCTTAAAGTCTTCCACAGTACATCATGTTGAGTGTCAACGGATAAAACAGAATGTCAATATTAGTTGGAATGTTCTTGAAAAGAGTTAAGCTTTGTCAATAGCTATAAATGCACATGTGCCAATATCTAAAAATCTATCAATCTCTACACACTGTTTGTAGTAGTTTGATTAGTCTGACCATACCAAAAACATTCTGGTACTTGCTGGCATTGAAAATAAACAAATATGAAACTGATTTTATATTCACTTACTTGTTTCTTTTGTGCTGTGTGTATGGATTTTGGTATTGATAGTAGTCAAGAATTTACTATCTACTCTAAAAGAAAGTAGAGGGGATGTATACATTAAATCTTTGTTTTTAATTATCATATTCATTTGGTTGTAGATATATTTTGTGATTATATTTAAATATTCATTTATCCAAATAACATTACACCTGGCTTGATGTAAGAGAATACACCTGTACTTGACAACCGAGAGCTGGGTTCTAATCTTTGATGATTAAGTCATATGAACTTATTTTAAAAAGTCATTTCACGACCAGCAGATGGCGAAATGGTTACATAACTGGATTCCTATGTAGTCAACTGCGTTTCAAGTCCCAGGTCCAGTGAATTAAAACTCACTCTCCAGTCAGTGTGCATGCCTGCCCAGGATCCCAAGAAGAGAATGGAGAAAGGATTGCAGCATGGCCATCCACCTGAGGGGAGATTTCTTGCTTTCTGTCTCTCTGTCACTGTGATGAGCACATGCATCCTATAGCAACAATCTCTCTCTGAAAAAAAAAAGAGAGAGAGAGAGAGAAATAAATGCAAGTTAGGTGTAAAGTTTATAGACCTGGTGCTAAAAGTATAATGACTTCAACACTGACACAAGAATTATTCTAAGGGACAGGACTGTATTGTTCTAAGAAAATGCACTGATGGATTTTCTAGATTGGAGGATTGACAGGGAAAAGGCCTAGAAAGAAAGAAAAGCTGTTCTATATGGAAGGTAAGAAGAAATCACAACCGTAGGGAGAGAGGAATTGAGAAAGAGAGAATTGAGGAAAAGCTCAGGATAAAGGAATTATAACAAAATAACAAAAGGCCAACTCACCATGATATCCAATGTTTCTGTGAAATCTTTTTAACTCACCAAAAGCTATACATTTGAGTTTTTATGGAAACTAGCAAATGGACCAAATTCCCTATCTAGCTCAGGATGAAAGAGAGATCACAGGCAGATGTCAGAGTTTACAGAGATAGAGAAGTATTTATTATCTTATGTAAAAGAATACTCATATTCATAACAGTTGTATTGATTTAACCAATCATAGACTTTGGAACTTAGAGTTCTAGTCAAATCTATCAACACAGTTGAGAGGCCAGGAGGCCTTGGCTTGCCTGCTATGCATACAACTAGATATAAAACACGGTTCATAACACAAAATTCAGTGAAAAAACATTAAATAAAATTTGGGGAGGAACCAGTAGATAGCATAGTGGTTATGTTGCTAGACTACCACATGGCCAACCACGGTTCAAGTCCCAAACATGACCACTTAAAACTCATACGAGATGCATGTACATGTGTGCCCAAAATCCCTAGAAGAGAATGGGGAGAAGGAATTGTAGCATGGCCATCCCTCCCAGGGAGTGATTTCTTGCTTTATGACTCTCTCTGTCTCTCCAGCGAGTGCAATAAACCTATAACAAAAATCTCTAAAAATTTAATTGGAGGCCAGCAGGTGGCATAGTGGTTATGTTGCTAGACTCCCACATGGTCAACCAAGGTTCAAGTTCTTGACCCAGCAACCTGAAACTAATGCAGGTATGTGTGTGTGTGCACTCAAAATTCCAAAAAGAGAGTGGAGGAGAAGGAATTTTGGCGTGGCCATCCCCCTTTGGGGGTGATTTCTCACCATTTCTCTCTCTGTCTCTCTCTGTGTGTCTCTGGAAAGTGCACATACTATATAGCAAAAATCTCTCTTAAAAAATAAATTTGTATTATATGACATTAAAAGACAGAATCTCATTTCCAATTGAAAATATCAAAATTTCTAAGAGAACAGAAATTTGAAATGTTTTTGTTTTGTTTCTGTTTATTTAATTTTTCATTTACCTAAATAAATAATTAGAATTTTAAAAGATAAACACATTCCAAAGCATGTATTCTCCTTCAACTCAATATCCAAATTTCACCGTAGGAGCTTAGAATTCACCTAAGCGCACCACCCAACTTGATTTTCTTTACTTAGAACGTATTCATTCATTCTATTACTCAATAAACGTTTCTGAGTGCCAAGTACAATGAATTTACAAAAATGAGTGACAGGGGACCAGCAGATGGCGAAATGGTTATGTAGCTGGAGTTCCACATAGATGACCACAGTCCAAGTACCAGACCTAGCGGCTTAAAGTCATATCGCGAGTATGTACGTGCATGCCCAAAATCCCAAAAGGAGACTGGAGAAGAGAATGCAGTGTGGCCAACCCCCTTGGGGGGGTGACATCTCTCTTTCTATCTCTCTTCAGGGTTGAAAACATTCTCTATCTTATGTTAAAAGTTTATAATGGAAGGCCAGGAGGTGGCATCGTGCTTAAGGTAGCTGTTTCAACGTGGCCAACTAAGCAGTTAGAGTTCCTAACGTATCAGGTGCATGTGCACGTGTACCTAAAAATTCTGAGAAGAGAATGGAAGAATTGTGATTGTGGTGTGGATATCCCCTTTGGTGGGTGATTTTTTCTTTTCTCTCTGTCTGTTTCCAACAAGCGTATAAGCTCTATGGCTCTATGGATAATGAAGATTTTTAATTTAATGCCACTCTCATCATTACTGATAAATATTTTTTGAGTATTTCAAAAGAATCACCTTTCAAAGATAATATGAATATTATGCTGTTTTCCCACTTCTGTTAGTAAAATAGTTTAAAACAAATGTACAAAATATGAAAAGTCTTGTCTAAGTCATTAGGAAAAGTTTATGGAATAAAATTTTCAATTTGAATTTAATTTGAATTTCTTAGTTGACATATCTGTAGTACAAGAAGGTGGTAAACAATAAATTCAAAAGTGTGATCTTTCTTATAATTATATTTCTCATGGCAAATAAGTTGATGGATATTCTAATTTTTTAAAAGAATCTCAACTTGTAAACAGTTGGGTTCAGTGTTTCTTGATCTCTCTTGCATCATAGAATTCTGAGACAAAGAAGAAAACTATGGGTCCCCACTACAGAATATTGCATATATAGAGGCCAACAGATGGTGTGGTGGTTAAGACTCTGGACTCCACACAGCCAACTGCTATTCAAGTCCTGGACCTGGCAACTTGCTTTGCCACTTCTCCTCTCTGATTCTCTTTTTCTTTTCCTCTGTCTCTCGGGTGAGTTCACATGCCCTATAGCAAATTGAAAAATAATAACAAATAAAATTTAATAAATAATTCTTTTTTTAAAAAAAGAATATTGCACATACAGACTTTTTTTGAGACAGAGATTTCTACTACAGAGGGCATGTGTTTGCAGGAAAGACAGAGAGAGAGAAAACGAGCAATCACCTAGCCAGCAAGGAATGACCACGCCACAATCCCTTCTACTCCAGTTTCCTCTAGAGATTTTGGGCATGCACGCACATGCAGCCGGCATGAGTTTCAAGCTGCTGGGTCCAGAACTCGAACCATGGTCTACCACGTGGGAATCCAGCACCTTAATGACTATGCCACCTGTCAGCCCCATACATATAGACTTATACACAAAAAATTCTATATACGTAAGAGGATTTTTTAAGCTCCTATTCTAGTTAATAAAAGGTACAATCAAGTTCAGTAATGATTACAAAAAAATACAAGTACTGTTTCAAAACCATGCTAATTAGAAGCCTAGAAATACAATGTACATCCTTCAGGATTTTGAACCACTTTATGGTAAGTGTAGAAAACTAATTTGAAAATGTGGTTTTAAAGAGGCCAAGCAAGAAAAAAGAAAGAGAATTCTGAGATACTTGAACGCAAGGATTGTCTTTTTTAATTTTAATATCCCTGGAGCAAAAAGAGCAAAAATAATTCCTGAGTGTTATTTCGTGAGATTATTCAGGGTTGTCAGACAAACTATGACATATTTTTCTAAGTTTTTTCATACAAAAATACATCATAACTTGTCCTATAACTTATATGTATATAAAATCAAAATAACCTTTGCTGAAAAAACAAAGGTCCTGGGAAAGCCACCCACTAACTATTCATCCAACCCCTATGGTTATTTGCCTGCTGCCAAATGGCCCCTATATTACTTCTAAGGTAAAAAGACTCCATTAGACTCATTCCCATCTGCCTCTGGCAGGTCTGAGCAGCTTTCCTGTTGGTACTGTCGGTAGGGCTCAACCCTGTGGCCATCAGACCGTGCTCTCTTTTGTTTTAAGACAAAATGTTAGAGCTTAAGTATTGCTGTAAAATGAAATAATATCTTTGGCACTGCATTTAAAATAACAACCTGCCTAAAGGCAAAATTCTCTTTCCCTCATCACTCTGTGCATCTCTATTTCACATTCAGCACTTGTTCGGTGAGCGTTCCATCCCCAGACACTGGGAGAGAGAACTGTGAGAACATAATGATTGCAGAACCTATAAGAGACAGGCGGTGCAGGATATTTGGCCCAAAAGCCTGGTCATTAAATATGCACCGTGCACATGATGAAGGTGGAGAAGGGGAACTCAGAGATGCATTTTCGTATTTTAAAGATAACCTTTACTCTGTCAAAATGTTTTACTTAAAAAAAAGCTCTTTTTTTTCCACAAAGAAAAGAGATTTGCCTTTTCAGTCACTCGTTTGGGTAAGTCAGAAGCAATCTATATCATAATAGTCCAAAGATAAAAAAGAAAATTACTGATACATTAAAAGTAATTGTGAAAAAAAAAAAAGCAATTGTGAGGAAATTACCCTGAATTCTTTGAAACCTTGGGGTTAGATTTTAAAGATTTTGGCCTTAAGTGTGAATTAAAGAAAATTTTCAGATGTGTAATACACCCAGTATTGTCTTATGATATTTTTATCTTAAAGTAAATTGGAAGAATAATTTCATGGGATCTTTTACTTTGTATCAACAACCAGAAAGCTAATGCTTTGTAGAAAATGGTCTAAACACCCCATCCCCCCCACCCCAAACTACCACCATCATCACAACAACAGTTTTATTTTGCAGCAAAAGAATATCATGTATAATAAGATATATGATAGTAGTTAAGGAGTTGTTATGAATAGGTACTGGAAGTTATTTTTAAGTCTACCAATTAAAATATCAAGCCTTATAGACTAAATATTCTTGCATGAATCATAGCACAGTCTAAAATAAACTAAGAATAAAATAATCCTGGGCTTGAAATGAAAGTAGTAAACAACATGTCTGAATATAAGCAGATGTTTTGTTTCATTAAACAAGGTCTTAAAAGCTTAGATTAGGGGATGAAAAACCACAGCCAGCAACCTGAATTCAGTCTATGGCCAGTTTTCTATGGTCCTCGAGCTAAGAATGTTTTAAAAATTTTTTAAGTGTTGTAAAACAAAACAAGGAGAAATGTGTGACAGAGACCATATGTGACCTTCAAAGCTGAAATATTTATTATCTGACCAGTTGAAAAATACTCTGCCATACCCAGGTTTGGATTAATGGAGGGTAGCTACCCTTAATGTGCAATTTTAGATTAAGTTGGAAATGCCATATTATTACACTAACGACAGCTCTCTTCAGGTACGTTCTTGAAAAATATGAAAAATTTTCTTAGTAACAAATCAAATACTCAAATTGATAGTTAACTCAAATCATATTAACTAGATTCTTCTCCTTAACAAGAAGAATGCCTTAGGAATGAAATAATCCAATGATAATTATAAAGTTGAGCTAATGTTTAAAAGAAACATGGATATGAAGTACAAAACTGAGATTTTTTGAAAGCAATGAATAATTCTTATACCCAACTGTAATATTCTTTCTCATTAATTCTTATTCAGAAAGAGCTATATCTCCATTTTTAATATGTTGCTTCACATAGAGTACTTAAATATTTTGAATCTGAAAAGTTTTAAGTATGTGTTCAAAAAATAAGATCATTTGAGTATGTTTATCTGTCTTGTTAACTAGTTCCATGTAGTTCATTTTTAAGCTAAATCAATATAAGTTTATCATTAATATTATTACAATTAACATTAATACTCAATTAGATACACAGAAATCTAACTACTACATTATGGAGCCAAAAAAATAATAAGGTTGGTTTGTGTTCTAGTCCATCACTGTATTGCTAAGCAAAAATATTTGGGACTGGGTGATTTATAAAGAATAGAGATGCATATGACTCACAATGTGTGAGGATGGAAAGTCTAAGAGGATAGGGCAGGCGTCTGACCAGACTATGGTCCTACATCAAAACAAAGTAGAAAGGTCAATGAATGTACAGTGAGAGAAAGACTTGTGGGCAGCTATTTTACTTTTATAATAATCAGCTCTTACTCAGGTGAAATAACCCATTCCCACAATAGCAAGGACTTACTTCCTCCCAGGAGAAGGCATTCATCTATTCATGAGGTCAGTGACTTTGTAATCTCAATGCCATCCACCAGGCCCCACCTTATAACAACCCCACTTCCTCCCAACATCACTGGGGATCAAACTTCCAGTACATGAAACTTTGGAGGACAAGCCATATACAAACTGTACATATTATAAAACAATAACATATTATAGAATGTACTTTTACATTAAATAAATGTTAATAAAATAATTTTAACACAATTATTTTTCTCTTTTAAATGACAAATTGTATTGCAATGTCACAGATATGTCTTCTCTCCCCTCTGCTAGAGGACAGTTGTACTTGCTGGAGAGAGAGAGAGAGAGAGAAAGAAAGGAAACGAGAAAGCATCCACCATGGAGCAAAGCATTCCAACCCCTCCTCCTCCATTCTTTCAAGATTTTGAGCACTCATTCACTGGATCCTAGACTCAAACCACACAGTCAGCCATGTAGGATCCAGCCGCCTTAACCACCACACCACCAGCTGGCCCACAAATAAATCTTATTTCTTGTAATGTAGAATTATTAATTATGAATATATCTCTAATATGAAAGGGGTGGAGGGGGCTGTATGTACCATAAAAGAGAATTTAATTAGAAAATGTGCTCACAAGTGTTTAAAAAAGAACAAAAAGATGCAACTTTTTAAAGTGAATTATACATTATTTCAAGAATTAAGAAAAATAAATGCATTTAGCTAAGTCTAATAATGAAAGAACATTTTCCCCATTTAAGCCTTTATTAATTAGTAGACTATTTTGCTACTATCATTTTAATTTGAGGTTCACTTTGATATCTGGGATACCTTAAGACACAGTAACAAAACCTAGATCAAATACCTAGATTTTTAAAAAGTTTTTGAATTATGTATTACTGCTATTTTATTTAGGAAAACATGTAACTGACTGTTGTTTACTTTAAGTCTTTGACAAACTCCCCACATCAAACAAGATCAAGCCACAAGAATGCCCAAGATCAACTAAAACTCAAGTAAAGATCAATGGCTTGTAATATGGATTTGAAAGGATGTGGGTCAACGTAAAAGCGGCAATATTTTTTTTCTTCATTATTTTAAAACGAATGCACATCTTCTGTGGGTAAAACAGCCCAAAGCAGTCTCTTTTAAACCATCTATTCTGAAAGATAAAATACCTTGGAAACAACAAGCCTTTGACATCTGTGACACAGGAGACATGCAGAAGTCATTAAGGGTATCCCGAGGGGGTTCCAACAGTTGCTTCACTTTAAGGCGGGTGTGAGAAGGCTTAAAATTAAATTACTTTAAAATAAAGTTAGAGTACTAAGCAATTTCCTGCTTTCGACTCAGTAGGATTTCCCGTGAGAAAAGAAAGTGGGCATAAAGCTCAGACAGACAGACAAACATATTTACCCCTAGGTGGAAGGTACAAATTAAATTAGCCTGCTACAAAAGGGAGATGTTTTCTCCTTCTGTTCAGATGTCATGGTAGTGAGGAAACATAGTCTGGGGCCAAGAAAAATGGCACAAATGCATTCATCGGAGCTACCATTCATTCTGATCCAAGGTCTAAACAGAACACATAAAAGAACAGCACTGTTGAAGGACTTCCTCTCCCTAGTTACCAAGTTGAGACCTGCAAAGGAACATGGGAGCAGGGGGTGGGGATCTTTCGAGAACGTTTCCATGTTGATGGAAGTGTCAGGGGATATGGAGTTAATGACTGCATCTGAAATCACATCAGTATAATTTGATTCCATATTTCTTAGAAGGAACTGTATTTCATGGTGCTCAGTATGGTGTGTTTAAAGGTACATTGTGAACTTCCTTCCCCTCTGTAGCTGGAAACCAATATAGGCACTTCCAAAGAGTCAAGTATCTATTATAGTGCCTCATTAATATGCATGTTTTTGGCACTCAGTTTGGTTCAGCTGGTATGCTTTCCAGTATCTCATTCTTTATTTATATGAGACTGGGAGGTGTGACCTATGGAGCCAGTTGGCTGTCATGAATTGGAATATTCATTAAGCCTCATGAATTATGCATTAGCCTGCTTATAATACTGAGATCCACATTTGATCTAGCCAGAACTCTCGACTGCTTCTCATTCCACGGGATGATCCACATTCTGGTCAAACTATACGTGTGTGCCACACATTGCAGAAAGAATGCTCGTGTATTTGCTACCCATAAAGGCTTGGAGATTTTGCAACTCACATCTGACTAAGTGGGTTTCATACCCTGCATGTTTGAAGGGCACAGCAGACATGGTTTTCTGGCAAACTAGGTTAGAGTCATATTCTTCTCTAGCCTGATTACTATTTCCATCCATTACTGCCGTTGCCTATAAAAGTCACCAATGACTGGTGAGCAGTCTGGATTACAAAAGATATGCAGCTATCTCCTGGTGATCCACACATAAAAGCAAAGCCAAATATAAAGAAAATGGAAAGTGCTTTTAAAAATTTAGCTTCTCTTATCTAAAACAAGGAAACCTTTTTACTTGATAACCTTATCGGTTTTGTTGCTTTTCTATGAATAGGTATATCCAGGCTACATAAAATCTATTGATAATTGTCAACTTTGCTGATGTTCTAAGATTTTATCAAAAAATAAAAAATGTATTAGTTAGGCACTAAATATTTTAATTTTAAATTATATTTATTAATATAAATTTCACACCTTGGTTAAATCTACACCTTTTGAAATAGAAAGAAAAAGCTCAAAAGATCAACTGATAAAGATTAAAATAATCTCTAACACACATCAGCATTCTCAAGTGCTAAAGGCATTTTGCCTTTTACTTTCTTAGGACAAGCTGCCTAAAATTGAGCCAAAAATAATCTATTCTTAAGTAAAAATATGATTTTATGTAGCGTCAATCCCAAATCTTGAATCACCACCACTTTAAAAAAGTTGTACCTTTTTCAATCTTAGTGTAATCAACCTTAGAAGGAGCCCTTATTCAGGGAAATAATTATTACCACTTGAAGACTAAGTCATAATTTGAATTTAGTCCATTTGTTTTTCTATATTCTGGAAGGCTGGACTAAAGAATCCATAGCCAGCTCTATAAAAGGTCATGGGTGAGTCCTGGGTAAAATGGCATTGTTTACAGATTTTTTAGTGAAGAGATTAGCTGTCATTTATTTTCACATACCTAACTGAGGGGCTTTAGTGGTTCCCAGCAAGAGTGTGTTCTCTTCTCTTTCTTAGCCTGTCACATCCTTGTCAGTTTCAATAAAATTACTTACCTGAATTATGCAAATGAGGTTTTGTTGCGTCCAGCTCTCATCATTGTTCATCTCCACTACAGCTGAAAATTCCAGCAGACCCCTTGCTTACACTGTCTGATTCCAGGACTCCTTAGGTCAAGACCTTTCAACCTCAGAGCTTGACTTATGCCACAACCATTTGACAAATCGCCCAGACCCTCACAAAAGCTGGTTGAGCTCCAGAGTGGCTGCTCTCTCTACACACTACTGTCGCTCTGTTTTGACATTTCCTTCTCACTTTTCCTCTCAGTAATTAGACAAAGGGAGAAAAAGACATTTGTGTTTAAAGAATGCTTTCATTTAGGACTGTGATAAATGGTGCTCCTTTCCAAGAAGCTGCAATCCCACTCAGGACAGAAGGTTCCTTCACAAGCAGCCTGGGCAGCAAAGGACGTTCACCAAAGCTTTCCCGGATTTCAGCTTTGCCTCTAAAAAGCCTGCAGAGACTGTCCACTGAACTTTTCTGTGTTTTCAGTAAAACTGAAAAATGAAAAAAATTGTAGTAGTAACTTTCATAGTAGAAGTATCAAGAAGTTGTAAATACAAGGATATTGAGCATTTAATTTAAGGGTTTCCAGGAATGTTTGGCACTGGAAAAAAATCTGGGACAAGAACATTTTTTTAATTTAATATTTGGCACTCAGTTTGGTAGTCTAACGTTGTTAAAAAGTTTGTATTCAAGTGCTAAACTCCAGATTATAATATAACCCACTCCCAAATATGTTTTCTATATCATCTTAAAAAAGAACAAATTAACAGAACTATCAGAGATCAGACATTTTAGTGGTCCATGACAAATTTGGAATGTTTGTAAGGAAGTTTGATAATGTTCCTTTTAAAACAATTTACAACTGTATTATGTTGCAAAAAGGGAAAACTGGCATTGTAATCAAAAGAAAACTTCTTAATAGAGAGTAACTTATGTCAACCACGTTTCCATAAGCTTCTTTCGAAGTAGTGAGTTAATGTTTATTGCTCCATTGGGAAAGAAAGACTGCCAAACATGTAAAATAATTGAAACTGCATGTGACTCAACTGTTGAGAGTTTTAGTGGTGAATTAGTGTGTTATCATTCATGCTATAGTTAATCTGTTGCCTTTGCTCATGGTAATGCATTAATCAGAACATCACCAAATGACATTTCCAATCCCAGCAAATCACCTCTATTCTGATATCACACTTTATTTAATAAACCAACAAATGCACCTTTGAAGTTTAAAGCATGCTATATGAATTTATTCAGAAATTAAGGATTAAAAAAAGAAAAAGGTAAGATTTTTTTTTTAAATAATCTTTGAAATTGGCATATGGCATTTACTTGATATGTGAAACACTACATTTAAACTCAACGTAGTCCTGTGAAATGATGATACTTCAAATATTTGCAATAGAGCATCATTTGTGCTTTACTTTATTTTTAATAATTAACAGATATTACAAATAGTTCCTATTCATAGATTTATAGTAACATTTCTCTTAATAAAAATGGAACATGGCACATGATTTTCAAAAGCCAGGGCTAATTTGTATAAACAATGTGTGGTTCCTTCCCCTTCCTGGTATTTAGTTGTCGGAGCTAAAGTATTAATAATATAAATGAATAAACATGTCAGAGTTTCTGTCCACATAATGAAAACAAAGGCCAAGGAGGACTCAATTTCATTTGGATTTTTATTGAAATCTTGGTGAGGGAACAGGGTCTTTAGATGTTTCCCATGTAAAAGGCACTAGACCAGGCAGCCCGATATGCTTGAAATAATGTACCCCCAGGCCTAAAGGCCGGGACGCATTCCGCTTCAGAGATCTTTTCCAGCATGAGGGCATGCATTTAGTGAGGAAAGGAAGCCATGGGAACTCATTTGGTAAACCTTTAACTGAGGCAGTATATGCTTAGTTTGTGGTTTCCATTCATTCTGTGATTTGAACAGACCAGAGGTGAACCGGTTGATACACACTTGAAATGAGAATCGGTAAAGCCTGACAGCTCTGTGTTTAACAGGGAATATAGCTTCATGCACAAGAAAGCTCATTATCATCCACAAATACAAAATAATACTAGACATAGAAGTTCTCATTATGGTATAAAAAGCCGGTAACTTTAAGTGTGTATACCTAACTGAAACTGCGTTTATGTATCACTACATGACTCTGAAGCTTGGTAAGATTTCTCTTTTTGACTAGAATTTACATGTCCCAATATCCATACAGCAAAGTTTGTTTTTGTTATCATTCTTTTCTATTTTTTTGTAGTGACCTATTATAGTCTCTTGTTTATATTCTGTCAATAAAAATATATCTTTATTTTGTAAGCAATAGTGTCTGCTTTCTCTAGTTAATCACGATCAAGTGATGATTTTTCTCTCAAATTTAAAGAATGAAAATCTAGTTTAATGATTTACTTAATATGATATCCTTTGAAATCATAGTCTAAATATATTTACTTACTCACATGCCATTCCCTTACGAGCACAGATATTGTATCTCTTAAGCATATCATAAATACTTAGTAAATACTTGTGAAAAGACTATTAAGTACCCATTATATGTTATCTTTTGTTCTAAAAAGTTCAGAGTCAAAAATAAAAATCACATTACTATTTAAAACAATTACAAAATAAAAATGAAAACTCAAATGCTATATGAATAACATTCTAGGACTTCAAAAGAGCTGAGAGATTACATATGACGATGATTAACAGAACAGTCAGTGTGTAGAAAATGTCCTATCATTGACTATTAAGAAATAATCTTTTTTTTTTTTTTGGAGAGGTTTTTGCTATAGGGTGCTTGCGCTCGCCAGACAGTCAAAGACATAGAGACAGAAAGCGAGAAATCACCCCCCAGGGGTGATGGTCATGCCGCAATCCCTTCTCCTCCATTTTCCTCTTGGGATCTTGGGCACTCACGCACACACGCCCAGCGTGAGTTTTAAGCCACCGGGTCCAGGACGTGAACCGTGGTCGACTACGTGGGAGTCCAGCAACATAGCCATTATGCTAACTGCTGGTTCCCAATAATCTACTTTTTATAGATTATATGCTCTTCTAGAGTTTTAGTTGAATTTTTAATGACTCTTAACAACTAAAGTATAGTTACAAATATGATGGAATATTTTACTTAAGTAAGAAATCTTAATTTCAAAGATTATCATTTATTAATAGGTGGGTCAGAAAGTAATTTTTTAAAATTTAATCTATAGTTGTGTCCAGTACCTTTTTTTTTAGAGAGAGAGAGAGAATTTTAATTTTTGGTGTAAGATGCATGCACTTGCTGGAGAGACAAAAACAGAAAGCAAGAAATCATGCCCTGGGGCAGTGGCCATGCCTCAATCCCTTCTCCTCCATTCTCCTCTTGGGATCTTGGGCACACACACACATACACATGTGCAGGTTGAGTTTTAAGATGCCAGGTCCACGACTCGAACCGCAGTCAACAATGTGGGACATAACCATTACATCATCTGCTGGTCCCCATTATCTATTTTTCTATCCTTTTATCCAGGTTTTCCAGTTATTAGTTGTCCAAAAATTAGTTCTTGCTGGAGTTATCATTGCTGCATATGCCATGACCTTTTTATGAAGGTGTGGTCTAAAACAAGACATTAGACTACACCTCTTTATGAAGGTGTAATCGAAAACAAGACATTGCATTTCATTTCATTTTAACACTTACTTATGACAATGTTTCTACTTTCTGTTAAAGGGTAGAAAATTATTCAACCTGATTTTTCAAAATGGTGCCAGCAACTTCTGTTAATACCTTTTCTTTACGCTATATTAGATTCTAGAATACAGTAATGAGCTGCCTAACATTTCTGTAGACCGACCATATATGTAACAGTGGTAGTAGATTATGTAGTAGGCTCTACCATCTAGGTTTGTGTAAATACACCCTATGATGTTTGCACAACAACAAAATCTTCTAAAAACACATTTCTCAGAAAGCATCTCCAGAACTTAAATAAGAAATTCTTATTATAATTTTGAAATAGATAGAACATTATTGATCCCTTCAATTTCCAGATATAGCCTTCTTCTCTTCTTGTATTTCCCATCTCAGTAAATGGCTCCATTATATCCTTCATCATCAATGAAATAAAAAAAAAAAAAAAAAAAAAAACTGGGACTTGCCTTATCTCCTATGCCCTATTTCCCTCATTTGTACACTAAGTGCATCTCAGTATCTTCTATATTCATCCCTTATTTCACCCCAGTGCATATCCTTTTGCAATAGGGTTTACCTCAATCCAATTCCTTCTAAATTCTTCCATAAATGTCTCAGTCCTTTAACCTGCCTGTCTTTTTCTGGCACAGCTTCCCTGCCCTCTGCAGATGGCCTTCAACGTAAAATGCAAAGCCAAGCAAATTGCAGCTCAGTATCCTTCAATGGCTACTAAGATAGATTTGAGGATAAGAGTTATATATTTTAGGATAAAATTCAAATGCTTTAGCAGAGCTCACTACTCTCCATAGGTGATACTCTTCTTTACACAATACTTAGTGATTTGCATGCTAATTCACTTGTCCTTCATGCTGTCACATAGTGCTTCTCAGTCCTGAACATTTCTCTTCCCCTCTTCCTCACTCTCTGTCTCACCTACCTAAGCTCTACTCTGCATTCCATCATTCTTCCAGAACCCTTCTACCACCTAGAGTCTGATATACAATTTATCTTCTTGCTACCTTAGCACCCTGCCGTTCATTTATTCTAGTCCTTATCTGTTTACACCATTAGACCTTGAACTCACAATATAGAAAATTCACTTTAGTTTTTATCTCTGTTGCCTTAATTTATTTAGCTTTCCATTAGTATCTGACAAATTAAAAGATTTCCAAAACAGACATATTATTTCTAATAAGTAAATATTCTCTTTCCAAGAAGGGCAAGGAAAAAATAATGACTTAAAAAATCGTAACAGCAGAATAATAATGATGATATCAATCTAGCATGACTCATTAAATCTATGCATTATGCATAGAAAAAAGTTTAAATTAACAGATACAGTTCCAAATTTCAGCTACAGTACATAAAGAGCTTCAAAGTCATCATTTCTTCAATTTTCCAAGAAAAAAAAGATGACCAATCTGAAAATAAATGACTTTTTAGAGAACTGAGCTTATAGAGAAAACCACCTTTCTGAAATCTAGAGAATAAGAGAATCTTGAGATATAGCCACTGAGATCTGTTTATGCAGAGTAGAAGCTACTAGAGCTATGAAACAATAGGAACATTCAATTTTGACAAATTATATTAGGATTGTAGGAGAGTAAGAAACTCCTGGGAACCACAGTCTCAGGGTACACCCCACAGTTTTATGAACCTAACTTTCAGAACCCCACCAAGTTCTCACAGTGAAGTTCTGAGACAGATACTCTCTTAGGTTTGGCAAGGAGAACAGAGAGTAATCATTGTGAAATATTCTCAGAGCCTTCTCTACAATGGAGTCCTGGGTCACAAGGAAAAAGACTTTTCTAAGCCTTATTTCAATCAGAATTAGGGTATTCATTCCTTCCTAGGCCCTATAGCCACTCTGTTTTGTCTAATAGGAAAAAATGTCAAAGATTCACAGCTTCGAGGTTATAGATTAAGAACTCTGCAATCAACGAAGAGAATACAGGGGAAGGGGTCAGGGAGTTAGACCACTGGAGAAACACTTCTCAAAGTCACAGCTCCAAGATAACAAATTCCATCAAAACAACAAAGATTAATTAGAAGAAAACAGAATTTACCACCTTCCCTACAATTTACTATTATTCCAGTAGGGCTTCAATATGATTACAGTGTATTGTAGCTAAAGAACTTCAAGACATAGACTTTTTGTGAGGAGTAGTGTAAGGGAAGGCCAAAGTCAAGGAGAGAGAAAAGCTCAGAACAATAGAAGATTCTGAAGCCCTGTGATACCAATAACTGTAGGACATTTTTTGTTTGTTTGTTGTAGAGGTTTTTGCCTTAGGTCATGTGTACTTGCCAGAGAGAGTGACAGAGACGGTGAGAGGGAAAGTGAGAAATCACCCCTCCCAGGAGGAATGGACATGCTGCAATCCCTTCTCCTCCATTGTCCTCCTGGGATCTTGGGAATGCACGCACACATGCCCAGCATGAATCTCAAGTCACCAGTCTGGGACTCCAACCATAGTCAGCCATGTGGGAGTCCAGTGATGTAACCGCTGCACCATCTGTTGGCCCTACTACAGGACATATTAAAACAGCTAATGTTCTAGCCAAATATCCTAAATTCTCATAATAAAGGCCTATTTATCTCAGTAGCTATCACCTAACATAATAAACCCAGCTTTCAACAAAAAATGTTAAGTCATGCCACAAAGCAAGAAAAAGCTGTTTGAAGAGAGAACATAATCATCATTAGCACACTCATAAATAACACGTTAGAATTGTCAAACAAGGAATTTTAAATAATTATAATGTATTTGTTAATAGTTTTAATTAGAAAAATAACACGTAAGAGACAATGACTTAGATGAAGCAGAGACATGGAAATTCTGGGGGGTTTTGGTTGTCAGAAGTCATATGCACTAACCAGAAAGAGACAAAGAGCCTACAGGGAGAAAGAGAAAGCACCTCTCCGTGGGGCATCGTCACACTGCAATTTTTCTCTTCCATCTCTCCATCCTTTTGAAATCCTGGGTACACACATACATGCCCAGCATGTTTTCCAATCCACAGGGGCCAGCATTCAAACTATAGTCAGCTATGTGGGATCCAGCTTTCCTTAACCCGTAAGCTATGGGGCAGCTCGATGATGAAAATTCTAAGGAAGAGTCAAAAAAGAAAAGTTAAAAATTAAAAACATAGTAGTAGATATGGAACCTAAATTCTATGGACTCATTAGTAGACTGGGCACTGTCAAGTGAAGATTCAACAGACGTGAAGTAAGGTCAATAGAAACTCCTCCACACTGAAATATAGAGCACAGTGAATAAAAAGCAAAATACAAGAGTTGTGGAAAAATTTCAAAAAGTATAACAAATATATAACTGGAATATTTCTGAAGGAGAAGAAAGAGAAGACATAGGAGAAAGAAATACTTGGAAAAAATTAGGAAAATATCTAAAATGAATAATAGACCTTAAACCACAAATTTAAACAAAACAATAATCAAAACAAAGGGAAAGAAAAAAAGTTTACTTAGAAATATCATATGTAGGGACCAGCAGTTAGCATAATGGCTATGTCGCTGGACTCCCATGTAGTCAACCGCAGTTTGAGTCCTGGACCCGGTGGCTTAAACTCACGCTGGGCACATGTGAGTGCGTGCCCAAGATCCAGAGAGAAGAATGGAGGAGAAGGGATTGTGGCGTGGCAATCCCCCCGGGGGGTGATTTCTCGCTTTCTCTCTCTCTGTCTCTCTCTGTCTTTCTGACGAGCGCATGCGCCCTATAGCAAAAACCTCTCGTTAAAAAAAAAAGAAAGAATAAATAAATATCATATTCAACTTGCCAAATGGAGCAAAAAGAGAAAGTCTTAAAATCCAGAGTGAAAGATACCTTACCCAGTCAGAAACAAGGATAAGAATTATGAGAGATTTTCCACCAGAAACCATAAAGTTTAAAAGCAAAGTAGAATGACATGTTCCAAGTTGTTAAAAGAATGAAGCAGCAATCTAGAATTCTAGGTACAATGAAACTGTTCTTGAAAACTAAAGCAGAGGTCCAGCATAGTGGTACAGTCCATAGCATGTCGCACTGCAATGCTGGAAGCCACATGGCCAACTGCAGGTTCGGATCCCCAAGTCTGCCTGAGAACACACTAGGCATTCATACAGGCACCCAATATCTTAAGGAGCAGAAGAGATTGGAAGAGGAGATTGAAGCATGGTAAGACACTGTCAAGAGTATATTCTCTCTTTCTTGTTCTCTCTCTCTATCTGCCTCTCAGAAATAATTATTTTCTCAAAAAACTCCAAACTGAAGGACTTTATTATACCTACACTACAACAAATATTAAAATATGTTCTTTAGACAGATGGAAAAATTATAAAAATAATAACCGTGGATCTATATGAAGAATAGAGGGGTATTAAATAAAGAAAAACTGAGGTAAAGCAAAATATTTATTTATTTATTTTTAATTAGCATTTTTTGCCACAGGGCACATGTGCTCACCGGAGAGAGAGAGAGAGACAGTGGGAGAGAATAAGAAATCACCTCCCCAAGGGGGATTGCCGCACCACAACCCTTTCTTTTCCATTCTCCTCCTGGGATTTTGGGTACGTATGCACAGGCACCCAGCATGATTTTCAAGCCACTGAGTGCAGATGGCTTGAAAAATCAGAATTCCATGTCTTCCAAATTGTGGTCAGCCATGTGGGAGTCCAGCAATGTAACTGCTATGCTATCTCCTGGCCTATATATTTTTTTTATCCTTAATTGAGTTTAAAAAAAGAAAGGTTAGTAAATATGGTTTATGGTAAGTAAAATGAATGCCAGCAATATGACAAGAGATAGAACTTAGACTACTTAAACATGTATATTGGAACTTTAAGATATTTTAAAAAGTACAACCTATACATGAGATAAAATGGAGATAAAAAGTATCATATAAAATAAATAGAACAAGAAAAGGAAAGAAAATAGTTGGGGGGAGACAAATAAATGCAATCAATAGAAAATAAAAATCTCTGATGAGTTATAAATAATTATATAAATAATTGTTTTATCATTTCACTGTGAATGCTGTAAACAGGCCAATTAAAAAACAGATATCAGAGTGGATAAAAGAATAAGACCCAACTATATGTTAACTACACAACTTTTTGAAAGACTCATGTAAGTTAGGAAAAGTGAATTGGAAAAGATATAATATGCTGACACATATCAAAGGAAAGCAGGATGGCTATCCTAATTTCATAAAAAGACAGACCTCAAAGCAAGGAAGGTTATCAGTGATAAAGAGGGACGTTACATAATAATAAGGGTCCAATTCTCCAAGAAGACATAGCAATACTAAATATGTATGTAATTAATATCAGTGTCAAAATACATGACTTAAGAACTGATAGAACTGCTATGAGCAATTGATTAATCCACTACTGTAATTAGAAACTTCAATAACTCTTTTTAAGTAATTTATAGATCAAACAGGCAGAAAATTAGTAAGGATATAGGTGACATGAACATTATTATCACTCAGATTGATCTAATAGACATTTGTAGTATTTTCCTTTCAACAACAACAGAATACAAATTCTTCTCTAACATACATGTAATGTTTACCAAGGTCATCTACATACTAGGCCAAAAACACATCTTAAAAGTTTAAACGAAATTATAAAAGATATGTCCACAGACCACAATGGAATTAATTAAACTGAAAACCAATAATAGAAAAATAGATGGAAATTCCTCTATATCTGAAATTTATAATATATATCTAAATAATCAATGGGTTAAGAAGTATGCTTCAAAATAAATTTAAAATATTTTTAGTTAAATGAAAAAGAAAATTCAGCTTATCTATATTTGTAGGAAGCAATAAAAAATAGTAGTGAGAGAAAAATTGATAGCATTGAATGTACATATTTTAAAAAGAGGAGCTGTGGAGGAGCATGACAGCAGTGGCACTGACTTTCCCACTGGCACCTCTCATCCTTCTTCCTTTAGTTTTCTCCAGTAGAGCCCTAGGTGCATTTGGTCCTGAAAAGTTAGAGAGGAACCAAGCACCTAAAGCTGACTACACACACCATCCTGTGATGTGAAGACACAGCCCATACCAAGAACACCCCTGAGAACTAGAGCTGTCCTTCCCCTCTTGACACTATCGAATCTACTAAAAAAAAAAAGAAAGAAAGAAAGAGAAAGAAAGAAAGAAAGAAAGAAAGAAAGAAAGAAAGAAAGAAAGAAAGAAAGAAGCATACTTCACCAGACAGCTAGAAACCAGTGCAGAGGGACCTGAAATGTGAAATGTGAGAAAATAAGGAAACATCTCTCCCCCAAGGAAATATAACAACTCCTAATTAAACATATACAGCACAAAAGAATTTACAGAAATGTCATAAAAAGAGGTCAAAATATTCATAGTGATGAAACTAAATAATACGCAAGCAAAAACAGAAAACCAACTCAAGGAAATGAGGAAATCATTCCACAACTTGAAGGAGGGAATTCATAAAGAGATAGATACCCTAAAAAAGAATCAAACAGAACTTCTGGAGCTGAAAACTACAATGCAGGAAATTAAAACCTCTCTTGAAAGTATTATTAGCAGATTAGACTATAAAGAAGATAGAGTCTCTCAACTAGAAGACAAAGCCTCTGACTTAGACATAACCACCAAAAAGAATGAAAAAAATAACAAAACAAAACAAAAAAAATGAGGACAACATACAGGAATTATTAGATACAATCAATTGTCCAGATATTTGAAAAATAGGTATTCCAGAAGGTGAAGAATCTGATAAGGGCATAGAAAATCTATTCTGTGAAATAACTGGAAAACTTACCAAACCTACAGAAACAGTCCAACATCTAGACACAGAAAATATGAAGAACTCACCATATAATGACCAAAAGAAGATCTTCTCCACAGCACATCACAGTCAGATTGTCAAATTCAAAGACAAAGATATTTCAAAAATGGCAAGAGAGGAACATCAAGTTACCTACAAAGGTTATCCTATTATATTAACATCAGCCTTCTTAACTGAAACACACAAACAAGAATGGGAAGACATATTCAAGACACACACACCAAATAAAAAAAAAGAAAAGAAAAAGAAAAAAAAATTTCAATCAAGAATAGTATAGCTGGCAAGATTATCCTTCAAATGTAAAGAAATAAAATCATTATCAAATAAAGAAAAACTGAAAGAATTTGCCAATACTAGACCAGCTCTTCAAGAAGTACTGAAAGGAGTATTATATCCAGAAAACTAAAGAAAGAAAAACAGAAGAGAACAACAACAAAAAATAAAATGGCTAACAAAATGGCAGAGATAAGACCACAAATATTGATAGCACTGAATGTTAATGGATTAAATTATCCAATTAAAAGACACAGACTGGCTGAATGGATAAAATACAAGAAGATCTCTCTAACTGTGGCTTACAAAAAACACATTCTCATAGATAAAGACATACATAGACTGAACATGAAAGGATGGAAAAAGATATTCCATGCAAATAGAAACAAACAAACAAAGCTGGAGTTACAATACTGATATCAGACAAAATAGACTTCAGGATGAAAACTGTGAGAAGAGACAAAGGACATTATATATTAGGTCATTGAGAAAGTCATGATGCATTTTTGCATGGAAAAAATATGTCATGACTTTTCCAACACTCCAATAGTCCTAAAAGGGCTAATTCATCAAGAAAACATAGCACTTGTAAATATCCATACACCCAACACTGTAGCATCCAAATATGTGAAGGAAAGACTGCTAGATCTAAAGAGAGAAATAGACTAAAACACACTCGTCATTGAGGATCTCAACATCTTATGCTCTCCTTTGATCAGGTCATTTAGACAAAAATAAACAAAAGATATAGTATCTAAATGAAACCATAAATCAAGTGGACTTGACAACCACAAGAATAGACATTCTTCTCACCCCCCACATGGAATATTTTCAAAGATCAACCACCTCATAGGGCACAAAACAAGCCTTTATAAATTCAAACGTATAGGACCTATATCCAGCATCCTTTCTGATCACAGTGAAATTAAACTGGATATCAACTACAGAGAGAACCTTCAAAAATACACAAAGTCATAGAAACTAAATAATCTACACCAGAATGATTGCCCCACCACTAAAGAAATTAAGACTGAAATCAAAAGATTCATTGAAATCAATGATAAGGAATACATAGGTTTTCAAAACCTATAAGAAATAGTGAACACAGTCAGAAAAGGGAAGTTCATAGCAAATACTGCCCACAAGAAAAAAACAGAAACGTGACAAATAGACAACCTAATGACACACCTCAAGGAACAAGAATAACAATAAAACAAACAACAACAACAGCAAAATACCAGGAGAAAAGAAACAATACAGACTTGAGCAGAAATAAACGAAATAGAGAATAAAAGAACTATACAGAAAATAAATGAAACAAAAAGCTGGTTCTTTGAGAACATAAACAAAATTGATGTACCTTTAGCTAAATTAACCAAGAGCATAGAAAAAGGAACCAGATAAATTAAATTACTAATGAAGCAGCCCATATTACAAGAGACATAACAGAAATGCAAAAGATCATGAGCAAATACAATAAGTGACTATATGCCAACGAACAAGAAAACCTAGATAAGATGGACAAATTTCTGGACCCATATAACTTACCAAGACTGGACCAGAAATAAATTGAAGGCTTGAATAGACCAATAACAAGTAATGAAACTGAATCGGTAATAAATAGTCTCTTGACAACAACAAAAAGTTCGAGTCCTGATGCCTTCACTTCTGAATTCTACAAAACCCAATTTCCTCAAACTATTTCTAAAGATCCAAAAGGGAAGAACCTAGAAAATTCATTCTGTGAAACCTCCATCATCCTGATCCCCAAAATAGACAAGGACAAAAACCAAAAAAGTAAACCACAGACCAATATCCGTGATGAAATGAGTCTATGTAAACAATGCACTCTAGTTGATAAAAGTTATTTCCCATGGGAGTGAGGACTATCAATTTTGAAATGATTAAACATATATACTGTAATTAAGAATTAAATAGGGCTGGCCTCATAGCCTAAGCATAAGGGAGCTAGATTCCATATGGCCAACCACAGGTTGAATCTTGGCCTGCTGCTTGTAAAACACCCTGTGAGTGTGTGTTTGTGTGTGTGTGTGTATGTGTGCACACATGCATGCCTGAAATTCTAATGGGATGGAGGAATGCAGCTTGATCACTCCTCACTGGGGGTGGGGGTGGGGGGGGTTTCCCATCTCTCTCTCTCTCTCTCTCCCTCCCTCTCTCTCTCTCTCTTTCTCACTCATTCTCTCTTTCTGTTTCTCTGTCTCTCTCTGGCAATTGTACATACTCACTGGACATAAAGAAAGAAAGAAAGAAAGAAAGAAAGAAAGAAAGAAAGAAAGAAAGAAAGAAAGAAAGAAAGAAAGAAAGAAAGAAGGAGTGAATGGTGGAATCCAATCTTCTCACTTTTGGAATAGTAATTTATTTATTTATTTTTTTTTGAAGAGACATTTTTGCTAAAGGGCTTGTGTGCTCACCAGAAAGACAGAGAGAGACAGAGAGACAGAAAGCAAGAAATGACACCCCCCAAGGGGGATGGCCCTTCTCCTCCAATCTCCTCTCAGGATCTTGGGCATGCACGCACTCATGCTCAGTGTGAGTTTAAGCCACCAAGTCTGGGACATGAACCAGGTCTGACTATGTGGGAGTTCAACGATATAACGATTACACCACCTGCTATTCCCTTGGGGTATGAATTTATAGTCAAATAGCAGGAAAAGGTTGAAATGATTTGTGCAGTAATGGATTAAAGTTGGAAACAGTATAAGCTCATGTTTAGTGTATATAGACACAGATGATTTTGTATGAAAATATTTAGGAGTATATATATACACATTTACAGGTTAAAATATATTCCTATAATGTTTACTCTGTCAGCTGATAGCACACACACTTAACTCACAGATCTTGCATTTTAATACTATTTTCCAATTAAAAAAAGAAAATCCAGGACTCCTCGAAAAAAATGAACACTTCTAGGCCTTGACATTTTTTGTTCCCAGAAAGTAAAGAAATTCTAAAATACAAATAAATGAACAAAAAACAGAATATGTCAAAGGGATACAGTAGCCAATTGAAAGAGTTTTCAGTGGCTAAAGATGGAACAATTTGAGTAACAAAATAAAGTAGTATTAAATTATAACGCAAAGTACAAAATAAATACACATGAGCCTATTCTGACATAAATAAATGATTGAATAAATAAATAGATGGGGAAACAAGATGAATCTCCCATGAAAAGGAGTTCTGGATAATTGATGTAGATACTCCGCCCTCAGGGAAGAGAAGCATAACTCCCCAGTCCTGAAGCATGGCTTATACAGTGGCTGCCTTTCGAAGAGCACATATACTACAGAAAAGGGAAAGGAATAACATTACAGTGGAGAAACATGACAAACACTGCCTCAGCCAGGTGATCACAATAAACATCAACCGTGGTAATTCATTTTGCCAGTATTTATTCTTTTTTTAACTTTATTTATTTATTTTTTTTAATTTTTTATTATCATCATGTTCTTCTATTATATTACATTGAATTACATATAACTTTACAGTGTATTACATTGCTTTTTCAAAAGGGAATGCCATGCATATCAGTCAGTACAGAGACATTAATCTCCCCACTTTAACATTCAATATCTTTCCTATGTTTTCCCCAATCATTATTATTATTATTCTAATTATTTTTAAAACAGTCAATTGCTATTTTTCATTTTGCTTGTACAAATACTTTGCCCATCATGAAATACTTCTCAGACAAATCCAGTTGAGAATACTATACATGTCAACATCAACAGTTAATAAGCCATATCTCTTTCTCACTAATGTCCTGCCTCTCTATTGTTCACTTGTTATCTTTCTCTATTCTCTTCTCTTCACTTCCCCCATTCCACACTGTCCTATTCTCGTTAAGTACCTTCACTGCTTTTATGTCCTCCAATTTTTTGCTCTCTATTATAGAGTGCTGATAGTCGGTATATATTGAGTGGATACATACAATATCTTTCTTTCATAGCCTGACTTACTTCACTCAGCAATATATCCTCCGTATCTGACCACTTTCTATCAAATTCCAGGGTCTTGTTATATTTTATGGCTAAGTAGTATTCCATAGAGTATATATACCACACTTTTCCAATCCATTCATCAGTTTGTGGACATTTAGGTTGGTTCCATGTCTTGGCAATTGTGAATAATGCTGCAATAAACATTGATGTGCAAGCACTTTTCTGACTGAGCGTTCTCCTGTCTTTTGGGTAAATACCCAGAAGTGGGATTGCTGGATCAAATGGTAGTTCTATTTGTAGATCTTTGAGGAATCTCCATATTGTTCTCCACAGTGGTTGAACTAGTTTACATTCCCACCAACAGTGTAGGAGGGTTCCCTTTTCACCACATCCCCGCCAACACTTATCACTTTTTATATTCTTAATCTTTGCCATTCTGACAGGGGTTAGGTGGTATCTCATTGTAGTTTTTATCTACATCTCCCTTATGATGAGGGATGTTGAGCATTTTCTCATATGCTTTTTGGCTGTTCGAATGTCTTCCTTAGAGAGACTTTTGTTCAGCTCATTTTCCCATCTTTTAATTGGGTTCATCATTTTTTTTCGCATAAGGCACTTGAGTTCCCTATGTATTCTGGTTATCAGTCCCTTGTCTGAGGCATATTTAACAAAAATATTTTCCCATTCTGAGGGTTGTCGGTTCACACTTGTTACTGTGTCCTTTGCTGTGCAGAAACTTCTTAGTCTAATATAGTCCCACTTGTCTATTTTAGGGATTATTGCCTGTGCTTTGGGAGTCTTATTTAAGAAGTCTTTGCCTACTCCAATGTCCCCCAGAGTTTCCCCAGCATTTTCCACCAGTAGTTTTATTGTTTGAGGTCTTAGGTTCAGATCTCTGATCCATTTTGAGTTGACTGTTGTTAATGGTGAAAGATGGGGGTTCAGTTTCATCTTTCTGCAGGTGGATACCCAGTTTTTCCAGCACCATTTACTAAAGAGGTTTTCCTTTTCCCAATGGATTGACTGATATCCTTTGTCAAAGATCAGTTGGCTGTAAGCTTTGGGGGTTATTTCTGGGGTCTCTATTCTCTTCCATTGGTCCACTTGTCTGTTTTTATGCCAATACCATGCTGTTTTGATGACCACAGCTTTATAGTATATCTTGGGATCAGGGAGTGATATGCCTCCTACTCCATTCTTCTTGCGCAGGATTGCTTTTGCAATACGAGGTCTTTTATGGTTCCAGACAAATTCTATGATTGCCTTTTCTAGATCTCTGAAGAATATCTCTGGTATTTTGATTGGAATTGCATTAAACATGTAGATTAATTTGGGTAGAATTGCCATTTTGATTATGTTAATTCGTCCAATCCAGGAGCATGGGATGTCCTTCCACATTTTTATGTCACTTTCAATGTCTCTTTTAAGATTTTCGTAGTTTTCTTTATAAAGGTCTTTGACTTTCTTAGTTAGGTTTATCCCTAGGTATCTTATACACCTTGTGGCTACGGTGAAAGGGATTCCTTTCTTCAGCTCTGCTTCATTCAACTTGTTGTTCATAAATAGAAATGCTACAGATTTTTGGATATTGATTTTGTATCCTGCCACCTTACTGTATTCACTTATTACTTCAAGCAGTTTTTTCATGCATACCTTTGGGTCTTCTAAGTACACCATCATGTCATCTGCAAATAAAGATATTTTCAATTCTTCTTTGCCTATTCGAATGCCTTTAATATTATTCTCTTCTCTGATTGCAATAGCTAAGACTTCCAATACTATATTAAAGAGCAGTGGAGAAAGTGGGCAGCCTTGCCTAGTACCTGTTTTCAGAGGAAAAGCTTTCAGCTTTTCCCCATTCAGTATAATGTTAGCTGTAGGTTTTTCATAGATTGCTTTTATTGTGTTCAGAAATGACCCTTCTATACCAATCTTACTGAGAGTCTTAATCATAAAAGGATGTTGTATTTTATCAAATGCTTTCTCCGCATCAATTCAGATGATCATATGGTTTTTATCTTTCTTTCTGTTAATGTGGTGTATTACATTTATGGTCTTGCGTATATTAAACCACCCTTGCATCCCTGGTATAAAGCCTACCTGATCGTGATGAATGATCTTTGTTGTATGTTGTTGGATACGATTTGCGAGTATCTTGTTGAGAATTTTCACGTCTATATTCATCAATGATATTGGTATGTAGTTTTCCTTTTTTGTCATATCTTTATCTGTTTTGGGGATGAGGATGATGGAGGCTTCATAAAATGAATTTGGAAGGTTTCCTTCCTTTTGAATCTTTAGAAATAATTTTAGTAGGATAGGGGTTAACTCTTCCTTAAAAGTTTTGTAGAATTCACAAGTGAAGCCATCTGGGCCTGGGCTTTTCTTTGTTGGGAGGTTATTTATTACTGATTCAATCTCCTGGCTTGTTATGGGTCTATTCAGGTTCTCTATGTCTTCCTGATCCAACCTTGGTAGATTATGTGCATCCAGGAATTTATCCATCTCCTCCAGGTTATCTTGTTTGTTGGCGTAAAGTCGCTCATAGTATCCTCTAATGATATTTTGTATTTCTGCTATGTCTGTGGTAATATTGCCTGTTTCATCACATATTTGATTAATCTGGTTTCTTTCTTTCTTCTTCTTAATCAGTCTAGCCAATGGTGTATCGATCTTGTTAATCTTTTCAAAGAACCAGCTTTTGCTTTCATTTATTTTCTGTATGGTTCGTTTATTTTCTATTTCATTTATTTCTGCTCGAACCTTTATTATTTCTTTTTGCCTGGCATTTTGGGGGTTTGTTTGTTGTTGTTTTTCCAATTCTCTGAGGCATGATGATAAGTTATCTACTTGCCATCTTTCTATCCTTTTCTTATGCGCACTAATTGCTATGAATTTCCCTCTTAAGACTGCTTTTGCTGTGTCCCATAGATTCTGGACACTTGTGCACTCATTATCATTAGTTTCCATAAATTTTTTTATTTCAGCCTTAATTTCTTCAGTAGTGAAGAAGTCATTCAGAAGTAGGTTGTTCAGTCTCCATGTGTTCGTGTATCTTCGGGGTTGTGTCTTGAAGTTAATCTTGAGTTTAATTCCATCATGGTCAGAGAAGATGCTAGGTACAGTTTCTATGCCTTTGAATCTATAAAGGCTTGATTTGTGTCCTAATATATGATCTATCTTTGAAAAGGTTCCATGTCGGGGTGAGAAAAATGTATATGTTGTGGATGTGGGGTGGAAAGTTCTATAGATATCTGTCAAGCCCATTCCATTTATAGTATCATTTAAGTCCTGTATCTCTCTATTTATTTTCTGTCTAGAAGATCTGTCTATAGGAGATAATGGGGTGTTGAGATCTCCAACAATTATAGTATTTCTCCCTATCTCTCCTTTTAGCTCCAGCAGTCTTTCCTTCACATATTTAGGTGCACCTGAGTTGGGTGCGTAGATATTTATAAGGGTTATGTCTTCTTGCTGGATTACCCCAATTACTATCATATAATGCCCTTCTTTGTCTCTTCTTACAGTCTTTGTCTTGAAATCTATTTTGTCTGAGATCAATATCGCTACTCCAGCCTTTTTTTGATTTCCATTTGCATGGAGTATCTTTTTCCAGCCCTTGACTGTTAGTCTATGTATGTCTTTATCCATAAGGTGAGTTTCTTGTAGGCAACAGATAGAGGGTTTCTGTTTTCTTATCCATTCAGCCAGTCTATGTCTCTTTACTGGAGAATTTAATCCATTGACATTCAATGTAATTATCGATATTTCCGTACCTGATCCTATCATTAAGTGAGCCATTTTCTTGGTTGCTTTTTGTTCTCGTATAACTGTCTCTGATTTTCTAGCTTTCCTGGTATAATACTCCCTTCAGAACCTCTTGAAGAGCTGGTCTGGAGTTGGTAAATTCCTTCAAATTTTGTTTATTCGAGAATGTTTTTATCTTTTTTTCCCATATGAAAGATAATTTTGCTGGGTATAGTATTCTTGGTTGAAATTGTTTTTCACTCAACAATTTTACTATGCTTCCCCATTCTTTCCTTTCCTGCATTGTTTCAGCCAAGAGATCCGATGTTAGCCTGATGGGGTGACCTTTGTAGGTAACCTGGCGTTTCCCTCTTGCCAACTTTAGTATCTTGTCTTTATCTGTTGTTTTTGCCAGTCTGGCTATAATGTGCCTTGGAGAAGATCTTCTTGGGTTGATTCTGCCCGGGGTCCTATGTATTTCCTGGGTCTGGATACTTGAATGCCTTTCTAGATTTGGAAAGTTTTCTTCCAGGATCTCATGGAATAAATTATCTAGGCCCTTATTATTTTCTTCCTCTTCTGGAATACCAATTATCCGGATGTTGGGGCGCTTAATAGTATCCAGTATTCCTCGTATATTATCCTCATTTTTCATGATTGTTTTCTCAATCTTTTTGATACTTTTCTCTAGGTCAGATGTTTTGTCTTCTACATTGGAGATTCGATCTTCTGCCTGGTCTAACCTACTTTTAATACTTTCAAGGGAGGTTTTGATTTCCTGTATCACATTCTTCAATCCTAAAAGTTCCATCTGGTTCTTGTTTAAGGTATCCATTTCTTCTTTCAAGTCATTGAAGGACTTCCTCATCTCCTGGAGCTCCTTGTCTCTTTTCTCTTCCATTTCAGTTAGTTTGGTCACTACAAATAATCTGAATTCCTTATCAGACATGTCCACGACGTCCATTGTATTGACTGTGGGTGGTGTAGGCTTGATGATTTCCCTTGGGGGAGAGGCCTTTTCTTCGTTGCTCATATTTCTTGAGCCTCTGTGATTGTTCCTAGTCATCAGGTAATCTATATGTTTCTTCCTAACTGATTGTTAAAAGTTATACAGGCTTAGAAAATTGATGATTTCCCTTATGGTTGGCCTACCTGTTGCTCACAATTGCCATTAACTGTTGCCACTACCCTGGATGGCCCAAAGTCCTCACTGTCTCTAAGGAGAGGTGAGCCTTCAATTGACTGAATAAGCAACACTCCAAGAGCAAAGAAAACAGAATGAAAAAAGGAAATCGCGCACCGCGCGCTATTCAAATCACTACAATTGAAAGAGTCCAAAGGCTAGTGGGAAAGGGTCAGAAGATGAGTGACAAGACCAGGTTGGTCGGGCATGCAGCCTGAGTCCGCCTGGAGCCCGGAACTGCTGGCTGGCTCGATCCGGGTTGCGGGTGGGGTGGGGTGGGAGTTCGCCTTAAAGTCCCAGACAACCAACCTGGGGTCCAAGGAGGAGAAACGGTGGGGATGCGTGGAGATTCAGAAGGGTCGGGCCTGCAGCCTCCTTATTTATTTATTTTAATATGACCAGAGATGGGGAGAGAGAGGAGAGAGAGAGAGAAAGTGAGAAAGCAAGCCGCCAGATCCAGGACTTGAATCGCTGTTGGCCATGTGCGAGTCCAGCGCCCTTAACCACCACACCACCTGCTGGTCCCAACGGTATTTATTCTTGATGTAAATGCATGAGAATGCCACTTTACCTCTAGTCTTTCTTCTAAAAACCCATAGCCTCAGTCTAACCTGAGAAAACATTGAACAATGCCAACTGAGTGATATTTTATAAAACATCTAACTAGGACTCCTCCAAACTGTGAGTCATTAAAAGCAAGGAGAGGGACCAGCAGATGACGTAATGGTTACCTGGCTGGACCCCCATGTAGTCAACCCTTCTTAGAGTCCCAGACCTGACAGCTTAAAACTCATGCCAGGCACATGTGTTTGTGCTTGAGATCCCGAGAAGAGAATGAAGGAGAAGGGATTGTGGTGTGGCCATCCCCTCTAGGGGGTGATTTTTCACTTTCTGTGTCTCTGTCTCTCTAACTAGTACAAAAATCTCTTAAAAAAAATAGCAAGGAGATTCTGAAAAGCCCCCATAGCAAAGAGGAGCTAAAAAAGGCATGACTAAATGTGCTATCAATTCATGGATGGGGGTCTAGAAGAGAAGAAAAAAACTGTAGGTAAAGCCAAGGAAAACAAAATAATAATAAAAGTTAATAATGTATCAATATTGGCATATTACTTGTGACAAATATAACGTATTAATATAAGATCTTATCAATAGTTGAAATTGGGTCTGGGGTATAGAGGAAAAAAATAAAACTCAGTCCTGGCTTTTCAATTTTTCCATAAATCTGAAACAATCCTAAAATAAAAATTGTTATTCAAAATATGTATGAAAGTGAAGAGATACATGTCTTTCTAAGATCGCATGTGTATGAGGATCAGATGAATTTTCAAAGTCATTTTCAACTCCCAGTGTGTGCCCTATTTTTAAACATAATCATTTTTAACATACACTATAATTTATGATTCAGTTAGCAAATGCTTCAAAGCTTCTCAACAATTCCTAGCATACAGCTTGACCTTTAAGATTTTCATACATTTTGCCATAAGAAAAAATGTTTCCATGTAATGAGCTTGATCTTCTGCCACACAGGCTATGCCTGCGCCTAACAAGGGCTGACAAGGAAGCTCTCTGTTTCGCCTCCTCCTTTCCAGCACCAGCCTGCCCCACCCAGCCAACCCCCTCCCCCCTGCTCACCCTCATGAAGCTCTAACGTCAAGTATATGAGTACACCTCCAACTGAGCAGGTAGAGAGCCTGGGATGAGAGAGCAAATAAAGACCATTGTCCTAGAACACTTGGATGTAGCCTGTGTTCCTGAGAAAACAAGTCTCTAGTTGCTGGCATAGACACTGTGACTGTATGTTTCAGCTGGGGAACTTAAGGGAAAATGGAAGTGGAGTAAATCATCCCTTAATCTATCTATTCCTCAGTTTTCCCATTTCCTCAGTGATAAGCCTTGAAATAATACCTCACTTCATCTCCTAATGAGAACAAACCCTAAGGTAAGGCCCAAGTAAGATGTTCGTCACAGACCCGGCTCCGCAAGGTCAGTGTGATCCAGGTGCTAAATTACTCCCACGAGATGCAGGTGCTGAACTGCTCCCAGAGTCACAGGCTCCTGGCGCGAAATGTTTTTTGCCATATTCATGCCCTGTGTTCTCCCTCTCAACCGGGACAAAGAGAGGTCAGAATAGGCCCCTGGAGGGCAGGAGTGGGAAAAAGACACGTGCAGCCTTTCCTTGGCAGACAAATACTCATTTTTACGAGTTGGAAGCCTCCGGCTCCCTCCCTTGAATCAAGGACTGCGATAGCTCAGGCTGCTGCAGGATGTATTTGTCTTCCCCTGCACATTATTATTTTATTGTTATTACTCTCATTCCTTCCTAACTGTGAGCCAATGAGCAGAATTATTTTTATTTACTCTGATTTTTTGGATGCTTGAATATATTACTTCAATATAGTTTATAATCCCTGTAATAGCACATAATGGTTCTACTTTAGACATTTAAAAGCAATTGGGCACATTCAATATGCTCATGACATATAACTTTATAATGCCCTCTCTCTCTCTGTATTAAGCATTTCATGTTAATAAATTCAAGCTTATTTTGTATGTTTCATATTTGTGTGTATAAACTCATAAAAATAATAATAAACGGCATGAATTTTTCTGGTAAAGTTATAGTGAGAAAATGTCATCGAGAATAGTTGATTCCAGAAGTAAAACGCTATAATTGAGGAAGTCAAGTAGAACATAAAGGTGTCCTAAAATTCAATTTCAATAGGATTCTGATCACATTCAAAAATAATATCTTGGCAAGCCATTTAAATAAAACTTTTCCTGATGTCAAGGAAGCAATACACTCCACTTTATAGCCAAGGGTGGTCTGTGTGCGATGAATCATCCACTGCCTGACCCAGACGCCTGACAAAGAGCGATTTTCATTGTAAGCCAATTTTTATAATGTCCTAGTTTCAATGTCATCTGTGTCACCAACACAACCTTATCCCAGAATGCTGGTTCTGCCTTGCAGAAGCTCTGCAGCCTCTCTTTGATGAGTCTGAAGAGGTAGATTAATAACCAGATAGGATGGGACATGATGACATGACATCATCCTCAAAGGTGACCCAGGGCCAGACCAGAGCCCACACTCCTGGCGCACGTCACTGTTGACTGCTGGCAGCTGTTCCTATTGTCCTGTCAGGCCTGTGCAGGGTGATGGAGGGGATGCATGCGGCTGGACAGACCTGACTAATCATCCTTGAATATTGTTATGAATAAGTTGAACTTTTCTTCATCATTCCAGAAGAAATACATGTCTCATTGTACATACACATGTGAGAAAAGTAAGGCGTGAAACTAAGAGAGAGGGCACTTAAATAAACCAGCCAGCAGGGTTTCAAAAATTTAATAAGTGTAATTCCAGTAGCTTTAGTTTTAATCTCTTGTGCTTGCACAAGTATAATCCTTTATTTTTGTACCAGAAGATATTTAGCAGCTTTTGTCTCTGGTCCCTCCTTATTTATAGTTATCCAATGACAATATTCTTTTTATAGCTAGACTGCCTTGTAAGGAAAAAATAATGTTTTCTATCAGGTTCTTCTGAAGGTAATAGCCAACTCTAGTCTAATGTAGTATCTATATTTCTACCCAGATTTTTAATTTTTCTCCTGGGGTAACTCTACTAGCTTTCTTTTCTGTTCTCACTTCCATGTAAGTTATATAGTACCATGTTTAAGAAAATATTATTTGATATTATATCAAGTATCTATTATAAAATAGTGGTTGAAACAGTAGTTTAAGCCAGGTAGTGCCACTGTGGTAATGTAACTATACCCACATGGGAAGGTCGTGGGTGCTAAACAAGGACCTCCTGGTGCATGCTGGGCTCACACGTGCTTGAGGTTTGACCTGGCTGGAAGTGGAGGTGGATCAAGGCATGGGAACATTGTTGGGGGTGCTTGTCTCTCCATATTTCTCTCTTATAAATCTTTGAAAAACAATAGTATTTAATTTTCCTTAAGTCTTCAAAATGCTTTTTCTGTTGGGTAGCAGGAATTTAATTTTTTGAAGTTAATTTTATTTACAATAGAAAGTTCATGTGTGTGTTCACACAAATGCAGGAAAAGGAGAGAGAGAAACACCCTTGATGGGGATCTTGCCGCACTATTTCCCCAGCTTTCCAGCCCTTCGGGCTCTTAGGCACAGATATGCACACCCAGCCTGTTTTAGATAAACCAAATCAGGGACCCCAGCTCACTGTCAGCCATGTGGCTTCCAGAACTGCAGCTCAGTATGCTACCTAAGGCCTGTGCCTACCAAGGCTGGGCCAAGAATTCATTTTAATCATTTGATATGACTTAACATTTTAAACTACTGCAGCTAAAATCCCCTTGGAAAACATATGAACCAGAGTTAAGTCATTATTGAGCTCTAATCGCAATTCTCTAGTGTATTATGAAATGATTTTAATAGAATCCTAAAGATTTATTTTTACATCTTCTTTTTCTATTAAAAAGGGAAGGTGACTTACATTGCTTTTAGACTGTTAGGGGTCAAAAGATAAATACAAGGAAAAGCTGCTAAAGTTAAGAGAATCACTTCTGTCTTTTCTTAAGCTTTCAACTTATTGTGTTGGACACTACAAATCATTTAACAAAGAAAATCATATTTTACTCTTTGGAGGTTTAATTGCAAAGAAACACATAATTTGGCAACATGTTTTTATTTTCCTCAGGAAAACTGAAGTGACAAAAATGAAGTATTTTTAAAAATACAGAGAATGGAGACCAGCGGTTGGCGTAATGGCTATGTTGCTGAATTCCCATGCAGTCGACCGCGGTTGGAGTCTTGGAACCGGAGGCTTAAACTCACACCGGGCGCATGTGCATTCGTGCCCAAGATCCTGAGAGGACAATGGAGGAGAAGGGATTGCCATTTGGCCATCCCCCCAGGGGGTAATTTCTCGCTTTCTGTCTGTCTCTCTCTGTCTCTCTGGTGAGCGCACGCACCCTATAGCAAAAACCTCTCCAAAAAATATATATATATATAGAGAGAGAATGAACTCTTGCCTCTTTTAAAATAATGTTCATTTTTCTTTCTTTTCTTTTTTTTTTTTTTTTTTTTTTTTTGAGAGTTTTTTTGCTATAGGGTACATGTGCTCGCCAGAAAGACAGAGAGACAGAAAGCAAGGAATCACCTCCTAGAGGGGATGGCCACACTGCAATCCCTTCTCCTCCTTTCTTCTCTCAGGATCTTGGGCACAAACACACATGCACCCGGCATGAGTTTAAGCCACCGGGTCCAGGACTCTAAATGCAGTCGACTACATGAGAGTCCAGAAACATAGCCATTACACTAACTGCTGGTCCCAATTTTTCTGATCATTTTAATAGAGGCAGTAATTCTTCCCTATTTAATACAGTTTGACAAACTATATACACTTTTTTTTTTATTTAAATTATGGGCAATGTTTTTAAAGCACATTATTATTCAGAGTAGCACACATTTAAAATCCTATATAAAGTATAAATGGAGATGTTTAAAAACCACTAAAATATGGGAACCAGCAGATGGTGTAAAGGTTACATCACTGGACTTCCATGTAGTCGACTGCAGTTCAAGTCCTGGACCTGGTGACTTAAAACTCATGCAGGTGTGTATGCATGCATGTCCAAGATCCTGCGAAGAGAATGGAGGAGAAGGGCTTGCTGTATGGTTATCCCCCGTGGTGGTTGATTTCTTGCTTTCTGTCTCTCTGTGTCTCTCTATCTCTCCAGAGAACACACACACCCTATAGTAAAAAGTCTCACAAAAAAAAACCTAAAATATCGATCAGCAATAGTAATGATAACATACACATATCTGAATGAAAAAGTAAATATAGTAATGTTTTCAAAATACTGATTTAATATTGAATTGGGGGGTGGAGGGATTACCATAGTAGAGCAACATCAGGCTTACTTAAAAATCTAGGTTTAGTTCTAATTTTACCTGGTTCATTTATGACCTGGGACAAGTCACTTAATTTCTCTAGACATATTTTTAAATTCTTATAAAATTTTCTATGTTTCCTTTTGTTCATCTACATTTTTGAATCAGAGCTAATATTTAATTGTTCCAAATGAGACTGGCAGTCTAAGTGGTTAGCAGCATCCACCTGTCTGATCAATCAATGTCTTTTTTTTTTTTGAGAGGTTTTTTTTTTTTTTTTTTTTTTTTTTTTTCTACAGGCTACGTGTGCTCACCAGAAAGTCAGAGAGACAGAGAGACAGAAAGTGCGAAATCACCTTCTGGGAGAATGGCCATGTTGCAATTGCTTTTCCTCCATTCTCCTCTCGGGATCTTGGGCACACATACATGCACACCCGGCATGAGTTTAAGCCACCAGGTCCAGGACTTGAACCACAGTCGACTACATGGGAGTCCACCAACATAGCCATTACACCAACTGCTGGTCCCAATCAATGTCTCTATATGATTAGTTGTTGTCTAGACTGTATTAGTCTTTAATATTTTGAACATCACTGTCTTAAATATTTACCATGCATTTTTACCCAAAATACAGAGAAGAAAAGAAGAAAAATATCTAACCTTTTTTAAAAACATTACCTGGAACTTGTAAGACTTTTCAGTCTTCTATTTCCATCTTCCAAATAGTATTTATCACTTAGATCCTTCATTTATTTCACCTCCTATCCTCCAGAAATACTTTCTACTAACATGATTGCCATTATACATTTATTATATTTTTGTTCATCACTACTTTCATTATTTCCACACTCTTTCCTGAGTTTGATCTTACTCAAATTTCAAAATTCTTTTAGAAAGTGTGTGTGAGTAATAAAGTACTCAGCCTTTCTTTTCTGAAACTAACTTATTTTTCTCTTACTCTTAAATGATAATCTAAGTATAGAAATCCATAGAAATTTACCCTCAGCGTTGCTCTCTTTGCTCTGAATGAAACTTCTCCAAACACGTAGTGAACTTTCTCAATCCATACTCCAGGTCTCTTCTAATGATTTTTTATATTGCTTATCTATTTATCTCTCTATGCTCCATTTTGAGTGTTTCTTCAAATTTACCTTTCTGTTCACTTTTTCTTCAGCTGTGTCTAGACCCATCCATACTGCTTTTGTGTTTAATAACTAAATTGTTAACTTACAGAAATTTCATTTGGCTCTTTTTCATATTGACCTGTCTTTCTTTATACATCATGAGTCAGGCTGTCTAACATTGGAGTTCTAGAGTAGGAAGTCCATTGTGGTCTTACACCTAGAGCTCATCTACTTTCTGTGTGTGTGTGTGTGTGTGTGTGTGTGTTTATTTATTTCTTCTATAAGAGAGAGGTACAGTGATAGAAAGAGAAAGAGACACCTCCAACAGAGTCTTCATGCCATGATCCATCCCGCCTCAAGCAGCGTTGACCATGGGCATAGCATGGGCATGCTCCTGGCATCAGCATCTGGCTCCAATTGTATCACTGCACCACCCTTTGGCCCCAGGCTCTGTTTTAATCTCCTACCTTAATCTTTAATTTGATCTGAGTTTGGTTTTCTCTTTTTCACAAATGAAACAGATTTGCATTAAAAAACGCAGAAGAATGCAGAGGTCTGAAAATCAGGTGGTACCAACCAGTGAGGACTACCTCAGACTGGAAAGAGAGTTGCCAGTATAAAGCGAATACTTGCTACTCAGCTGCAACCAACTGTTGTAATGTGGAATGTGGGCCTTCTGTTGACAGATTTTCTGGTTTATTTCAAGAGAATCCAAATAACTTGTATGCGTGTAAAATCTCCCAAAGTCAAAGTGTTGGAAGTTGATTCATTTTTAGAAAAGTGATCATAAAAGTAGGTCTTCTGGCCATATTTACAAGCACAAACTTGGGAATCAGACAGCTCTGAATTGGGACTTTAGCTTTTAGAAGGCAATTCACTTAACTCCTCTAAGCATTAGCTTCTATATCTGCAAAATAGACACCATTAACTGCTATGATAATTAAGTTAGAAAAATCAGACAATGCATCTTAAACAGTACTTAATTGACAGTGAGTATTTCATAAATTTCTCAGGAATAATCTCTTTGAGGATTGTGAATATAAAATTTTATCCCCATTATCCAACATAGAGTGATACTCAATAAGTACCTGTTAATAACGGAACAACTGTTTGCTGATAAATTAATAATGTTAGTCAAATAAATTTTAGTTTATAAAAGTGAGTCTATTTCACATATGTTTAATAAATGGTGCAATAGAGTTCATTATAGTTTCCATAAAGTTTGTGAAATTAGTGTAAAACATCAGTAGCTATGAATCAAGTTGAGTAACTTGTGAAGTTTTGAAGTAAATGTGAAGCTTTACATTTTGCCATCAATATGGAATGTTTGCTGTGTTAACTTGTAACTATTTCCTAAGAAAGGTTAGACAAAATTATACATCACAGAAAACCTTTATATCTCAGTAGTTCTACTTTTATACAAGCATGTGTTAATTAGTTAAATGCCAGGCACAAAGATCCTGGAGTCTAGAGTCTCCAAAGAGAGAGTAGAAAGAAACAAAGCTGACACTGTAAACCATTTCACTGATTCAAAGATTCTTATAATTTGGTGAGAGAGAAAATAATTCATAAATAAGGAAAAGCATAAAAAGAAAAGTTGGTGTAGTAGGAAGAATAGAGTTGTTTAAAACGCACCTCCAGGCACCTCTAGGTTTCTCAATAATGCTGTGGCTTTCTGAAATGTGCCCTTTTAAAACTTCTTCCACATAAATGGTTGTTGGAAGCATATACTAATGAAATCCCAAGACTGAAGAAGTGGCTGTTGGGAGGAGTTTTTAAAATCCTACCTTAGCTACACACTGAAGGTCGTGGTTCTAAATTCATTAGTTTGGAATTCAAGAAAGTTTTAAGACTCATTCACTATCAGTTTGGCTGTGTTTCTCCTTTGTGTTACAGTAGAAGAAGCACATTCTAGGTTTAGTTCTAGGCTCAGTAAATTTACAGTTCAATGTCAAGTTCCATGATGTGGTTTAGACCTGTACTGGGATGAATTCAGAAATATAAAAACCCTGGGATTATCTAGGGTTCACTTTTCATGATCTAGTTTCAGAACTGAGCCACTCCCCAAGATTGGTCGTGGCTTTGCAAAATTCTCTGAGAGAAATGTAAGCACCATCGGTATGCTTTGTCTAATGTGAAGGCATCAAATTAATAAACTGTATAAAATGCCAATGAGATTTTCTAAATTTATGGAAATTAGTTTGAATAATTTTATATCTCATTCAAAACTTTGGCCCAAAATATATGTAATTGCCAACTATATTATAATGTAGACTGCTGAGTGAAAATAAGAAAGAAATTCATCTTCTGTACCCCATAGCTATTCTCCTGTGTGTTTAGCTTCCATCTGTTTGCCTTTTGTTTTTGTTTATGTGAAGCTTTACATTTTACCATCAATATGGTATGTTTTGCAGTGTTAACTTGTAAGCGGAGACATAAAGATAATAAATTATGCACACTTACCAACTTTTTTAGTTGACTGACTACTAAAATCTGACTTGAAAATTCAGCGAGGGTGTGATAAGTTCCATGAAAATAAATTAAGAATATCTGCTGAGGACACACATCAACATGAATATGGATTGGTAATTTCATAAAGGACAAAGACTTAAAGGATAATGTCTCCACATCACAAATTAGAAGTATTAAACTCATGGAAAAAAAGTCTCAATTTCCAAAGAATACTTATTACCAGTGTTGCCTTTTATTGCCTCCTTTATAGAAAATGCTTCCAACTAGTGATTTCTTAAGAAACTGAGCTGGTTGAAGAGTTTCCTATGTCTTTATTTCAATATAGGCCATAAAAGGTGGGGATGACACATAGAGCTAGTAATACGTAAAAAATTAAGCTCTAGGGGCCAGCAGGTATTGTGGTGATAAAGATACTGGACTCCCACATGGCTGACTGTGGTTCAAGTCCCAGTCCTGGTGGCTTGCTTTCTCACTTCCTCTCTCTCCCGTGAGTATGCATGCTCCATATCAAATTAAAAACACAATGGTAATAGTAAATAAAATATAAAATAAAAATTCTTTAAAAGTTCTAAACCTTGAAAAAATAAAAAAATGAAGCTTTATGTATCTAAGAATAAGTGGATTCACATGACTTAGAGATTTATATGAGGCAACTTGTTCTGCACACAAATACTATTCATTAACTACTTAATAAACTCAGTTTATTGTGAATGCGTTAGCTGCCACTTTCATAAAGACTCATCTAAACTCAGTCTTTTTATCATCAATTATTATGCTGCAGATAGTGACAATAGCTTTGGTTATTGGGATGGGTAATCTTAAGGTCAGGTTAAAACGGGTTTAACTCTACTCTAGTCAAGGGATAATCTTATTAAAGTACAAAAGAACATCAAAATATTCACGGAAAATGAAATTAAAATACAAGTTTATTTTGGTGCCCAAAAATATTGAAATCCATGTGTATTTTTTCCATAATATGCATTTTTTTTCATAAACTTTGTAGTGGCATTGCCTTCCACCAAAAAGTGACAACACTTAAAAGCACTAGGGCATGAAAGAAAGTTTTCAGGGCAGATGATATCCAGTACCTAAATTAATTTTTTTCAAATGTTTCAACTACAAGGTTTTGGAAAGTTGTTATGTTGTTCTACTGTTCTCCACTTTTGATCATTTTTGCATGCTAAATGTGTTGTGAACATTAAGTAAAAGTCAATTCATGTTCCTTTTTTAATAGTCATGTAAAAGACACTGTCTATGTTTCTAATCATTTCTACATCCTAGTTAACTATCACAATTTCAGCCAAAGTGTCATTTTAGCTATTTAAAACTTTTTTAAATTTGATATATATCCAATTTTTACTTGACTTTAGCTACATATGTATGTGCATGTGTGTAATATGTATTAAAAATAAGTTCATAAACCATTTATGTAGATCCTCAAAGGGATATTGATTCTAAGTTGCTTTAGAATGAATTCAGATTTACAGGAGCCCTAAGCCCATGTACAAAAAGCCTATCTCTTAAGGAGGAGAATCTGCAAAAGAGAATAACTCTAAGGTAATATTTATAAATATGTATGGAGAGTATACTTACACAAGGTCAAAAACAACCAAAAGTTAGTGGCTAATCTAAAAAACAATAACAAGTGAGCCAAAAATCAACTATAATTTTAAAACATTTCATAATAGTGAAAGTAAATGTGTAGAAAGGGTTTGGCTTTTTAAAAAAATCAGCTAATGTGATTCTATTCTTGCAGCCACTGTTCACAACTAGCTTGGATATTATTTTTCACCAAGGAAATAAACACTTGTTTTTGGACTAACTCCCATGTGGCAGAGCCAGAGAAAGGCATTTATTGCTATTCTGCAGCTCTTTGAAAAATCAATCCGAAAGAGAAACTGTGGAAGACCCATCTTCCTCTTGTTTCACTGATACTCTGCTCTCTGAAAATAAACTAAAGTAAAAAAGAAAATAAGAGAGGCACACAGAGAAGCAAAGACAAATGATGAAGAAAGCAAAACCAGTGCTTCCAAACATCAAATCAAAGAGTGTTGCTCTTGTCCTGGAATTCCCCTAGAGTTACTTAGGACAAGAATCTGGTCCACTGAGATCAAAGCCAGGAAGAACAAAGAAAGTCAGAGTGATAAACAGCCTACTAGGAAGAAATCTCAAACAAACACTGACAGTTTGTGGAGTGACTGGGATAAAAATCAGCTGTTCAGGCTAATCTCTCATTTCCTCCATCAAAATAAAGATGGGGTTTACTGTGTCTTGACATGAGCTAGGCACCCTTACCTGGTCACTTTCCTAAAGCAGAAGAAATGTAATTCTTCAGCTTGTTGATACTCACAATCAGACTACTGATTTCTTACCTTCCTGCCTAGGGATTATTCTGAGAAAAAAGACCATGTACAAGTGTAGACTTTCCGAAATTATTAGTGGGTTCGAGTTTTTAAACAGTATCAATCATACTAATTGTTTCACAATTCTGAGGCCTTTCTGTTGTATGCAATATTAGACAGGCATAATGTTGATAAAAAGCAGTCTCCTTAGATTGTTCACTTTCTAATTATCTGGATAAAGACATAATATAGTTAACAACAGCACTGCAAGTACACTTACATCTCAATGTTCAAAGAAATGCCTTTATTTTTTTCCAACCTTCCTTTAAATATATTCATCCTTCTGGGTTAGAGTTATGGTTAGAGAAGTATACAATTTAGTCCAACTGAGTAACCTTAGCTCAAACCAACCACTGAAACAGCTTTTATAGTAAACTCTTTCTGCCTGGATGACTTTAAAAATGTTCCATTTTGCAAAGTTCCACCCCCAACCTCTGCACCACTCCAGATGGTGTCTTAGTACACAAGGACACACATGCAGGTTGCATTGGAAAGAGAATAGGAGGGACTTCCCAATGTGTGTGGTTAGTTCTAGATTCTTATACATCTGTGACTGTAGAGTAGCTGGATACTGTTCCTAGGGCAGTGACACTGAAGAGCTACTGCAGCCATCTGGCTCTCTCCTTGCAAGGTGCTCCACCAGGCACAGTGGTATCAAAATCCTCTACACACAGTGACCTCTGTACTCTGATCCAAGACCTGACTTCCCACCAGCCACATCAGCAGCCACGTCTAGTCTTTGAGCTACATGTTATATGGGTCACTACTTCTTACAGACATGCTTGGACAGAGGAGTAACACTGTCCCAAGCTAATAAATTTAACCCTTTTCTGTCCCCTCACTGTCACACTTGAAATGGCCTGGCTTGAGGCTTCTTCTAAGGGTAGAAGCACTCCCTCTGGCATGCCAGCGAAAACATACCACTAGCACTTATGTTCTAAGGTTCTCCCCATAACTGAGTTTCCAAATCGTCTCTTTTCCTTGGAATTCAATTCTGATTGAGGTAGAAATACAAGATGCTTAAAAATGAGAATTTGGGGCCCAGCTCTGTGGCCTTGTGGTTTAGGCAGCCAGATCTCACAAGACTGACCCCACAGTTTGTACCCCACACTCAGCAGCTTGAGAAATATGCTGGGCACATCTGCTTGCTTATGTATGCTGATCTGTAGTACCAGAAGTCACACGACTGACCACAGGCCAACTTGACCTGAAACACTCCCGGTGAAGCCCTATGAAAGACTGGGGATGAGGGGTTATGGTGTGACAAGACACCATCAAGGGTGATCCCCTTCTTTCTTTCTTTCTAGAAATAAAATATAAACATTTTTAAAAATGACATCTTTGATCTTTCACCATGTTTTCCTCTCCCCTTTATTTTACCCCTAATTTCTAGAGATAAAAGAAATAGAATTCCAGTCCTGTTATACCTTCCGTTTACTCTGGAGCAGCCAAATTTATTGTCTAGAATCTTAGTCAGAAAGAATATAATTTGTATGTTATAGAAAAATACTTGTGATCTGGATTTTGAATGCTTTATTTGATTTACTGAAAAAAAATTTTTAAATTATATCTCTCCTCAAAAAATGCTTGAGATGTTCTCAAATAAAACTCTAAGTGGACAATAAATTCAGAATAAAGACCCTCTTGTTTTAAAGATTATGCATCATTCCCTGGCAGCATAAAAACTCAAAGCATCATCAGGTGGGAAATCTCTGAGAAACTAGAATGATAAAATATGACAATATATCCAAAAACTTCTTTTTGTAAATTTCACGCACATTATACTTGGGACTAAGATTTTTGAGTACAGAGGAGTGTTACAAGGTTTGACACTAAGGCTTTATCATCTTCCCTTCCACCTTCTAGGCAGAAAAGACTCGTAAGATCCAGGATAACCGAACTTGTAGGTTCATCGTGCTGCAAAATGGGCAGGAGGCATCTGGAAAGACTTGTAAAACTGAACTGTGTCTCCCAGTAAGAGGCCCTGAAAACTAATTAGTGATGTAAGCCAACCTAAAATGCAGGAAATAAATGAACTGCCTGAAAAAAAAATGTGGCTATTGTACTTTCAAATTAATGGTTCTGTGAGATGGTCACATGAGAACTACAATGGACAGGCATAAGTGAGAGTCCTGTGAAAGGACTTAACAACATCCAGAGTATCTGGTAAAGATCTCTTATGTTTATCACAAAAGGAACTCTGCTAGCTTTTTCATTCTTTTACATGGAAAGGTTTTGATACTTAATACAAATTATACAATTGTCTTTTCTCTCTTCTCAAATCAGTTTACCATAAAGTTGTACATGTAGTCATAATTTATGTCATTGTTCTCTAAGTGGGCTCTGGATCTAATCAGCCCCTAACCAATGTTGACGGAATTTGGCTTCCTGTTAATCTAAGAGTTTCAGAGACACACAAATTGACTGCTGATAAGAAATAGGAGAATGATACAGTGAAAACAACTTTCCCTACATGGAGAGGATTAAACTCCTGTACAGTATCTTCCAAAGGAAAAGAAACACATTTAATGATCTTTCTTGTCCCAATAAATTGTGAACTTGAGAAAAATAAGCATTGTCCTTTGAAAGACATTTTCAAAGTCATTGGTGAAATAGAGCTTCATGAGTAAACCTTTTCTGGAGCATCTAAGAATAAGCCAATATGAAGTGTAAAAAAACTATTTCAAGGAAATCTAGATTCTCCCCTCTTCCCAAAGTGAAAACGATATTGATACTTGTGGATGATTGAATTATCCAATATTAATGTCCTAGAAGAAACAATTTATTAATCAGTCTCAAGTACCTGAGTATCTTGGCTTACGGTAAGAATCTAAGACCTATTTCATGCATTTATTTCACAAACATTATTGAATATTGTGTGCCAGACATTTCTGTAGGTGCAGGAGATTCAACAATTAACAAAACATAAAGCCCCAAGCCTTCTCATTGATGGTGTTCCCTACCTTGTAATTACTGCTAGAAAGCTTAGCAAAACATTTCTATTGTGTCTCAAACAACTGTGTAAGACCTTGTGGCATTACATTTTGTTAACCTGCTACTTGAGGCTCTATAATTTTCCCACCTTTGTTTTCTTCTTTTGTTACAATTTTACTCCTCATTTTCAATTTATTTTGTTGTCCATAAACCACTGAAAATTCTTTTTTAAAAAAATAAAGAAAAATTAATTACTAAATAAACTTTCTCCCAAAAATATTTTGTCCTGAGTTTTAAATCTACTGTGTCTGATGTCCATCTATGGATGTTCACAAGCATGTCAAATTACATAGTCAACCATCTTTGTTTCAAAATCCTATTAACGTATCTCTTATATTTCCTGTACTGGCAAGGCCACCACCACCTACTAAATTGATCAGTACAGAAGCAGGTGGCATGGTTGTTAAGATGCTGGACTCCCACATAGTTGGCCATGGTTCAAGTCCCAGACCTGAGAGCTCGAAAATCACCCCAGGCGTGTGTGTGTACATGTCCAAAATGCCAGGAGGAGAAGTTTGGAGAGCTGGGTTCAAGCTAAGATTATCACTCTACTCTAGAGGGTGATTTCTCACTTTTCCTCTTACTGTCTTTCTGAATCTCTCTCAGGCAAGTGCACATGCTTATGGCACAAACTTTTAAAAAATGATAAATCCTTTAGATCTATAAAGCATTTGATATGTGTATATATACATATATATATGGCCCCATATTTTCCCTCCAATGAAGTATGTATATGATTATTTGAATTTGATGTATTTTTTACAGACATAACTTTTAATAATATGTTTTATACTTTTATTATTAAGATTTTAACTAAAATTCCATCATAAAATCACTGAAGAATTGAATGATGTATAAAAAAGTTGGTAATAGAAGGATTTTTTTTACTTGTCAGTACATGATACTTTCCTTAGAAAAGTGTTGTTGTCAAATTAGATCAAGTTTCATTGTCGACAGTCAGGTCTAACAAATTACCTTTAAACCAAGTAGCTTTTACGTTCATGTTAAAGCTAAAAGTAGATGATAAGAACCAATATGTTAAGATGGAAAAAAATGAAGAAAATGGAATAATAGCTATGTAAGATTATAAGAGATGAAGTTTGAAGAAAATATTTTTTAAAAAGAGAGGAAAAATTCTAAAAGAAACAATTTAGGATTAACAGAAATAGACACTGTCTTCTGTGCATTTTAGTTTTTCTTTTGTACATTTAAATATAGTTTTAACTCCTTGAAATTGCATAACTGAATAACCGAATATGCTTGGTGTCTGCTCAATTTTATATATCATCCTGCAAATTTCATACAAGTAAGTTATTACTTAATTTAATGTTAATACAATGTTTTGGTATATATTTTGGTATAAAATTAATACTTTTTTTCTTTTTTATGAGATAGGTCATGAGGTATTTTTAATAGGGTTGGTCTCACTGTTGGGATCCTCGGCCCCAGCCTAATTAGCTCAGATTATAGCAGGTACTACCCAGCCTGTTTAGGGTGTTTCGAGATCTGAAGCCAGGCCTCAAAGTGGCTCCATTCTTGGGCGGGAGCACCCTATCATTTGTACCACCGTGTCTGGGCCCAACATAAGCCATATTTTAGGAATAACATTCAGTAAGTTTGGCCCTAAATTTAATCATTGGCATCGGTAGGAGTGAGAGGACTCTAACAAAGAGACGTAGATACACAGGGATAACACTATGTCTGTGGAGACAGAGCCTAAGGGATGCGTCTACAACCTGACAAATGCCAAGGATTGCTAGCTACCCCGGAAGCTAGGAAAAAGGCAGGAAGCAGTCTTTTCCCTAGAGGCTTCAGAGGGAGCACGGCTCTGCTAAGTTTGACTTCAGACTTCCAGCTTCCAGCAAATGAGAGAATCATTTTCTGTTGTTTTAAGTTACCCAAATTGTGGCAATTTGTTATAGCAGACCGAAGATCTAATATAATAATAAAATTCTTATTTATCTAAATTACTCTGAGGGTAGAAAAGAGGATGACTTTAATCACAAAAAATCAGACAGGGATTCTTTAAGAAGATTCAATTAGAGTCTAATTTTATGTATAAGTAGATCACCAACATCTTCAAATTTACCCACTTTCCTGCCCTAAAATGGTAAAAACAAACAAATAAATTCAGTATGTGGTGTACAGTGTTTACGTAGCTGAAACAGAAAAACTGGGTAAAGTTAGTCTAGGATATCAGAAGTCCTTCCCCATGTTGCCATCCTAGCCCCACCCTCAAGGAAATGGATAAAGCCTATAAAGCTTATAAACCAGAAGGGACCCATACCATCCCACATCTGAGTCATCATTAACATCCTCAGAGGATTTTCACACAATCTTACTGAAAATTGTCTAAACTTCACTCTAGTGAACTTACCTTGAAAATCTTTCAAAATAAATAGTGCAACATGAACTAATTTTTCAAAGCAAAAAGGACATTAGAAAACATCTGTTTCGTGCCTACCATTCTGAAAACAAGAAAACCAAGGTCGAAAGTGCTCAAGTAGGCCAGCCCAGTGATGCAAGAGGTAGAAAACTGAACTGCAATGCTAAAAGCCACATGGTCAACCACAGGTTCAGATCTCTGTCTAGGCCTGAAAATAACCTGGATGCATGTGTTTCCACCCAAGATTCTGAGGAGCTGGAGGGCTGGAGGGGATATCACTGTGTAACAAGGCCCTTTCAGGGGTGCCTCAATCTCTCTCTCTTATGCACTCTCTACCCTGAATAAAATTCCAAAAAGTAAATAAATAAGAACTCAAGTGGCTTTTCTTGGTTATATACAAAATTAGTGACATATTAGCTTGAAACCAGCTCTCCAAACTCTGAAAATATTGTCCTTTCACTCCAGTTTTCATTTTGAGTGTCTGACTTTGATCAGACACTAACATTTTCCCTTGCCATTTCTCATGTTACAAAGCATAGTCAAATGTGTTTCCTTTGGTTTTGCTTTTAATAAAACCTTTATTTTAGGAACTTTCTAGTTACGTTTTATTTTTAAGACAGATTTTTGCTACAGGGCATGTGCACTTGCCAGAGAGACAGAAAACAAGAAATCACTCCTCATGGGGCACGGCCATGCCACAATTTCTTCTTCTCCATTCTCCCCTCAGGGTTTTGGACACACATGCACACACACCTGGCATGTGTTTTAAGTTGCTGGGTCCAGGACTCAAACCATGGTCAAGCACATGGGAGTTCAGTGACATAACCGTCATGCCATCTGCTGGTCAACCAATTACATCTTAATACAGTAAACTGTACATATAGATAAATAATTCATTCATCATGAAAATTCTTCTTTTTAAAAAGAATTGAACTACTTGTGGCAGATGCTAGATTGACAGACTCGAAGACTTACTTTCAAATTCCTACCAGAATATTCAACTCACAAAAAAGTATATGAAATACTTGCATTTATGCCTACCATCCTGGAACTTTTTTTTAAGACAGAGAGAGAAGCTTTTTTGTTTTATTTAGTTATTCATTGTTAAGAATATATAAAGTATCATGCCATGGCGTGATCCTCCTCCCTAAGCTTCCCAATCAGAACTACAGGCATTTGTTACCATGCTCAGCCTCTTTAAGTGGACCTGGGAATGGAACCTGGGCCTCAGTGTAGTCTTGGATGTCATGCAGCAGCACCCTCCTGTTTGTTCCACTATAGCTGAGCCTGGAATAATTTTTAAATATATCAATGGATTGAGAGTAACTTCAACTGAAGATAGTTACAGTCTATGTAGATGTCCAACACAAATGTTTTGTTAAGTCACACAGACATATATAAATTTGATAATAAAGAAACACACACAATATGACATGCACGTGTATATAAATGACAAAACCAAAATAGGCTTGAGAAACAGAAATGTTCACTTCAAAACCTACCATAAATTTGAAGTTGTGATCAATGGCCAACTGCTGGGCAGCTTGATGCCAAGAAGAAAAATAGTGGCTAAGTGAATACAATTAATCACTGTATTTACATAACTATCATTTTCCTATGTAAAGAGCTACCCTGGTGAGTGTTATAACACTTGTCAATTAGTTCTAATTAGTGTTTCTGCCTCTAAATGCTTGACTCCACTTTCAATTACAATTGTTTGTGTATCTTAACAACTACTGTACTAGCTATGCTGGCATGAGGCCGATACAGTTTAAGTTTAACTATTCAGCCATGACACCCCCCTCAGGTAAGCCATGCCATGCTGTTCTCTTGGATGGTGTGGTCATTTCTTGGACTTGATGACATCTCGATGCCAAATTATTGATGGCCTCATGAAGATGTAAACTTCTTGCTTAGATAGTCCCCAGAAACAACTAAATGCTCCATTGCAATAATTTTCCAACAACTCAGTCCTTGACTAGGTCATTCCTCGGAATATCTACAAACAACTCTGAGAAAAGAGGTTTAAAGAGATGACTAAATGAAAAGACAAAAGAAAACAATCCTATACATAACGTGAAATATACTTTCTTATGCATGAGTATGTTGGCAGTAAGTGGTGAATATCTACAGAGGTAGATACTATATATGCTTTCCATGTTCTTTTTTTTTTTTTTTTAACAATGTAACTCTGCTATTATTGCAAGCAACTACAGCTGAAATTTTTTTTTTTTTTTTTTTTTTTAAATACTTATTTTTGGTGCCCAGCAGATGGCACGGTGGTTAAGGTGCTGGACTCCCACATGACCAACCACGGTTTGAGTCCTGAACCTGGTGGCTTGATTTCTCATTCTCTCTCTCTCTCTCTTTCTCTCTCTCTTTGGTCAAATTTAAAAAGAAAATAATAATGATCAATAAAATTAAGTAAATAATTCTTTAAAAAAAAATAGCCTTTAATTTTGCCAGAGAGCACATGAGCTTGCCTGAAGCAGAGAGAGAAAAAGACAGAAAAAGAGTGAAATTGAGAAAGCATCCTTCATGGGGAATGGTAAAATGCCACAATCCCTTCTCCTTCATCTCCCTCTTTTAGGGATTTTGGGCACATGCACATGTGCCCAGTGTGTTTTTCAAGTTTCTAAGTCCAAAAGGCACAGTCAGCCATGTGAGATCCAGCTGCATTAACTGCCATGCCACCGGCTGGCCCCAAAACAATTTTAAAGAATATGTTGTAAGTGATAATTTCCTTCTGACTTGTTCTGATTCTCCTACAGATATGCACATGTGCCTACAGACTCTGCTTTTCTAATCTGTGGGAGCTGAAGGGACAGCGTGGCAAGTAGGTGGAGGTGAACTATATTCCATATGTTTTCTCAAAGATCTTGGAATAAAGGTTTCTCAGCCCTGTGAGTGGACTGTGTCTTCTTGATGGTTAGGGGTGGTCCTGGTTCCTGGTGCATGGCCCACAGCAAAGTTTGGGCCCACATCTCTCAAGGAAGATTGTAAAACTACATCTCTGGCAGTTCCAAAAGTTCAGCAAACATTTCCTTATGGAGGAGGGAAACAAAAAACCATCAATTTTCTGTGGAAGCAAAACCAGAATGTATTTAGTAATACCATTTTGTATCAGAAATATCGGCAATATTGATATCTTAAATTAATTTTTGAAAACCAAAAAGTACTGATAAAAAATTAGGGAGATTCAGAATCATTCTTGCAACACCTTCTTGTGACTACAGAGCTACTCCTGGGTGCGAGGATGAAAGTTAGGAAATCAGGAACTACTAACACCTAGTTCTAAAAAAGAAAAAATTATGAGAATATGATCTCAACTAGGAAATGACTCATGAGAAAATAACAGGTAGAAAGGTTTTTTTAAAATCTCTTTATAGAAACTTCTCTTATTTCTCTGATTTCTGCCTGGAGTAATTTAACACCTTATATCTAAAATGAGAAAATGAGTAGGGTGTACCAATTCCAATATCTTAGAGTCAAAGTGTAATGTCAAGATTGTGTTGATGAGGAAACTGAATTAATAAAGGACGAAGTTCTCAAAGAAAAACTCCAAAAAACAAAAAATGCTTCTCATGGAAAAGCTCACTGATTTCAATTGTATTAAAGACATTCCTAAATTTGGTTAAATGCTATATTCTCTCTATTTTTTTCCTTAATATGAGCATTCAAGAAAGTTTATTCAGTATTTTCTTAATTTTTAAATATAATTCATTTGTCAAATAATAGTAATTATTATTAGTTAGAGGTTAAAGAGTCATTGATGAAAACACATTCTTTATTACTGTATTAGACCCAGAAAATTTAAACACCTATTTGAGAACATAATAGGTAGAATTAGGTGATTGTGGGACTATATATAAGGTATATATTTTTTTAAGACTTTTAGCAAAATTAGCTAGCCCTTCTATCTGCCCAGAAGATAAGTGGTCACATATGATAGCTTTGAGATAATAACTTTGTTTCTTTTGATGAAGAATTATACTAAATTATGCTTTAGGTTATAAATTACTGTAATAAAATTGCTAACTTGATATTGTAAATTGGTTTACCCATTTTGGAGGAAAATTTGCAATTTCTATTAAATATTTTTAATAACTATTGTTTATCAAGTAGTCATCACATTCTTGGCACTGTTCTAAACATTTATAGTCATTCTTAAAACAACTCTATACGATCAGTGCTAGTATATTTCATTGAATCCAAAAAAGCAATCAATTATAAGTAGCGACTTTGTTATATATCGCAAAGAGAAAGAAGGGGCCAGCGGGTGGTGTAATGGTAAAGGTGCTGGACTCCCATATGGCTGAAAGCAGTTCAAGCCCAGAACCTGGCAGCTTGAGGATCACACTGGGCAAATGTGCATGTGTGCCCAAATATTCCAGAAGGGAAATGGAAGAAGAGACTGCAGCTCTCTCACTGTCTCCATCTCTCTCTAGCAAGCTAACGCATCTGATGGCAAAAAACAAACAAACAAAAATCAGTTATTCTACATACAAGGGCCAGCAGATGGCATAGTGGTTACATCATTGGACTTCCCCATGGCCTACCGAGGTTCAAGTCCCAGACCCAGTGGCTTGAAAATCATGACGGGCATGTGTATGTGCATGCCCAAGATCTCCAAGTAGAGGAGAAGGGATTGCAGCATGGCCATCCCCCCAAGGGAGTGATTTCTCACTTTTCCTCTCACTGTGTCATCTCTCTCTCCTCAGTAAGCATACATGCCCAAAGGCAAAAACCTCTTTAAAAAAAAAAAAAGTTATTCTGTGTACAACATTTTCTTGTCATTTATTACTTGTGTTTTTATTCACCCAAAATCTGATCTTTTACACTTAATACTCTTATACAGATGCAAAACTGAATAGATAAATTAAACCAATGAGTTGAGATTTGTTATACCTTGAATTTTTATGTCCCCCAAGTTCATATGTTGAAACCTGATTCCCAGTGTAATGGGGAGTCCTGACTTAAACAGAGATCCTGGAGAAATCGCTTGTCCTTTCTACCACGAGGACACAATAAAAAGATGGCCACCTATGACGAAGCAAGCAGACTCTCACCAGACATCAAATCTTCCAGCCCCTTGATCTTGGACTTGGCATCCTCCAGAATCGTGAGAAGTAAATTTCTGTTGTTTATAAGCCACTTTGTCTATAGCAGTTTGCTGGGGCAGCTTGTGTGGATGGAGAAAGCATTCTTTGCATTTGGGACCCAATTCTTCTTAAACATTTTTGACACAAAGTTAACAATACTTAGGTTTTTTCTGCCAAATATTACACTTTCACCAAGATTACAGGTAAAGTAATACATTTTTATGGAATTTTCTACTGTCATCTCTGGGGGTTTGTTCCATGCTTTTGACACCCCTGAGACACATTTTGTTACTGATATTTTTGTTTAAATGAAGATATTAACAGAAGGCTTTCAACAACAGGATGCATATTCCTTCAATGGTCCTTAAAATCCTTACAAGTATCACAGGTGTCCATCCGTCATGGAATTAGTAAAAATAAATGTGCACGTACGTCAGCAATGACAACGATGTCATCGTGTTTTTTGACTGAAAATTGTAAGGTCACATCAATGGTGAGATGGATTTTGTTTTTATAAATGTTATATTATGAGAATAAATGAAATACTGACTTATTATGTAGGTACAGTGTGGATGGTCAACCCTGGTTTTATATCTACTAGCTATAGGATAGGTGATTTAAGCTTCTTACTTTTTAGTTAACTTAGCAATAAAATAGGCATATTAATAATAACCTAACTTGGGACCAGCAGTTAGCATAATGGCTATGTTGCTGGACTGCCATGTGGTTGACTGCAGTTCAAGTCCTGGACCCGGTGGCTTAAATTCACGTCAGATGCATTTGCTTGCATGCCCAAGATCCTGAAAGGAGAATGGAGAAGAAGGGATTATGGCATGGCCATCCCCCCGGGGGGTAATTTCTCGCTTTCTGTCTCTGTCTTTCTGGTGAGCACACGCACCCTATAGCAAAAACCTCTGCAATAAATAAATAAATAAATAAATAAATAAATAAATAAATAAAACCTAACCTGGCAAGGTTATTTTTTGAGAATTTAAAATGGTAATAAGCTATCTACTTCTGGATATTTATTTTATAGAAATATTTATAAATTGATAATTATTTATAGAGATATATGTATGAATATGCATTGTTTTAATGTTAAAAATGACAAATTTCTAAATTTCGATCAATAGATACAAATTATGGTACATGCAAGTGGCAGAATTATGTATAAACATTAAAAATAGTGAAATAGGTCTGCGTGTACTGACATAAAATAATAATCAATGTACATTGAGTAAAATGAAAATGCTGACATAAAATAATAGCCAACTTATACTGAGTGAAATGCAATTTATTTTTGAGAGAAAAATTTTGCTATAGGATGTGTGTGCTTGCCATAGAGAAAAGAGAGACAAAAAGCAAAAAAGCACCCCCAGGGAAAATGGTCACACTGGAATTCCTTCTCCAAAATTCTCCTTCTGGGATTTTGGGCACACACACACATGCACCCCATATGAGTTTTAAGCCACCACCAGGTCTGGGATTCAAACTGCAGTCAACCATGTGGGATTCCAGCACCTTAACCACTGCACCACCTACTGGCCCCAAAAAAGCAAACTTTCAAAACAGGATGACTGAATATTTAAAGTAAATACATGTTGGGGACTAAACAGTGGCATGGAGTGGTAAGATGCAATTGTCTGAGAGACTGACCCACATGAGAAGGCGCTAAATTCACATACAGAGACCTTCTTGGGTATGCTGGGCATACAAATGCCCACCATCTAAGTCTGGCTGAAGCTAGAAATGGGTAACAGAGTGAAGACCCTGTTAGGGTGCGCTCTCTCTCTCTCTCTCTCTTTCTCTCTCTTTCTCCGGTTCATGGAAGAAAAGTAAAATTAGTACATAAACAAGCAAGTGAACAATCGTGCATATGCAGGCTTACATTGATATAAGTTTTTATGTATTTGAAGTTTAAAACATATTTTAAGTTTAAAAATGAAAAGATTATTACCCTCCATTTATTTACATTTATTTATTTAGACTTATGCTATAGGACACATGTAATCACTCTAAAGAGAGACAGAGAGAAAGAGAGGGAAAGTGAGAAATCAACTCCCAGGGGAATGGCTACACCACACTCCTTTCGCCTCCATTATCCTCTCAGGATTTAGGGTACACAGCTACACATGGCTAGTGTGATTTTCAAGTCAGAGGGTTCAGGACTCAAACTGTGCTCTCAGCAATGTGGAATCCAGTGCCTTAAGCTCCACACCATCTGCTCACCTAATTAGTCAAATTTTAATAGTAGTTGTATTTGAGGGATCTAATTACCCAAATTTTAACAGTAGTTGTATCTGAAGGATGTAAAATGTACTTTGTATATTTCTCTATTTCTTCAGTGTGTACATTGAGTTGTAAAATATTCAGGTCAGAAAAAGAATTACTCTAAGAATAGACATGCTTATTCATTATGCATTTATTTAATTTATAAACTAGGTATAGTTTATAAGATAAAATAATATACACCAATAAGATGTTGGAAAAATAAATGAAATGTAACTGGACTTGAGCAATAACCTACCTGAACATTTCCTCAAAAAATAAAACTGCCTTGGTCAAAACTTATATTTTATCAGTCAATATTGACTATAAATATGTAAGTGTATTCCTTCAACATCTTCTTAAATTCCTTATTTGTTCTCTATATTCATTGTACTGTTTTATGAAGTGTCTCCAAAAAGGTTACAGAAAATGTGTGTTAAGAAAAAGCTATGCATTGATTTCAAAATGTTTTGCACTAAAATAAACTCAGACTTTAATTTCATGCTTCCACAAACTTTTTGAAGTCCCCTCATATATCTAAATGGGGAGTTTTCTATCTCCAGCATCTGCTATCTGGCTGTAGCAGACTCCCTTACCTACTGAAAAATGTGGCCCATTTCTGAGTTCACTCTCTGAAATGGGAATTCAAACAGTTATCTTTAATCACTTGCATGAGTCAGGTTTGGGAATCTACTTTCTGCTCAGAATCCTGCTTTTCCTGCATCTAGATCAAGTGGCAGACAAAGCCATGAAGGTATTTGATATATGGATGCTCTCTTCAGAGCCAAACCATAGAACCTATCATCAAAAACACATTTGGGATTTGTATGCGATTTTCAAACACTTTCCTTCCAGGTAAACAAATTTCATTGCATCAAGGAAACAGAAGCCAACAGATGAACAGAGAGATAAGGTAGTACGTTATGTTCAGAAAATATTTATCTTTTAATGTTAGCTCAGATTAACTCATGAATTGTTTTTTGTACTTTTACCAAAGAGGAGGAACTGAACAGGAAGTGTTCAGGAACTTGTAGCCTGCAACATTTCTGCATCTCCATTTCATTGAAGCATCATGGCTATCAACTAATGAGAAGCTTTTCCCCCACGAAACCACACATTCCTCAAATTTATTCTATTCATCTAATATTGAAAGGCAGGTTTCTTAGCACTAACATTATGACATCTTTATTGTTAACATAAAGATATAAATTGGTATGAGCCTTCTGAGAGGTGACTAAGAAAAATACTTCTATGCAGATTTATGAATTAAAATAAAATCGTGTTCCTAAGAATATTGAATCTTAACATGACACCTACAACTTTGATAAACATCTAACTAGGGTTATCCAGGGATATGCTGGTAAACCCACTGTCCCAGAACAATGAAAGCTCTAATTTGCAGCATTTATTGATTTCCATGGTGTAACTATGATCCATAGCCAATTTTCAACTACCAAAGTCTTAGTAATCAGCTTGCAAAATTTTTGAATTAACAAGTGACTAGCTCCTGTGCATCATCATTTCTGTCTGCAAAGCAAAGCGTTACAGTAGGAATCATTATCCCCTTTTACAGATGTTTACACTGAGACAGAAATTGGCGATTTCTCCAAGGTCATACTGTTAGTTAGGGGAGGACTTTGCTTTGCTTTGCTTTGTGCTTTTGCAAATGTATTATAATTCTAATCTTCTTCAGAGGAAAATGCAAATTAGCAACCAAAGAATAAACTAAATCAGAAAGAAAACGCAAAGCCAAACTTCCCTCTGGTGTGCTATTTGCCTAGAAAAACCTGCCAGGGTAATGGATTCCAATGGGGTATATAACTTAGCAGTTAAAAAAAATACTCTAGCCTGAAAACAGAACTGACAAAGCTTTAGTACATGCTTAACATCTTTTTCAAGATTTTTTAAATAGTAATAATAGAAGAGACACTATGTTTAGTAACTACAAAATAATTTAATCAAGGGTCTAAAGTTGATGGGTCCATAGATGGGAGATAACGGCTGGGAAAAGGTGAATAACTTCTATAAATATTAGTCATCATTTAGTAAGAAGTATCAAGCTACAATATTATCAATATTTGTGTAAAAAAAAAAAAGAATAGCTCTGACACACACACAGAGAGAGAGAGAGAGAGAGAAGAAGAGAGAAAAAAAACAGTAAAACAGGCCAGAGGAAAGGTTTACAAATAACTTTATGGATGAATTTCTTATTGATTATTAGCATTATCCTTTCAAAGAATTCATAGATATGAAACAATTTCAGAAAGTGTCTAATATAGTAAAAAGAAAAATACTGAGCATGTATCAATAAATCACTCAACACTAAAGCCTGAATTTGGATCCCAGCATTTGTAGCTGTGATCCAAATAGCCATAACTAAGTTGCTAACGAGAAAGAAATTCTTGTCTAGAGTCAGATGATATGATGATAATAATAGCTAAAATTGTTTTGAGCAATTAGAGTGTGCCAAGCACTGTGCTAAGTGATTCACATGCATTAGTTCATATAATCCTCTTAACTCAATGAGGATTAAGTGAGTTACTATCTCATGTTACTGATGGGAATCTGTTCAGAATACAGCTATTAGCTGAAAGAAGAATGACTCAGAGCCAACACTTCAATACTTCAATCCTCCAAACCTTATCTACCACTTTATACACATAAAATGAAAAGGAATGAACACTTCAAAAATTGTGATGACCTCATCTTCTCCAAAAGGTGAGGATTTCTTGAGATCTGGAAGTTAGCCATATTCCTATCTATATCCCTACATATAGCATCATACTAACTACATGAAGGATACAACAGGAATGAATGAGTTTTTGATGATGGAGTGAGTAACATCAATGCTATTACTCATAAACCCAGAATCTCGAATACTTGGCATCTTCAAAAAACTTGATGAAAACACATATTATGAAAAAACTATGCATGGATTTCAATTTTTTTAACATCAAATAAACTCAACTCAATAATACTTTAATTCAATTTTCCCATAATTCTTTGAAGCCAACTTATACCTGTACTTTATTGAGCAGTATTATTAAGCTAATTAGTAACATCTACCCCTTAAATTTAATATACCCATGTATTTTTAAGAATGAGAAATCATTTTTCTGTTAAATTGCAATTGAAAGATCCTTGCTTCAAAAACTTCAGAATACATTTTTTGTAATACTTTCCTTTATAAATTTCAAAAATGTACCATTTTGACTTATATTTGCTTCTATCTGTAGGTATTTTCCATGTCAAGGAATCACTGAAGCACTGATAGAAAAAGGTCAGGTCTATTGTCTAAATTAATAAGTGATCCAAACAAACATATCTCCATGAAATTTTGCTTAGCCTCATTTTCTTGCTTGATTTTTTTTTCACTGTTCTAGAATTGGGTCTTATCATTTGAGCTACTGAGACCAACATTGCTAGATTAATCTCTATTTAGAACCGTTAATAATACTCTTTCACTGTTACTTCCCACATGTATGAAACCTTATGCTCCAAATCACAAGGGAGAAGAGTACAATTCATTATCTCATACAAACAAAAACAAAAGCTAGCAAACAACACATGTCCTACTGCAATGGATGAGACCAGAAAGTTTCTTTTTTCTAGGGCACCAACAACAAAACAAAACAGAATTTCCCTTACTATAAGTTGCTCTAAGCTTTTAAAAATTATTTTCCCAAATTTTAGAGCATTTTATGAAAATTTTCTTTTCTTCCACATGATCACTTTTCCACTGTGATTTCTGAGTAATCCTTTCTTTCCTCTGTCTGTCCTGTGCATTCCTTTTCCTTCTGTTCATTCAGTAGACTTTAAGCAGGAACAGTACCTTGCTTTTCTATTCTTCTTTGGCTCTTCACACATAGTTTATGTACTTAATACACATCACTGCTAAATGTAAAAGGTTATTTTCTCTATGCGACTTTTCACTGTATAATCTGGCATTAATGAAGATAGATAGGGTGATGGGGAGGGGGAGAGTGTGTGTTCCTCTCTTCTGCTGCTAAGCATTTACCTAGTTTTTGTTTTGGTTTGTTGGTTTTTTGTTTTTGTTTTTGCCTGAACCTGAGCATTATCAGACATAGAACTTCCAGGTATGTCAAATAGATTGTTTTCAAAAGATATTTTGAAATCATAAGTATGTTAATTTGCTTCACCATAGTAACCATTTTACTATCTATATGTATCTTATAACATCTTATACTTTCAATATAAACAAGAAAGTTTGTATCTTTAAATAGAGAGAGATTTTGAAGAGGATATCAAAGATTAACCTGGTGGAATGGAGGAGTCAGGATAATTTATAGAGATCCCTACATATTGCAATTTATAACCTTCCTTCTTCAGAATTTATCCCAGTCAGCATGGGCATTAGCCACATTAACACAAAAGGTTAATAAATACAGTTTCTCAGATGTACACTTCACTCCTTAGATGGATTGTGAATGAAAGAGTCGTGCTACATCTTTCTTGGTAAACTAGATCATGAGCACTCTCGTCATAAAACTCCTTCCCAGTTGGCACACCCAGGGTATAAGCCTTTGCTGAACAATCATGAGATTCTATTACAGTTCATTACATCCATAATCTGGGTACTCCCAGAGAAAGAATCTCACATTTAGCCAGCTCCAACCCAAGAATAACATCATTATAATTTTATATTTTTGTGTAACCGTAGTTTGCTAGATTAAGAATTCTGAACTCTGTTTCCCTTAGGACACACTCCTTAAAGACTTAAAGCAGTTCAGAAAATACAGAAATTGGAAGGGAAGGAGAGAGAGAAACTGCAGCCAACATGATTTCTTTGTGGAGTCATCTGACTTTGTCAGCACATGAAATAAAGGGAGTGTGATGGAGAACAATTGGGGTATTTTACCAAACCCTTAGAGTTCAGCCTACTAGGGGGTAGCTGCTCTGGGAAAAAGCTCAAAAGAAGTTCAAAAGACTTGCTATGAAGTTTCAGTCCTTCTTACTCTCAGTTAAAATGACCAGCCTACAGGCCAGACATATTGGGGACTCTAGAAGAGAGAAGTGTCCTATACTCTAAGAGTCTCTGGCATTGGGTGCAGTTCTAATCCCAGGTATTAGAACTGTTACGTGTTGAGAGAACTGAAAATAACGATTCCTATTATGGTAGCCTTGTTAAAGGTGGTAAAATACTGTTGTAGGAGAAATATCCTAGCTGACTTGCTGCTTTTTTTCTAACTTCTCCTTGTAAGACACTGTTCACCAGACTGAAAAGGATATGGCCCTGCAAAATAGGCTCATCAGAGAAAGCCAAAAAGTGATCCAGCAAGACCCAGCAGCACGTAATACTTAAAGTCAGTTCTACCAAAAGAGTTTCCATTGGCAGGAGAGAGTGAAATAGACTCCATGTGGGAAGTCTGATTAGCACTATAAATAAGGGAAGCATGAGAAGCCATGGCACATCAGACAATGGCGGAAGGGAACACTGATGCCTCAAGAAACACTCACTGGATGCCTCATAAGTGTAGCTCTGAGGGGAAACACTTTTTAAATTGTTGCATCCAAGAAAAGAAACAATATTCACTGTGGCAAAATGGTAGTGATTAAGGGAACAGGAATCAGTATCATAGCTTTTTAAAGAGCAGAGATCAGTTCTATCTAGTTTTCAGAAAAGGACTCTTGAAATGGAATTTGAGCCAGTCCTCAAAACATGAGAGAGTGCATTAAGTATTGATGGTGTATTGATGACATACAGAAAACTGGAAAAGGCATAACATATAAGACATATTTGGGGTGTGACTGTGAGGATATAGGTAATGACATGGTATATATGAACTCTCCTATTCCTTTTCTATTTGCCATTTTTTGGCTGTGGTACCATGTACTAGCTTTACGACCTTCGTGAAATTACTTTTAAGCTCACCTAGTCTCAGTCCTCTTAATTGCAACATGAAATAATAAATGTTTCTAGCTTACTGAGTTGAAAGTGAATACTAATATGCTTGAAACAATAACTGGACCATTCACCAGACTTTGAGCTCTTTGAGGACAGAGACTGTGTCTTTTTTTTTTTTTTTTTTTTTTTTTTTTTTTTTTTTTTTTTGAGAGGTTTTTTCCTTTGGGTAGGTGCATTTGTAGGGATGGGGAGATAAGGAGAGGGACAGAAATAGTGAGAGGGAAAGTAAGAAATCACCCCTCTAGCGAGTGACCATGCTGCAGTCCCTTCTCCTCTATTCTTCTCCTAGGACCTTGAACACGCATGCACACGTGCCCATTGTGAGTTTCAATCCATTGTGTCTGGGACTTGAACTACGGTTGGCCATGTGGGAGTCCAGTGATGTAACCATTACACCATCTGCTTGCCCCTAGTGACTGTGTCTTATTCAGATATGACATTCAACATCAGGCAGACTCCTAGATGTGCAGAGGTCCTCATAAATGTCCCTTGAATGTTGAATTGGTCCCTGGCTCTATGCACCTATAATCATATTTCTATATCATGAAGTCTCCAAGTTTTCTTGTTCCTCTTTGAAGTCCTTTGCTTCCTGGACTGCTCTGTGCTTTCTTTCCTTTCCTGGCATCGTAGGGATAGCTTCTCTAATATTGTATTCACTCTAATTTCTATGTTGGTCCATGCTGTTAGTTTTACCTGTGGATTTTAGAGCAAGTAGACACAATAACAAATAACCAGTAATCCATGGTCGTGGCCGCTAACCTCTCAATATCACATAATGAGTCGGCCTACTCAAATATGAACCCCCCAAAAATGAAAAAACAGAAAAATCTAAAAAGAGTACCTACTTAACATGCCCTGCAGGTTCCATTCCTGTGACTTATATTTCTACATTAAAACAATTTGTTGCCTATAGGAGGTAAAGAACCATTTTGCTTGCTTATATCCTGCAAAAGATCTATTAACATCCACATGCTCTCTAGGGTTAAGGCTAAATTAAAAGATTATTCCCTTTTCCAGCTACTTAGATTACCAAAAAAGATAGCCATGTAAGATTACATTGCCTTTCTGACTTTAAAAAAGTTGCCTGCTTGCTACCTTTTTTTATCTGAAGCCTGTAGGCAGATTCTAATTTGGCCCTGCAAAAAAATCTGTTTGGCCCTGGGCTGAGGGAAGATGTTAATTTTCATGACTGTTTTAGAACACATCAAAATTCAGAATGCATTTTTTCAGGATTTCAAAGCAATATGCTTAAAACATGCAATTTAGAGCTAGAACATATAGAGCATTTAAAAATATTCAGGTTTTACCAAGAAATCCATCCGGTCTATTATTACAATAAGTAGGATACCAGGATATCTTTATCTGGTTGTGAATGAAATGATCTACATAGAAAAAAGTTCAAAGTAAAAATTGTAGTTTTTCTAATTCTACAGAGGTTTTCTAGTTTTGACACTAGAAATTTAATATAGTTGAAAAGAAGAAGATGGCCAAATTGAATATGCATTAAACATTTCTCAAAAAATAATTTTAAAAGAAAATGGTCTCTAGCCTTTAATATTTGTCTTCAATTATCTTAAGTAACACTCTTAGCTTGGTCAATAAATATAACTAAAAATCATGGGGACTATGACATATCCACCAGGAAGATAAGTTAAGATAGACACGCTGAACATTTCCACAGTTTGTTCACATAGTTTAGTTCTCGCATGTTGAATTTGTTCCTTTTGAACCAACATGGTCCTGTTTTGGGCAATGGCAGCAATTAAAGGCTGAATCTAAGTGTGACTACAGCTGTTAAGTCATTTTTAGCTAACCCAAATTAGTGTTGTTTAAATTCATTCAGCTACTGTCTGCTCCTCCCACCCGAAGTCTACATATTCCTGTTATCAAAACGAGAACATACAAAATATTAAATAGTATCCTACTCAGAAGACAGGTGAGTTCGATTTAAGAAACAAAAAAATAAGAGAACTATGCAATGGTAATTTTCAGGGCCATCTTTCTTAGGTGAAAACCAGTTGCATCTGGGTTTGGCCTTACTCTAAGATAAGGAATGTGCAATTCGCCTTAATGTTACTTCAGAAATAAAGCCACAACACACAGCTTTTCTGATACAACTAGGTTTCTATCATGTATTTTTTGCACAGAAGTCAGCCATCGCTGAGGCACATTGCTGTTTCCTTAAACAAGATGCTCCACACTTCCAACAAATGACATTTCCTGAGGGCCTACTGTGCACCAGACTCTCGATAAGGACTTTGGACATACCATCTCATTTCATCTCACAGTGACCCATAATATAGGTAACATGGAACCGTTGTTTTAAGAAGGAAACCAAAGCTTAAAAAGCTAAATAGTTGAATGAATCACAGGTGGTCACAGGCCAAGCTCTGACACACAGTCCAATCTTGGGGTCTTCACTTAACTACTCTGCTACATTGCCTCCCTCCCAATGCAGTGATGGTATCAGAAACTAAAAAAAAATTTCACTGGCTGAAACAACACAACCTATTCTTCTTTTTTTTTTTTTTTTTTTTTTGAGGGCACTATAGGGCGCGTGCCCTCGCCAGACAGACAGAGAGAGACGTAGAGACAGAAAGCGAGAAATCACCCCCCAGGGGGAATGGTCACACTGCAATCCCTTCTCCTCCATTCTCCTCTCGGGATCTTGGGCATGCACGCACACGCGCCCGGCGTGAGTTTTAAGCCACCGGGTCTGGGTCATGAACCGCAGTTGACTACGTGGGAGTCCAGTGACATAGCCATTACGCTAACTGCTGGTTCCCCAACACAAGCTATTCTAACGAGGTAAAATTGGAAGGACTAGGTATGACAATACAACCAGGACAAGGATGGTGTTAGAGAAACTTGGCAATACCCCACAAGTAGGATTCAGCTCCTTCAAGAGGACACACACTTAAACAGGGTCCACCAAAGGAAATATCTTAAGATACTTGAAAAGTAAATGTCAAATGATGCCCTAAGTCTGTGAACCCTGGGAAACCCAGCAGAAGGGAGACGTACCTCGCATGTTACCAAGAGAAATCAAGTAGCACTTGGGAAACCTATGTAGAAAATTCTGCCAGTGGATGCCAGAGCCTCTGATGCAGGAGGCCAAGCGTCAAGGAATCCTGGATCAACAACTTACCTTAAGCACTTGAAAGTTTTTCAAAGTTTTCTTTGGAACTGCTGTCAAAGTTCATTGTGGAAAGTCTTCACCCCTTGACAGTAGGTTCAATATTTGGAAATAACAAAACTTGTAGCACTTGCAGTAGAATAGTTCAGATGACTAGGCTGAGTAACAAAACCAAGCACTGGCTTTAATATAGTTACAGTGATTTTCTTGTATCTAATTAACTGAATATGAAGACAGGAACCAAAACATTTTGAGAATCAGTTCCATCGTTGTTATAAATGACTGTTTCAAAGAAAAAAAGGACTGGAATTATTCAGTTCTGATATACCTATGTAAATATTCCAGTTTTTAAGATGTTAAATGTTGTGTGTACATTCAGTCCCAATATGAAGTTGTTTATGATTTCTTAAAACTATTTATTTGAGTCAGTTTCTGTGAAATTAAAATTGAATAGGATTTGGTTTAGTGTTCACATTGATATCTATTTTCTAGGCCTGCCAAAACAGTATCCCACAGATGGGTAGTTTAAGTGAGAGAAACTTATTTTCTCATAGTTCTATAGGCTGGAAGTCCAAGGTCAAGGCGTCAGAAACACTGATTTCCTCTAAGATCATTTTGGCTTGCAGGTTGCTGTCTTCACGTATTTTTTGTCTTAGTGTGTGCACAGTTTTAGTGTCACTTCTGTCAGTCCCACTCTCCTCTTATTGTAAGGACACCAGTCAGATCGGATACAGCCTGCTCCGCCTCGGTTGGCATAATGGTTACATCACTGGATTCCCACATGGACAACTGTGGTTTGAGTCTCAGACACAGCAACTTGAAAACTCATGCTGGGTACGTGTGTTTGTGTGTGTGTGTGTGTGTGTGTGTGTGTGTGCTCAAAATCCCAAGAGGAGAGTGAAAGAGAGGGCCTTGTGACATGACCGTCCCTCCTGGCGGGTGATTTCTTGCTTTCTGTCTCTCGGTCTCTCTCTGTCTCTCTGGCAAGCGCATGCACCCTATAACTTAATTACCTCTTTACAGCTCCTAGCTCCAAAGGCAGTCACTATCTGACATACTGTAGGTAAGGGCTTCAACATAGGCATTTCAGGGGACACAATTTAACCTATAGGAACTGTTGGAACAGTGTTCTTCAAATCATGGATTGTGTTCTGATTTAATTTGGGATTGATTCAGTTTACCATTAAGTCATTGGTGCCACACTGGCTTAGAATATTAAAGACATAAATAAATAAATGTAAATTTACAAATAATTATTATTGAAAGTCATTTTAATTAAATGTACAACCACCTACCATTATGCTTCAGGACACTTCCATTATTTTTTCTTCCTTTTTTGGCATATTCTGGACACTATTGCTCTATGATATAGTTTAATTAAAAAACAGACCTATTAGATTCTTGAAATAGCTCAAATTATTTTTTAATGTAATAAAAAAAGTCATTGCTGTCTTTGAGAATCTATGGTGGTCTGGCACTATGGATATATCTTTTAAATACATTATTTCACTTAATTCTCAGAACAGCTCTTAGAGTTACTAGCAAAATATCCCAGGGGTTAGAAATTTTTTTAAATTATACACTATTAGATGATAGAGCCTAGATCTAAACAGAAATCTGTTGTTTGGCCCATGTTTTTACCAATACTCTAAAACACCTCTTGAGGTTCTAGCATAGTCATTCAGAGTTGGTAATGTTTAACTCCATCAAATGAGATACGTCTATAACTCAGTAAGAATATCAAGGGTAAGGGTGATATTGCAGATGTAAATTCAGCTTGTACTTACTGATTATCCAGGCTATGTTGAGCCCATACCAGGCATAAGAGGACATAATCCTTCAAGAAACTCAAGATCTGGTGGGGAAGATGGTCACCTACAGGGTCCCCTACTTATTCAACCAGCAGACTTGCCTAATGTGCTGTTTGGTAAAGGTATAAGAAATCTTTTAGAATATAAAACATACTAATTACGACAGGAGGTGTCATAACACATGTACATACCATTTTTAAATTTTTAGTAATTCAATAAATGGTAAGAATCATGTTTGCATGTTTTTAATGCATGGTCTATCACATTCTATTCTAGTACATTTCAACAAGGCTCGGCTGAACTGTTCCATTGAACTTTTACTATAACATTTTTACAAACCACACTTTCTAATCAATGATGCTTTGGCTATGGAGCTGAGTACATGGTAATACTTATCCTTCTGTACTTTGAAATCCAGCCCTCTATTTACCAAGCATAAAGGCAAATGCCAGTTAAACTACTTTTAGTTCCATCTTTCTGATGTTCAAGTGCAGGAACAATTATCTCCATCAATATTTAATGGCCTAATCCTAAGCAGACAGTGCCACAGTGTAGGCAATAGTCCTGTTAACATGCTGTTAATTTTCAAGCATAGAGGCAGAAATGGACTATACAGTTACTGAAAATGCACAGCAGTACATTTCCCTAAGGTAAAATTCTCTCTGCATTCTCTGGTCTACCTTCATTGATAATAAGGGAATTAGAACCATTTCAGAGTTGTGTTCGGTGGGTTAAGCTTGTGCACTCTTTAAAATTCATGGGGAAAACGAAGCTTTCCCAGTTTTTCCAGGTTTTTTAAATAGCATGTTTGTGTCTCTTTTATTCAAGCCAAGTATCTCATGATCCCACCTACCCAATTTTAATTGGCTTGGTTTGGTCCCTTTCTAATCAATGCTTTTAACTTCCATTATTATGTAATAGGAGTCATTGCTCAGACTCTTGAAATCTAGACAATTGGAAATCAATTAGGGATCTTCCTATAAAATATGAGATATGAATGACAGTAACAAAAGTCACAAGAAATTTTAATGAAATGCAAGTAGTGTTTTTTTTTTTTTTTTTTTTTTTTGAGAGAGAGAGAGAATTTTGCTATAGGACATGTGCACTTGGTAGAAAGACAGAGAGACTGAAAGCAATAAATCACCCCCCGGGGGGATGTCCATGCTACAATCCCTTCTCTTCCATTCTCCCTTTTGGATTTTAGGCACACATGCGCACATGCCCAGCATGAGTTTTAAGCTGCTAGGTCCATTACTCGAACCATGGTCAACTACATGGGAGTCCAGTGACATAAGCGTTACACTATCTGCTGGTCCCAAAATGTACATAGTTTTTACAACTACAACATGAATAGAGAGACTTCAGTATTTTAAACCATGTCATTGGGATCAGACTGTGCTGGGACCAGCAGGTGGAGTGGTAGTTAAGGCACTAGACTCCCACATGACCAACCATGGTTTGAGTCGTCTCACTCTCTCTCTAGTAAGCTCACATGCCTTGCAACAAATTAAAAAATAATAATAATAAAAAATAAAATTAAATAATTCTACTAAGAAGAAGAAAATCAGAGTGTGGATTTTATGTGATTAGTTCTCTTTCTCTTCCTAGTCTCTTTAAAAGACCAGAGACTAAAGATGGAGAGTAGAGCTGGTGTGCAAAAGAGGCAAATTGCCATGATAAAAGATCCTTTAGGAGAAAAACAACTTAGAGAAAATATAGGCAAAGAATTCATGTAAAATTCTAAGAACAACAGTATCATTGGAAGAAATGAAAGATTCTTCTTTATCTGTTTATTCATTACTGAATACATTTCTGAATTATCTTCCTATGATCTCAAGTTTGATCTTAAAAATTATTTAACATTCTGTAAGTCTTTTTTTTTTTTTTTTTTTTTTTTTTGGAGGTTTTTGCCTTAGGGAAAAAGACAGAGGCAATGAGAGGGAAAGTGAAAATCACTTTCCAGGGGAATGGGCATGCCACCATTCTTTCTCCTTCATTTTCCTTCCAGCATCTAGGGCATGCCTGATTTTCAAGCTACCAGGTCCAAGACTTGAACAATGGTTGGCTAACATAGGAGTCCAGTGAGGTTACCACTACGCCATCTGCTGGCTCCTACAATTGACTTTTAAATCTAACTTAGTTGTAATTTTCAGTGGATAGAAAATTTAAGCACATTTCTTATTAAATTAAATGAATTATTAAAGAGAATTCAGGACATTCCATTTTTATGTTTTTTGTTTTGTTTTGTCTTGTTTTTATTTTATTTTTTTCTTTTTTTATTATTTATTTTTATTTACATTTTTTAATACATTCAATCACATTATTTAGCTTACAAGGTGATCATTACAATATATGAACATTTCTTCTGGTCTAGTTGAACAAAATATAACAACACTACCTCCCTGTCTCAACAAGGCTGTCTTAGTATCCCTCCTCTAAATGTTCTTCCCCAGGCCCCACTCCTCCACATACACCACATCTGGCAATCACATCCACCTCTTGTGTTTGTACATCCTTTAGCCTGTCAGTTTCAGTTATAGAGTGTGGACATTTGGTATATATTAAGTGGGGACATACAGTGTCTCTCCTTCATACCCTGGCTTGCTTTACTCAGCAGTAAATCTTCCATATTCTTCCACTTTCTGTCAAAAGCCAGAGTTTTGTTGTTCTTAAAGGCTGAATAGTATTCCATAGAGTATATGTGCCACAGTTTTTCAATCCATTCATTCATACGGGGGCATTTGGGTTTGTTCCATGTCTTAGCAATCGTGAATAGTGCCGCAATAAACATCGACGTGCAAGCACTTTTCCAATGAGAAATTCTTCTGTCCTTTGGGTAGATGCCAAGAAATGGTATTGCTGGAACATATGGCAGATCTATTTGTAGATTTTTGAGGAATCTCCAAATTGTTCTCCACAGTGGTTGGACTAATTTACATTCCCACCAGCAGTGTAAGAGAGTTCCCCTTTCACCACACCCCCGCCACACTTATCATTTTTTGTTTTTTTAATCTTAGCCATTCTGACTGGCATTAAGTAGTATCTCATTATTGTTTTGATCTGCATTTCCCTTATGATGAGGGATGTTGAGCATTTTTTCATATGCCTTCTGGCTATTCGTATGTCATCTTTAGTGAGTGTTCTTTTCAACCCCTTCTCCCATCTTTTAATAGGGTTGATCATGTTTTTTCCAAACAGCTTTTTTAGTTCCTTATGTATTCTGGCTATCAAACCCTTATCTGATGCATAGTTTACAAAAATATTTTCCCATTCTGAGGGATGTCAGTTCACACTAATTACTGTGTCTTTTGCCATGCAGAAGCTTCTTAGTCTGATGTAATCCCACTTGTCTATTTTGGGGATTATCGACTGTGCTTTAGGGGGTCTTACATAAGAAGTCTTTCCCTACCCCAATGTCTCCCAGAGTTTCCCCAGTGTTTTCTAGAAGCAGTTTAATAGTTTGGGGTCTTAGGTTTAGATCCTTGATCCTCCTTGACTTGATTTTTTGTCAAAGGTGAGAGGTAGGGGTTCAGATTCATCTTTCCACAGGTGGAAATCCAGTTTTTCCAGCACCATTTGCTGAAGAGGTTTTCCTTTTCCCACTGGATTGACTGGTACCCCTTGTCAAAAATCAGTTGACTGAATGAATGGGAATTTATTCCTGTGGACTCAAGTCTGTTCCATTGGTTCTACATGTCTGTTCCTGTGCCAATACCATGCTGTTTTGATTACCACAGCTTTGTAGTATATTTTTGGGTCGGGGAGTAAGATGCCGCCCACTCCACTCTTCTTTTGTAGAATTGCTTTGGCAATGCGGGGCCTTTTATTATTCCAGACGAACTTTATGATTGTCTTTTCTAAATCTGTGAAGAATGTGTCTGGTACTTTGATTGGCATCGCATTAAATAGGTAGATTAATTTGGGTAGAATTGCCATTTTGGTTATATTAATTCTTCCAATCCAGGAACATGGGATGTCCTTCCACTTTTTTGTGTCATTTTCAATTTCCTTTTTTAGCTTCTCATAGTTTTCCTTGTGGAGGTCTTTAACTTCTTTGGTTAGATTTATCCCTAACTATCTTATACTTTTAGTGGCTATAGTAAATGGAACAACTTTTTTCAGTTCTATCTCCATCTGCCTGTTTGTATATAGAAATGCGATATACTTATGTGTATTAATTTTGTATCCTGCAACTTTACTGTATTCATGCATTACTTCCAGAAATTTCTTCATGGAAATCATTGGGTCTTCTATATACACAATCATGTCATCCATGAATAGAGAGAGTTTCACCTCTTCTTTTCCTATTTGGATGCCTTTAATTTTTTCCTCTTTTCTGATTGCATTGGCAAGGTCTTCCAGTACTATATTGAAAAGGAGTGGAGAAAGTGGGCATCCTTGTCTTGTACCATTTTTAGTGGGAAAGCTTTCAGCTTTTCTCCATTCAAGATGATATTCGCGATGGGTTTTTCATAGATAGCTTTTATTGTGCTGAGAAATGACCCTTGTATGCCAATTTTGCTGAGCATCTTGATCATAAAGGGATGCTGTATCTTATCAAATGCTTTTTCTGCATCAATCAATATGACCATATGGTTTTTGTCTTTTTTCCTGTTAATATGGTGTATTACACTTATGGTTTTGTGTATGTTGAACCAACCTTGCATTCCTGGAATAAAGCCTACCTGATCATGATGTATAATCTTTTTTATAAGTTGTTGGATACGGTTTGCTAGTATCTTGTTGAGAATCTTTGCGTCTATATTCATCAGAGATATTGGTCTACAGTTTTCCTTCCTTGTCCTGTCCTTATCTGTTTTGAGGATAAGGGTGATAGAGGCTTCATAGAATGAATTAGAGAGAGATTTACCCTTTTGGATCTTTAGAAATAACTTGAGCAGAATGGGGGTTAACTCTTCTTTGAACGTTTTATAGAACTCAGAGCTGAAGCCATCGGGGCCAGGGCTTTTCTTTGTTGGAAGGTTATTTATTACTGATTCAATCTCCTGGCTTGTTATGGGCCTATTTACACTTTCTATATCCTCCTGGCTCAACCTTGGTAGATTATACGTGTCCAGGAATTTGTCCATCTCATCCAGATTGTCTTGTTTCTTGGCATATAGTTGTTCAAAATATCCTCTAATTATGTTCTGTATTTCTGCTTTGTCTGTTGTTATATTTCCTGCTTCATTGCAGATTTGACTCACCTGGTTCCTTTCTCTCTTCTTCTTAATAAGTCTCACTAGTGGTGTATTGATTTTGTTTATCTTTTCAAAGAACCAGCTTTTACTTTCATTTATTTTCTGTATAATTCGCTTATTTTCTATTTCATTTATTTCTGCTCGGATCATTATCATTTCCTTTCTCCTGGAGTTTTTTGGATTATTTTGCTGTTGCTTCTCCAATTCTCTGAGGCATGATGTTAAGTGATCCATTTGCCTTCTTTCCGTCTTCTTCTTATGAGCACTAATTGCTATAAACTTCCCTTTTATGACTGCTTTTGCAGTGTCCCAAAGATTATGGAAACTCGTGTCCTCTTTGTCATTAGCTTCCATGAATCTTTTGATTTTGGACATTATTTCATCAGTAGTTGTGGAGTCATTCAATATTAAGTTATTTAGTTTCCATGTATATGAGTATTTTTGAAGATTTCTCTTGAAATTAAACTCAAGTTTAATTCCATCATGGTTAGAGAAGATGCTGGGAATAGTTTCTATGCCTTTGAATCTGTAGAGGCTTGCTTTGTGCCCTATGATGTGGTCAATCTTCAAAAAGGTTCCATGTGGGGGTGAGAAAAAAGTGTATCTCGTGGTTTTTGGATGGAAAGTTCTATAGATGTCTGTTAAGTCCATTTCATTTATGGTATCATTCAGATCCTTTATTTCTTTATCTATTTTTTGTCTAGATGATCTGTCCCGAGGGGATAGTGCAGTGTTGAGGTCTCCAACAATTAGTGTATTGCAGTCTATCTCCCCTTTTAGATCTAACAGTCTTTCTTTCACATATTTGGGTGCCCCTGTGTAGGGCGCATAGATATTTATAAGAGTTATATCTTCTTGATCTATTGATCCTTTCACTACAATATAGTGAGCTTCTTTGTCTCTTCAAACAGTTTTTGTTTTAAAGGCTATATTGTCAGAAATTAGTATCGCTACTCCAGCTTTTTTTTGGTTCCCTATTGCATGGAAAGCCTTTTTCCTACCCTTCACTTTCAGTCTATGTACGTCTTTATCGGTGAGGTGAGTTTCCTGTAGGCAACAGATAGAGGGTCTCTTTTTTTTAATCCATTCAGCCAGTCTGTGTCTCTTGATTGGGGATTTTAATCCGTTCACATTCAATGTTATTATCGATGTAACTGGATCTGTACCGACATTTAAGTTGGCCATTGTCACAGCAACCTTTTATTCCTTTGTTTCTGTCTGTTAGCTCTTTAGTTTTCCTGGAACAGTACTTTCTTCAGGGTTTCTTGAAGAGCTGGTCTGGTGCTGGCAAATTCTTTCAGGTCTTGTTTGTCTGAGATTTTAATCTTTTTTTCCCATATGAAAGATAATCTCGAAGGATACAATAATCTTGGTTGAAATTGTTTCTCTCTTAGCACTTTCAATACACTTCCCATTCTTTCCTTGCTTGCATTGTTTCCGTTGAGAGGTCCGGAGTTAGCCTGATGGGATGACCTTTGTATGTCACTTCTCGTTTCTCTCTTGCTGGTTTTAGTATCATGTTTTTATCCTTGGTCTTGGATAGTCTGGCTACGATGTGCCTTGGGGAAGATCTTCTGGGGTTGATTCTAACTGGGGTCCTTTGTATTTCTTGGGTCTTGATGCTTGAGTGCCTCTCTAGACTCGGGAAATTTTCTTCCAGGATTTCATGGAATAGATTTTCCATGCCATTATTAGTTTCTTCACCTTCTGGGATACCAATTATTCTGATATTTGGGCGTCTTATGGAATCTAGTATTTCTCGTATATTATCCTCGTGGTTTTTTTTTTTTATTTTCTCTATCTTTTTGGTGGTTCTTTCTAGGTCAGAGGTTTTATCTTCTACATCAGAGATTTGATCTTCAGCATGGTCTAATTGACTTTTAATACTTTCAAGGGAGTTTTTGATTTCCTCTATTCCAAACTTTATCTCTAATAGCTCCATCTGGTTCTTTCTCAGAGTGTCCATTTCTTCTTTCATATCTTGGAATGACTTCCTCATCTCCTGTAGTTCGTTGTCTCTTTTCTGTTCCAACTCAAAGTATTTGTTCACCATAAATGTTCGAAATTCTTTGTCTGACATTTTGGTAACATCGTCCATTAGCACAAAAGATGGAGGGGACTTACTCTGTACTTTTTTTTTTTTTTTTGGAGAGGTTTTTGCTATAGGGCGCGTGCGCTTGCCAGACAGACAGAGAGAGACATAGAGACAGAAAGTGAGAAATCACCCCCCAGGGGGGATGGTCACGCCGCAATCCCTTCTCCTCCATTCTCCTCTCGGGATCTTGGGCACGCACGCACACGTGCCCGGCATGAGTTGTAAGCCACCGGGTCCGAGACGCGAACCGCGGTCGACTACGTAGGAGTCCAGCGACATAGCCATTACAGAGTAAGTTCCCTTACTCTGTACTTTTGATGGAGATGTATTTCCTTGTTTATTCATACCTGAGGCTCTTCTACTTCTAGTCATTGTAAGATGTATTCACTTTGAGTACACTTTGAGTTCTTGCGGGAACGTTTCTCCGACTAGAAGTAAGTGACTTTCCCTTTTGCTGCAAATTAATATTTGTCGAAGTCTCTCTTCTGTTTTTTTACCAATGTGGTATCAACGGGGTACTCTACTGAGGTGTCTGAAAAGCAGTATCTCCTTTTGCTCAGGAGGGTCAGTACAAGGGATGATCCCAGAGAAAGTTACATTACTAGGGGATTACAGATATCTAATTATAGACCTGTTTAGTCCTTCTGGCAGGGTGGAAGATGAAGAGGAGAGGGTATTAGGTGAAACAACACAAGAAAAAAAAAAAAAAAAAAAAAAAAAAAAAAAAACAGAGAAATAAAGAAAAAGTCGCATGCCGTGCATTAGCGCTTGGGCTAGGGGCCTGCAGGTGAGGTGAGGGAGCAGCGATGTCCCTGCCTCAGAATCGCTGGCCAGAGGCCTGCTGCTGTGTCTGTGGCCTGCTGCTGGGGACAGGACAGGCTAGGGGGTGGGCGCTTGGGCTGGGGATGTGCAGGTGAGGCAAGGGAGCAGCGATGTCCCTGCCTTAGAATTGCTGGCTGGCCAGAAGCCTGCCGCTGTGTCTGTGGCCTGCTGCTGGGGACAGGACAGGCTGTAGGAGGAGCTGTTTTTATTTATTTTTTTTACTTCATGAGTGTTCAGATTTTCAAGAGTTAAATAAGTATCAAACACCTTGTCAATAATAATGACCAAAGTTTAAGTACATTTTTTCCCAAAACAATAAATAAATCAATGATGTCCAACTAGAGTAAGAACAAGAAAGTTTGATCAGTTTGGAAATGTGATTGACTTGAGTGAACATAACAATAAATACTTTTTACAGATTTGAGGGAAAAGGAACTTTATGTCATTAAACAATTTTCTGGTTCTTGTGAGGAAAAGTGCAGAATGTCATTATAAGAATATTTCTTGCTCCTTTGCCAAATACAGCTCTTAAGTACTATGTTTATATAACCATCTGTCATGTTTACATAGCAGAACTCAAAGGCAGAAATCTCCCATTTGTCAGAAACAGGACGATGCCCATAAGCCTATCTATTATATAAATTATTTTGGCATAGACTAGAATCTTTCTGCATAAATGTTCATTAACTAAAAAACAGGGCCAAGTCTAATGCAAAATGAAGACACAGGTGACTGCTGTTTGTAAAATCTTGCCTCTCTTCTCCTGCCTTCCTTTGTAACTGCTTGTTACCTGGTGCTTGTTATTGTACACCTCACCAAGAGAATGTTTCTGTCCTTCTTTCTTCCTTCATTCACTCAACAAATATTGGGTGAGCACCTACCACCTATAGCCAGGTAGTGCACCAGGTAGGTATTTGGATATCAATGAATCAGAGATCCCTTCACTCATGAAATTTACATTCTAAGAAGGAAAACAGAAAGTAAATATAATATAGTAAATAAATTACATAGGATTTTAGAAGATAATATGGCTATAGGGGAAAAAAGAAAAGTAAATTATCAGGGCCAAATGATAGTCTAATGGTAATGTGATGCTCTGTGAGACTGACTCACACGGGAAGGTTCCAGGTTTGCATCCAGAGACCTCCCTGAACATGCTAGGTACACACATGCCCATAATCTAGGGCTAGCTAAAGCTGAGGGTGAAGCATGGATCAAGGACCCTGTTCAAGTGCCTGTCTCTGTCTCTCTCTGTTTTTCTTGCTCATGGAGGAAAGAAAAAAAATAAACTTTAAAAACTAAAATTTAGAGGTTGGCTGGTGGTGAGGTGGCTAAGACAGGTAGACCCCACATAGCTGACTGCAGTTCACATTCTGGACCCAACAGCTTGTAAAATGCCAGGCACAAATGTGTGTGTGTGTGTGTGTGTGTGTGTGTGTGTGCCCAAAATTCCAAAAGGAAAAAGGGCAGAGAAGGGACTGTGGTATGTCTTCCTCCGTGGAGAATGTTCCCCCTCTCACCTCATCTCTCTGGTAAGCACACATGCCCTTTATATTTTAAAGAAATATATAAATAACCTAAAAAGTAGGAAAAAGAAATAACCTGAGTCAAAAAAAAAAAAAAAAAGGAGCTATTGTCAAGGTGTATGGGGAAGATAAGAAAATAAGAAAAGGATTAAATTTTCATATAGGTGGTCAGGATAGGCCTCACTGAGAAAGTGGCTTCTGAATACGGAAGGTGGTCATGCAGATATCTGTAGGAAGATTCAAATGAGGAAAAAGACCCTAAGACCCCAGGGTCACAATATTTTTGGTATGTTTGAATGGCCACAAGGAGGTCACTGTGGCTGAAATGGAGTGAATAAGAAAAGAGGAATAAGAGAAGAGTGAAAGCAGAAACAAGCTGAGGGAGAAGTGGGGGTCCTGGAAGGCTAGTTAAAGGACTGGTTGATAATCTGCCTTAACGCGGCATGCCCTTTAGCAAGTTAAAACATAATAATAATGGTAAGTAAAATTAAAAATAAATAATTCTTTAAAAATATCTCAGCCCACAAAGTACTGTGCTCTGGTAAATCTCAAAGTATAATAATATATTTGTTTATTCATCAATTCATTTGATCCTCATTCAGTCACTGAAATCTGTGGAGGGCCTAAGCATCATGATAGGCAAGAAAACAGGCCTGTGTGTTCTCTTTCTTTCTTTTTTTTTTTTTTTTTGCTATAAAGCGCGTGTGCTTGCCAGACAGACAGACAGAGAGAGACAGAGAGACAGAAAGCGAGAAATGAGAAATCACTCTCCAGGGGAGATGGCCACGCCACACTCCCTTCTCCTCCATTCTCTTCTTGGGATCTTGGACACGTACGCACATGCACCCGGAGTGAGTTTAAGCCACCGGGTCCGGGACTCAAACCGCTGTTGACTACGTGGGAGTCCAACGACATAGCCATTGCGCTAACTACTGGTCCCAGGCCTGTGTGTTCTCACTGAGTCCCCAATCTATCTATGAAGACAGCTAGCTACTGATAGTCACAGAAGTGTTCTGAAGCCAGCAAAGCAGAAGAGCAAGGCATATGGAAATCTGGAATAGAAGATTTTCACTTAGTCATGAAGATCAGGGACCACTGCCCTGAGGAGACAGACACGAAAGATACACAGGCACTGAATAGGTAGTCTAGAGAAAGTCCGTCAGAGGAAGTGAACAAACAGCGACTGTAAGTTTCCTGCAGCAAGTGCAAGAGGGTGACTGCAGGAGACTTAAAGAAGATGGAATAGATGGGACCAGCAGTTGGCATAATGGCTATGTCGCTGGACTCCCATGAAGGCAACTGCTGTTTGAGTCTCAGACCCGGTGGCTTAAACTCACGCTGGGCGTGTGTGCGTGTGTGCCCAAGTCCTGAGAGGAAAATGGAGGAGAAGGGATTGAAACGTGGCCATCCCCCCTGGGAGGTGATTTCTCTCTTTCTATCTCTCTGTCTCTCTCTGTCTCTCTGGTGAGCACACACGCCCTATAGCAAAAAAACCTCTCCAAAAAAAAAAAAAAAAAAGAAGATGGAGGAGCTGAAGCTCAGAGAGCAGGAAAAAGGCCAGTGGATATGAGTCTGGATAGGTGGGTAGGGAGGTGGGGTGGAGTGTGTTGGGGCTCGGAGGCTGCATTAAGCAGTTTGTATTTATACTAAGCCCACTGGGAACCCACTGAAAGAATTTAAGTCAGGTAGTGACCTGATCAGATTTAAGTTTTAAAGATCACTAATCCATACTGAATATGTATTAATGAGTTTATGTGTCTATCCTCCAGATAATTAGTTTGCATTTTAAAAGAGGCCTCCTAGAGGTAATCCTGAACTTAAGGAGGTCCCGGGGGAATTTTAAATATTGTAGCAAGCTGATGAGAGAAAATAAGGTGGGTAGGGTGATTATTGAGCAACCCATCAATTAAGTCAGGGGACAAAGTCAAAATCTCTCTGTTAAGCCTATAAAATATGGCTTTGGTTAATCTATGAATATGTCTGTGAAAAACAAAATATCGTTCTAGTGTGAATACTAAATCCCTCTTATTTCTTTGATAAGCATTTTGAAGTCTAGCCATGTTAAATGACTTTCCCAAGGTCATAGAGAAATTTCATAGCAATTCTTCTAGCATAAAAAAAAAAAGTAAAACAGTCCAATTAATTTTGTGGCAATTAGTCAAAGACTCAGACTAAAAGGTATGGGCATTTTAATGACGCCCAACTTTTTTGTTTTCACTTCTAAACGTTCTGGAGCACTTGTGTCCACATAGTCTTTAAAAGTCTGCTGTTCTCTGGGCACAGTTCATAAATCCCAGTCAATAGTCTCATGTGCAATATCTTTCTCACAGCTGTGTATTGAGTCTTCTCAAATTAGTCCTCCGAGGGAAAGCAGTTTAGTGTGCATCTTTCCTCTCCCCCACTTTGAACACAATCCTCACCCATCATTTCCAGCAGCGCACACACTTAATTCAGTCAACAAATATTAATTGAGCATCAGCTATATACCAGATAGTCTGATAAGGTCAAAGACATCATGAAGATTTTCTCCAAAAATGCCAGAGCACTGGGACTGGGAAGTAAATAAATGGTTAAAAGCAATGCCACAGCTTCTCTTCAGTGTTGGACACAGGATGCTGTGCTTCTGATACTGCCTTAAAAAAAGAAGGCTTTGGGGTACCAACAGTTAGTGTAATGGCTATGTCGCTGAACTCCCATGTAGCTGACCACGGTTCGAGTCCCGGACCCAGCGGCTTAAACTCACGCCAGGCGCCGAGTGCATGCGTGCCCAAGATCCTGAGAGGAGAATGGAGGAGAAGGGATTGTGGCATGGCCATTCCCCCTGGGGTGTGATTTCTCGCTTTCTATCCCTCTGTCTCTCTCTGTCTTTCTGGCGAGCACACGCGCCCTATAGCAAAAACCTCTCCAAAAAAAAAAAAGAAGGCTTGGGACCAGCAATTAGTGTAATGGCTATGTTGCTGGACTCCCATATAGTCGACCGCAATTCGAGTCCCAGACCGGTGGCTTAAACTCCTGCCAGGTACGTGCGTGCCCAAGATCCCAAGAGGAGAATGGAGGAGAAGTGATTGCGCTGTGGCCATCCCTGCTGGGGGGGTTGATTTCTCACTTTCTATCTCTCTGTCCCTCTGACAAGTACAAGTGCCCTATAGCAAAATCCTCTCAAAAAAAAAAAAAAAAAAAAAAAAAAAAAGAAAAGAAAAGAAAAAGAAAAAGAAAAAAGGCTTTACATAATTAATACAATTGACTGGTCCTGATGGACTGTGATGAGCATGACAGGCAGAAAGGAAGGAGAGATGTTTTGGGCAGACAGAACCACAGGTATAAACAGTTACTTCAAACAGTGTAGACAACTATGACATCGAGTACATATAGGGAAGTAAGGCATGACTAGACTACAAAAGGAACGAGGGCACAAATCCTGAAGGGAATTTTATGCCATCCTAAGAGTGCAGGATTTTCTTTTTCAAGTCTTAGGGAAACCATAAGCTTTGTTATTTTTTTTTTCCTTTAGAGAGAGAAATTTTTGCTATAGGGTACATGCGCTCACTGGAGAGACAGAGAGAGAGAGGACAAAAAGCAAGAACTGCCCCCTCATGGGGAATGGCCACACCACAACCCATTCTTCTCCATTCTCTGCTCTCGGGATTTTGGGCACACACCCACATGTGTCTTGTGTGAGTTTTAAGCCACCAGATCCAAGACTTGAACTGCAGTTGACCACATGGGAGTCCAGTGACCTAACTATTATAACATCTGCTGGTCCTAACACTGAACATTTTTTAAAAGGTGTAAAGCAAGATAAATGTTGATTGATAAGATTTGCCTCTTACATGCAATTAACAAAAACCATTGTATTCCTATTCCCAAATCCATAGCCTAGCAAAAAAAATGTGAAAGAACTGTGGCTGGTTAGAATAGAGAAAAGACAGGTGGAGGAACACAATTATTGTGTCCAGTGGCTGAAACTTGACATAGTTCTGAAGCCTTAAAGAGACCAAGGGTTATTTATAGAGATCTATGGGAAGAAAGATTATACCTACCCCAAAGAACAATTTATCCACATTCTTTGACTATAGAATGATGATAAACTTCTACTCCTTAGGTAATGATTTCTCCATCAGCAGAGGGATGTAAGCAAAAATTGGCTCCTGTATACCAAAAAGAAAGAAAGAAAGAAAGAAAGAAAGAAAGAAAGAAAGAAAGAAAGAAAGAAAGGAAGGAAGGAAAGAAAGAAAGGAAGGGAGGAAGAAAGGTAATTTTCAGATGACATGCAGGGATTCTTAGTCTAGTGTTTTGGATAGAATTCAGGGGTTCCATAAATTTTGTTGGAAAAAGTATATTTTTATTTCTGCTCACCTCCAAAATTTACCATTTCCTTCAATTATGAATGTAGATAAATTAGAATAATAATGTGTGTAACTTTGTCACCAATATAAACTACAAATAATTACGTATCATTTAACATTTGTTGTAGATTCTTGGCATATCATGTATGTTCAACCCTACTTTGAAATTATATTAATTATTAAAACTGCAAAAAATATCCTTAGCTTAATTATCATATGCCTTATATCTTTCTGGCTATATGTCCCTTATGTTCATTGAATTTGACAAGATTAGCATTCATCCTGAGTTGTCCTTGTCCTGAAATGTGAAAACAACCATAAGTTTATTTCATTCTGGTCCACTAGATCACATAAAATGTTTACCATATAAATGGTTTGATACCAGATCTCAAGATTACATTATTTTTTCAGAGTACCAAAATTTGTACATGTAACATGAAAGAGTTAAGTACTCGATTCCTTCGTAGGGAAGAATTTGCTGACTATTAAAAAAATGCCAAAAGACAAAATACCAAGATGTATTTATTTCAGATATAGTCTCAAAGAGTGCAAATAGATTAGACTGCCTAAAAAAGTGATAGAATTTAATATACAAAAGAAAGAAATACCATGATTAGCAATAGTAAGCTTTAAACAAAATAGCCTTAGTTTGGTGAACCTTCCAACTCATAAGATTATAATGACCTATCAGTTGGGACCAGCAGTTGATGTAATGGCTATGTTGCTGGACTCCCATGTAGTCAACCGCAGTTTGAGTCCCGGATCCAGTAGCTTAAACTCACGCCAGGTGCATGAGCATGCATGCCCAAGATCCTGAGAGGAGAATGGAAGAGAAGGGATTACAGTGTGGCCATCCCCCCTGGGGGGTGATTTGTTGCTTTCTGTATCTCTCTTTCTGGCAAGCGCACGTGCCCTATAGCAAAAACTTCTAAAAAAATTTAAAAAAGAATCATTTATGAGTTAATAAATTACTCCCTAGAAATAGTTTGCCAGAGGACTGCTGCTGGCATGGTGCTTAGGGCAACTGGATCTCATATGGCCATCTGCATGGTTCAAGTCCCAGAAATGGTGGCTTGAAAAACACACCAGGCATTGAAACGTCAGCCTTTTTTTAGTTTCTGTTTTAATAGAATACCTTTTTTCATCCCTTCACTTTTATTCTGTTTATGTCTTTATCTATGAAGTGTGTTTCTATAGGCAACAGATTGAGGGTTTCTGATTTTATCCATTCAACCAATCTGTGTCTCTTGATTGAAGAATTTAATCTATTAACATTCAATGTTATTATCAATATGTTAGCCATTTTCTTGGATTTTTTTTGTTCTCTTATGTTTGTCTCTCTTTAATTTTCCTGGTATAGCACTCCCTTCAGTTATTACTTTTTTTTTTTTTTTTTTTTTTGAGAGAATTTTGCTACAGGGCACGTGCGTTTGCCAGAAAGACGGAGAGAGACAGAGAGACAGAAAGCAAGAAATCATCCCCCAGGGGGGATGACCACGCCACATTCCCTTCTCCTCCATTCTCCTCTTGGGATCTTGGGCACGCACACACACATGCCTGGCATGAGTGTAAGCTACCAGGTCCAGGACTCAAACTGCAGTCAACTACATGGGAGTCCAGCAACATAGCCATTATGCTAACTGCTGGTCCCAAGTAATTCTTCTTTTAAAATAATTATTTACCTAATTTTATTTTATTTATTCATTCATTTATTGTAATTTGACCAGAGAGAGAGGGAAAGTGAGAAAGCAAACCGCCAGGTCTGGGACTTGAACTGTGGTCAGCCATGTGAGAGTTTCCAGTGCCTTAACCACCATGCCACCTGCTGGTCCTCTTCCCATTCAGTACTTCTTGAAGAGCTGGTCTAGTATTTGTAAACTCTTTCAGGTTTTGTTTATCTGAGAATACTTTCATCATTTCTTCCCATTTAAAGGATAATCTTGCCAGTAATCTTGGTTGACATTGTTTTTGCTTTTAACACTTTGAATGTATCTCCATTCTTTCCTTGCTTGCATTGTTTCCACTGAGAGGTCTGATGCTAACCTAATGGGATTTCCTTTGTACGTGGCATTTCTCTCTTGCCATTTTTAGAATATTGTCTTTATGTGTGATTTTGGCTAATCTAGCTATGATATACTATGAAGAGGATCTTCTTGGACTGATTCCATTTGGTGTCCTTTGTATTTCTCGAATCTGGATGTTTGAATGCTTCTCTAGGTTTGGAAAATTTTCTTCCAGGATTTCACAGAATAGGGTATCAATGCCCTTATTAGATTTTTCACCTTCTGGGATGCCAGTTATTCAGATGTTTGGGTGGTCAGTGTTACCTAGTATTTCCTGTAAATTATCATCATTTTGGCAGGGTGATTTTTTTATTCTTTTTGGTGATTATTTTCTAGGTCAGAGGTTTTGTCTTCTAAATCTGAGATTATTCAACCTCCCATATAATCTAATCTGCTTCTGATACTTTCAAGAGAGATTTTAATGTCCTGCATTACATTCTTCAACTCTAGAAGTTCTGTTTGATTCTTCTTCATATTGTCTGTCTCTCTTTCAAGTCAGGAAAGGACTTCTTTGTGTCCTGGAGTTCAATGTCTCTTTTCTCTTGCATCTCATAGAGTTTTGCTGCCATAAATATTATGAATTTCTTTTCTGATATGTCAGCAATTTCCTCTGATTTTTGAATGCAAGTTACTATGTTTCCTTGTTGGAAATGTATTACTTGGTTTTTTCATACTTCAGGATCTTCTCCGAGTTTTAGTCATTTGGTGATATATTCACTTTGGACTAATTTGTTGAAGAAGTTTTCTGCAAACATGAGCTTATGTGTTTTTCTTTACTGTGAGATACTTCTATGCCAGTTTCTCTCTTGGCTCCCCACTTTCTCTACTCCTTTTCCACATAGTGCTAGGAGTCCTAGTCAATGCAATCAGAACATAAAACAAAAAAAAAAAGGCATTCAAACAGGAATGAAGAGGTGAAATTATCTCTGTTTGCAGATGACATAATTGTATACATAGAATATCCAAAGGTATCTACAAAAAAAACTCCTGGAAATAGTAAATGAATACAGTAAAGTGACAGGATACAAAATCAACATACACAAATCTATAGCATTTCAAGCAGAGAGGTAGAACTGAAGAAATTAATTCCATTTACTATAACCACAAAAAGTATAAGATACTTAAGAGTAAGTCTAACCAAAGGAGTCAAAGACCTCTACAAGTAAAATTATAAAAATCTAAAAAAAAATTTAAAAATTAAAAATGACAGGAAAAAAATGGAAGGACATCCCATGATCATGGATTGGAAGAATTAATATAACAAAAAAGGCAATTTGTCTCAAATTAATCTACATATTTAACACAATCCCAATCAAATTACCAGCTACATTCTTTACAGATTTAGAAGAGACAACCCTAGAATTTGTCTGGAATCATAAAAGACCCTGTATTGCCAGAACAATTCTGTGCAAGAAGAGTAGAGTAGGAGACATTTCACTCCCTGACCCCGAAATATACTACAAAGCTGTGATAATCAAAAATAGTATTGGCACACAAATGGACATGTGTGCCAATGAAACAGAATAGAAACCCCAGAATTAAACCCAAAACATACAGCCAAATAATCTTTGATGAAATGTATCAGTCAATTCAATGGAGAAAAGAAAGCCTCTTTAGCAAATTGTGCTGGAAAAACTGGATATCCACCTGCAGAAAGATGAATCTGGATCCCTATCTCTCACCACTAACAAAAATCAACTCAAAGTGGATGAAAGATCCGCTAAGACCTCAAACTATAATGCTACTGGTGGAAAACACTGGGGAAACTCTGGGAGAAGTAGGAGTAGGCAAATACTTTTTAAATAAGACCCCCAAAGCACAAGCAATAATCCCAAAAATAGAAAAGTGGGGTTATATCAGATTAAGAAATTTCTGCACAGCAAAAGACACAGTAACTAGTGTGAAATGACAATCCTCGGAATGGGAGAATATTTTTGTAAACTATGCCTCAGATAAGGTACTGATAACTAGAATACACAAGGAACTCAAGCAGTTTACCTGAAAAAAAAATGATCAATCCAATTAAAGGATGAGAAAATGAGCTGAACAAACAACTCTCTAAGGAAGACATATGAACAACCAAAGAGCATATGAAAAATTGCTCAACATTCCTCAGCCTAACGGAGATGCAGATCAAAACCACAATGACTTACCACCTAACCCCAGTCAGAATGGCAGAGATTAAAAAAAATTTTTAAAAGATAAATATTGGCAAGGCTGTAGTGAAAAGGCAACTCTCCTACACTGTTGGTGGGAATTTAAATTAATACAGCCACTGTGGAGAACAATATGGAGGTTCCTCAAAGATCTACAAATAGAACTACCACATGATCCAGAAATTTCACTCCTAGGTATCTACCCAAAGGATAGGAGAACAATTAGTCTGAAAAGTGTTTCCACATCTATTTTTATTGTGGTATTATTCACAATTGCTAAAACATGGAACAAACCCTAATGTCCCAAGTACAGAAAAATGGATTGAAAAAGTGTGACACATAGTCTCTATGCAACACTACTGAGTCATAAAAAAAAAAGAAAAAAGACCATGGCATTCAATAGAAAGTGGATGAATATGGAAGATTTACTGATGAGTGAATTGACCCAGGCTATGAAAGAGAGACCTTGTATGTCTCCACTTACTATATACCAACTGTCTACACTCTATGGTAGAAACTGAAAGATTAGAGGATACAGAAGGAAAGTGGTTACAGAACTGGAGAGAGTGTGAGAAGAAGGTAGGAGAAGGGGGAAAGTGAAAAGAAAGGAATCAAGGAGAAAATAGAGAGGCAAGACATTTTAGAGAGCCAAGAAATGGAAGATTGTCTATGTATGATGTCTTCAAGTGAACTAGTATGAGTCTATTCATGTTGGGTAATTCATTTTACAAGTTGTAGTGGTGTACCATGATTGAATGTATGAAATAAATTAAAATAATAATAACAAATACAATTAGAAAGAAAGGAAGGAAGGAAGGAAGGAAGGAAGGAAGGAAGGAAGGAAAAAAAAGAAAAAGAAAGAAAGAAAGAAAGAAAGGAAGGAAAGAAGAAAAGAAAAAAAAACAAACAAACAAAAAAAAACACCAGGCATGTTTACATTGCATGCCCAGAATCCCAAGAGGAAAATACAAGGGATTGTGGCATGGCCTTCACCCATAGAAGAGAGGGGTGCTTTCTCACTTCCTCTCTTTCTCTTTATGTCTCTCTGTCCCTCTCCTGTGAGCACACTCAACCTACAGCAAACATGTAAAAAAGGAAAAGAAAAACGGTTTCACAGAAATGTAAGGATATTCAAATAATCTCAAATATACCAGGTAAAATAACAGTATATATACAGATGTATTCAAGGGACAACATTGAAATAAATATTTTAATATATTATTTAAATTATCAAAGGTGATTATTTGAATGTTTCTTGAATGCTTAATACTCATAATGTTTCATTATTGTCACATGATTTCAAAATGTGTGTGTGTGTGTGTGTGTGTGTGTGTGTGTTATGGATTATGCAATTTTCTTAGATTTAGTTTTATTCTAAAGCAACACTAAATTTCTCCAGACATGTCAACAAATACACACACATTTGTGTCACTTGATGACATTCATGATTTAATGTTAAACATTAACCAGAGAGGTTTTCTTTCCTGCCCAATATAGTCAAAATACACATAAAGATGTTTAATATGCTAGGTATACTATATTTTATTATTGCATTTTTTTCAGGACTATACTTGTAAATTAAGCTTTTTTGAAAAGAAGTGTGTCAATAACTTAAATTCTTAAATCCAACTGAATAATTTCTCACTTATATAAAATATTATATTCTTATTTAAAACTTGCGACATTAAAATGCTGTTGAAAATTGGTCATTTATAGACCCAAGCACATGGTATGAATACAATGACTGGACACAGATGACAGAAAATAAATTTTGTCTTTTATGATTCAATGTTTACACCATGCTTCTTCCATCTTTATTTTACATTGTTTAATCAGTAAAGCTACTCTTTAAAAATAAAAATTACTTTAAAGCTAAGGTATACATATATATATGGGAAAGATTATTTGAAAGGTATGCTAAAATATACCTGTGGGTTGAGCAAGAAAGTATTTTTTTTAGATTGTATGTCATTTACACACCTCAAATTAATTTTACTCAACTGTGTTTTGGTGTGATACCATCTGCCTATTTTGAGGAACTTAAAAAGAAACATTTCAGTGAAACTCATTACTGTTCATGTAGGACATTATTCCTTGCATAACACATTGTCCTCCTTGTGCAAATACATCTGGTATCAACATAAATAGTAGTTGAACTTCCTCAGAGTTCTCAGTGTTTTTTTCTACATGATATATCATGTAAATTGTGTAACTGAATAAAATTTCCATTTTTTTCATTAGAAACTGTGGAACCAGATTTGAAACCTAAATGCTTTAATCTTTTTATTATGTTTCTAATTTGGCATGCAATTTAACATGTTTTAACAGGTGTCAATTTGTGTGCCCTCCATTACAATCAGGATACGAAATAGTTCTGTCATTCGAAAAGTCCCTTCATCTTGTCCTTTAGAGTTACAGTCACACTTCACTTCAACTCCTGGAAGCCTCTGCAGTTCTCCATCACTATGGTTTATCTTTTTTTTTTGAGAGGTTTTTGAGATAGGGCGCGTCCACTCGCCAAACAGAGAGAGACAGAGAGGCAGAAAGCGAGAAATCACCCCGCAGGGAGGATGGCCATGCCGCAATCCCTTCTCCTCCATTCCCCTCTCGGGATCTTGGGCACGCACGCACACGCACCCGGCATGAGTTTTAAGCCACTGGGTCCGGGACGTGAACCGAGGTTGACTACATGGGAGTCCAGCGACATAGCCATTACGCCAACTGCTGGTCCCACTATGGTTTATCTTTTGAAGACTGTGAACTTATACAAGATGTAGCTTATATAATAAGTGTACTCATACAAGGTGTGACTTTTAGAGACTGACTTTTTTCACTCAGCATGTCATTTTGGAGACTTATTATCCCAGTTATTGCCCATATCAGAAGTTTGTTCTTCTTTATTGCTCAGTAGTGTTCCACAGTAGGGGCATACCATAGTTTGCTTCTTTATCCATTTGTCCAGTGGAAGGCATTTGACTGTTTTCAGCATGCGACAGTAAGAAATAGAACCATTATAAACATTCAGGTAAAAGCATTGTGTTCTAAACATTTAAGCATAAGCATTGTGTTTCTATAAGATAGATTTTGTTTCTATAACATAAGATTTTGTTTCTATAAAATAAACATCAAGAGTGTTATTGCTGACTCATATGGTAGATACATGTTTAACTTTGTGAGAAACTGCCTGTTTTCCAGAGTGGATGTTCCATTTTCCATTGCCACTAGCAATGTTCAAGAGTTCCATTGCTCCATTTTCTTTCCAGTACTCAGTGTTGTCAGTATTCTTACTTAAACCATTGTAATAAATATGTGGAATACCTCACTGAAGTTTCAACTTGAATTTCTCTAAAGGTTCTAATTTAAATTTTCCTTTGTTGTGCATTTTTTCTTTCTTTCTTTTCTTTCTTTCTTTCTTTCTTTCTTTCTTTCTTTCTTTCTTTCTTTCTTTCTTTTTCTTTCCTTCTTTCTTCTTCTTTTTTTTGGCTCACTTTTGCTCTATTTGTTGTCCATTTTTGTCATTCCTTTTGTGTGTGTCATTCCTTTTGTCCTTTAATATTATGACATCACATTATTGTCCCTGTTTGAAACTGAAGACGTGTAAAACACTTTTGGAAAAAGTATGTGAAGTATGAGTTAAAGACCAAAAAAAAAAATCACAAAATCTTGGCACTTTCAAAAATTCAAATTTAATTTTTTATTATTTTAGCTTCTTCTCTGGAAATGTTTTAGTGGTTTAAGATATGCACAAAACATTGTCTTTTTGTCTTCTTATTGCTAAGTCTGATATGTTCTAAGCTCTGGAATAGAATCTAGGAAAAAAAAACACTAAATCACTAAAAGGAGACAAGATAATACTTTCAACAAAGAACCCCATGGAATTGTTCTTTTGAAATGTTATTACATTGTCTTTGTCTGTATTTAGGTCTGCCAATTGCATTCTGCAATTCCTACTCACTGCCAGCTCTGGAGAGAGATACAGCCAAGTAACTGTGGGTTTTTTTGATCTAGTTGTCACCAAAAAGTTTGACGAAAGTCCCTTAAGCATTAGACTATATAAAAAAAAAGTAAAACAGAGCCAGTGAAAGCATGGGGTTTAACTGATTTGGTTCTACATTAAACCAATGGTTTAGACCAGGTTCATTAAAGGAAAACAAAACAAAACAAAAAACCTTGTGGCAAATCTGGTTTTATTTTTAATGAGTTGATTCATGTTCTGGATAGTTGCCATAAAAATTTGGCAAAATATGAAAGTTTAGATTAAATTTTCTTTAAAGTTGTTCCTGTAAAAAACAAAACTGGGGCCAACCCATGGCACGGTGGTTAAGGCACTTTGGATCTTACATGGCCAACAATGCAGTATGAGTCTTGGACTCAGTGGGTTGAAACACTGAGAAAGTATACATGTGTGCTCAAAATCCCAGCAGGAAAGAGGAGTGAAGGAGAAGGGATTGTGGCATGGCCATTCCCCATGGAAATGTGATTTTTCTCTTCTTTCTTTCTCTGTATTTCCAAGTGCACAAACCTTCAAGAAAATAATCAAAGGATAAACTCAAAGTACAATACATAACATGAAGAAAACTGCCCTTGCCACCTTTCCTCTGAGAAGTTAAGGTAAATGCTGTGCCAGATTTTTACTGCAGTTCATTGTATTTTGAATAAAATGATTGCTTGTTTGCCCAAGTCTATGAATCTGAGTTTCTATAAAATCCAGAGGTCTCAGTAAAGGCTTCAGTGAGGTCTACATGTATTTTGTTTTGCTTTTGTTTTTAATGTTTCTTCAGGAAATTAGTACTATCTGATCCTGGAGAAGTGAGTGAGGTGCTGACCCTGTTGGCTGGTGTTGTAGTGGTTAAGACACTGGACTCCCACATGGCCAATATTGATTTGAGTTCCAGATGCAGAAGCATGAAACTTGCACTGGGCGTATGTATGCCCAAAATCCAGAGAGGAGAATAGAGAAGGGATTGTGACATGACCATTCCCCCTTGGGGGGAAATGACTTCTCACTTTTCCTCTCTCTCTGACAAGCATGTATAATCTATAATAAAAATCTCTTATTAACAACAAAAAAAAAAAGTTTATTTTGAAGCCAGTCTAGTTAATGGAATTTCAAAATCAAGAAGTTCTCCCATCTCTATTTGCTGAGGCCTCCATTTCTTCAGAAGTGGTTTCTGGACAAAAAGGAAAACTTAATAAATATATGTGTAGTAAATTAATAAATTAATATATATTACTACAAAAAACTATCACATTAGTGTGTAAGGATTTAGTCAATACATGATTAATATTGCATTCTTTCTTGCTAGATAATGTTTGAATGGTCGCAGAGAAATCAATAGAGGGGGTAAAAGACCTCCTGAATGTAAGAGGAGGGTACTGAAAAGAAACAGTAAAGGGAACCAGCAGTTAGCGTAATGGCTATGTCGCTGGACTCCCACGTAGTCGACCGCGGTTCGCGTCTCGGACCCGGTGGCTTACAACTCACGCCGGGCGCGTGTGCGTGCGTGCCCAAGATCCCGAGAGGAGAATGGAGGAGAAGGGACTGCGGCGTGACCATCCCCCCTGGGGGGTGATTTCTCGCTTTCTGTCTCTCTGTCTCTCTCTGTCTGTCTGGCGAGCGCACGCGCCCTATAGCAAAAAACCTCTCCAAAAAAAAAAAAAAAAAAAAGAAACAGTAAAGACATCATGTAGATTTTTACCACATGATTTTGCCTAAACATGGCTCATTTTAACATTATCTAAACATTGACTAATTAGTTGATGTTGTATAGAGCAGGGGTCCCCAACCCAATGAGACAGAATTGGTCACAAAACTTGCTTGTGTGATATATTCAACCTGCTCAGTGAACTCAATCTGTCACTTCAGGGGAGAATGACGACTATGTTCAAGGCAGCAGATAGAGTGGCTGCATTCAAAGTCAAACTGGAATGATGTGGGTGATGAGTGAACATTGTAATTTTTGACATGTTTCCAACATTAGCAGAATTTTGAAAGAGACTGAGCCAGGGCCTGTTTTCTCCTAGTTGGTGCATGATCACATATTTCAGCTTTCAAGAGTTTGAGCACCACTTTCCAACCACTGAAGTCCCTCAAACTGGGAATAGATGGATCCAAGACTCACTTGTGAATAAGCCTGGTGAATCCACTTTATCCATGGTAGAAGAGGATCAAACTGCTTAAGATCACAAATGACAAAAGCCTTAATAATATGTTTGAGATAACTTCAAATCTGCATATGTTCTGGATTAAAGGTGAGGCAGGATAGTCTGAGATTGCCACAAAAGCGCTGAAAAGCCTGCTTCCATTTCCAACATCCTTTCTTTGAGAAACAGAGTTTTCTGCAGTGCCAGCAACCAAAATGAAATTACAGAGTAGACTGGACATAAGCAACCCATTTCCAGTGTCACCATCTCCATCACCCCCAGATGGTACTGTCTAGTTGGAAAGCAAGCTCAGGGCTCCAACTGATTCTGCATTATGGTGAGTTGCATAATTATTTTATTATATATTACAGTATAATAATAATAGAAATGAAGTGCACACTAAACATAATGGGCTTGAATCATCAGAAATAAATCATCTCTTCCCTGTCCATGGAAAAAATTATCTTCCATAGAACTGGACCCTGCTGCCCAAAGGTTTTAGGATAGCTGGTATAGAGTGTTCAGAAGTGCAAATTCCTCAGATTGAAATCTCAACACCACTTACTATCCTTGAACTTTGCCATCTCTGTCTGTTTCCTCAGATATTTAATGGAGATAGGTGGTGCCTATCTATTGATAACAGAGTTATTATAAGAATTGAATGAATTGATAGGAGTGGGTTTCAAAAAGTTTGTAGAAAAGTACAAATTTATTTTAGCACAAACATGTTTGAAATCTATGTAGAGGTTTTACATAATACACATTTTCCACAAATTTTTGAAGACTCCCTCACGTAAGTAAAAACACTTAGTACTATAAACATACTAAAGCTTTAACTTCTTGGTTCTCTTTATTCAGTGAAACAAAATGATGAAGGGTTTATCAGTCTGTTGTCTGGGTTGCGTAAAGAAAGAATGAGTTACCTTCTTTGTAATTATAGGCCCTCAAACTCTTGAATTGAATATATTAACAGATATACTGGGCCAGTTCCTGGCATGGGGGGTTAAGGTGGTTGGATCCCACATGGTTGGCTGCATGGTTCGAGTCCTGGACCCAGCAGTCTGAAAAAATACACCAGCCATATGAGCGTGCATGCCCAAAATCCCAAGAGGAGGATAGAAGGAAAGGGATTGCAGTATGACCAACCACCTAGGGGATGCTTTCTCTCCCCCCACCATCTCCCAAACCCAGCTAACACACACTTCACTAGCAAAATTTATTTTAAAAGAAAAAGAAAAATGAAATGTTTTGTAATTGTTTAATTGGTTTTCCAGGAAAACTAGCCTCCTATTAGTTTAAAGTACTTTTTCCTTTGTTAGACAAAGGCTCCCCTAGACAAGTTAAATTTGAGATGCTAGAACTGCAGAGCTGAGGAATACACAAGGGGTAAAATATTCCTAAGGCATCAAGAGAGGCAATCCTCACAGCCCTGTTGGTGACCTGCAGCTGTTGAATAAAACCCACTGCTGGGCATAGGAGTAAGCAACTTGCTGTGTCTCAGGTCTGGAATACAATTGCCAATTATTTATTGCCAGTAGTGCCTCACAGCAGACTAAGAGGACAACCGTGCTCTCTCAGTGAAGTTATATTGCACTCTGGAATTTGGTCACAATATCTAAAGTTAACATGCTTGAATTTGTAAAAATTATTGGTGATAATTAGAAATCAAGATCATATTTTTATATTTTAATTTTAACCCAAAGAAAGAAAAACCTTAACAGAATTGGCAAGAAAAGCAACTGAAAAGGATTCAACTCTTCCAAATATTCATCAGTATAGATTTTGAACAAAAGTGATGAAGAATCTCACAGATTAAGTCAGCATGAATTAAAGAAATAACACACACACACACAAAGAAAAATTAGGAAATTTATTCCTTGCAAAATGAAAAGGATTGAACTGCCCTAAGAAGGTTGTACTATATATTATACTAAATTTCTAATTTATTACTTACTAACAAGTTTTCAATATTAATGTTTGTTTTTTTTTAACAAAGTCATCCACAAATCAATCAACAGTTATAAGTACCAAGGGCAAAAGACAAAATTGCCCATTGACTGTTTAAAAAATACCAATTAATCAATAGTGATCATTGGTATAACAAACTTTAATTTCTTTAGGGATTTTCTTAACCATAAGCTTTCTCTAGAACCAGGCTCATAATGTAGCCTCTCTTTGGATCTTTCGTAACCTCATTAATGACTGCCCTGTGCTCCCTGTCTACTTTTAATTTCTTCTAGTAATAGAAAATACTTCATAATGGAAGATTTAATTAACTGAGTTTCCAAAAAGCTATTTACAGTGAACTGGGAACATTAGCTTTAATTTTTATTGTTCAAGAATGAAGATACCCTTTTTACAACAAATTAAATGCAGCAGGAAAGCAACATTTTAACCACACTAAAGTGTAGGAACCCACTGGTAAAAGTCAATTGTGCTGCTGAGAAGACAAAGGCGATAAGGGTCTGATGTGAGGGGAGAGACCCTGCTTGAGGCTTCTTGTCCTTTCCTTAACTTCCTGTGAGTGACCCTTAGCAGGCCCATCCATACCCATAGGAGTTGTAACCCGGATGACAGGTAGGCTTTCTACAAACAGAAGCAAAGCATTAAAGAAGTATGAGACAGAAGGTCCTTTCTATCCCTTAATACCCTCAAAATAAAATCTTGCATATTTTTCTAAGAACTTTTTCTAGGCACATGGGAGATATGCCTTTTATGGGTAAGCCCTGCTTCCAAGAAAATAAATCACTGGGCACTGTTAAGGAGGAAGAAAGAGAATTCAGCGTAACCTTGACAAAACAGAGAGGTCTTACTAATATTTGCACAGGAAATTTGCCACAGGATTTATTAATTTGTAACCTATAAGTGTATTATACACATAATTTGATTCCTATTATTTACCTGAAACAGATAGAGCACCCACTGAGTCATTCCAGCCCTGCATACAAACATATATTTAGAGAATACATATCCCTTTTTTAGAATGACTTTAAAATCTTTGTGGAAATTAGCTGCTGAACATTACACATTAACCATTTTTCAAAGTGAATATCTTTCACGATTTTACCTTTTTCTCTCATTTACCAAATGAAATTAGGCCACATTATAGACTAATACCTTGTGAATTGCATTTATTAGATCAGAGCCAGTTTGAGTTATGGAGGCACATGCACCCAGAAGCAGTAAATGCCCTGTAAAAAGGCAGAGAAATGGCTTAACGGTTTATAGCACCAAGTAGATTTCCATCCGTAAAAGACCTGGGTTCAATTTTTTTTTGTTTTCAGCCTGAGTAAAGCTGACAGTCATGACTACACCATGACTTGTATCACACAAAACAGGTCATCATTGTTGGTTGGGTATAACCAGACACTACACAAAGATTGGCAGGCACATCTTGCAAATTTCTATAAGGGTAGAAATCATGATTTGTTTACTACCGCACTATGCACAGACCAGAAAAAGAAACTTAAGCATCTTAAAATGTACTCTTTAATACAAACAGAATGACTTTAATCTCTATTGTGCCAAAAAAAGATTTGACAAAGTATCAAATACAAAAATTCACAAGAACCAAGTTTCAAATCCCCAATTTTTTTTTTTAATTTGAAATGGTTGAAATATTGTAGCTTGTATTATTTTGGAACTCTGAAGCAACTGATTTAAGAGTTAACTTTTGAAGGAGTTTACTGCTCCCCCAAATAATTCATTACTGATGGTTATTCTGCCTTCACAATTAATCAAGTTTGAAAGTGCCTCTTTTGGTGCATTTGTATTGTTTAAATAAATCTGGAAACACTAACCCTGTCATGTTCAGGGGTCGAGTGTGGGAATGAATCTGTAGACACACAAGGTAAAAATACTTCAAGGCGTGTCCCCAAGAGATTTCAGTTGGACAATCAGAATTTATTTTCCAAGGGGAGGTGTCCCTGTGCAAGTGAGCCTTGTGGTACATTCTTAGGTCTCCTTAACCCGTCTCGGCAAGTTGCATAAATCACAGCAATAGTCTTCCTATTCAGCATGTTAGGGCTAGCGAAAGCTGACCAGTTTTTGACCTCTTCTTCTGGGCCCCAACTGACCCTAACTTAGAAGTTCAAGCGGTCAATTGCAGGTCATGGAGGGCAGTCCCAGAGTCTTTTTTAATTCTACTTGGACTACAGGGTTACATTTATGCAGCACAGGTACTTTCCTAGGCTTTCTGAATGTGTTGCTCATGGAGTCCACATCTAGATGACCAAAAGAAAAAAAGAAAAAACAAACTTTAAGCTGGTATCCTTCTGATCAGTTCCACTTTCGTGTACCCCAAGTTGGTCGTTTATCAGTATAATGGATCTACAGACAGCCTTAAACAATTGTCAAACATTCTTTTAAAAGCCATTAGTTTTTCAACTAATACATATCTGTTTTGTGCATTTGTTGAACCCTTCACTTGTCACTGAGAATGGCCTGTTAAACTAAGCAGAGGCCTGATCAGTTTTCAGTGAGCACTGAGCCTCAGGGTTCACCTGGGTCATCGGCAAGATTTATGAGGCCCAGTGCCAGTATCTGATTGGGACTGTTAGTGCTAAAGAAAGCTGACACTTCCTCCCCTTTCCTCCTCCTCCAGCCCGACACACAAAGTCCAGTGACTTAACTTGTACATTCCCAATGGCTGCCTAAGAGGCAGCAAAATTGATGACCTGTACAGACACCAAAGTGGACATCAATAAAAAAAGATGGATGTGAACAAGTGGAGTGACATGCCTCATTGCTGAGGGTACTGGGGAGGGGAGAGAAAAGGTTAAAAAAACACTGGAAAGTTATTTATATAAGCTTCAAGGACAAGGATTTTGTCACTACTTGCCTAAGGATTTGCTCTTAAAATATTCTTTCCTCTGACTTCTGTCCTTCCAGGTTGGGGGAAAAAAAATCTGAGGATAATTATGAGATATCTTTATTTGTCGGCTTAGTGAAGAAATTTTTGTTAATCTTTTGTCATAAACAAATGATGCCATAAGATAGATTAAAAAATGTTTGAAATGTGCAAAAAAAAAATAGAAATGTAGGGCAATAGTTTAAAAGAGAGCCACAATCAATTAAGCATTACTACTGTGCTTCTTAATTAATAAGGACAGTGAAAATCGTGAACAGATAACATTTAGTATAAAACGGTAGATGCAAAGGCTGAGACAATATGCCATTTTGAAGTTTCTCCAAGGAACTTCCCCCAAGACACTAGGAATAATACTCTTGAAGATGAAATCCATGGAATAATTCCCAGATGGACAGTATGTGAAAGTTACTGGATTAGCCATTATATGTGGGTGTGTTTCATTTTAAAGTACTTGTGAGAAAAAATTATTTGGTGGTCTAGCTAGCACTCCATATTGTATTCAAAAAGGACAAGTAAAATGAATAAAAGAATAATTTTTAGGTTTCTTTTATTTTATTCTTGATATGTTTATTTGCCCTCTGGAATGTTTTCTGCATGCTTATGCATTATGTAAATGAGATCTAAATCTAAAATGTGATCAGTACAGTTGGAGTGATTATTTACTCAGCCTGGCAGACTCCCCAGATTACAATGTTTACAAGTAATTGTTCCATCCTTACTCTGCCTTGATTTTGATGTTTTCTGCAATAAACGTGATCTGATGGTCTATTATCGTAGAGCAGAAGAAATCCGAAAAAATGTAAGAGATTTATTTTTTACTAAATTTAGGTATCCCAGATAATAGAATATGTCGTGCTGACACAAACCTTTACTACATTCAAAGTCAAGATAGCAGCAATTAATGCTGTCACGTTGTCCTTTTTGTGTGCAAAGGTGGAGCTTGCCATCAACAGAAAGTGTTTGAAGTTCTGCACAATTTTGGGAGTTAGGTCAGTTTTGAAGTCCACAGTCTAATGTCTCTCACTGTTCCTGTCAATGGCAACAAAGATGTCAGTATAATGGGTTTTGCACTTACATCACAACAGAACTTGTGACAGAGCAGAGGGAGGACGTTCTTCCCTCTGATGGTTTTGTTTTCTACTTCAGCATAGCCATGCCATCCAGAATCAGTAAGTCAGGACATCTGTGAAGTCCACATTCTGTTCTGCACAGGCTCTGATCTCATCTGCTTACGATGCACTGCTATATCTAGTATGCACAGGCAAATTTCGAGCATGAAGATTTACTAATAAGGATAGAGTAATATCAGTCAAATTTGGTTAATCATCATTTTTGTTTTAAAATATCATCGAGTACTCAAAACAAATAATCTATCAGAAACCTCTTCTATCCCTGCTACTTTGTCTGATACCACTTCCATTTTAAAAGTTATCACTAAAGCGATCTCTTCCAGTTTCCCAAGTAAGATTTCACATCTTTGCCCTTGGGATTCTCACAGACTTCTGACACACCATCAGTTTTTCTCCAGGCTCAGTCAGCTACCTCTTACTGCTATAAAGTGAGCAAAGTCCCCTTGGGACTTCAATGAAATCAGCAGGAAGAATTTACATAGGCAGTCTCAAGACCAACTTACCATCTAAAGTAACTGCCAGCAGGAAAATGATATGAGTTTTTTAAATCCCTGATCCAACAGCATGACTTAGGAGGACTTAGGGCCAGTAGTTGGTGTGGTGGTTAAGGTGCTGGTTTCACTCAGATAACTTTTCTACCAGACCTGGCAGCTTGAAAAACACACCAGGGCATGTGTGCGTGCATGCCCAAAATCTTAAGAGGAGAATGGACCAGAAGAGACTGTGACATATCCATGATCCCTGGGGTAGGGGGTGATTTCTCACATTAATTCTCTCTTTGTCTCTCTCCATTGAGAACATACGCTCTATGTCAAAATTTATTTTAAAAAAAAAAGAAAAAGGGTTTAAATGATCGAGTGTGATTTATTTATTTTTACTGCCCTTTAATATCATGTTATCTTGTTTGTTATCACTATCATAGTAAAAAACTATTTCTACTTTAGTGTTTTTTTTCCCTTTAAAACGAAAATTTCAGAGTTTTGAGACTTACCTCACATAGTGCTTAAAATCAAGTAGGTGTTTAATGTATTTTAAAAATTTACCCAGCTCCTGCAAACCTCCTTTGCAACTGGGTCATCATCTGCCTGGATAATGAAATTTCAGGGGACCTTAGCCTTAGCCACAATATGTGGCAAAGTGTTTTGACTGCAATATGGGAGTTTAATAAGGTAGACCCAAGTAACTCTCACCTTCTCCAGAGTATTTAAGAGGCTCTGAAATATCAAGCTTACATCCCAATGCCTATTCATTTTCATTTAGATACACAGGTAACTTTGGAGACTTTGCCAGAAGATGGTTCAGACTAGTAATAACTTAGCCTAAAACACAGACATATTGGGACCATTACTGTGACCTAGTGATTAAGGGAGCTGAATCCCACATGACTGACCACACGGTTTGAGTTCTGGACTCAGTCACTTGAAAAATATACCAGACACATATGCATGCTCAAAATCCTGACAGAATTGAGAAATGTAAGAGAAAGGATTGCAGACGGGGAGGTGCTTTCAACCTCTCCCTCTCTCTTCAGCAAGCACATGTGCCCTATGCCCTTCCCCCCAAAAAATAAAAAATTGAACATATTATGCTTTAATACTATGGTACACAGTTGCACAAGATGTTTTTTTTTCTATCTTTATTCTACAAGACTTTTCTATTTTTTAAAATTTCCTATTCTTTTTTAACACTTTTTAAACTTTCCAGTTAAAAACTAAGACATAAACACACACCTTAACCTACAGAGGATCAGGATCTTCAGTATCACTGTTTTCTACCTCTGAATCTTGTCCCACTTAGAGGGTGAACAAAACATGAGATTTAATCAAGCATAAGAGAAAATGATGCAACCAGGAAATGCAGCAAACAAAAGATACATGAGGTTCCTGCCAGAGCAACTGCAACGCTTTGGCTGGAAAATTTTTTTTAAGGTATTTGCCTCCAGGCATGTGTGCTCCCCTGGGGGAGAGAGAGACAGACACAGTGAGATAGGAAGTGAGGAATCACCCCCCAGGGGGAATGGACATGAAGCTATCCCTTCTCCTCCATGTGCATGCACACATGCATGCACCCCAGCATGATTTTCAAGCCACTGGGTCAGGAACTGGAACCACAGTCAGCCATGTGTGAGTCCAGAGACACATCTGTTATGCCATTTGCTGGTCCCTTGAAAACTTTTTTTTTAATAAATAGAAGTACACTCTAAATGAAAATAATGGTAAGACTCACGTGCTGTGGCATAGGCAGTCAAGTGCCACTGTGCAATGCTGGAATAATATGGAAAGGCTTCAGGTTCAGATCCTGGGTCAACCTGAATATACTGGGGGCATTCTCGGACTTATCCATGGTCCTGGCTGGCTAAGACTGTGGGTGAAATCACAGCATGATGAGACCCTATTTAGGGTACCTCTCTCTGTCTTACTAATCTCTTTCTCTCTCTTGAAATAAACAAACTTTTTAAACAGATAAAAGTATTAAAAATTTGTAAATCACTTGTATACCCATTTATTACCATAATCTAGCATTACATACTATACATAATTAAGCTATCTGTACTCTATTTTTATACCATTGTCAGTGTAGTAAGTTTGTTTACACTAGCATCACTACAAACATGTGAGTAGCGCATTGTGCTAATAACTTTACAATGACCATGACGTTGTTAGACAGTAGGAAGTTTTTGGCTCTAGAGCCAGGCAGTGACATGGTGGTTAAGGCATCTAGAGTCCATGTGACCAGCTACACGGTTCAAGTCCAGAACTTGGAGGCTTGAAAACTATGCCCAGTGTGTGGGCATGTGTGCCTGAACATTGAGAGGAGAAGGATGAGAAAAGATTGAAGTGTTGCCATTCCCTTTCAGTGGTGCTTTTTCATCACCACCACCCCACTTCCCAGAGAGTGAGACACACCTGGTAGCAAATTTTAAAATAAATAAATAAAAGAATTTTGGGCTCCATTAAAACCTTATAGAACCACTGTTACATATGTAATTTGTCATCATTGAACAAAATGTCACTATTTGATACATGACTGGAGTTGGTTCTGTCACTTGATCTAGAAGAAACAGATTAACAAAGTCTCTTTGCTGTCTCTTTATGCAATATAAACATGTCTTGGAGTTGGAAATTCATATTATTATTCTCAAAAATAATGGATTATACCAATCAACGAATGTGTCTGGAATATATAACAAAGGTTTAAAACAACTTCAGAAATGTAGAAAAGTTTGCCAACTTTCAGTTTGTGGTTACTTGTACTTCTCTCTCCAAGAGGGAGATAGTAAAAACTGAATTACTTCCCTTTCTCTTTTGTTGACATTTAATTTTATTTTTCAGTTTAAAAAATTAAGTACATTGACAATAATGCATAAAACCTAATGGTAAGAATTAAAGACTCATTCAATACCAGTAGTTTTGTAGCGCCACAACCAAGTGAATTCTATTGAATTCATTAACCAGTGTATATATCTAAACTGAAAGACTGAGTTATAAATTTAATACCTCAACTAAATCTCTATTTTATATACAAATATATAGCTACACATTGCATATTTTCCTTTTTGAAGATAGATCATATAATGACCAAATCCTGATACCAACACAATTGCAGATATTCCATCAAGGTGTCTCCCTATAAAACCAAAGTGTTCCAGAAATCCTAGCAATTCATATAAACTACACTCTCAAGGTCTCTCTAAATTAAAATTTTAAAAAATCCACTGTCAAATCATATTTTATTCAGAAAATGTTTTTACATCACTTTTAAGTCAGTTACAAATGGAGCATTTTCAGAATGAATCAGCAGAGAATGTTTCTATGTTTTAGATATTTGTTTACATCTTACTAAGCTAATTTATACTAAATATCTGCTCAATTTCTGGTGCCTGGGCATTCCTGGCATACAAGAACATTTTACAAGGACTGTGGAACTAGTTGTTAACAGTAAGGGTTTATTGTACTCCCACAGCAAGAAACTCTTGCTCTAATAATCAAAATCTTAATTCTACTCAAAATATGTCTCAATAAAACAAGCATTTGCTCTCAAAATTTTTTCTTAAGCCATTTGAATTCTACCAAGTAAAATATTTATTTGGCAAAATTAGTATTTCATAAGGAAAATATTTTCCAAAGAAGATGCAATTGAAGATACCATATGTCTACTTTTTAAATGAAAACAGAATTTCAGTTACTTTAAAATATTAACTATTATAAACTATAATTATTACTATCATTACTATTACCATACCATTAGGAAAGAAAGGGGGAAAGCAGAGGAAGAGGAAAGATAAACATGTTGGGTTAGTCTATTTATGCTACTACAACAAAGCACCATACACTGTGTGGCTTATAGATAATACATATTTCCTACTGTTCTGGAGCCTAGACAGCTGAGGTCAGGGTGCCAACATAGTGAGGTTCTGGCAAGAGTTCTCCAGGTACAAACTGCCAACCTCTCATCATATTATCACATGGTGGAAAGGGCTAGCTAGCTCCCCCTTCTAAGGGCACTAATCCAATATATGAGGGTTCCAGCCTCATGACCTCATTACATCTCAAAGGCATCACCTTCAAAAACCATCACATTGGAGATTAGATTTCAACATAAAAATTACTGGGATACAGTCTGTAACAGGTGTCTTTCATTTGCGCAGAACTATTAATGACTTTTACCAATAGTTTCACTGAAATTAGCATCTTACCTCTTCCTGGGACTCTGTAACTAGTTCATTGAAATCATCTATTAAAAATTTTAGAAAACAGTATGCAAAGAACAGATGGCAGTTATATGGTTAACCTAATTAAATGACTACCAACATTGATCCAGCAAAGAGGTATATATAATTAGTGGAACAATAGAGTGCACCACTCTGTTCACATAATCCATGCAACATCCCTGTAATCCACGTGGACCATCTCACCTACATTTAATGATCAGCCACTCATAATCATAAAGACCTCTGGTGGTTTTAAGAGCCTCCTTTGCCATGCTGGCATCCAGTTTGTATTTTCCCCCCAGACATAGTCGGCATTCAAATGCACAGAAATTTCTCTTTTTATAAAATTACTTTCTACTACTTATTCTATTCTGCTGTAATAAAAAAAAATCTATATTGCAAACCCTGGGTAATATGTTGCATTATCTAGTCCCAGGATAACTTTTAAAACTATGTTGTGACTCCCGATTGTGCAGATACTCATTCGACAAACAAAACTTACACCTCAATAAACAGCAAGTCTGCGTATTAGATGAGAAAAAGGAAAGGCAGTAAAAAACACAAGTTCTAAAAAAAAAAAAATTTAAATAAAAGCCTGCAGTGCAAATTGGAGAATGGGATTTTGCCCTCTATTCCAGAGGGTTACTTCTGTCACCAAGTTGTTTTGCATTTCCATGAATTGTTTTTTCCATTAAGATCTGCCGAGGAAATGAAAGTAAAGAGTAGAGCAGAACTTGCTGGAGATGACAGATGGCTTTTCTTTAATGACTTATAAAAGAAACTGGCATCCCAAGTTTCACTTCATGCAAAACAGAAAGAAAATGCTAAGCAATGTTGTAGGTTTTACCTGACATTCCCATTTTGCTTATTCTTTGAAATATTTTCATTTTACCACTATTATTGATACCTTTCTAAGGATATCTTTTAATTTTGAAAAGATTAAGTAAATGCAAATCCAAGGTCTTTTCTCTTTTCCACATCACTAAGGATGAATATCATTGAAGTAAACCCTTTAGTCAGTAGAAGGGGAAATTTGCATCTAAACATTCTAGTGTAGAGTAAATAAGGGGATTCTCTTCAGCTAAAGGAATTTTCTATTGAAAATAAAGACCTTTAAGGCTGCTACTTTATAGCAGGTATTCTGTAAAGTATTGGGTCATCAGGAAAGTCATCACACATTTTTGCATATAAAATGTGTCATGACTTTCCCAATTACCTCATCTATTTGTCTTGGTGAAGTTATAGGTGAGTAACACCTGTTGTACTGTTACCTTTCTCTCTAAAAAAAAATCACTAAAAAGTTAAAACTTAACTATAATCAATATCTGGTGAACATTATTATGTTTTATGTATATATGTATATATAAAAATATGTTTTATGTATGATATAAACACATATAGATGAAAAAATATGTATCTGAAAAAAACCACATGCACCCATATAATGATTCATTCTTTTAATAAATAGTTCATAGTATTCTACAAGCTATTTTTGAACTCAACAATATGTCAAGTATATAGTTCCATGTCGATAAACATGATCCCTGTCATCGGATAGTAGTTCACTGAGAATATACAAAATAAATTTAGTTCATCATTTCCCCACTGATGAATTTTAAGCCCTTTCAAATTATTGGTATTATTAACAATGCTGTGAAGAGCAGTCTTTATTTTACATTTTTTGTAACAGGTTTTAGGGTATATTCTTAAAAGAAGATAAACATTTTAAACACTTGGCTACATATTACCAAACTTATCTGCATAGAGGCAAAAGTCTACTTACATTTTCTCCAATGTTCATTATTAGTTTTCCCATACCTTAAAATTTATTTAGTTTTGTCATATAAGTTACATATACATATAGTCTATTGTGTCCAAATCATTTTAATCAGATTTATAATGAAAATGTATCATTATATATATTTGATGGTAACAGAAGCAGTCAGATGCTCTTTTATGCTTTCTGGACTACATGTATGCTACAAAATATTCACACATGAACTCTTGTGAAATTGAGAAATTTTCAATTTAACATTAGAGTTCATGTGCTTTTAATAAACTACTTCTACAAGGAAGCATTTTCAGATATTTTACCTATTTTAAAAACTTTTCAAATATAAAACATAATTTACGATTATTATTACCCTTTGCCTCAATATATTTAAGACAGACTGTTTATTTTAAAATGTCATATTTTACCTTAAAAAACTTATACTCTGCTTCTCTTTCTATGTTCCATGTATTTAATTTTAGGTCCTTGAAAACATTCTACAGTTCTTATAGCAAAGTAGAGAAATTATGTTTAAGATAATTTTTTATTAATTTTTTATAAAGGCTTTTTACCTTCAGAACCTGCTTCTTGTGCTATCATATACAATTGTCTTTCTCAAATAATCCAAGAAATAAAAAATAAAATAATTTCTTTCATATATATCTTCTCTTTCTCCTCCTTGTATTTAATATAAAATTTAATATCCTATGAACTTCAAACTTAAGGGCCAGCAGGTGGCATGGTGGTTAAGGCGCTGGATTTCCACATGACCAACTGTAGTTGGAATTCTGAACCAGGAGTCTGAAAGGCACAACAAATAAGTAAAGAAAAAAAAAAAGGAGAGAGAGATAAAAAGAAAAAAGACAAAGTTAAAATTCATAATTGTTACTTTATTTCCAGGCTTTACTGAAATCAAAATCATGGAATCAGTCAAAACCAAACATTTTTTTTTCTTTTTTTGAAGAGGTTTTTGCTATAGGGCGCATGCACTCACCAGACGGACAGAGAGAGACAGAGAGGTAGAAAGCGAGAAATCACTCCCCAGGGGGGATGGTCACACTGCAATGCCTCCTCCTCCATTCTCCTCTCGGGATCTTGGGCACACACACACACGTGCCCGATGTGGGCTTAAGCCACCAGGTCCGGGACTCGAACCGCGGTCGAAAAACCAAACATTTTAAGAAGCTACTAGATCAGAAGCTACAAGGATTAGTTACAAGAATTAAACAGCCCCAAATTACATTTTCTTATCCTATTGGAGAGCTAACCTTGTTTGCGTCACTCGAATGTACTTTTTAAATTATCTAATTCTACATTGTCTGTTTTGTGTGAGACAAAGACCAAGGGACTGTCTTTTCCTGTGTCTTTAAACTAGTACATAACTTCTGTTTAAGGACCTACTGACAACTGTAATGGATAATTTACAACCTACAGGGCTCCTGGATTAAATAACAGAGGTTCTATAAACCAACAGGCTTCAGACTTAGGTGAAAGCCCCAGTAATTTGTTTATTGCCTTTTCTCAGTTCCTCAATTACAATTGATCTCTGCTAAACAGTCTAGTGTTGCTAATTGTTGGGAAAGGGGGAAAATAACTTAATCTTTATAGACGGCTTCTATCCTAGGATTTCTCCTTATAATTCAATGCCATAATCTCACCTAAGCACAGATAAATGGAATCCATCTACCTAACCATAACAAGTACTTTTAAGACTAATTCATAAACATTCAAGGCTGAATGAGCTGTTTGGAACAGAAAAACATGGTGACTGATTGTATCTGATATTGAGCCAATGACAGACAAACAAGAGCACTTGATTAGAGCTCTTGTCTTGCCAGATCACTTATTTGAATTCTACTGATAGGAGTTTAATCAGTACTTAATCTCCTTATCATGTCTAGGGTGTTGATCAACTTTAAGTACTTAAAATAATACAGAACCCCTACAGGCATTTCCACTTCAAAGCCTGAAGTGCAGCGGTTAGGTGTCTACTAATCTTGTTCTTCTCCATTAGCAGTGTTGAAAAGAAATGCTTGTCATCATCAGCTAAGCATGTCCTAATTTAGTCTGTTTAAACTCCTAGATTGTTTGTTTTAGAAAAGTTGACTTATTTATACTTAACCGTCATTTCCTTGATCCACCATTTTAGAAACTGAAAATATAGATGCGTGTTTGTACAAAGCATATTCTAATTTACAATTGAAGTTTTGAATTGTTTGTTTTTAGAAAAACTTGACTTATTTATCCTAAATCGTTATTTTCTTGACTCAACATATTCGAAATCAAAGATAGGAATACGCACATACGTATATGTGTGTTTGTACAGTTTAATTCTACCCTCTCATTTTAATACGATATGTAACTAGAACGTCTAACTGGAAAAGCAGTACTTTAAGAGAACTGGTCCCATAGCCTCATAGTCAGGAGAGCCAGATACTGCATAGTTGATTGTGGTTTGAATTCTGGTTCAGGCAGTTTGAAAAACTTGCGGGATGTGTGTGTGTGTGTGTGTGTGTGTGTGTGTGTGTGTGTTCATGTGCATGTGTGTACATGCATGCCCAAAATCCCAACAGAATGGAGAAATGGAGGGAAAGGGATTTTAGTATGTTATGCCCCTGGTGGGAGGTGGGTTCTCCCTCTTTTTCTGCCTCTCTGTTTCTCTGGTAAGCATACACGCCTGCTGGAAATTAAAAGACACAAAGCAAACATATATTCCCAATATTGTCAACGCTGTTACAGGTAAAATTCATTTACAACTTTTTTATATCATTCCCCTAGAGAATCATCCACATTTCCACATTAAACGCTCTTTACAGCACCCTAATACAAGAGAACAGGGATATTTATGACATATTTGTTGACAGTTAAAACACTGACATGATAAGGTCTCCTCCCAAGGATATCAACCCATGATTTTTATTTTGCCAAAACATAAGTATTTGTCATGTGAATTGTTTACATATCTGTATAACAAATTAAAGTCACATCTTCAAAAACAATTGAAATTGATAACCAAATCAGTCTACATAAACCAAATGTTATGCATCTAGAAATGATAGTTCTTACATTTGGCATTTAATGTAGTTTACATGTGGTGTTTAATGTACTTTTATTAGTATTTCAGATGTTCTTTATATGCAGTTATCTAAATTTTTATGCCAACAAATACCAAAAACAGTGTATGACAACTTTGTTTTGTCTAATGAATTTCATTTGAGAAGATACTGATCAAGAGAGGAAAGATATTTTCTATTTGGAAAGATCAGAATATTCAAGGGTTTGACTAAAGTTAAGCTAGCTTTTCACAAAAGGGATTATTCAAAACTAAATAGAAGAGTATTCCATTATATTTATTATTGCTCCAATTATCTCATTTTCACTTACATTTTATCAATTTGAAATATTATACTTTGGGATTTCTGTTTTTATTTTATTTTATGCTGAAAAAAGTTTATTCACCCCTAGTTTTTTATATAATCAAAATGCTAAATCTAATGCTACACATCCAACCAGCCATGTTGTAACCGTGACTTATTTTATTAGGAAATTCCTATTTAAAAAATTATGGCATGAAAACAACCATATAAATAAAATATAAAAGAGCCAAAGCATTTTCAACATTCCTTCAATTTTCACTAAAGGGTTTTCAGCAATTTTATTGTTTGAAGATTTCTACTAACATTCATAAATGCTATAGTATTTCATTTGATTCAGAAAGAAGGGGATCTGTGATAACTGCTCCTATACTGTCAAATACATAATATTTAAGAAATAGATTGTAAATAAAACTAACCCTTTTAAAAATAATTTATTAAAGATATTTCAGAAGTCTATTTCAATAACATGATTATTAAGTTGTTACAAATACATGACAGAAAAGTTTATTTCTGTGAATGATCTATTAATTTTGGAATTACTAATAGAAATCATTAAGTTTAGACTTGAAAAAATCATGCATTTCAAAAAATGGCAACTATTCAGCTAAATAACAATGTTGGTTAAGTAGCACTGAGGCATAAACGGGAAAAATAAAATAAAAGTCTATTATTTCTTAACTGTGAATGCTTTCTAAAGTAACTCAGATGCTTCCATTTTATTTGAATATTGCTTTTTGTTTCCTCTATTAAGTAGTGCTTAAAAACCACAACTTCAGTCAATCAGTAAACAGGATCATTACTTCTAAGTGTTTCAGATTCTAAATCAAGGGTTTCATTTAATTTTCCTAGCAGAATAATGCATATAGATGAGGATGTCAAATTGCAAATAACCTGTATTAGAATGCGTTTACAGTGCTTATGGTAAGTAATCAACATTATTGACTTAGCTCAGGGATTTAAAATGCTGAAAAACACTAACAGAATAAATTGATTGGAAGAATAGAAAAGTACATCACTGTGTTAAAGATTTGAAATGAAAATGAAATGCATTATATGATTTTGTAGTTTAAAAGTACATGTACATATATAGATATGCACGTAGATGGATAATGTGGGCATTATTGATTTAAATTCCCCATTGGGCTTAAAAGGAGAATGCCTAGCTTCTTTTCAATGGTAATGTTGGCATTCATTATCAATATGATAAAATACAAATTGGTGGCTCTGTAATACAGATTTAATGCCCCCACTGAACTTTTTCCATTAGTAGCTAATGGCTATTCCTGTTTACCTTCTATGACTCCGAAGACTCATTCCATCTTTTTTCTATGATCATCATAGTTATACAGGAAATGATTTTGCTAAAAATGAAAATATTCTACTTTATTTTAAAAAAGATAGAGCTTGCATCTGTAAACATGCCTTTAATCTATGCCTTCTATGATGTGTCAGCATTCTGAAAAAGAATCTTGCTCTGAGTTTATAAAAGAGAAGTGAAAAATTTCATAACTTTGAATAGTAAGAAAAAAGGCTTGTTACGATTATTAAAGGGAAACATTTTCATCTCAGAATAGTTTACATTTTTAACATATATATACATAAAGTGAGCATTTCATTTCCATTATTAAAAACCATTTTATCACGATAAACAAATCTATTCACTGAAATGCTTTTCTCTTCTAGATAGCAACAGTTTATTTTTAGAATGGTTTTCAATGACTAAGTTAGATTTATTTTAAAGAAAGAAGAGTACAAAAAAAACTCTTATTAATTTATTTTAATTAAATCTATTACTATAATCCCTGGAGAGAAAACAATTAAACATTGAATAGGAAACCATAAAAAAACAAGTTCATTTCCTCTTTGCATTTGAGTTTCCTTAGTCATCAAAATAAAGCCTTTAAGTTTTGTAGATGTTTTTAAGTAAATAACATAATTTAAAATGAGGTTATGATACTAATACTTAATATTATTACACATCTACCGTATACCAGACACTATTCTAAGCACTTAATGTGCTTAATTAATTTTCCCAAAAACACTCATGAGGTAGGTATTCATTATTATTCTCATTTTACATTAAATAAATTTTTTAAATTACCATCAATAAAGTAAAAAGACAAACCACAGAATTGAAAAAGATATTTGCAAAGCATCTATCATGTATGCAGATTAAAACCGCAGTGAGATACCATTCACAACCACAATGATAGCTATCACAGAAAAGTAAAATAGCAAGTGTTGGCCAGGATGTGGAGAAATTAAAACCTTCATACACTACTGGTAGAATAAATGGCTAGTTTCTTGGGAGCAAAGTTTGAGATGTCCTTAGAAGGTCAAGGGACCAACAGGTGGTGTGGTAGTTAAGGAGCTCTATTCCCACATGGAAAGCTGCAGTTCAAATCCCAGACCCGGTGGCTTGAAAATCATTCGAATCATGAGTGCCCCAAATAACAGAGGAGAAGGAATCATGACATGTCCATCTTCTTGGGGTGATTTTTTACTTTCCTTCTCTCTCTCTATCTCTGATGAACCATAAAAAAAAAGAAAGAAAGAAAAGAAAAGGAAAAAAAAAAAGTCAAACATATCATCACTGTATAACCCAGATATTCCACTATTAAGAGAAATAAAACACTGTTCCAAGGACCAACAGATGGCATAGCAGCTACATTGCTACATTCCCACATGGCCAACTGCTCTTAGAGTCCTGGACCCATTGCCTTGAAACTCATACCTAGTGTATGTGTGTACATGTCCAAGATCCCAGGAGGGGATGGAGGAGAAGGGATTGTGGAGTGGCCATTCCCCTCAAGGGTGATTTTTCACTTCACTCTCACTGTGTCTGTCTCTTTCTCTGGTGCGTGCAAGCATCTTAGGGCAAAAACTATAAAAAAATTGTAAAAACCTTTTTATACAAAAACTTATACAGGGTCCAGCAAGTAGTGTGCTGGCGAAGGCACTGAACTCCCACATGGCTGACAACAGTTCAAGTCCCACACCTGGGAATCTTGGGAAATCACAGTCTCTTTTGATGAGATGAGATTGAAGCTTGGCCATACCCCCTAGGGGAGAGATTTCTCACTTTCCCTCTCACTATCTCTCTCAGTTTCTCTCCAGCAAGAGCATGTGCCCTATGGAAAAAAAAAAAAAAAAAAAAAAAAAAAAAAAAAAAAAAAAACCTAAAAACAATTTTATACAAATGTCATATCAGGGACCAGCAGTTAGCATAATGGCTATGTCGCTGAACTACCATGTAGTCAACTATGGTTCGAGTCCTGGACCCGGTGGCTTAAACTAACGCCGGGCGCTTGTGCGTGCGTGCCCAAGATCCCAAGAGCAAAATGGAGAAGAAGGGATTGCGGTGTAGCCATCCCCTCTGGGGGGTGATTTCTCACTTTCTATCTATCTGTTTCTCTCTGTCTTTCTGGTGAGCGCATGCACCCTATAGCAAAAATCTCTAAAAAAAATAAAAGTTCATATCAACATTCATAACAGTCAGAAACCTAATAAACTCAAATGTTCATCAACTGATAAGTAGATGAAATAAAATAGTATATTCATCAACAGAATATTATTTGACAATGGAAGGGAATGAAGTGTTGATACAGGCTACACATGAATCAGCCTCATCAATATTATACTTAATGAAAGAAGCTAGACATAAAAAAACTCATATTACTTAATATTACTTAATTCCATTTACATAAAATGTCCACTAAAGGCAAATTCAAGGAGACAACAAGTAGGTTAATGCTTGCCTAAGACTGACAGGGTTGGAGGGAATGGAGAGTGATTGCCAAGGGGTCTGAGATATTCTTTTTGAGATGATGAAAATAAAATGTTCTAAAATTGATTATGATAATAGTTGTGAATATATCAAAGAGCATCGACTTGTACACTTCCAATGGGCTTATTGTATGTATGCATATTATGTATACATATATATAGTCAAAAATATATGGTATAGTTTGTGAACTGTATTTCAATAACGTGCAATTAATTACTAGTATATTAAGAAAATATTGCTAATATATTAAGGAAAGTCTAAAGATGTTAAATAAATTGTCCTAGGTGACAATGAGGGATAAATCCCTGGTCTCTGGCCCCAGAATCCACACATGCAACCACTAAACCTACTGACTCTGCTAATGGCAGTTTTGGCTTCTATGTGATAACCGATATCATAAATCAAATAATTGTTTTTAAAAAAACTGCCCTCCAACCTGGCTTCAAGTGAAAGTTTTCTGAATAGATACAGAAGGATGCTTCTTATTATACTAAAAAAATATACGGTAAATAACAAAGTTGACTAAGTCACTTCAAGATACTAATATGGTTAATTTTGAATGTCCACATTCTTCATCAAACAATGCAATCTGCAAAGAATGGAGCATATTTAGTTGCTAACAATAACAAACCATCTTCCACAGATACTTAGAGTTTACATTTTTATTATCTTACCCCAAAAGGTTGCAGTTGTCATCTAATTCTTAGTCCAGGAAAAAAAAAATAATACAAATGTCAAAGCATATTTATGTTATTATGGTTATTTAACCCTTTTTATTTAGTATTTGTAGGAATCTCATAATAGATTCATAGAACTTTATAGCTACAAAAAACTGGAAGACCATCTAGTAAAAATGTACAACTGAAGAAAATGTAACTGAAAGATATCAAATCATTTATAAAGTCATTATATTCAACAGAGACTAAAACTAAAGTCATTGATATCTTCACAGCAATAACAAAAGAAACCATGAACACTTACCATAAAAATATTATGGGCCGGGACCAGCAGTTAGCGTAATGGCTATGTCGCTGGACTCCCACGTAGTCGACCGCGGTTCGAGTCCCGGACCCGGTGGCTTAAACTCACGCCGGGCGCATGTGCGTGCGTGCCCAGGATCCCGAGAGGAGAATGGAGGAGAAGGGATTGCGGCGTGGCCATCCCCCCTGGGGGGTGATTTCCTGCTTTCTATCTCTCTGTCTCTCTCTGTCTGTCTGGCGAGCGCACGCGCCCTATAGCAAAAAAAACCTCTCAAAAAAAAAAAAAAAAAAAAATATTATGGGCCCAGCAGTGCACTATACGTGTCTATCTCATTTAACCTTCTTAATAACCCTATGTAGTGCAGGTATCTTACATCTCCATGGTATCGACACGAAAATTGAGATTTAGAAAAATTAAGTAATTACTCAAATTATAGAGCTGCAAGTGGTGGATCTATTCTTAAATACCTTACTATACTTGAATCCCAGGCAATTCAGCAATCTCACCTTATTTAGTAATAATAAAAATTGAGGGAGCTAGCTTTTCAGAAACACTATGACTTAAATTTGAATCATACAACAAAATTGAATCATAAAATACATAACTATTTAGATTATGTTTATTTTGTTTCATTTAAACTTTATAAAAATATAATTGAAGCACACAAAATAAACTTTGTCATGATAAAAGGAAATTAATTAACCAGAATTTGGACTGGAAAAGATACTGTGACAAACTGTAACTTCCAGCCCTTAACAATATATAATGGCAGTAAACTGTTTTCTCATCCTGATGCATAAATAAAGTAGATCTATGCCAGAGAAATGCACTAGCAGTAAATAATACACAGCTAATTTAATACCTTTTGTGAAGTGACTGGTGTGCCTTATAGCAAAGACCTTGCCTTCAAAAATGATAGAATCAAACTCGTCACTTTGGAAACCAAGACATAAATTAATCATCATTCACAATATCAGCTCCTCTACAACAGGAGGCTCAAAAGTGTGGATGTCTTTGTAATGGTATGTACAGCTCACTGAGAATGAGACCAGCCTAGTTACCCAGCATTCCCTCTGCCTGTCATTCCTCTGCCTAGAACAATTTCTCTCTCTCTCTACTCCACAGTTCTACAAATGTCCAATCCTCACCCCTCAAGAGTCTCCCGCACCTGGGTGTCCCTGAAGTCAGTTATAAACTCTAGCTCTACTCCACAGTTCTACAAATGTCCAATCCTCACCTCTCAAGAGTCTCCCGCACCTGGGTGTCCCTGAAATCAGTTATAAACTCTAGCTCTATTCCACAGTTCTACAAACGTCCAACCCACACCCCTCAAGAGTCTTCCGGGGACCAGCAGTTAGCATAATGGCTATGTCGCTGGACTCCCATGTAGTCGACCGTGGTTTGCGTCCCGGACCCGGTGGCTTAAAACTCACGCCGGGCGCGTGTGCGTGCATGCCCAAGATCCCAGGAGGAGAATGGAGGAGAAGGGATTCCAGCATGACCATCCCCTCTGGGGGGTGATTTCTCGCTTTCTGTCTCTCTGTCTGTCTCTATCTGTCTGGCGAGCGCACGCACCCTATAGCAAAAAAAAAAAAAAACCTCTCCCAAAAAAAGAAAAAAGAAAAAAGAGTCTTCTGCACCTGAGTGTCCCTGAAGTCAGTTATAAACTCTAGCTCATAACTGGTTTTTCCCTACCTCAGTTTCAAAGGTAATTAGTTAAAATCAACATCATTCCTTCTATAATTTATACACTAATCATGTGCTACTGGTGATATATTTTATTGACCTGAAGGAGTTTTCACATGTTTATTGTTTTTCCTCTGCTAAAATGAGCATAGACTTCCTATGAAGTCCTCTGAACTTCTATCGAATTGTCATCCAAATATTACCAGGATAGTTACATTGGCACACCAGAAGAGCTTTCGGACTTTAATGTTAACTGTGAACAATACCAAAAATTTGTGTTTTTATTGGGTATTTTTGTTTGTTTGTTTTTTCTACATCTACTATCCACAGGCTCCACGGAATGCATCCCCTGAGGCTCTGCCAATTCCTGATTCCTCACCAGGCTGCAGGCCCCTGCTTTAGGAACCAATCATACCATTTTGGATGAGAAGTCCCTTCTAAATATGATAGGACTATATTAATTCAAATATACTGTAATAGGTAGTGATATTTGTATCATTTGTTTTTAGAAATGCAATCTATTTACATTGATATCGATAAGGTTTTTATTTATTAACCATGATACATAAATCTAAGTTTGGGGACAATCGGTTCTCCTAATAAGATATTTGGACTGTAATATCTTTTTTTTATGAGTCTTTTTAAGTTTTAGATAGAAAGTTAACATTTCAGATTGGTTATTCTGAAATAGTGAAGTGAATAGGTGGCACCTTCTCATTCTCTATATTTATAAAAAAAAAAAAATCCTTGTTTGCCCATTTGATCTTCTGTCATTTTATCCCTAGGAGTATTAGGATTTCCATTCATTTCTGTTGAGACTGAAAACCTTAATTCTCTAGCCACAGGCTAGACCGGGGATGTGCTCCGTGAAGCAGCAACGTAGAGCTTTCTCTCATCATGTGTTATTGCCTCTGCTGCAGATGCTTAAAAGAACTGCACCTTGGGTGTCTCACATTGTGGTTAGAGATGTTTATTTGGGTTCATTACCCCGGCATCTAGAGGATCCCTCTCTGCATATCCTGCAGGGCTCCCCAGTAGACACAATTTTGTGTGACCACTGGTGTGAGCCTACCATTAATGATATTGACTCCATCCACTGCAGTAGTGGGTAGGCTCTTCCTGTAAGTCCTGTTCAGATACCATCAGGTTAAACTAACAGAACACCAATTCAGTCTGTCATTCTCATACATCCTATTCATCTTTATATGTTTTACTTCGTACCCTTAAATACCATAATTCCTAATCTGAAAGGTTTATGTACTATACAGAGTTCAATTTATTTTAGAATAAAGTTAGAGTCATTCAAACCAAAACAAAACTTGCTTCTTAAGAAGGTGAGGAGCACCTGCAATTTTAGAGTTAGACTAGGAATGATTTTGTTTTTCTTCCTAAGACACTATTTAAGGAAAATTAAAAGTTAGTAGGTGGATTCTCCCCTCCAGGAATTTTTAATATTACTCCATTGAAATGTGAAAGTATAAAGTGTATGGGGACCAGCAGTTAGCGTAATGACTGTGTCGCTGGACTCCCACGTAGTCAACCACAGTTCAAGTCCCGGACCCGGTGGCTTAAAACTCACGCCGGGCGTGTGTGTGTGTGTGTGTGTGTGTGTGTGTGTGTCCAAGATCCCGAGAGGAGAACGGAGGAGAAGGGATTGCGGCGTGGCCATCCCCCCTGAGGGGTGATTTCTCGCTTTCTGTCTCTCTGTCTCTCTCTGTCTGTTTGGCGAGCACATGCGCCCTATGGCAAAAACCTCTCCAAAAAAAAAAAAAAAAAGTGTAAAAATCACTTGACTCTGTGTATAGGTCTTCATTTGAAATGCATTTTATTCATTTCTACATTTTCACAATACTCCCTCCACAGTTCCAAAACCCAAGGATATCTGAAAAACAAATATTTTCAAACAGTAATTCCAAATTTCATTTGGTGGCAAAATTGGGCTCAAATTAACTTGAGCATATTTATCCATTTTGTGCGAATGCTCCTATATTTTATTTTAGAAATATTCATAAGTTGATTTCAGGATGTTGTTCAGTCCCCACTGGTGATATGATATAATACATAGTATATGAACTGCATTATCTTGATATCAATGCACAAAATTCTAAAATATGAAACACTGTGGCTAGGCCAGCCAGGGAGCACAGCGGTTAAGTGCCGTGTATGTGGAGTGGGATCCCCTGTGGTTGACCACAGTTCAAACACTGGCTCCAGCAGCTTGAAAAACATGTTGAGTGCTTGTGGGTGCCCATAATCCTGATGGAATGGAGAAATGGAGGAAAAATGATTTGAGTGAAAGCATGCCCCACTGGGAGTTGCTTCCAGCCCCTCCACCCCCCAGGGACTGCATACGCACTCTAATAATTAAAAACAAATAAACGAAAAACACCTATGGCCCCTAAAACTTTATATAAAGAATCCAGGATTAACATTGGGTGGTCTGGACAGTTGTGAAGCATTTTTGCATAGAAAAACAGGAAAATAATGACTTTGCTGAAGACCTAATAATTACGTAGCTAAGGCCAGCAGATGACATGGTAGTTAAAGAACTGTATTCCCAGATGGTTGACCATGGTTCGCGTCTTGGACCTGGCAGCTTGAAAAACATTCCGGGTGCCTATGCATGCAAGTCCAAAATCCTGAGAGGAGAATGGAGGAGAAGGGATTGTGGTGCGGCCAATCCCCTGGGGAGTGCTTGCTCACTGTCTCTTTTTCTCTGTCTCCAGTGAGTACATGTGCCCTATAGCAAAAGAAAACAACAAAATAGTGACATAGTTGACTACTAGTACTAACTTAAGAACTATGTCTCATATGTTTACCTACATACATATTAATAAACCCATGCAATTAAAATAAAAAGGCACACATAAAGGAAACTAAGAATATGTTAAAGTTCAAGCTATATTCGTCATTGTACTGTGTAGAATAAAATCAAAAGCACCATAAATGAACAAAAATAAGATATTAGCTAAACATGTCCAGACATACTGGTAAGAAGAATGCGAGTATTCATAAATATGACACTACTGAAGAGTATTTGCTGATATGCAAAACGTACACAGTACATTACTAACAGAAAAGCACATCACCAACCATTTGAATGAAGTGAAACTTTTATAACTGATATGCATCCATAGAAATTAATGTGTGCTATATAATAGACTAACGATTATTTCTGAATAATAGGCTTGTCCATAGTTTTTATTTTCTATCCTTTGTTTTTTTTTTTTAATTTCTTCCTTTTTCCTAAATGTGTGTCACTTCTATATTTTATTAAGCTTTTTTCTTTTTAAAGAAAACATAAGAGAATGTTAAAGAAATAATCTGGATAAGTACTTGAAATAAATACAGGTAATAACTGAGTCTCAAATGGTGAATAATCTCATGCCTTTTCCTGGTGCAGGGTTTGCTCTGGTGAGTAAAAGTTCATTTCATGAAAAGAGAATTACACAGAAAAACACAGAGAAATGTTAGCATTTATGAGCTGTGCTTTGTATACAAAGATGATGCTATTGACTCTCTGACACTGACAAAACTTCAGTATTTCTTCGTGTCTGCAATTACCCAATTTGGGAAATGAACCAGACACCGTAGCTTCATCTAGATGACAGTTTAGACTTAAAGTGCTGTGGCTGCCATTTTTTTTTTTCATTTCCTGTTGCGTGCAGCAAAGTAGTCATGTACAGTTCTAAACTCCCATTCTCTTCAATTTCTATGTTGTTTTTTAAATAAACAGTATTTTAAATTAGGAATATAAATATTACTCCCACTCACCACATAATGTGTAGCATTAGCATCATGATTATGATACAATATTTTAATAAGTATGTAAAATCCTATTCATTCAAAGTTTTCCATGACAAAAATATTTTCATAGTGAGAACAATACTAACCTGGGCCTTTTGGTGAGTTCAGATAATAGAATTTTGTTTTTGTTTTGAAGAATTATTTATTTTCATTTTATTTATTATTATCATTTTTAAAAATTTGTTATAGGGCACGTGCACTCTCCAGAGAGAGAGTGAAAGTGAGAAAGCAAACCTCCAGGTCTGAGACTCAAACTGTGGTTGGCCATGTGAGAGTCCAGAGCTTTAACCACCATGCTACCTGCTGGCCGCCAGGCAATAGAACTTCAAAGGACAATCTATTAATAAATATTGACCTAAACTGCCCCGTACTGATCTCTAAATTTCTAAGCTATATAACTTCATCTTCAAGATCATTCCTTCTAGATTTGGAGTTTATAAGAAAGACTATGAAGCCTTTTGTTAATGTATCAGCAAATATCTATTAAGACTCTTTAGTATACATGATCTCTTTTTCTCTCTCCTATTTTTCTAAGTCCAAAGTGCAAGTCTTGTACTGTCCTTGGAGAATTTATACTCTATTTTGGAAAACACATTCATAGATGGAAATTAAATCATAACATAAACATTCAAAATAATGCATATCAAGAGATGATGTAAGGTTGCATGTGATTAAATGCTCAATATTTGAAAGAATGTTTAAGTCAGAATATTACTTCCTGGGGTTTGAAGATGCTTAATGCAAATCTGTGAGGGAGGTAGGATTGAGAAGAAGTTGCAAGCTATGAGCAAAGAAGTGAGTACACATGTCAGATGGAGAAAATAACATGTATCAAGATTCAAAAGAGTCAGAATGAAGACGAAGATTTGAGGATGTAGAAGGATAATTTAATAGCTAAGAATCCCTGGGGAGGTTACTATGCACAGCACACTGTCAAACTCATTTAATCCTCGCAAAATCTCTATGAGATTGATACAAATATAAACTTGGTTATGACTTTCCTACCTAACGTAGCCTCCCTATCACTATCATTCTCTCTCTCTCCCTATCATACTAGTCTGATTCCTTTTCTTCATGACATTTTCACTATCGAAAATTATTTCATTAATTTACTCCTTTAATAAGCTCTAAAGGACTGGGTCTTTTCCACTGCAATATCCCTAGTGCCATAACTACTTCTGAACCAGAGTCACACACAGTATGAATGATTTCTTTTTATAAATGAAGACCTTAATGCAATGAGAAGTTAAATAACAAGCTCAATGCCACACAGGATTAGAACTCAGGATTCTCTCTACTCTAGAACTATAAGCTACACTATCCCCGCTGAATATTCAGGAAACAAGTAGATCCCTTTTGAGGAAAAAATTAATTTGCCTGGATTTTATTTTATTTTATTGTTCATTGTATCCTACTAGTAGGAAATAAAATTACAGTGGATGTTTAATATCAAACTATAAAGACATTGATTTTCAGATTAAGATATTTGAATTTTATTATAATAAGAAGTTCTATAAGAGACTGTAAACAGACTTGGGAAAAATTTATCTGCCACCATTTTGAAGAAGTTAGAATAAGGTAATTTAAGCCTAAAATCATAGCTTTAAGAGATTGCTGAGAGTAATGACAATTGTATTAAACTCTGGACTATGTTTTAGCAGTGTGCAGAGAAGAGAGAAAAAATACAAGAAGAATTACAGAGAAATTTAACTTTTGTTAGGCAAGTGTCTACACCGCAAAGTCTTTCATTCCCTTCTCTGTGAGACTCTTAGCCTTTAAGACTGGCACAAATCATGGGACCAGCAGTTAGCGTAATGGCTATGTCACTGAACTCCCATGTAGCTGATCGCAGTTCGAGTCTTGCACCTAGTGGCTTAAACTCACGCCAGGTGCATGTGCGTGCATGCCCAAGATCCTGAAGAGGAGAATGGAGGAGAAGGGATTGAAGTGTGGCCATACCCCCCATGGGGGGTGATTTCTCGCTTTCGTCTCTCTGTCTCTCTGTCTTTCTGGCAAGTGCACGCACCTTATAACAAAAACCTCTTCAAAAAAAAAAAAAAAAAAAAAAAAAAAAAAAAGAGAGAGAGAGAGAGACTGGCACAAATCTAAACTACTCTGGGATTTTCCTTTCGGTTTTCCTCCAGTAATTTTGGGCCTTCGGAGAACTTTGCTCATATTCTCCTAGTGCCACACTAAATGTAATACAGTTAACAACATAGGAAAAGAAAAAGATGTGTAGTTTTCCTGACAGGTCCTTGAGAACAAAAAGTAGGTCTTATATCTGTTTATTTCCAGAATCTACCAAGGTATTGGGAACTGGGATGATTCAATGTATCAGTTGAGTCATAGGATACCCAGTGATCTGTTGATTATTTCTGTGTCTGCTTGCTAGGATGTTTCCAAAAGGGTTTAGCATTTGAATCAGTGGTCTGAGTTAAACAGATTGCCTCACCCAATGTGGGTGGGCAGCCTCTAATTCACTGAAGATCTGACTAGAACAAAAAAGTAGAGGAAGGGAAAATTCTCTACTCTCTGCCTAACTTCTTGAGCTGAAACACTAGTCTTTTCCTGCCTTCAGATGTGGACTTAAACCTTTGGTGTTTAAACCTGGGAAGGTTATCAAGTCTTCAAACGAACTAGAATTCCCATGACCAGCTCTCCTAATTTCGACTCAATTAGATGTATAACACTGACTTTCCTGGGTGTTCAACTCGCAAATGAACCTGGTCTACTCACCTCCATAATCATTCTCATGAGCCAACTTCTCGTAATAAATACTGCATTGGTTTTATATCTCTAAAGAACACAAACTAGTACGAGCACTCATGACACTAATGTGTAGTGCATGAGCAAACAGATAGTCTGAGCGTCTCAGACCTGAGTGTTGAAGAAAAGTGGCCATTCTGACAGAAACGAACACTCTAAGACTGGCCTTGACAATGGGTTGGGAGTTATCGACAAATAGAAACTTCTAGAACAGGAGCTCAGTGAATGTGATAAATACAATTTTACACACTAAATAAGGTGAAGTGATAGCCAGAGGGTAAAACAGAAATATTCAGCTAGAAGCAAGAGATAAGACACTGACGTTTTAAAGGTCAAGATCGAAGATGTGGGATTTGTGTATTATTCACATAAAGATCACATAAAGATGAAGGTTGAAGATGTGAGAGTAGATGTTACACTTGACTTCACAGCAGCTATGACAACAAGAGAACAAAGAACTAAGGGCTAAATTATGGAACAGATCTACGCAGAGTAAGCAAAGGGAGATAGAGGTACTCCGTGAAGAACCACAGGAGGAATAATACAGTATACACCATTATCAAATTTGATGTATATTTATTTTATGAAGTTTCTCTTTGAATGTAATGTTGTATGTACTTTTTTTTCACATTCAAAACTCAGCCAATTCTTGTGGTAAATAATGTTAGACATGCAGTTTTTCCCACTCTCTCTGTCATGTAATTTTCAAATTACAAATATTCTCAGAGATAACTGTTTGTTGATTACTATAACAATACAACTTAAGACTTTCCATCTGGTCAAAAAATCACATATTCACCAAAATTTGCACAGAAGATATTAATTAAAATAAAATTGTGTAAGCTTCAATAATTTCTTTTGATTATCATTAACCATACACATTCTATATTTAGTTATTCTAATAGATATTCGGTATCAACAGAGGGTAATTCCCCAGCAAGGTATAAAATAGGCATGACAACTATTTCTAACTATCATCTAGGATGATGTATAAAGCATTTCACATAATAGCAGACTAAGTATCATAAAATATTAGTCAAGTACTAACATAGTCATTAATATTCCTCTTTAACAAAAGGCAATTTCACAGCCTCATTTACCAACTGGAATATCCCAAGTCTACTTCATAATTATGCTTTTTATTCATCTCTGTAAATTCCATTTAGTGCTTTTTGGCAATTTCTTAACATTAGAGCCCTGGATGTTGTTAAATTGGATTAATAGCTTTATAAGTAATATATATTATACATATATATTTAACTGTAGGCGATTTGACTTGTATTGTGGCGATTACTTTTTTTAATACCCCATTATACGTTTAAAATTTATTTTATTGCACCTAATTTTTAACCTCAATATTTTGCAACATCTCTTTATGATGTTAGTTTTATAAATAGAAGGTTATGGAAAGCTGGGGGTTGTGGACAGCCCTGGCTCTCCTCACATTGTTTTGGCCTGAGGCAGGCCTGAGGATGAAATCATTTCAGGTGGATTAGAACCCAGATAAATAACCATAAAAGTCTTGCAACATTATCTCCTCTTTAAAAATATATATTTCCAACTCTTTTCAACACGGATGGAGTATAAGAGTAAACAACTTCATTAGGCATGTTAAATCACATTTTGGAGAAAGTACATTTGGTTGAAAATTATAAGCATCTTTCTGCATCAGTTTTTTTTGAATTTAGGGACAATCTTTCAATTAACTGAGTCTGCTGCTACATACTAAAATGTACTTTGACTTAACAGCACTTTGATTGGACACTCAGAATTACAGCTCCTGGAAGTTCTTAAAAGGTCACCTACTCTTTCTCCCTGCACTTACGCAATTAAAATTGCACTTAAATAGGGAATGAAAGGACAGAATGGGGAAAAGCAGATTTATTGAAGACAAACAATAGGCCAAGAACTAGTGGTACAAAGATGAACAAATCAAAGTTCCCATCTCGACGAGTTCACAGACGAACTTGGTTTATGGCCATATAAACAGCTAGAAATAATGCATGTGTAGTTTTTGCACAGTGCCTGGCATGTAAGTGCTCAGTAAATAACAGTCCTTATTTTAGCTCCTAATAAAGTGCCCACCAAGTGCAAGAAGTCATCAGGCTAATGCACAATAGTCCAGAGAAAACATGTTTCTATTTCAGTCTGTAGGATCTCAAATCAAAATGGTTTTATTCATTCATTCCTGAAAGGGATTAATACAGTTAGTGATGCAGAGTTACTACTAAGAGGATAGACCCTAGTGCCAAAATGTATGACTTCTAAACTAGCTTCATTAGTGATGCAGAGATATTATTACTTTACCAGATTGTTCTGAGAGCTGATGAATTTACATAAATTGATACCCATAAAGTACCTGACACACAGAAAGTATTTAAGTCTAGAGGTTATTATTTCATTGCATGCTCTGTACATTTAGAGAGCAAAAAACCAGGTGTTCTAGAGGACCACTGAGATTTTATTCTTTGCTCCGCCACTTCTTCACTGTTCTCCCCTCACTCTCTCTGCCTGTCAGATCAGCCTTCTTTGGCTGCCTTGCCTAGGTCAAAGTGTGATCCTCCTGCCACTCAACTTTCTCCATGTGGCTTTCTCTTCCTAGAAAAGTCTCCCCTCTTTTTCCTGGACAATTCTTATTAATTCCTCAGATTCAGGTCAATCATCCCATTCCCTGAGAAACCTTTCCTGATCACTTAGTTTAAATCTTGCTTTTTTGCTACTTGTTATCATAAAATTGAATTTCTTCTCTGCACTTAACCCAGTTTCCAATTGTTAACACAAAGCTTTGACAGTGTCAGTCTTTCCTACTAGAAGATAAGCTTGATGAGGGTAGGCATCTTGTCTCTTTCTCTCAAAATTATAACCCAGTTTATAGAACATTGCATAATTAAAAGGATAATAACACTTCAGTAACATTTACTGAAAGAATGAATGAATATACTCATTCTATTCCCATTTTAACAATATGGAATCTTCTGCTTTAAAAGTCTTCTGTAACAAAGACCAAAGTAGAACTATGAGGCTAAGAAAGTAGCTACATGGGTCCATTATTTCACTTATTTAAAAAAAAAAAAAAAAAAAAAAACTATAAAATAAAGATTATTATTTGAAAGTTGCAAGTGAAAAAGTTGAGCCCGGCACAAGATTTCTAGCTAGAAGGAAACTACTGGTTCGTCGGAAAAGTCGTGATGTATTTTATTCTAGGCAAAAATGTGTCATGACTTTTCAAACAGCCCAGTAGGATTGAAACATAGGTATGAGTTACTTCACTTCATTCTCTTCTATTGGACTTTTCTTAAAAGAAAAAAAAAAGAACTCTTACCAAAAGTGTTAAGGCCATGGCCATGTTTAATAATGTACTTTGGTGCTAACTATAAAACTCCAGAAATTAATAAATGAGCTCAATGGAACACAGTATTTTACCTTCCCTCTCCATATTAACCAGCATAATTTATGTGTGATATTGGGCACTACTAGCCTTGTATAATCTCATGGTATGTGAGAGTCTCTGATTTTCTTCCTTTAAGTAGTTTCATAGCTGTATGTATAACAGTGTAGAAAATGGTGTGCTTTATCGATGGAATGTGTCTCAGTTTGACCCAGTCTCTCATTCTCTATCTTAGGCTATAAATACTCATTCAAATTTTGACTATGTGTCCTATGGTGTGGTTATGTGTCCTAATATGTGGCTCCCATATTATAGCAAACCGTAATGTAGAGATTTCCAAGAAAAAGGCTTTAACTCTCTACTGATTTTTAACTCTCTACTGATTTTTACTCTCTACGGGATTTTTGCATTCATTATTTTATGAGGAGATGTCAAAAAGTTCATGGATAACAAAATAAAGTATGAGTTTATTTTGATGCAAAAAATTTTAAAATCTATGCATAGTTTTTTCTTAATACACATTTTTTATAAACTTTTTGAAAGAACACTTGTATTATTATAAGCAAGTTCTTAGTTCTTAAAATATTACTTAAGGGCTGACAAATAGTGTGGTGGTTGAGGCACTGGAATCCCACATGACCAACCATTGCTCAAGCCCTGGACCTGGCAGCATTCTCACTTTCTCTCTCTCTGTCTCTTTGTCTCTTTATGGTGCATTAAGTAGTGATAATAATAAACAATTTTTTAATTCCTTAAGTTATAAAAATTGTTTTATATCATAAAACTATTCATATGTCTGTTAGAACAGAAATTCAAAATAGTACAGAAGAGTATAAAATAAAAAGTAAAATGTTCCAGACTCAAACCATCTGCGTTAGCCCATTACTGTGTTGTTGAACAGAAATACCTGAGACTGGGTGACTTTTAAAGAAAGGGAGGACTTTCATTTAGTTCACAATTCTGGTTTCTAGAAACCCCAAGAGCATAGACCAGCATTCTTCTGATCTCTGGTCCTATGTAACAATAAGGCAAACAGAAGCATGAGGAAGCAGACCCATGAAAAGAGAAAGAGGGAGCTCTGCAGGCAGTCATCTCATTTTATAACAACTTGTTGTTACAGAGCCAACCTATGTCTATAAGAGTGAGAAGTCATCCCACAAGACAGTATTAATCTATTCATGATGCTAGTGCCCGTATGGTCCAAATACCACTACATTGGAGACAAAGCTTCCATCTCATGAACCTTTGGGGAACAAACCACATACAAGCCATAGTACCATCTCCTGCTCCATTACCAGAGGTAACTCTTCCAATGACTTGGTTTTACTTCTGTTTACAATGATTAATACTATACTGTAAATAAAATACTTGTAACTCTTTATCACTTTCAGATAATATCTACTTACTTTCCATTATGAAAAAATACAGAATTTAAAACAATTATACTACCTCTTCTCTTCTCTTCTCTTCTCACTTCTTGATTTTTATTGATTATAGCACTTTAATTTTTCTGGTAGTTATATTTTATTATGAAATATTAACCTTGGGGGACCAGCAGTTAGCGTAATGGCTATGTCGCTGGGCTCCCATGTAGTCGACCGCAGTTTGCGTCCCGGACCCGGTGGCTTAAAACTCACGCAGGGCGCATGTGCGTGCGTGCCCAAGATCCCGAGAGGAGAACGGAGGAGAAGGGATTGCGGCGTACCATCACCCCTCGGGGGTGATTTCTCGCTTTCTGTCTCTCTGTCTCTTTCTCTCTGTCTGGCGAGCGCACGTGCCCTATAGCAGAAACCTCTCCAAAAAAAGAAAAAAGAAAAAAAACAAAGAGAGACATATTAACCTCAAGCCTCTATTAATTCTTCATAAATGAATAAAAGATGTCTAATATGTTACATTATTAAATAATATACTATGCATTATATATTATATTATGTGTAATATTATATTATATTAACATCATAATATTATTATTTTGATTATTTTTACTATAAAATTAATAAAATGATTAAAGGGATTCCCAGTTTGTGTAGGATAATGGCAGCCATATATATTTGAATAACCAGACATAATCTAAAATATATTGGGATGGAAAGAGAGCAAATATTTTCTAGAACATACACCAACGACAGAACTAGTGACAGAGAAGACAAACATGCGAGTGTGAAAACTAACACCTTTATCAGCAGAGGCAACTCCTTAACACATTCCAGCACACAGAGTCAGTGCAGGGGGACAACTCTCCATAAATCAAATTTCTGCACATTTGTTAGAAAGGCAATTTATTCCAGACTATGTTTTCAAGAAGTTTAAATGGTAATCACCTGTGGAAATAGAAACATAGTATGTCCATCTGGAACAAAGAGGAACATGCCAACTCTCCAGCATAAAATTCTGGATTTGCAAAGCTCGGGGTTCCCTGACTATAAACTCAACCCAAAGATACTATAGCCCTCTTTGCATTGCTCTGTGAAAACTGGGGCTTGGAGAATCAAAATTTAAAAATACCAATATTCCAGTTATTGCTATTGCTGTGAATAATAAACAGTCTTTCATCTCTGACCCAGGAGTTTGTGTCTTCTACCAGGACTCATGAAACATTGTCAGGTTAACTTACAAGTGGGGTGAAATCTCAGACTCTTTGCTTAAAGGCATGAGTGGTGAGTCAGGGAGGAGAAAAGATTGCTGAACCAATGGTGACAAAACATGGGTAACAATAAGTAGGACTTCAAAACAGAAAAAAAAAGAGAGAGAGAGAGAGAGAGAGAGAGAGAGAGAGAGATCCTATCCAGAATGAGAAATACTGAGAAATCTGAGACCCAGTAAATTCTACCAAATTTCTACCAAATGCTTCCTGGTAAGTCAAAAGGAAGGACTTTGAAAAGGATGCAGACTACATAACTATTTGGAAGAAGAGTCTGGAAAAGGAGGCATGTAGCAGCTAGAGTGCCACCTAGAGGCTGACCTGTGAATAGAAATAAGGAAATGCTGAAGATAAAGATAAAGGCTTCATAGAAACAAGATAATATAAAGAATCAACAACCACCCCCTGACCCTCCCCACACACAAAGGTAAGAAATGCACTCAAAAAATAAAGGGCCTTCTACACTATAGCAACAGAAAAGAGCAATTAAAATGGAAAAATCCAGTAAATTATTTACAATCCTTACTGACCCAATACCCACTTTTCCAGCATGTATGAAACACTGACAATAAGCCACACACAAAAAAGTTTTGTTTGTTTGTTTGTGTTTTTTTTTTTTTTTTTTTTTTGAGAGGCTTTTGCTATAGGGTGCATGTGCTCACCAGACAGACAGAGAGACAGAAAGCGAGAAATCACCCCCCACCCCGGGGGGATGACCACGCCGCAATCCCTTCTCCTCCATTCTCCTCTCAGGATCTTGGGTACGCACGCACATGTGCCTGGCATGAGTTTAAGCCTCCGGGTCCGGGACTCGAACCACGGTCGACTACGTGGGAATCCAGCGATATAGCCATTACACTAACTGCTGGTCCCCACACAAAAGTTTTTAATAAATTTGGTAAGTTAGAAATAACTGTAATAATATTTTCTGATTAACAATGCAAAATATTTCAAATTAATAACCAAACCATAGGAACAAAAATGACCTTCCTCCTAGAAAACTCTATTAAACAACTCTTGGGCTAAAGAGAAAATGTCAACAACAATTATAGAATTTCTAAAATACTTTAAACATAAGTTACACAAATATCCAAATGTGTGGAATAAAACAATAGCAGTACCTAGAAGAATAGACATTACTTTCAATATTTCTGTTAGTAAAAATGAGATAACATAAATAAATAAAATTAACTAACTCAAAGACAGAAAGAAACGAAATATTTACTGAAAGGAAAAGAAAAAAAGAGAACAATCAAAATAAGTAAGAATTGGAGACGAGCAGGTAGCATGGTGGTTAAGGCACTGGACACTCCCATATGGCCAAGCATGGTTCAAGTCCTGGACCTGGTGGCTAACTTTCTCACTTTCTCTCTCTCTCTCTCTCTCTCTGTCTCTCTCTGGTGAAATTAAAAGTGAATAAATAAACTTAAATAAATCATTCTTAAAAAATTAAGTAAGAATTACTTACTCAACTAATCTGTTAAAGTAAGAAAGTCAACTAATAAAGTTGTTTTTATTGGTAAAACTTCATTAAATAGATCCAACCTGTAGCTAATATAAACTAGAAAAAAAATTAGAAAGTTTTTATATTCAAAATAAGACATAGCAAGAAAGACTATTTGGACTGAGTAAATCTTAATTGTGATAGACTACTTTGCACAACTTTATGTAGATAAATCTAAAAACAGAGGAAATTGATGCGCAAATAATAGAGGTGACTTTGAAAAAAAAATCAAAAAGGCATTAAAAAACATACCAGAACCAGTTTCTCAAGGAGGAAATCACTTTTCCAAGATTATATTTCGAAGATCAGGTAATTCCAATCTTACATACACTGTTCCAGAGCATGGAGCACACGGGAATACTTTTTATATGATATGAGTATAATATTTATGCTTAACTTAATAAAATACTCACAAGAAAAATACAGCAAAAGTTAAACTTCACTTAGGAACATTATGTTATTAGTTTTCTAGGGCTGCCGTACAAAACCTATATACTGAGTGGCTGAAGGATAGAAAGTTTTTTTCTCATTGTTTTGGGAGCTAAAAGTTCAAGATCAAAGTATCTGCAAGTTTTCTCCTAAAGACTCTCCCTTTAACTTGCAAATGGCTCTTTCTCTCTTTGTCCTCACATGTCCTTTTCTCTCTGCACATTCGAGGTGTCTCTTCCCTGTTTATAAGGACACTAGTGTTACTGGTTTATACCCCAACCCTTACGACCTCATTTATTCTCAATTACCTCTTCAAAGGTCCTGTCTCCAGGTAAAGTCCCCATCAGTGGTTAGGGCTGCAACATATGAATTTGGGGTAAACATAATTTAGTCCATAAGAAACATTATACAAAATTCCTAACTGAAATATTAACATGGCTCAGTCAGTTGCATGGCAGTTAAGGCAGCTGGATCTCACATGGTCAGCCGCATGGTTGGAATCCCAGACTCGGTGACTTGTAAAACACCAGGTATGTGTGCATGTTCAGAATCCCAAAATGAGGGAGAAGTGGAAGAGAAAGGATTGCAGCATGACCATTCCTCGAAGAAATACTTTCTCACTTTCCCTTTCTGTGTCTCTCCAGCAAATAAGTATACATACCCTCTGGCAAAAATTTTAAAATAATAATTTCAAAAAAATAGCAAACAATTCAATAGCATACACACACCAAAAAAATGAATCATTCAATAGCATAAAAAAAGATCATTACTAAATAGATTATGTTCTAGAAATGAAAGAATAAAGTTGTCAGCAAAAAATGACATAGGCTTTTTGCCTTTAACTTAGGCAGTTTCCTCTCTTGAAATCTACCCTAAAAACATTTCCCTACATATATAACACAACATTTGACACAGTTATTGATCGTAGCATTTTGTAATAATGTTAGTCTAAAAACAAACCAAAGGCCCATCAATAGGAGACTGTGTAAATACTGGGATACATCCACAAAATGCAGCCATAATAAAGATGAGAAAAATCTCAACATACTGAGATTGAGTGATTTCAGGTTGCATTATTATATGAAAATCCAGAGTACAACAGAGTATGCAGGATGCTAGCTCTTGTATATGAAAAGAAGGGAGAAAAAAAAAACCACTTTAAATACATATATACATATGTGTATATACGAAAAGAGAAAAAAAGCATAGGGATTTACATACATGTGCATACTTGGTTTGGGAAAAAAAAGAAATGTGTACAGAATGAGGAGGGAAATGCAGGGGGTAGGGATAGAAGTTGAGACTTCTCTGAGTATAGAACTTTTCCAATATAACTTTGACTTGAAAATCATGCCAATATTTTACTGATTAAAAGAATAATTCAAAGAGAAAAAAGCAAAAGCTAAAGCTGAAAAGAATGAAACAAATGAACCTAACTATGCATTAAATTGGGAATATAATCATCTAGAGGAAAGACTTATTTCAAGTGTCTTCTAAATGAAGTACTCTATATATCCTCTCTGGGGTATCTAACGAAAAAAACAATAGCAAAGAAATCTTAAACCTCATACCCTAGTTTTCAGTAGCAATAACAATATTATGTATTTGGAGGTTACAAAAACTAAATTCTACAGTGCTCAATGAGGTGAGTTTCATATTTAAATGTTGATATTGCCTCATAATTGGCAAGATTATGAGGTACCTACCCAACAATAGGTGACAAGGGGCATAGGAGTAACAGCAAAAGACAAATCATTTCCTTAATCAGTATAAGAAAAAAAAAAAATTTACTGCCACCCTTTTTTTCTTTACCTCCAGTCAAAAAAGTAGCATTTGAAGAAAATTTTAAAATCTTGGATAAACAAATGTTAAATTATTTTTAAAATAATATTCATGACATATAAGCGACGATGACTCAGGATTCACCTGCAATGACTGGTCCCCCAGGGTTCCTTACTGTCCACTCCCACGGAGGGTAGGTAGCACAGTGAAGCAGGTCTGCTCATTCTAGATCTATGCTGATTTGCTTGCCCTAAAATACTGATTTTCAATCCTGCACATGTATTGGCATTACCTGATGAGGTACTAAGATATACTCAGGTTTGGAACCTTTGCTAAAATAATAAAAAGCAGGATTAGAGGGTGGGGCAGGGGGAGATGAGGTGATTTCCAAAGTCCCACAGGTGATTTCAGTGTTAAGAATCAGAATCACTACCCTCAGAAGATCCCATGCCTTTCTACGGGCAGGGGTTAGTACTTCCCTGACAGTATCATGAGATCTGAAAGAGATATGCTTTCTGAAATCATGCATTTTTCAAATTCAGTTTCATTAAAACAAAGTGAAAAAATATACGAAGCTACTTACAAATAATAGTCTCGGTACTTTCCCAAAAGCAGTCATTTTTCAACCCCAAGAACTGCATGAACATCATCTATCAGAGGAGAGAAAAATGTGTCTGAAAGAATACTTGGTCAGTATTTTCATACATGCTTTTGAATTCCATATTGTAACAATCAATAAAAAATTTTTTCCAGGTCAGATACTAAAAGTATTCAGTGATTTACATATAAACATTTCACAATAATAACATGACCTAGTAACTACCCCAGTGCAACAATTTATTATGAAAAATAAATGTGAGAAAGCTATTTTAGCAGGATATTTTCAAATTACAAGCATGTACTATTGTGTCAAATGTCTTAGAGGAATGAAAAAGTTGGTCACACATGCATAGGCTGATAGAAGAATTCAGAAAGGATGTAATTAAATGTAAAATAAATATATACTTTGTTTTCTTAAGAATGAAGCAAGTGTTTAAAACTGTGGTAGATCTTTTCATCTGTTGCTATGCCAACAGGAAATTTTTAAATGGATCCAAGAAATGGGACAATTTTCAGGAATATAAGCACAACCTATTTCTGATAAGTAAAATCATATTCATATTATCCCCCAAGGGGATAGAGTCTTGAGAGAATTAGTGCAGAATTAATTGATCAGGTTTTCCCCCTAACCACAGCAGTCATGAGGCGCAGAATCTCACGCTATCTTTTCCTGCGCTCTAGATCTGGATTTAGGTTAAATTTTTTGAGAATTGTGGGAAATACTGTTTCCCAGTTTGTAGCTAGCAGGATCCATTTTTCTCCCATTTTAAGACTGATTAAGGCACGCAAGAGACATAAGTCCATAAATTCTGACCTGTATTTTTCAGATAATACCAAGATGATATAGTTTTCAAATATAAAAACATCTTAATAAAATACATCTTGTATGCAAATTACCAACACGCTTTCTGAGTTGGACAAAGACACACATTATTTTTCCTAAACAGAAACAAAGATTAAAATGAAGGATGACCTGAAATCTATAAATAATAGAAAATAAAAATTATGAATTCACTCAAATTTTATTCATATAAGGTAGTGTTAACAATTAGATATTCAGGACAGTGATCAAGTTCTTAGTAGTTTTTCCAAAGTAAATACAAAAATTTCTTTGTTTTTGTCCCCCCCCCCTCTTTTTTTTAAAGGAAAGCTGATTGTTTCTCTCATAAAAATACATTTAGGGGAAAATATTTTAATACAACCAGAGATCTAGAGAGTCTTTCCTAACTATAGAACAAGTCAGGAATAGATTGCCCAACAAAATAAAGATGGAAATTCAGTTCAATTGTCTTTCCTGAAGCTATTTCTGAAAAGAAAGAAATAGGTAACTCACAATAATTAAAAAGTATTTTCAATTAAATGATTGTCTGTATGGGTGAGTCTGCCTTATTGCCTGTGAGAGGAAAAAAAAAAAAAAAAGAAAAGAAAAGAAAAAACAATCTTTACTTTGCTTCTTTTCAATTCTTTTCAAGTGTTTATTTTCAAATGATTTAATTATCAAATGGAACCACTATGAACTATGACTCCGTATCATATTATAATGATATTTTATTCTGAACCTGATAAAACATCTGAAAGTGGGTAGCATGGGGAAGTGACTTTTCTTTTTTTCCACTCAGTTTCGAACTTCTATGCTTGTTTTTTCTTTTATTTTTTTAAACATGTGGATCTGAACAGATTCACAAGTATGCTGTCTGAGCTCATCTTTAAATCCTGAGCATACTCACACAGAGACCAAGGCTTGAGCATCATCCAGTTTCACTTTATCTTTGTTTTCTGAACAGTGAGCCTGTACTATTACTTGCATTAATATCACACAGTAAATGATAGCTTTATTGCTACATTAGCCATCTTTAGCAGTCAGCTAACATGCACGTGTTTATGCATTATCTAAGAAATAGAAGCTCACTTACACCTATTTAGTATACATTTCCTGATCTAGATATTGCAAGGTACAACTGTAGTTTACATTAGGTGCCAAAAAGAATGAGATTTGGTGAACATGCACTGTCACTATAGCCACCAAATTCCTTGTCTAGTCTTCTGTCAGAAACTGCACAACACACATACACACAAATAGCATTTTGAGAAATGACAATGAATATGGTTGAATATATATATGAAAATTTGATCTATACCAACCTGCTCAAACTTCTTAATAACAAAGTATGTTCCTCAAGTGGAATCTTTGTGGGTAGAGCTCAGTATATAAAATAGATAAAACAAACAACAAAGGCCCTCACCCTCCTGGCTACTCTCCCTAGGTACTTTCAAGAAATCCTAGCATACTTCTGAAGATAGTTTAAAAACCATTGGCTTTAATTTTCATCGTATTCTTTCATTATATTTTTCTAAGTTTTCTTTTTCAATATGGAGTACTATACTTACTTTTATATTTATATATCTGTCTGCAAAGATTTGGAAACTCCTCCATCAATATTTTTTGTTGTCCCCCCCTCCCATAAAAGTAAAGATTGTATTGTTTTGTTTAATAGGGGATAAAATCAGATGAGTAGAAAGATGCCTGTGGCTACTACAGTGCTTGAATGGAGTAGATACTGGTGTGGGGCCTTCTATTGCAGATGCTAGTCAAAGATGTAGACCAAATTGGACTGATTTACCAGTGAAAGATTGAAAATCCCAAGAGTCTTCACACTGCCATGCATCCCAGGTCTCAGCCAGGCTAGATCATGGGCATGCCCACACGCAGCTAGCCTTCTCAGGGAGGTCCTAGGACACAAAACCAAGACCTCTCCCAGGTGGTCCACTTGTTCTCCCACCACTGTGCCACTACCCATCTTTAACCCTGAGATCACAGTAACAGCTAACATTAAGTATAAGCATACATTGATTTTAATATAATTAATCATCTTTAATAGTGTTAAACACATTTATATCCTAAATAGTTGTATAATAAAATATGTATTTTAATTAAATGTAGAAATCCTTAAAATAAGCATTTGTTGCATAAAAATATAATTGCTCAGGCCAGCTGGTGGTATGGTGGTTAAGGCGACTTCCCACAGAGCAATTGTGCATTTTAATTTCCAGTCCCATTGTCTTCAAAAAGACCTCAGGTGGGTGTGTTGGTGTGTGCATGCCAAAAATGGCACAAAGAGAAATGGAGGAGAAGGGATAGCTGCATGGCCATCCTCCTCATAGAGTGATTTTCATTTTCCCTTTCTCTCTCTCTGTTTCTTCCTAGTGAGTGCACACACCTCTAGCAATTTTTTTTAAATGTTTAAGTGAAGATGATAAGGTTTTAGTAACATATAAAAGGATACAACGTGATTTTTTATATTGTTTCTAATTTCACTTTTTTAGAACATTTTGTATTTTGTTGATTTCCAGTATAGATTTACACCAATGCTATGTGGAAGTATTCAGGAAATAAGGGTGCATGAAGCTTCCATTTTCTAAAAATGGGCATTTCTAAAAGTCCAGGGACCCAGCCGCACACAGAAAGGTGTCTGGGCGTCCTTTTCCCCTATCTTTTGCCCCCGTGCATCTGATTTACCACTTCAGTCACATACACTACACTGAAGCTCGTCCTCACAGTTTGGTCTGTGAGCACCCTGAGGACCTTAAATATCATCTCTAAACCTAGTGATTTCATTGTTTACTCTGTTTTCAGAACATTTATAACATGCTAAATATGGTAGTAGTCCTAGGCCTTCAGAGACCCTCCTGTAATAAGGGCTGGAATCTTGATTGCTTAAACTCCTAGAATGCTTCCAAAGATATTTTCCTTGGGAATAAGTAGAAAAGGAAAAAATAATTTGTGTTAAAAATTCTTTAGTGGTCTAGAGATATATTAAAGCAATAAATAAATAAATAAATAAACACAGGAAGGAATGTACTCAAGCTCAGAACAAGGGCAAATGTCCAGCTCTTAGAGATACTGCTCATCTTTACCTCCTGCATTTTTGTCACTAAATGTGTTTTTTCTGTTTATGAAGTTATTTAGAGGTTTCAATATTCTTGAAATGATTTTGAGTAGACTTAAATGATGCTCAAGCTATCCTACATTGAATGGCAAAAGAACTGATACCATCAAACTGAGACCTTGAGGAATTCATAAAAGATAAAAACCTAAGATTTGTGAAAAAATGTTAAATGCACTGTCAGAATTTTAGCTATCCCTCACAAAATAATATTCTTGTAAATTTAATAACTGGAAAATGTATTTACATGTATCCCATACCCTGGCTATTTCAAATAGAAACCCTTTACATTTTCTCTGTTCATACGGTATATCACAAAATCACTACAACCTTTCAAAGCAACCCTTTTACTTGAATGTGCTAAAAAACATCTGATACCAGTAGGACATTCATGACTGAATTATTAAAAATGCAAATTGATTAAAAAAATTCTAAACTGAGTGGTTAAATTCAAAGAAGCTAGAATAAAGCTTACAACGGTTTGTTTTTCTTACTATATTCTACTGTCAGAAGTCATTGTGTGAAAATGCTGGAATCTTAGTTAATACTTTGAAGTATACAATTTAATTATTGATTCAACAACTGTTATAAGTACCTACTATGGGAAAATCACTATATTAGACTCTTTGGGAGTACAAATCATTCTTGATATCCTTCCCTCAAGGAACACAGAATCTAGCAGAGAAATGTTACATGATCATAAATAACTATAGCAATAATAATATGTAGTGCTTATTAAGGGCTTTGCACTAACTGCTTTACCTATATTAATAAAATTAGTCCTCATTGCCTCTTAAAATTTATAGATAAGGAAGGAAACCAAGGCGTAAAGAGGTGAAGTGACTTGTCCAACACAACAAAGATGTAAATTATAGAACCAAGATTCAACCTGAGTAACCTCCAAGTCCACATTCCAAACTACTCTGCCTCTCAATTCCATCATACAAAATTGTACAAGTGTTAAATAAGAGTTGAAGGGAGCAATAAAAATTTTAAAAGAAAAATAGTAATAAAGCACGCATGGGGGGAAATATTTCTCACCTGGGTTGACAAATTCTTTTATAACAGTAGTTTGCATGAGGCCCACAGAAATTTGCTTTTCTTCATTGTTCTTGGTTAAGGTACTACATATTGCCATGTAGTAATATCCTACATTTACATAGTGAATCATTTTCATTATTTAAAGAATTATTTTATTCAACTTTATTTATCCATTTATTAATTTATTTCATTTGACCAGAGAGGCAGAGAGAGAGAGAGAGAGAGAGAGAGAGAGAGAGAGAGAGAAAGTGAGAAAGCAAGCCAACAGGTCCAGGACTCAAACTGCAGTCAGTCATGTGGGAATCCAGGGCCTTCAACCATCGTGCTACCTGCTGGCCCCTCATTTTCATTTATTAAGCAGAGGAATTACTTCCATTGTATAATACAAAAGATGAAGGCTCAAAAGTTTATTTTTCTTGGATCAGTAAGATATAGAAAATAAGTTGAGTATCAAGTTTAACCTTAAAAGTGCACTAGTATTTTGATAGGTTAAAATATGGTGAAATTTTAGGCAGAGATGGAACAAAGCACAAAACTCAAGAATAGAAAGAGTAAAAATGTGCTGGAGGGGAAAACAGATAGCTGGGGCACAGGATTCCTACAGGAAATTCGATGTTGGCTCTGGTTTCATAAATGTTCATTTTATGATGATGGCCAGGATCTTTAGGAGAAAAAGACCCTACCAAGCAATAGGAAATGTGAGACTATTGCTCTGTAGAGTTGATGCTGACAATAGGCTGGAAGTCATCTTGCAGAAAAAGTCATTGAAGCTATAGGAACAGACTGCATTACTATGGGAGGAACATAGAGGTAGCGTCATTCAAGGGAGCTAGGAAAATGTCGACATATATGGGATGGGAGAAAACAGAAGACTGACTGGAGTAGAGAAGAAACAGTCATAAGACCAAGAATAGAATAGGTTAGTAGAGTACCCGAGAAGGCAAGAGAAGATTTTAAGGCCTGGATGACCAACATATAAAATGCTATATTTTTTAACATACATGTGCTTTTTAAATTTTTTTTTTTTAGGTTTTTTGAGAGATTTTTGCTATAGAGCACATGTACTTACCAGAAACACAGAGACAGACAGAAAGATAGAAAGTGAGAAGTTATCCCCCGGGGGGGATGGCCATGCCGCGATCCCTTCTCCTCCATGCTCCTCTCAGGATCTTGGGCACGCACGCACACGCACCCAGCATGAGTTTAAGCCACTGGGTCTGGGATTCGAATCGTGATCGACTACATGGGAGTCCAGCGACATAGCCATTATGTCAACTGCTGGTCCAAATTGTTTAGATTTTTAATAAGAGATTTTTGCTATAGGGCACATGCACTTGCCAGAAAGACAGAGAGAGACAGAGAGACAGAAAGCAAGAAATCACCCCGCAAGTTGGGGATTGCCATGCCACAATCTCATCTCCTCCATTCTCCTCTTGGGATCTTGGACACGCACGCACACGCGCCCAATGTGAGTTTAAGTCACCGGGTCCGGGACTCGAACAGTGGTCAACTACATGGGAGTCCAGCGACATAGCCATTACGCCAACTGCTGGTCCCTATATGTCATGTGCTTTTAAACAAATACACACAAAAAAGTCTATTCCTATTGATTCTTTATATATCAGTTACTTATAGTCATACAACCTATTTGGAAAAAAATTCCATAAAACATTTTCAAAAAGTATATATGGATTTGAAGTAATTTCTAGTGATAAAACAAATTGAAAAAAATGTTTTTATTCACTAAAAAATATTATTAAAATTTTATGGAACTCTAAACATAATAATGCTTTGTTTTTTCCAGTAATTTAAAAGAAGATCATTTCAAAGGAAAAATCAATGCAGTATGTCTTTATAGTAGTATGTCAGGTGACATGGCCTTCAATCAGTCAAATGTAGTCATGGTGCATCTATAGATATATGCATGCACAGAAGTCCCATATTTTTTGGAGAAAGTAGAAATCATCTTAGGTAAAAGATGCTTAGTCCAGGACTCTCGATGAACATTTCAATAAAATAAGTACTTAGCCAAAAAGCAGAACTGTAGGTCAATTGTGGTCCAGAGACTCTGGTCAGTCTCCAATCAGATGTACCCATACTCACACATCCTATGACCCCAATAACACCCCAAATCCTTAGCAACTTTAACACATACACATACCATATGCCAGATATTTAGGTTGTACTTCCCATCTCAACAGAATGTACTGAAGGTAGAACTAAAATACCAATTGTGTTTTTAAAATAAGGTATTTCTGGATCAGCAGTTGGTGTAATGGCTATGTTGCTAGACTCCCATGTAGTCAACCGCAATTCAAGTCCCAAACCTGGTGGTTTAAACTCACGCTGGGCGCGTGTGCGTGCGTGCCCAAGATCCTGAGAGAAGAATGGGGGAGAAGGAATTGAGGCGTGGCCATCCCCCCTGGGGGGGAGTGATTTCTCACTTTCTGTCTCTCTGTCTCTCTCTGTCTTTCAGGAGTGCGCACGCGCTCCATAGCAAAAACCTCTCCAAAAATAAATAAATAGGATATTTCTATTTTCTTAATCAAGGTCTTTTTCTTTCCTCTAAGCAAACCTAAAATATAACTCTCAAAAAAAGACTTCCTTTCTCCTTCCTGTTTAACATCTTTTCACTCATTTCTCCTGCCTCTTCTTCTGCCTTTGTTACTCTGTGTAAACTTGCATAGATACATCACGATGATATTTTTTTGCTAATGATAGCAACATGTATCCTAGAAGGCGTCTCACCTCACCTGTTTCACCTGTGGCAGTTTCAGGTAAATCTCAGACTGGAATTTCTACACCAATCTAAATGGATTTTTTCTCATCTTGCCCCTAGGCCTCTGAGGGATGGAATCCGTGGTGTGTTCCGATGCTATTCAGAGATAAAGCAGAAGAAAGATTAGATGTGTTCTGAACTGTATTCATGTTCTTTTTAGTTGCCTAGGAGAAGGAAGAAATCTTTAGAAAAATATTTCAGAAAATCTTTTCTGAATTGATATGTAGTGCATTTCTCCTTTTTATACAAGGTGACAGTGTGTGTGAGATGTAAAGATGAGTTTGCTCAGGCAATTACCCCTTGTTGATAGCAGATTATTTCCTCTGGCAAACTCGAAAATAACTTGTTGGTGTATAAGTTACTGCTGTTCTGGGGATGTAGTAATTTACTCTCCTGCCTTTTTTATGAGCACATTTATTTTAATCAGTAGAGTTCAGAATAGCTCTTTTTCATCTAACTCCATCTCTTTTGGAGTTATGCACCTTCTAACATATAATGAAGGAAGGCCCTTCTGCGCACACAGGAGAAAAGTGGCATGATATATTACTGGGAAAAAAATGGCCCTTGCACAGGAAATCATATCCCATGATCTTTTTTTTTTTTCATGTTAAAAAACACAACATTTATTCTCTACAGCTCTAGCCCAAATTATTTTTCAGATGAAAACAACGTCTCACCTCAATGATATCTTTCACTGTAGAGACTGATAACACAGAATAGTTGCACGTGTAGGATGAAGGAGAGCATAAAAGAATTCCAGTCTGCAAAACCTATACAATTTTTAAGAAATATTATGTTATGTACTTTACTGAAAGCCTGTAGGATAAAACCAAGCTGGAGAGTTTTACTCCCTCTACCACTTTGCAAATGAAAAAGAAAAGAGCCAAGAAAAAAGACTTTTCCGTGATGGGGAGTAAGAAATATTTAACTAAAATTCCTTGCCTCCACTGGTCCCTCAGCCACTCTATCACAGAGTTCTTGCTAATTCTAAGAGAGGTTTAGAGAAAGCAAAATTTATTTTCTGAAGTTAATCCCTGGCTGGCTAAGTCTAGATGTCCACATGCTTTATTTAAGATAAAAGTTCAGTACATGATAAAGAGGTGAATCATCTTTTCTCTGGCACATACTCTCCATGATCAGTGCCTCCATCACTTGGGTCTTTTCTAGGGAAGGGCAAAGTTTGGTAAATGAAGCACAGACCCAAATGCTGAGAGCCTGACCATATATTCGTCTGGCCATTTCTATTCTGGATCCTCCATTTTCTGGATCATAAAACACCAAGCAATATTTCCCTCTCATGATGAGGATTATTAAGAGGACAAAGGAAGAGTAGGAATGTGGAAGCATTTAGCGTTCTTGAAAATAAAAGGGCATAGTTTACGGTTTGTTTGTTTGTTTTATTTTGTTTTTAATTTACTATAGTGTGCTTGTCAAAGAAAGAAGGAGAGAGAGAAAGTGAGAAAGTACCCCCCCAGGAGGGATGACCACTTCACACCTGGCATATTCGCCAAGCTTCCAGACCAGCACTCCCCCCATGTGCAGTTGACCACATGGGATCCAGCTGCCTTAACCACCACAAAAGAACTGTAATTAGAAGCCATACTTTCCTGTGATTCTTCCACAGAAAATTTTTATTTATGTAAAAGCAGAATATCAAAATGTATTTGTTGTTAAAAATCAAAGTTGGAAAAAGAAAAATAAAGAGCTTTAAGATTATTGGGACCAGCAGTTAGCGTAATGGATATGTCGCTGGACTCCCATGTAGCTGACAGTGGTTCGAGTCCCAGACCCAGTGGCTTAAACTCACGCCGGGCGCGTGTGCATGCGTGCCCAAGGTCCCAAAAGGAGCATGGAGGAGAAGGGATTGCAGCATGGCCATCCCCCCTGGGGGGTGATTTCTTGCTTTCTGTCTCTCTGGCTCTCTCTGTCTGTCTGGCAAGTGCACGTGCCTTATAGCAAAAACCTCTCAAAAAAAAAAAAAAAAAAGAAAGAACTATAAGATTATTTAAAAAATAGTTCTGTGACTTTTTTCATGCAGAGTACATCTAGCAAGTCAGTAGTATAAGGAAAATTATCCATGCTAATTTATAAAGCCACTTCAACATATAACCACATCAGTGATAACATTGTCACCTGTATCTTATCTTTAAATATATTAATAGGGTCCACAAATGGCACGGAGGTTAAGCTGGTTGAATCCCACATGGTCAATTCCACAGTTCAAGTCCCAGACCTAGTACTTTCGAAATCATTCTGGGTATATGTGCATGCATACCCAAAATCCCAAGAGGAGAATGGAGGAGAAGAGATTATCACATTGCCATCACCCCTGGAGGAGGTGCTTTCTCACTTCTCCTATCTATCTATCTCTGTCTCTGCCTGTCTCCAGCAAACATACATCCCCTATAGCAATTATACACACACACACACACACACACACACACATACACACACACGCACACACACACACATATATATATATTTAAACAGAATAAAAGGAAAGGTTTTTTTTGTTTGTTGGGTTTTTGGTTTGTTTTTGGTTTTTTTTAGAGTTTTTTTGCTGTAGGGCGGGTGCGCTCGCCAGAAAGACAGAGAGAGACAGAGAGACAGAAAGCAAAAATCACCCCTGGGGGGATGGCCATGCCACAATCCCTTCTCCTCCATTCTCCTCTCTCAGGATCTTGGGCACGCATGCACACACGCTTGGTGTGAGTTTAAGCCACTAAGTCCAGAACTGGAACCGCGGTCGACTGCATGGAAGTCCAGCAACATGGCCATTACTTCAACTGCTGGTCCCAAAAGGAAAGGGTTTTTATTTTTGTTGCTCAATGAGTAAGTAATTTTCATATGTCTAACAGCAAACCTGCTTTTCTGTGTCTAAGGTGATTATAAAGCAAGGATTCATGGCATATTTCGCTAATATTTTAAACATAGTATATTTGCAAATCTCTTCTTAAAAAATTGTCATCAGATTTGAATATACATGACAAATAGTTGCTTGTATCTATCTAATAAAAACCCTGTATCAATGAGATGAAAAGAATAATTACATACACATATCAATTATTATACTTTTGATTAACTTCTTTAATAAGTTACTATTGAATGCTAGGCAATTTAAACTATTTATCCTTGTTCGTATAATTTCTGATGACTATAAATAATTTTGTTATATTATAAACATCATTCCTATATTAGACAGATATTTAAAAATAATGATGAGCAAAAATTATTTTAATGTGATAATTGTCAAGCACTGTGCTATAAGAAATCCTGGGCAAGTTTCAAATAGTTAAGAGTATTTAATGGGAAAATTATGAGAAATTTAAATGTCTGCTGTTAGTATTATGAGTCTCTGACCAAATTAAGTTTAAAAAAGCAAAAAAGAATTATGCACATACAAAAACATACTGCCTTACAATGATTACAGTATAAAATTAAATTAAATAAGTAAAATAACATTTAAATGTCAGCCATAGACTGATCATTTTTATAAGGTAGAATACTCTTATGTCTCATCTATTTAAAATATAACATGAAGAACATTAAAACCTTCTAAAAGAATAGTTTTTTTTCTTTTACTCTGGAATCTACTTCATATCACTGCTTTAAGAGGTTTTGTCAGCTGAGTGCTTTTTCTTTCATGACCCAATTTCATCATTTTAAGTCCGGCCCAAATGTAGAATATAATGATAATCAATGAGTTAAATACTGGTCCTAATAAAACTATGAGTAACAAAATCAGCCTGACAATGTTTTAATATATGAGCATATCAACTTATTTAAAGGAACTATTTATCTACAAAAATTAAAAATACATAAATAGAAAAGAGGCTTCTAAATTACCAGCATTAATTTGGAACACTTTATAAAAGTGACGGATTTAAATACCATGAACTACATTACGATATACTGGAAGAGCAAGTGAGTTTGAGGTGGAATGTGGGAAAGAATTAAACTCCATCTCTTCCATCCAAAACTAGCTTTTAGTAGCAGTAGTTAGGGCAATATAGGTCAGGAATCTTTTGTAAAAGAGAATGTATGCAACATTGACTCCCAAAGAACAGGGAAATAAGAAACTAGTTGCACTATTGATGTTTTTTTTTTTTCCTTCCTTTCTGCTGTTTTTGAGTGGTGGTGCTAGGGAACACTGGAATTGACCTCGGGAAAATCTCCGTCTACTAGAGAAAAAGAAAGTCCATTTATTTAATAATTAAGAGTGTCTGAAGCCAGGCAACTTGGTTAGAATCCCAAGACCATCTCTTGTAAGCTGGTGACTTTGGGCAATTTATGGAATACTTAGCTTTGGCTATCCCTTCTATGGGGGTGAGGAGAAGGAGGAAGAGCAGAAAAAGAAGGGGTGGAGGTAAAGGAAAAATAGTCCCTCATTTATAAGAAGGGATAGATAATAGCTTCAATCGGAGGTTAAATGAATTATTACATATAAAATGCTTAGAATAATGCCTCGTAGATAGTAATTCCTAATAGATGTTAGCTGACATAGCAAAGGCAAGAAAACAGAGCCACCCCCACCCCCCCAAAAAAAAAAGCTGTGGTGGTAACAGCAATAATCTTCCACTTCCGGAGAACAGGAAATGTCTTAGTGACAGGCAAGCAAGGTATCTTTGAAGAGGGTGGCGTGGTAGACTGGAAACTGGCAGAAAAATCTTAATTTTCTTTTATCCTAGTTTCACCATTACTTTTTCTGAAAGGCTTTCATCAAGTCAGTTAATGTCGTGTATCTCATTCTTCTTATCGAGAGACTAAGGAATTTCACCTGATGACTTCTAGATTCTCTTCCAACTTTAAACACCTACTCGTCTGCGATGCCCAGGGAAGAAGAATCTGGCAGCCATTGTGTGATTCCGCTCACAAGGATGAATCTGTTTTCTGTGTTCATTTCTGCGACTCCAAGGATTAGGCGACCAACCGGAAGCATGTGGAGGGAGGTTTATTACAATGAAACAGAATTAGGCCCTCAAATGGAGTGTCGTTTAGTTCCTGCACTCACAAACCTGCAAGTGAGTGTTCTTAGACATCCACACCTTCAAATTACACGTCTTAAAGAGTGGTGTACCCTACCTTGGTGTTCTGATAGCATACATTTCCGACATAGAGTACATTTTTAAATTGAGACATTTATTCCATTTCATTATAATGTGTAAATTGTTGCTTTCTACTCCACTGCCCAGAGGTAAATTGAAGATGTGTATACAAAGTGAAACTATTCCCCTAATAAAATCACTGACATGTTAAGAGGTTTCCCATTTTTGTTATTTATGCAGTTTTCTTTCATTTTTAAAGATGACACTACCCTTTATTACACATTCTGAATGTGTGTGTTATACTTGTACAACACATTTTCCTTCCATGACCCATTAAAGTAGCATAATGCTTTCTATATTCATGCATCTCTTAGCACACAACCTATGGTTTTAAATATTTTTGCATTCTTTCTCAGAGAGGAAAAAAAAATGAGTTTTGTAATGAAGAAAAAATCTTGGCCAATTATGTCATTTTTAATCTTATTTTCAGTTTCAACCTAGCATTATCTTAAGCTTAGTAGTAACAAATGATAAAATGACAAATAAATTCTGACATTTCCTGCATAATCTACATTCTTGGCCATCGAATCTTCATTTTACCAGCCTCTTAAGAAATGTAAAAAAAAAAAAAAAAAAAAAAAAAAAGAGAAAAAGAAAAAGAAAACCTCAAACATGACTGCCAATCTAGTCCATTGCATTCTGTGTGTCATGCTGCCGAGGCAGCACTTGGAATCTAGAAGTACCAAGTGCCACAATTCGTCTCCTTGTGACTCATGGCACCAGATGACAAGCAAGCCTCTGTCCTTCAGCAGTACCAGAAACAGGGAAGGATCCGTGTGGGTGCTGGTGGCGTTGTGAATAGATCTAGTGGGAGGCAGGAGTCCAAGCCTCAGGCTTCCTGATCATACCACCATCCTGACAGATGGCATATTCTTGGCTAGAGTCCAAGGACCTTGGTCACTGAGTGAACTTTCCCTGACTCCGTGCTAACGTCGATATTCCAGATATCCGGGGACACAGACCTCGCCTATGAATCATTCTGCTAGAAGCTGCCTCTTATGTATATTTTCTGAATGAATGTTCTTAAAGGTATTTTGCCGAAACCAAGTCGGACTGTTTAGCACTTTGTCACACAATTACTGTGGGTTGTATCAACACAGAAAGTGTGTTTTATAATTTAGTCCTAATGAATTTTTTGACCCATAAATCAATAAACCTGCTACAGACCGAATAATAATATTTGCTTCCTGAAAGCATGTATGATATCAACAAGGTCGCAGTTTACTGTCATTTTTAATAGGGAAGGAAAAAACCATACTCAAGGGACATTTAACATATTTTGACAAGGTGACCCACAATTATCCATTAACATTGTATTTGTCTAAGCCCTGCTGCATTGATATGCAGGGACCATGTAATAGTTCATTGATGTCCCACTTGGGGGTGGAGAATAAGGCAAGTGGGACCTTTCCAAGGTCTTTCACAGCCAGAATGCATCTTGCAATTGCTGTATTGATTAAACATTTGGATAGTTAATCAACACAGCTCAGCCCTTTTAACCTGCCATACGCAGTATACAAAAGAGAAAGAAAAGAGAAGAAAAGGAAGGCTGTAAAACATCCACAAGGATATATTTTTCTTATTTTTAAATTTCACATAGTATATGCTACACAGACACTAAAACTACAGTAAAATATTATATTCAATGTGGTCTTGAATTGAGAGATGTGTAGACTTTCACGGTGTGTTTTTAATTTCATTTCTCGACATTTTAAGTGGATTAAAATCGCACACTCTTTGCCAGAGTCAAGACATGTTTTTCTACACTCATCTTAGTTCAGTCCATGCTTGATTTCCTCTACACATAGAATGTTCCTGAAATTAAAAGCGGGAGCTTCCCATGTGGAACTCACTGGTTCATTTTTACCTCTCGATTTGCTCTTCTGTCATATGTACCAATATTCTGATATCCCTTCCCTCATGCCTCATTTCAATCCCGACACCTCACTTCCTGTAGTATGTGTGTAAAGATATCAGGACTAAAAGGTAGGAAGCTCTCCTCTGTGTTTCTCTGTACTTCCTGTGCTAAATCTTGATCTCTGAGTGAATCTCTGCTAACTCTCTCGTCCTCACCTGGTTTTTTGACTGAGCAATTATAACTCTCTTTTAGATCACCTATCCCTGCCATTCTCCTCTTCCATTTCATAAGGAAGGAAGACAGTTATAGTCTACTTACTTCACATTCTGTTTTGGACTTCAATTGATTCCTTCACATCAACATACACAATTATGCATGCATAATTGTGATCATTTATACTCCTGTTTTTTTTTTTTCCTGTTTACTTCGCTTAACAGTTTCTAACACTTCAGTAACCTAGGCATAAAGCAAAGCTATTGATATTACCAAGAAAAAAAATATCATCTGCCTGGTTCCTTAATCAGCCATGGTCAAGAAAGAGGGGGAAGGAGTGAGGCGAGAGAACATGTAAAATGCATAAAATGCAGCAAATTCATGATCTCAATGGACAGGTTCCTCAGGTAGCTAAAAATAGAGATCCCATTGTGTGTAATTATCTCCCTAAAGGTTTGGAATAAGATGAGACTCTTGCTCAAAAATAGGTCACTATTAACTGGAAAATATGATTCGAGTCTTAAAAAAAAGACTAGAAAAATTAGTGGTGGGCATTAAGTTCTTGTTATTTATGAAAGCACTTTGGGAACAAGGTCCGTTGAGTCTTGTTTCTTTTTATAGAAGCAGACACCATTATTCAATTTTGTCCTATCTTTTTATTAATAGATGTAAAACACCTCTGGGGAGTTCCAAAGCTTCAGCAAAACCAGGAACAATATAGTAATTCTACACCTTGGTGGCTCTCACTCGATCTAGGAGTTCTCCACACCAGGAGCCCTAGCAGCGCTGTGCTAGAGTGGTTCTGCTACCTGAAGGGGCAAAATGACAATACGGTTTGACCAATGATACCTGGGTACAAGGACTTCCATATTATCTCACATTCTTTCTTTTGGTGTTTCCTTTTTTGTTTCAGGTATATTCTTTAAATGCACATGCTAGAGGATGATTATACAGTCCCAAATTGAACTTTCTAAGAGAAATATTTTTTAATAGTTATGTAAAAATGTGGGTCATAACTCAATAGTGACTTATTAAAATGTTTATTTATTTATCCACTCATTTGTCTTTTAATTTGACCAGAGAGAGAGAAGGAAAGTGAGAAAGTAAGCCACCAGGTTCGGGACTCAAACCGTGGGAGTGTCCAGTGCCTTAACCACCACACCACCTGCTGGTCCCTCAATAGTGTCTTATTAGACAAAGAAAAACTAAAACGTAAAGAAGGGGAGATGATCATAAAAGATATTTTCTTATCTCTACACTAGACCAGCTCTACAGATGACAAGCCAGTCATATTTATACTTAATATTCTTTGCTGAGGTTAATTCATCAAAGAAACTGGATATTTTTTTCAGTGTTGCTCAACCACTGATAACTTTGATGTTGATGTTAACATCTATTGCAATCATGCTACACTCTTTTGAATGAGTGAAATTTGTAAGTAAAAATTGATATAGCATGTAGAATATTTTGATTAAAATCATTCCCACTTGATTATTACTAGTTGAAAAAGCCCCAGATTCTGTGACAGATAAACTGACTGATCTTATCTACACATTCTTCCTGATGATGAACTGGACTAAGATAGGCAGGCAGCCAGCAATCTAGAACATTGATCATGAAGAGACAATCTTATTGAACTCACCAGAGTTCATTCAAGAGGACAAGAACCTGGACCTCTGCCTCAGGAGGTTACTACTATGTGAAATGTTAGGTACATCAGTCAACCTCATCCCTTTTAAGCAGGAGCAAAAACAAACAAATAGATGACAAGAGCATGAAAGGAAAAGGAGATGAGATTGGAAGATGAGAGAGTAGACTAGAAACACTTTAGTCCCCAAATGTTGAGGATTTTGAAATAATAAGATTTTATTACGTAGCTAGTTATTGTGTAGACTACATTGAATACATATTTTTAAGTATCCGAAAAGTAGTAACTGACTTGATATCTAAGCCAAAGTAGTTGCAATCTTAGTAATGTGATATATGCCTGTTAGCTTATGTATTTGTGTGTGTGTGTGTGTTTTTTAGAGCAATCTCTTTTTGTTTGTTTAAGATTTGCTATAGGGCACATGCACTCACCAGAGAAAGACAGAGAGAAAGAGAGATGGAAAGTGAGAAAGCACACCCCCAGGGGTGATGGCCACACTATAATTACTTTCAGGCATGCACACACACACACACACACACATCCAGTGTGTTTTTCATGCCTCTGGGTCCAAGACTCGAACCATACAGTAAGATCCAGCCACCTTAACCACCACACCACCTGGCTTGCCTGGCTGTTAAAATACATTAATAAAACTACAATTATGCCACAGACCAAGAAAAACAGGTCTTGATAGTGTGCCACTTTGTAATAAATGTTTCATTCTATCCTACAACGCAGATACCAGAATTTTGAGAGGCATTATCATTGAGCCTTTCTGGTTTCTAATAATAACAAAATAAGAAAAGCTATTTACCCTGGGATTTGATTTTTAAAATTAACTGTTAAGAATGATCAATAAAAGTGTCAAGTGGTGGTGGCACAGTGCTAAAGCAACACTCCGCAGGGCTGGCCCACGTGGGAGGGTTCCAGGTTTATGTCTAGAACCTCCCTGCCTATGCCAGGTGCATGCATGCTCAAGACTGAGGGATGGCTAGAGATGCAGAGGGTCACGGTGTCAAGAACCTGTTGGTTGGGACCAGCCGTTAGCGTAATGGCTACGTCGCTGGACTCCCACGTAGTCGACCGCGATTCGAGTCCTGGACCCAGTGGCTTAAACTCACACCGGGCGCGTGTGCGTGCGTGCCCAAGATCCCGAGAGGAAAATGGAGGAAAATGAATTGCAGCATGGCCCCCTGGGGGTTGATTTCTCGCTTTCTGTCTCTCTGTTTCTCTCTGTCTGTCCGGCGAGCGCACATGCCCTATAGCAAAAACCTCTCCAAAAAAAAAAAAAAAAAAAAAAAAAGAACCTGTTGGTTATGCTGTCTTTCTGGCTGCCTGTATGTCTCTCTCTCTCTCTCTCTCTCTCTCTCTCTCTCTCTCTGTCTCTCTTGCACATAAAATAAATGAATAAATAAATTTTGAAAGAAAAATGATGATCAATAAAATATAATGAAATGCATACTATATGCTTATTTGACTTTAGCGTCTATGGAATAAGGCCCGGGTATAGCCCTGGCTATACATTAGAACCACCTGGGGAGTTTCTAAAACCCCACTTCTCAACACCATCGTGCACCCTTTACATGAAAGTCTGTGCAGTATGTGGGATATGGCACACAGGTAGCAACATCTTAAAAAGTAGCTAAGGCAATTCCATTGCATAGCTAGTGTTAAGAACCACTGGTATAAAGAATCGTTCAAATTGAATGATTTTCTTTTATTGGTATTGAAGAGCAACAATGGACATCCCAAGTCTTTCTGTGATTGTGTCAAGCTCACACTTTAAAGCGTTCTCAACATTCGGGGTTTTATGGCTTTTCTGCCCCTGCTCCTAACCTGCTACTTGAAACTGGAAGATGTTCACTTCCCTCCCAAGCACCCTCTCCAATGCATGACTGTGGACGGTTACCTAGGGTCTCACTCTTTCTCTCTTTATACCCTTTTCTGCATCTTCAGTAAGAATAATATGCTTAAACCAGTCTTTTGGTGAAAGGAGAACATCTAAGTTAAATGCTATTTCCCAAAAATATTTCATACTAAGCTCAATCACAGTACCAATGGTGGCTTCTGAATCGACAGATCAGACATCCTCCTCCCTGAGAGCAGCCAACAGGAATTAGGTTGTCAAGTCGTTTGAATGGTTATATGTGAGTGTTCAATAACAAAGTCACATGGAGGGGACCGGGTAGTAGCACAGAGGTACGATGTGACACTGCAAGGATGACTCACATGGCATTATCCAGAGACCTCCCAGAGTGCACCAAGCATGTGCATGCCCATGATCCAGGGTTGGCTGGGACTGGGAGTGGATCAAAACACCAAAACCATGTTGGGTGCTACCTCTCTGTCTTGTTCTCTGTCTCTCTTGCACATGGAAGAAATAAATACACTTTTTAAAAAGTCCCATGTAAACCTGTAAACTAAGTAATGTAAACTATATGCATACATTCTGAATAAAAGGACACCAGGAGAAGGGACGGAGAAAAACAATTAAGAGAGAAAAAATCAACTATAACTGAATAAAATGGGAAATCTAGGTCATTTGACAAAGTGAGACTTATTAGAAGTGAACTGTAAAATGGCCACCCTTTGACCCCAATTTCCCATGCTCATGAACTGTAAGGTATTCCATTTCTTCTCTTAGAGTTTTGTAGTTTTTGTCTTTATTGTGTAGTCTCCAATCTGCTTATAGTGTTCTTAAATTAAATCATAGAGTGACAAACTACTTGATAACCCACAAATTGTGTCATGTGTATAGTCTCTATATGCTTCTTTCTGGCCTAACTTATATTTACCGGGTTACTTGTATTAAGTGTATTTCACATCTGTCTACCCATACTTATTCTCCCATTTTGGCAGTGGTTCAAATCTATTCATTAAGCCACCCAGTGGGTGTAAACCCAATCGTTAGTGTTTCGTTTCCTGACTTTTCAAGGTCGCTTTGAGTTATAAGTAGATCTTCCAAGGTTCCTGTTACCTCTCCCAACTTAGAGTCCTCCATGAAACTTTATGAGCTTGTTCCATATTTTATCATCCAAGTCACTGATAAAATGTTAAATATTACCACCCTAGACAGACCCCTGCAGAACATCATTTGATGTGTCCTTTTAGGTTGCCTCTGAAACATTAATAACTTCTCATTGAATATGATCCTTGAACCAGTCTGTACCCAACTAAGAGCCAGAGCTGTATTTTCCCAGATTGATAGTGCTATTTTAAATCTATACGCTACAACCCCGAGGAAGGAATTTTGTACCCTTCTTGCCTCTTCATAAAGATAGAAAAGATTTTATCCACTTAAAATGAACCGGTCAACATATGCCAAACAATAACCCGGGATAATTTAGCACCGTTCATAAATGTGGTATTTTCCATAAGCCATAAAAAAGAACTCCCCATTAATAACTCTGACTATAAAGGTTCATCATGGCTACTATTCTCACCTCTTTGAACTTAATGACAACTCAAGTCAACACCCTCCTTTTTTCCTTTGTTGCAGCTGCTATGGAGGTGGGAAAGACTGTTGTTGGAAAAGACTGTTGTCCAGGCTCCAAGAAGTCCAGACGAGGTCTCCAGAGACTCTCTATTTTTCCTCCAGATCCTTTTACTGACATTAATGATGAAGCAGCTTTGTCTGTGTCTCTGCCTTGGTTAGCAATGCCTTAGTGACAGGGCAGCTCCAGATGCATTAGACCAGCAGCTGATGCCATCATGCGAATGTCTAACACTTACTTTAGGTGGGTGACACTTCTTAATATTCAATCCTGTCTTCACAATGTCGACTTGTCCTACTATACACAGGCATTCTTTTTATCATTATTATTGGGATTGTTCATATTTTTGCTTATGATTTCTCTAAAGGGCATATTTTTTTAAACATCATTATTTATAACCTTAAATGCCAGGAGGGCAGTAGAGTATGCTTGGAAGAATATGCATCACAGAGTTCTTGTTTAGAAATGGTAATTAATTTTACAGTCAACAGTGTGACACACTGTCTCTGACTAGACGTCCACCGTGGCTTCCTGCCAGTCTTTTGGAAGAATATTAATTGACGTCCAGCACTAAGCAGTCTCTTTGCTGTGCTTTTGAACGAAACAACATGCTTCAAATTAAATAAATACATGTGAAATCACATATTCAGCATCAGGTTCTGTTTCTTGATATTGCCAAAATACAGTTGGTTTGTGTATTTATTGCTCCTCTTTTTGTTTCCTTTTTGTTTCTCTCATTCTCCTGACTCTTAGAGAATCCTTATTATTCACCTTCTCTTCATTTTACCTCACTGCTGTTCTTCTAACTTCTTATAATATCCGGTGATAAGCAATATTCTACAATAAATACTCTGTATCTCCAACAGTCATAAACAACTTACCCCTAGGTTACTACCCTTTCTATTAAGGTTTTCCAATATTCAACCATTTTAGTAATGACATAGATGGTGTGCCATGGATGCCAGATTAAGTGTAAAAGCCATTATCTTTTTTTAAAATTTAGAAATCAAAATGACCTTGACAGGTTTTGAGAACTGGACACCAAAACGAGACTTAGCTTCATGGGAGAAAACACATGATGGTTCATGCTGAGGGAAGAAAAACTGCCCAGAGGATGGCGAGTAGTGGTTAGTACAATGAATGCAGGGTGGGCTGGAAGGGGGCCTGCTTCTCCACAGCAAATGGCCAAGATGATGAATTAATGATGAAAATGCCAAGATCTCAGGATGTAAAATTAGAACATCATGCAGCTTGTGAAAAAAAAATACAATCTCTAATTTATTAGATCTCTGTTAAGTTTTTTAAAAAATAATAAGATTTTTTTAAACCACAACTTATATGATAAGATCAATGGAAGAATTTTATCTAAAAAAAAACTTTTAAAATCAAGGTTCATCAGTAGAGGTATATGTGTACACGTTCCATGTTTCCACAAAAATCAGGTGATGAAGGCCTTAATATATTAATTTTCTTTTTTAAAGTAAGAACAGGAGTCATGTGTCATCTATGTGCTTCATGTGGAAAGAACTTTTTATGAATGAAGCTATAATAATGTCAGCTAAATACACTGTTCACATAATATAGTTTTAAATCTGACAGTGAGAACTTTTGTTTTTTCTGTCTTTCTTTTTTTCTTTTATTCATCAGTGGAAGACTTTCTTTCTTTAAAATTTTATAGGAATTCTTGGTATCCAAAAGAGAAAAGCGATAGCAGATCTGGAATCTGACTAGCACAGCCCTCCCTTCCCAATGAGGGTAAACTGATTTAAACTGAGGTCAGGCATGAAGATGGACTCCCCGAGGGTCAAAATTAGTTAGTGCAACATCATCTGAACTCAGTCTCTGGCCCACCAGCTCCACGCTCTTCCTACTCTACTCCCCTGCCTCTTGGAAAACAGGTACTATTTTGAGGCATTCTTGTTTATCACAGATTTGTTTTACTCCCCTTTTTTACAGTCTGAATTTTCTTTTCTCATGTTCTCTCACTTATTTCCCAAAAGCCATTTGTTATGTAACAGATCCATATGTGTTCCTGTTTATAAATATTCTATAGTAAGTGAAGGAAATATGGGAAAATGAGGGGAGAAAAGCTAATAAGATCCTCAAACCCTTAAACTGGAAATGTTGGGGTCTGTTCTGTGTCTCAGGGGTGAGGATTGCAAAAGAGAACACAGCTGAGAGGCAGAAGCTGGTCTGGTTTCATTGGATCTCATCCCACCTGCTTTCTCTTCCATTTCCAGTCTTTCCAAAATTAGGACGTTTGGTGTTATGGAGGGACACCTGGGGAAAATCAGTAGGGCATCAGGTATAGCTTCGTGATAATATTACAGTAAGCAAGAAGCTTAAAATCAAATTCATTACTGGGGAATTGAATCCAGGGAACTTGGCTTCATTAGAAAGTATGACTTTATAAATAACTACATATAAACAGACTGCTTTGCCTTAGAGACTAATATATTTCAAAATTATTATCTACTTTAAATATTTTACCTAAACGAATTCACAATTAGCTTTCAATATTTAAACAGTGCATTAGGAATGGAATGTTTATAAATATCAGAAATAAAAGCCACTTCATTACAGTATGAACATATGCTAACACACCACATACTGGCTTTCAAATTTAATACTAATACGGTTCACTCTATCTGTTGTTTTAACTGACATAAGGGTTTAGATAATAGCTAATATAAATATATGAAATGTCAAATTTAGAAGATACTGTTTAGACATTTGTCTTTTCGAGAGTATTGTTAAACTTAACTTTTATTAACTCAGGGAAACCAAAGAGAAATACAGTGTCGCTAGTGAACCTTTGAAAATCTTTTATTTTATCACTTTTAATGCATGTTTAATATTTAACATTCATCTTATTACAGACAGGAATTGTGAAATGCTTGTGCTGTTTCTAAACAGTTTTAAAGTTCAATGCACAGTCACAATTCAGAGGGGAGATTTCACACATTTATGGAAAATAAGCCATTTTTGCAGTAAAGTTGCAAAGTGTGAAAGAATTCTTGTTTTATCTGCCTTACTTATCATGTTTATGAGTTATTTTGCCTGGAAGTAAATTGACAAGTTGTCAATGAACAATAGACAGTGCCCCAGCTAGGCTTTTCACAGGTTCAGATGCCTTTGGGCAAAAGGGCTAAATCTGTAGTTGCAATCTAGCATATGGAGCCCTGAAAAAAGTGGCAACAGGGTGAGAGACATTCCCTGCAAAATGCATGTGGCTGTTGCTCTCTAACCAATCTGCTTGGACCTCTGTACATTATGAATTCATGTACCATCGTCTTACATCCATCCAGGAATAGGCCTGCTTGTCTCCATCTAATAACTGGCTTCTGTTTTACCCCCATGTCCTTTGGTCCTTTTTGTCAATTTAGACCATTTGATTCCTCCAAACAATTATTATTAAATATTCATCTTTAATAATAAAAAGCTACTTCCTCCTTTCAGGTGACTCTCGGTTAGAAACTACCCAAAGAAGCCCACAAGAAAAGGAAAACTATTCTGAGTCCCTTTTTTTCTGTGGTGAAAGGTAGACCTTGACTTTGACCTCTATCACATATTAGAATTGCCTTTGGACCAGCAGATGGCATAGTGGTTACATCTCTGGACTGCCAAGTAGTCAACCGCAGTTCTAGTCCCAGACCTGGCAGCTTGAAACTCACACTGGGCGAATGTGCGTGTGTTTCCAAGTTCCCAAGAGAATGGAGGAGAAGGGATTGCAGTGTGGCCACCCCCCTGGGGGGTGATTTCTCACTTTCTGTCTCTCTATCTCTCCAGTGAGTGCACATGCCTTATTATAAAAATCTCTTTGTAAAAAATTGCCGTTATAACATTTCATGTCTTTTTCTCTCATTTGACCTTTTCCAGGTCTCTTTGGAGACTATTTCATGACAACCCACACAGCTGAATACATTAGTGGAGAGCTGAGTGGTCCTTCAGTAGAGGGCACTCCTTGTCCTGAATCACCCCGGGACAGGTTTGCCGCTTCACTCATGTCTGGGGCAAAATCTAGGGCCTGGATCTTTAATCAAGAAACAAGAAGGATCACAAAAGACACATCTTTGAGTTCATTAGGGAAAAAGTGAGGAAGGCCAGCAAGTCCAGGGCAGTGGTGGGTGGTGGCTAATGGCACAGAACCATGAGTTTTCATGTAGAGATGGGCTCAGAGACAGTACATGTCACAGAGAAGCACTTCCCAGTGGTAGGGGACTGGAAATGTTCCATCAAACCTAAGGTGTTTTCTACTAGCCTTTACAGAACAGCCAGTCCATAATATAGAGAGGAGAGGAGAGTCCCGCTGGCGGCCAGAGGCAGCGAATATGTTTTTCCCCTTCGTGGCCTTGATTTACCACCTACCCCTTTCTTGTCCTGTCTTCACAGTCACTGAAATTTTGGAACCTGGTTTGCGCTCTGTTTTCCAATCTCCAACCATCTTTTTATGTCACTTTCACACCAAGTAGAGGATTTCATCAGTACCTGTAATCCTCCTCCCATAAGCACTTCTACTCCAGGTCCTCATTTCTGTTCCACTACAACAACATAATGCCTTGGCTATATCCAAGACCTTGTGGTCACTTCTCAAATAATTTACTGAGATGGTGGGGTTTTCCACTCAGTCCACAATGGTATATAATACACATCTGTTGGTGGGGTCTCCCACTCTGTCTACAGTGATATAATACACATCTGCTGCTGTAGTATTTCCTCCAACCCCATTCTAACCTGAGTAAGTTCTACTCCATTTTAACTTCTGCCTATGTTTGTTGGCAACTCCACCTACCTGCCTGGATCCCACTCTTAATAAATTTTAAAGACCATATAACCAGAACTTCTAATTCATTTGCTGCCCTATACCAGATACAATGGAAAAAAAAAAAAAAAAAAAAAAAAAAAAAAAAAAAAAAAAAAAAAAAAAAAACACTCCTAAAACCAGGGAGACAGCTCAAATATGGGCGTTAGCCACTTTGAAAACCTGCTATTCTTAACTCTGCTCACCTGTAAATTGGACTCAACAGCTAACAGATACTCTGTGTATTTATAAATTGCTGCCAATTTAATGAGATAACACAGATCAATTCTCTTCAGATCAGTCTCTTTCTCCCCATCTCCTTCCCTTATTCTTCTGTCACATACACCCTTCAAATTCCTAAACAGGGATTAACTTTTCTCTCCATTTTAATCTGCTCCTCCTCTTAAGCTGCTATAGTCACCTAGAAAAATCTCCTGACTCCTGCATCGATTTTGCAGATTTAGGAATTCCTACTAATTCTTCAATAGTACACAACAACTACTGTGTGCTTTCTTAAGGTTTTCCTTGTCTGTACACCAGCTGATACAGCCCTTTCCCATTCTCTCCAACTTTCCTCTGCCCAACACTCCCTTAAATAGCTATGCCTCTTTCTTTTCAGAAGAAAATGTACTCCATTGAGCATCAAATACTTCAATGTCATCTTCATCCTCTTCCTGATATATATCTTTCATGATCCACCCTTACCATTCCACCTTTTAAAAATAATTTTACTTCCTTCTTTCATGAGAGAGAGAGAACATGGTATTCTTTGATAGGGCCTTACCACACTGCAATCCTCTCTTCAATCTTCCAGCCAACCAGGATCACAGACAGTGGTAAGTCAACTGGGGATCCAAATCCAGGCCTCCCATGTGATTACAGTATTACACAGCAGTATTCTATGACTTGCACCAGTCACTTTTTTAAAAAGTGGCACCCTAATCTTTCCCAAGGCTAACTCCTTTACCTATGTTCTTGATATCGTTTCCTATCACTATCTATGCAGAGTTGTATGTAGAACTCATAAATATTTTTAAATGCCCTCATAGCGATGCAGGACCAATTTTAATGCACAAAGTAGGCAAAGCCTTATCTCTTCTTGCCTTATGTTAAACTTTACTTGGCCTTTGCTTTCAACCTCTACCCTTTGCCAACTTTTGCAACAGTTTCTAAGAATGAAGTGATTACATTTTATTTCTTCCCTTTATATTCTCACTGGAGGTTGGTGCTAATAAATGGGGAAATCGCCAGGAGGGAAGAAGATGCCACACAAGAGAGAGAGGAGTTTGTCAGGAATAACCTATAAAATGAAATATGTAAGCCAGATAAGCAAAAGCTCAATGTTAATCTCTTTGAAAGCAGATATATTCTAGAATGATGTCAAAATTAATGAAGACATGGAAAGCAAGTAGAATTGTAAAACTATGCTCCTAATTGTGTGGATCCTATTTCCTCATTAAAATAGTGTTAGCCATGGTGCACAGGTTACCAAAAAGCTTATTTAATCTTTATGTCTGAAATATAAAAATAAATACTATAATTTTAACTGATCCAGAAAAACATGCATTTGAAGTCCAGTCTGGAGCCCCACAGACCCACATTTAAGGAACAGCTTTTTAAGGTATCCTTTAAGTACACTTAAGCATAAAAGCTTTCCAGAAATATAAAGGGGGAAAGATGACTGCTTAGATGTCATGTGGCTATTTCTATATGATATTGGAATACTTTCTGATGGCTTTTACATTTGTCTTTTTTCTTTCTATATCTTTTCTCCTTTCTCCCTATGTCCAAGTAGTTCCTTCCTGTTTTATTTACCTTTGCTTCTCTCCATGTCCTCTTTCTATCGTAAATTCAGCCCTACTTTCCTGTTTTTTTCTGTAGATTCCAAGGAGGATAGTTCAGTGGGAGCATATGGCTGACTCTCTCATTTTCCAAATGAAAAAACTGAGACCACAAAGTTAAGTGACTTGTTCAACATCTCATAGTAGTTGGAGGTAAAACCCCAAGGCTAAATTGCAAATCTCTTGAAATGAATCCTGGATTTTTCCCATTATACCCGTAACCTCTGCCATCTCTGTCTTCCCATGCAAACTGATTTTCAGACACGCGGGGCACAATGTGAGCAAATAAGCAAAGGGTTATGAGAGTGGCAGAGTAGGTGTCTCAAACATGTTTGGTGACCACAATGAGCTCCTGCATCTGCCTGCTCTTTCCCAGGATGAAAGGATGCTGTGTACCAAACCAGCTGCTGCTTGCCTACCACTTACTTCCCACAAGGACCTCCAGCACCGCTGTGCGCATACACTGACACACCTTCCAAGACGCCACTCAGCAGACTGCCCTGTTCCTCTCCAGGCCGAGCATCTCTCTCCCTGTCCTTATTCTCCAAAAGCATGTATCACCCGGCAATAGACCATGTAAATTATATATTTATCTGTATAATATTTATTATCTATCCCTCCCTACAAGAACGTAAGTTCCATGAAAACGAGGATTTTTTTCTCTTTTATTCATTAGTGTGTTTCTACACCTATAACAATGCCTGGTGTATTTTAGACACTCAATAATTTTTAAATAAGTTAACTGAAGGATAGAGCCAGAATAACTGGCACATACAGTCTTTCTTCTTCAGGATTTCTGAGGCCCAAAGGTATCATCACAACCAGAACAAACTTAACATGCAAAATAATTAAATTGTCCAGCTTGTCTGCTCTGCTTCTGTGAGATGTGTGTGTGTGTGTGTGTGTGAGAGAGAGAGAGACAGACAGACAGAGACAGAGAGAGAGCAAGCAAAAGAGAAAGGAGGGAGTGGAGGATAAAGAGAGGCAGATGAGAGAGACAGAGAGGGAGATGAGAAACATGTAGGAGAGAGAGAGAGATAAGTGTTAATAAAGCACTTACATTGAAAAGGGGACAAATTATAAATAACACATTTTTAAATTTTAAATCATGAAAGATGAGTTTTTAAGTGCAAAAATATTTAGTATTCCTTGTTGAAGTTTCTAGTACCAATTAATCAAATTCTTCTCTTCAGAAACAACTAAGATTCTGTAGGTGGAAATTTTTAGAAATCGTGTTTGCTTTGTATTTATTGCTGGTAAAATATGTTGAAAAACACAGTCTAGGACTAAAATATAAATAAACTTCCTCTTTCTTGCCCCCTGTGTCAAAACTTCTCCTCTAGTCAGAGGAAGAGCAACTGAGCAAGTGTTGGCCTCCTGCAGGGCGGGTGGCTCTGCTAGGTTTTCTGATGCTGAAGAGAAGCTGTAGCCAGCAGGAAGGCGAGCAAGAGCCGGAAGTGCACATGCTCAGTGATCTTTTCCTTTGGCTCCGTGGGAGAGGGTGACTGGAAGCTTTCCATCAAATACTTCCAAGAGGGCAAAAGTTCTTATTTAATGGGCCATAAATTCCTGAGGTTCCCTATGACATTTCACCGGGTCACAACTTTTTAAAAAGGAGCCTACAGTCATAAGGTGCCAAAATCACTTCAACAGTTGACCCCAGGCCACATCTATGTCAACCTCTTAAACCCCCCTCTTCAAAGGAGCAAACTGGAGCCAGAAAGCATCTCTTTGCAGACAAGGAGGGGGACTTAGTCAGACCCACTAAAGGACCAGTTAACCACCCATTTGGAGAAAGTATAGAAAATATTCCCTTTCATAAATCATAGAAAATAAAAAGACAAATGCGGTTGTGCCACTACATAGAAGGAAAAATACCTGCTATCACAAGTAATAGGTGCAGAATTATAAATCTAAAGCAAAGCTGAGAGGTTAAACCACAAGGCATAGTTTATAATCATCAAAATTCTCCTTTTTTTTTTTTCTTGCCCAAAACACTTCTTTAAAAAGCAACAAAATGTATTTACTACATCTTTGTGGTGACTTTTATGCAGAAATGATTAAGTATTTTGATATGGGGAGATTACCCTGGATTATTCAGGTGACCTTGATGTAGTCATAAGTATTCTTGTAAGACAAAGAAAGAAGATCAGAGAGGAGAAAGTGATGTGACTATTTTAGCAGAGATTAGAGTTATGACGCCAATAGCCACAGAATGCCAGCAGACTAAATAAATAAGAGACAAAAAAAAAAAAAAAAAAAAAAAAAAAAAACTTCTCTCCTAGAACCGCCATGAGAACTTGACCTACCAGCACTTCGATTTTTGACTTTCAGCATCCAGCTATAAGAGAATAATACTGTACTATTTTAAGCCACTAAATCTGGGGTACTTTGTTATAACAAATTAATAGAACAGGCACATAAAATTCCATAGGGAGTTGTTTGTTTGTTTGTTTGTGTTTCCCTGGGAACTAATTATTTCAGCAAGGATCTCTTTAGAACAAGAAAAAACCTGATGTGAATTCGAGAGTTATGAGATGGTCTAAGGTTCTTGAGTTCAGTTTTGTAAATAAACTGTACGGATTGTTGAAGTGAAGACGGGATTTCCTGGTCTTAACTTACTGATTAGAACACAAGCATGGCAAGATATCCTTCAATCACTTCCTGGCAAGTCATCTTTGGGGAGAAGACCTCTAACATGTCCACTTCAGTACCTGCCCCATTGGTAAGGTACATATTTAGTGACTCATTTCTAAGCCTAACTTAAAGATCTTATTTTATCATATCTCAAATTCCTATTTTTTTTCTCAAAGACAAAGGAGCATATGAATAAGCTTCAAGTATACCACAACAATGGTAAAGTTGGTAAATTGTGTCTCTCTGTCCCGCAATCGAATGACTCTAAACATACGAATACTCTGCAAACATATATGAACCAAATTCTTTGTACATAAGGTATTTACTCGATGATGTGGTACTGAGCACTAGCAAACATGCTTCACAGGCTTTGCTGACTTGAAAAATAAAGATTACAGCTATTGCAAATCACCTTTTGAGACAATAATGTGGGTATATGCAGCAATTATGGTAACATTGCAACTGAAATTTATTGAAATTTTGCATATATGAGCAAGTGTTGTTAATATTGCAGTGTTTGGGACTCAGAGGTTGAGCATAATGATCAGGTAAATAACTAAGAACACTTAATAATGCAGGAACTCAACTATTTTTTATGGTGGTCCTTTCTAAAATAAATTTGTATGTGTTTGAAAACACGTAAGTATTATGTAGTTCTCTTTCTAGAGTAAGCATGGATTGGAGCAACCAATCATATCTGATGGTTTTCTGTAATTCCATTCACTGTGCTTTGCTAACTCTTTTATGAAGAGTTCCTTGTCTCTGTATTTGTGTCAGGAGGAGTGCCTCTAATTGCTATGTTATCTCTCTAGCTGAGGTTTTCCTGAGGCCAAAATATATAGTCCAAAAAATGGCCAGTTGTAATGCAGCCCAGTTAAAGGGTATTATTGGAGAACTTCATCATGAGCTTCAGATAATGGACTGCTCTACAACATTACCCAAGAAATTCCCAATGTGAGAGAGATCAGATAGCTTCAAAACAGATGCATTATTGGGACCAGCAGTTAGCATAATGGCTATGTCGCTGGACTCCCACGTAGTCCGCGTCCCGGACGCAGTGGCTTAAACTCATGCCAGTCGCGTGTGCTTGCGCGCCCAAGATCCCGAGAGGAGAATGGAGGAGGAGGGATTGCAGTGTGGCCATCCCCCTGGGGAGTGATTTCTCGCTTTCTGTCTCTCTGTCTCTCTCTGTCTGTCTGGCGAGCGCATGCGCCCTATAGCAAAAACCTCTCAAAAAAAAAAAGATGCATTATTGTCCACAATGATTCCACATAATATGTCCACATGTAGCACATGTACATCTCTGAACAGTGGTGATAAAGAAATATGTAATGATTTTTTTCCCAGTTTTTAGTCAGAGAGACATTGAGAGCCATGTACAGGGTTCAGTGTTAGTCCTTACATTATGTCAGAAGTTCGGTGGGTTCTTTACAAGGTTTAGATGAAAATGTTTTAGTCGTGTACATGTCAGCAAGTATGTGGATTGGCATCAATATCCAAGTCATCTATTCATTCAATGAATTACCAACATTGTCTTATTTTGTTTTAAATCAGATTCCTTCTTTATCAACAGCAGATATGGATAATAAATCACTAAGAGCAAAACAGTTCAACATGAACATGAATTCAACAGTTATTTATTGAAACAAAATTAATTATGTGACTATACTCATTGTGTGACTTTAAGGAAGTTACTTAAACTCTTTGAATCTTGTTTTTCTTATCTATGAAGTGAAGATTAAAGATTAAAAATTCATAGGATTATACAGGATTACAATTAGTAAGATAAATGATACATACAAAGAATTTAACACTGTCTTCTACATAGAAATCATCCAAAAAGCACATCTGCTACTATTTTCAATATTATCAATACTATTTTAAAATATTATTAACTCTCCTGAACTAGATCATAACCAAATTAGAAACCAGTATTAACGTAACAACCACAAGGTCCTCGTATCCCAGGGTCCTATTATCTTGCTGCTCCAGCATCTTTAGGACGTGATTCTGTCCTTAGAATTGCAAGATGGCTACTACTCCCCCACCAACCCTCCTCTAACATGACATTTCAGGCAAGAAAAATGAAAATCTCAACGACAGCTAAGTCTATCACCCTTATAAAGTTTTCCAAGAAGCCTCTCCCAATGACTTTGTTTATATCCCACTGGCACGAAATGTCACAAGGCCAGCTTTATCTTCAAAGAAGGCTGGGAAATTTAACTTTTAACTTAACATACTGCCATCATTAACAAAGTTGGGAATCTATCAGTAAAAAGATAGAGAATGAATGAATATTGAATAGGTTGCCAATATTCACTGCTGTGTCCACTTCATATCATACAACCAAAAGAATCCAAGTACAGCAAAAATAACAGAAAAACAAAGGCCCCTCACACAATTAACACTCTTACTTTTCTCTAACTTAAGATAGGCAATTTTTCATAGTTTTGTGATTTCTTTGCTTATTTTTCCACCTCTTTTTAGGCTTCCTTCCAATAAAATGGCTCATTAATATTGAAAGGTATGATTCCTTTAGCTTCCTCTAAATAATTATAGTGATAAATGACTCATTGTGGCTCTGTGTTCATAATTGTTGCTTATTATAAAGTAGCTCCATTTGAATCTTCTTAATTAAGCATGTTTAAATAAGTTTGTTATTCTCTTTTTATATTAGACTATCACCACCACCTTTCACATTAAAACAAATATCATGGCCTTTTTGTTATTTTTTAAAAGTATTTATTTAAGTTTATTTATTATTATTATTTAATTCAATTAGAGAAAGAGAGGAAATGTGAGAAAGCAAGCTACCAGGTCAAGGACTCAAACCATGGTTGGCCATGTGGGAGTCCAGTGTCTTAACTACCAGGCCACCTGCTAGCCCTGGACTTTTACTTCTTAAACCGTTGTAGGATAGTGATTAGTTCCTGCACACAGGGACCTGGTTCTCACATGGTTAACCATGATTCCAATCCTGGCCTAAGTGTCTTGAAGAGCACACCAGCTGCATATGTACATGTGCCTTCAATCCTGACAAGATGAAAACATGGAAGAAAAAGTGTGTGACCATGCCTCATTGGGAGACACTTTCTCTTTCTTTATCTCTCTCTTTCTCTCTCTCTCTCTCCGTCTCTCTCTCTCTCTCTCTCTCTCTCTCTCCCCTCTCTCTCTAGTGAGCACACATTACCTCTGTAAAAAATAAAATAAAACAAAAATATTATGTAGTCTTTCTAGCTCTGTTTTTGTTTTGTCTTGTATCATTTTTAATCTTTTGCATTTAGCCTCTTACCAAATCTGTTATCTTGGTCTTGCTCTGGACCCCATCTTTTCCTTCTCTTCTTTTCCAACATGAAATCAACTACCAACTTCACCAGTTCCCTTTCCTAAAGCTCTTATAGCTGTGCCCTCTTTGCTTTCCCCACAGCCACCAGCCTACATCAGATCATCATTCTATTTTGTGAAGAATATACTACTCTATGTCTTGCTAACTTATAATTCATTCTCTACACTAAGAGCAACCTTCTTAAAATGCAAACTTGATAATAATGTTGTTCCCCTGCTTAAAATTCTCCGAAGCCCACAGGTGGTGTGGTCGTTAAGGCATTGAACTCCCACATGGCTGCCCACAGTTTGAGTCCTGCACTTGGTGGCTTGCTTTCTCACTTTCCCTCTCTCTCTGTCTCTCTGTAGTGAGTGCATGTGCCCTATAGTGAATTTTTAAAATAATAGTAATAATAATAAGTAAAATTAAATAAATAATTATAAAAAACAAAAACAAAAAAACACCAGAGTATCCAAAGCCTCCTCAACTTTCTCAGAATAAAGTTCAAATTCCTTTATGTGACAGTAAACACACACACACACACACACACACACACACACACACAAATAACTTATAGCCTCATTTCTTCTCAATCACAACTTTATACCTAAATTTCAGTTACATAACTTATTTTTTTTTTCCAAAGCACCATGTTCTTTACCTTACAACCTATTCATATTTTATTTCTTCTCTCTGGACCATTTCTCACTTTTCTCCTTCCTCTTCCCTTGCTTGAATCACATCTGTCCTTTGAAACCTAGCACATACGTCACTTGCTTCATAAAGCGAGTAGCTAAGACTCTGACTCAGACTCTTACCTCATTGGACCAGGATGATCATTACTTCTTTCTTTTTTTTTTGGAGAGATTTTTGCTATAGGGCGCATGCACTCGCCAGACAGACAGAGAGAGACAGAGAGACAGGAAGCAAGAAATCACACCCCAGGAGGGATGGCCACGCCGCAATCCCTTATACTCCACTCTCCTCTCGGAATCTTGGGCTTGCACGCACACGCGCCCGGCATGAGTTTAAACCACCAGGTCCAGGACACGAACCGCGGTCGACTATGTGGGAGTCCAGCGACATAACTATTACACTAACTGCTGGTCCCGATCCTTACTTCTTCTTAGCATGATTTCTGATGTTCAGCAAGTCCTTCAAAATAAATAAATAAATAAATAAATAAATAAATAAATAAATAAATAAAAACACTGGGCTGGCCCCGTAGCCTACTGGTAAGTGAGCGAGATCCCACATGACTTTCCACAATTCAAATCCTAGTCTGGCAACTTGAAAACCATACCAGGTGTGCTCGTTCATGTATCTAAAATTCCGAAAGGATGGAGTAATGAAGAAGGCAATGTGGCATGACCACATCCCATTGGAGGGTGCTTTCTCCCTCTCTTACCCCATCTCTCCCTCTCTCCATCTCTCTCTCTGGCAAGCACACATACCCTATGGATTTTATTAAAAATTAGTCTTACCGTGGTATTATTTTAATGACTGCATATTAGTGACCTCTAGTATTTCCTAATTTGTTTCCCAAACATAGAAATAAGCTTTTATTCACAGAGGTCAAAGCTTTCATTTCCAATTAAGAAATGTCCCTATGCATTCTTTCTAAGGTTTTGCAGGCAAAACCAGAACTATTTATTGCTTAGCTCAAATCTTCCCATTTTTGAATCTTCCTAGCATATTTTATGTAAGATGTCTCCCCCCACCACCATCCTTTCTTTAGGTACTTCATAAGGTTTTCTTCTATATTAGGCTGTCCTATATAAGCTCCTGGATTAAGCCACACAATCATTTCAGCACTGATAGTAATGTAATGTAGTGGTTGATTGCATTTATATGTTCATTTAATTTTTTTTCCTTAATTGTGGGAGGGTTATTCCTTCTCAATATAAAAAGAAGGATGTTGGGGCCAATAGGTGGCATGGTGGCAAGGTGCGCTGGACTTTCACATGGCCGACCGTGGTTCGAGTACCAGAACCTACAGCTTAAAACACGCTGTGTACATGCGCATGTGTGCCCAAAATCCCAAAAGGAGAATAAAGGAGAAGGGATTCAAAAATGGTCATCCCCTTGCAGGGGAGGTGATTTCTTACTTTCTCTCCCTCTGTCTCTCTTTGTGTCTGCAAAGCAAATGCATGTACCCTTTGGCAAAAATCTTTTAAAAAAGAGAAAAATCTTGTCATTTACACACTTTTATTACAAAACATATGCTACTAAAGAGATAGGTAATATCTGAAATATCATCATAAGGTTTAATGTTCTAACTCAGTTGTTTAATGAATTCCTACTAAAAGTTAAGTAATAATATGATACCTATCTGCATAGCTAAGAATATTGTTATTTAATATTATTTGAGGATTTTCAGCTATTACTTCTTAAAAAATATTTATGCAACCATGAAGTAGGGAATGTGATAGTAATCAACTGACATAGAATAGATAACAGGCAACACTGAGATTTATAATAAATGATGTAAGAAAGAACGCTAAATTAGACTTGTTGTCAGGCATAATTAGAAGACAATTGTGATGTTTCTTGATGTCAATATCTTAGCTCTGACTAGGATGAGATACCTGCATTAGTTGATATTATCTTAGCCAAAAAGAATACAGTTAAGCCAGAAGAATTATGTAATGTTCTCAATAGATTTAAGGACAATAATGAGTACATTATATTTTAATGTCTTATAAACTGCCAAATTATTAATGATCTGGAGAGACTATTTGCACTTTCTCATTTAGAAGTTGTTCTGACTTTAATTAAATATCTTCATGCAACAATGAAGCACTCTTTCTATTTCTCTGCTTTGTGCATGTGGATTAATGGGAAGGAGTACCCCGAGAGTTCTGATATGCCCTTTTCCTGAAGTAACTAAAATGGCTTTAAATGAAATGAGTATGGTGATGGGGTCAGGTCTTAAGAGGTGGGATAAATGCTGGGAAATGTTAAAAAGAAGAAAAGAGGAGATGGCTCTGCTTCCCTGGCCGTTATTATCTGAAGTTGCTCACAAAAGTACTTCTAAACAAAAGCCAATAAAGTTTAGGGTGAGTTGTTTTCTTCTAACTACTGTTGACCATGCCTGGAGTTGCTAACAATACGGACTTGGACATTTTTTATAACTTGTACTATTTTCCAAAAACATGCATCAGCCATTTCAGAAAATGTAAAACTCAGACTGTTGGCAGATTTTTAGACAATATTTTAAAAATATATTTCCTTTCTGATTCTTCCAGAAATTAAGTTCTCTTGGATATCACTTTTCTTAGAAGTATTGAAATATTAAAACTTACTTCCTGAGAGTGTAAATTATAGATATTTTTAAAGAAAGACACTTAGTAATTTGATTAAGCTACATTGCTAAAATTAATTTGAAGCGAGCAAAAATTATGAAACAGTTTGCTAGAGCAATTATGGGGAATTGTATGCCTCCCTTGACAAGTTCTCAAATTGAACAGAAATATCTGCCTTGTTAGAGGTTTTTAAATGTCCTGGCTAAGTTTTCCTTAATTATTTCTCCCCTTCTGTCAGCTGTGTTATTGCCCCACTAGTTTAAAGGTTAAACAAAGTACTAGATCTGTCAAAGTGAGAGAAACCAACTGGCGAGGAGCTATCAGAAGGCAATCAGGGCTAATAGGTACATAATGGCTAACAGGGTCCTGTTTGCACTCCGATACATCACCACAGACAGAACATAGCTTTCACTGATGTCCCTGTTACACAAAACATGGAGCGATCCAGACATTCTGTGGTTAAAACTAAGTGGGTAGAAAGACCTCCACCCCAGGACAAAAAGCTAATAAAACTCAAGTTCTAAAAGGAATATATTTGCATTTATGTCATAAAACTATTATTTCAGATCAGACATTGCAATCTGTGCCCTTACCTGTGTTAATTTCAGAATGAACAGAATTCCCACAAGAGACATAGGATAAACAATCTAATATGTCTCCTAAGAACTTCCAAGCAGTATTTATGCTCATACCTGATTTAAGCAAGATAGACCACATAAAGGGGGAGAAATAAAGCATAGCTATGTAGAGTTTGTAGGATTCTTGGGTCCTCAAATAATTCTCCTATAATTTTTTTCGTTGGTGATCATGATACATTTTCATACATGATGGCTTTCCCTAACCTACCAACAAAGTCTAAGCACTAAGTCTTACTAGCTACACTCTAGAACAACATCCTCACTGTAACTGCTGGCTGTGTGTGATTTTACTGCTTCATCACGTTGACAATTATCTGTTGTGGCTTAAGTGCCTGCAAAGCTTAGTGTAAACAATAATGCAGGGCATGAAAGCATTTATTTACTGTGTGGTGAAACTAATTCTTCTTAGGAGTTCTTGCAATAGCTGACAGGAAATAAAATCTAAGATACATGCAAGAAACAATGGACTGCTTACAGTAATAGTTTAATCTTTTGGAGGCCACTAAGTAAACCCAGAATAAAGGTTTATTTTTCAATTATATGTGTTCATGAATCTTCGAGTTTAACATACTCTGCCCGAAGAACAACAACACTACATGTACCTTGGACTTAAATTAAGTAAGGTTTTTACAGACTGCTTCAAAATTGAGTTAGGATCTTGAAGAACTCAGCAAAGTGCAGTAAAATGGTTTTCAACATATACACCCTTGTGAGAGAATCTTCTGAGTTCTCCCATTGAATTACAAATGCCAGGAAACTTTGTTCAGATACAATGATCTAAACAAATCAGAAGCCAGAGAAAGTAATGAAACAAGAAATGTCTAATGCTGAGAAATGTTTTCCCATCCCATTCCTCCACGTCTTGAGAGTTACTGAAAAACATGTGTGAATTAAAGCTGTGGTAGCTTTAATTCATAAGCCTACTTACTTAGCTTCAGATCATTTTCCAAGGCGACATATTTCCAAGACTTGTATTTTTATAGATAGTTCTATTTGTTGTTGGGTTACATTTTATAATGGAATCAGAATCCTAAGGTTCCCTCATACTAGTTAAACAGAACTTTAGTAATGTATTTTGTTCTATTGTGTTTCCAAAAAATTTCCACTTTGTTTGAAACCTGATTGAAATGAGCCCTTTCGAGCTTTCTCAAAAGAAGGTCAAGATCTTTATCTCACAGAAAGAAAGGATTTTTTTCTCTTAGAGGTACTGACAATTTTTCTTCATCAGATCTAAACCCCAGAATGACAGATTTAGTCTTCAATTCTGTACCTCACTTACACAATATAAATTTCTTAGACCTGGTTAGATTCACACATACACAAAAATGTATTGCCGGTCAGCATTATAGGCAAACTTAAAAAATATTCTCTTGGAAAAAAAAAACAAACCCATGTTTTATTTATGTATATATATATATATTTACTTATATATATATATATACACACACACACACACACACACACACATACATATATATATACACATGTGCGTGCATGCATGTATGTGTGTATACACATACATACATATGTATACACACATATAAATATATTTTGCTTTATGTCTTCATCATGATTAGGAGAAAATCAAAATTAAAACAACACTGTTAGTTATGGCTCTCTTATTGTTACTGATCAAATACAAAGAGGTGTTTGCCATCACTCACTCTCTTCCCCACTGTGTAGTTGTTCCATCTGGGTGTGGGGTGCCCTTGCATATGTATTTGTGCTCACCTATGAAGGACAGTCCTAACATTTAGAAAAAGTACAAGTTATTCTGAAAGTTGGAATAAAAAAGACACCAAAACTCTGTCTACTACCTATTGCATGTGGGAGGCTATTTTGTTGCATGAAATCGCCACACACTGTATAGAGTTATGGCCCTGATCTTTTGAGAACTAATTAATGTATTCAAATATATGTTCCCTGTGGCAGCTATCACCCATTTTCATCTTGGCATGAATTAGTTTATTAGTTGCTGAGAAAATGGAAGAAAGAACATAATGCTAGTGAGAGGTCAAGAGGAGGAGGTCATTTCCCAGCAGTGGCTGGCGTGGTTGAACGACCTCACTGGGGAGAGTGTGTGCGTGCTCAGCACATAGGTGTGAACTGACTCTAGCTTAGAGAAAGGAGTCCTCAGTAAAATGAGCCAAAGGCTCACTAAAATAAATTCCACTACTTCAGATTTCGCCCTATCACTATGTATAGTTTTTTCTTCTCTCTGCAAATATATCAATCTGAATACACATATATATTAGTGAGGCAATAAACTCATGAATATTTGTATTTTTGTGGTATTTTTATTTTCATAATTGCTATTTGTAGATATTATTCTTGATTATACCTGTTAAGCAATTTACACGCAAATAGCAGTTACATTATATAGGCCAACCTGTCTATTTCCCTCCTAAAATAATATGCAAGTTTATTTCTAGCTCTCTTTTCTTTTGGAAAGAAATTAGTTATTAATAATGTATGCTAGCCCTTATTGACATGAATTAAAGTTTTATAAAAGATGGTAAGTTAGACAAGTAATACATCCTGATTTAATTACAATTGCTGATCCTTAGTAAACACCATTAATTGGTGATTTTTTTTTCTTATAGTACATCTCCGATATACTTACAAACATGAAATTCTCCAGTAGGAGAACCATGTACTAGACTATCTCATGGATTTACATTAAAGTACCAAAGTTATAAATGGGGAGCTTACCTTTAGTCACATTTTTTTAATTTTAAAATATGAGAAAGCACTGAAGTTTTCATCTTCCCAACAATCCTTTATTATCTCTACTAAAAAATTACAATATGGAAAACTACTAACTTCTAAAACTCAGGGACAAAAGGGGAAAAAGATCTTGGACTTGATATTAGGAAGTTTTCCCTAGTGACAATTGCAATAAAAGTATGTGTATTGAATCAATATTTTCACTAACTCTCACTTATTTCCTCCACTCTGCAGTGTTTCTCAAAGACAGAAATTCCACCGGTCATACTAACAATATCATTTTAATACCTACTCAGGGGCCACGATATATATTTTGAAATTTATTGAGAAAAATTGTCAGTCAATATTTGCTTTTTGCTTTTTGCTGGGCATAATTTCTGAGAGAGAAGAACAAGCAAAATGAATGCATTGATCATAACATCAGTCCAATGATGTCTCACAGATAAGTCTCCCCAGAATACTGGTCAGTTTATAACAGTTAACATTAAAAAAAAAAAAATCTGAGCTTTCAATATAGAGACTTCATAGAAAAAAGAGCTGAGGTTATCAATTGAATCACTCCCAATTATCAAACATAAGAAAAAAAGGGGGAAAAAGGCTATTATGGAATAAAGAAAAGTGAAAAGGGCTTTATTTATTTATCTTCCAATAGTCTTTTCTCTGTCCTTTTTCTATAATCTTTTGGTTGGCATTACCCTTAAATAGCTTGGGAAAATATTGTCACTGGGAGGAAAAAAAAAAAAAAAAAAAAAAAACTTGCCACCTGAAAGCCATTAGGCCTGGGACAAAAATCAAGCCTGAAAGCTGCCAGTGGTTCCACATTTAATTTTAAATGAGAAGGGAACAAGTCAGAGGCAGAGAGCAACTCCATGAGTCCAAGATCCAAAAGAGAACGTTTGGGACTCCACACATTTAATCAGAGCCACCATGTCGCTTGAGCCTACACCTGCAGTATGTGTTATGTTTGTCACTTGTTCTTTTGGAAAATAAATGGAACTTTTGAAAGGGAAACATCAGGGATTGGAAGCAAAATACCATAGCAACGTTAATATTTAATCAACAAAAGTATAATTATATCACCCCTTTTCAGGATGAAAATATGCCTGTATGTGGAAAAAATACCTCAATTTGTAGTTTCCAATCATTCATGTTAAAACTTCCAGAATCAAAAGTTTCCTTTTTTTTTTTTTCAGCAGATTAGTATGGTAGGGGGAGGTAGAGCCTATTGGTAAGATTTTGATAGCTTCTAGAATGCTGCATTTCTATGAGTGATAATTGCCCTTTCATCAAATATAATTGCTCGTGACTTGAAAAACAGTAAAAAGACTATTGTATAAAACATTCATATAGAAATTAAAACAAGTCAGAGCAAAGAGCAATTTTGTAGCTTCTCTCATGTCAAGCACTTCAAAAATTGCATTTGCACTTTAATTCTACCTCAGTTGCACTTAGACATTATGAAATCAGCTTCCAGCCATCCTTATTATCTAGCACGGGGTCTCAAAGGTGTCCCAACAATATGAATGTTAAAGCCTGCTAAGTGCATTGCAGGAAATTGATTCAAAGTAAATGCCTCTATTAAGCAATGACCAATGTATCCACCATATCACTCTTAAATTTGTTGATGAACAATTTAGAAGTACCTATCAATATTCTGTATTCTTTAGCCTCATTTTTGGACTAACACTTCCAAAATTTGGTTCATGCTGATAATAAAAAACACATTCAGGAGAACTAATATCCTCATCTAAAGTAAAATCTAACATCTAGCAAAGTGTGGTGCCTTAGTAGAGCTGATAGTTATCTACAACCACGTTCTACCTCCTAGTCCTCAAATCCCTTTCTGACCAGACATGATGATCTTTACTTTTTCTCTTCTTATCTCTTGCAGAACTTTTCTCTATCATTCATCCATTTTTTATGTATATCTTTTTTATCTCCATGGTTTCATTCCTCATTAATTATATAAATAAGAAATTCGTTTCTCTCTTTGAAAAAAAAATTTTTTTTAAACAGATAATGAGGGGGAACCAGCAGTTAGCATAATGGCTATGTCGCTGGACTCCCACATAGTCGACTGTGGTTTGTGTCCCAGACCCAGTGGCTTAAAACTCACGCCGGGCACGTGTGCGTGCGTGCCCAAGATCCCGAGAGGAGAATGGAGGAGAAGGGATTGCGGCGTGACCATCCCCCCGGGGGGTGATTTCTTGCTTTCTGTCTCTATGTCTCTCTCTGTCTGTCTGGCGAGTGCACTCGCCCTATAGCGAAAACCTCTCCAAAAAAACAAACAAAACAAAACAAAACAAAACAAAACAAAAAAAAAAAAAAAAAAAAAAAACAGATAATGAAGGACCAGCAGTTAGCATAATGGCTATGTCGCTGGACTCCCATGTAGTCGACCGCAGTTCGTGTCCCGGACCCAGTGGCTTAAAACTCACACCGGACGCGTGTGCGTGCGTACCCAAGATCCCGAGAGGAGAATGGAGGAGAAGAGATTGCGGCGTGGCCATCCCCCCTGGGGGGTGATTTCTCGCTTTCTGTCTCTCTGTGTCTCTCTGTCTGTCTGACGAGCACACACACCCTATAGCAAATAAAACCTCTCCAAAAAAAAAAAAAAAACAGATAATGAAACAAATACTCACACATACATTTTTAAAGCCTCACTATTCCTAATAGCCAAAATGTGGGAACAATCTACATGCCCATCAGCTAATGAATGGATAAATGAAATGTGGTATATCCATAAAGTGGAATATTCTTCAGCCCTAAAAATGAAGTTCTGGTATATGTTATACATGGGTGAAGCTTGAAAATATCATGTTAAATGAAAGAAGTCAGATGATATTGTCTAATATCATTTATAGGAAAAAAATACCCAGAACAGAGACGTCTATAGAGAGAGAAAGCTGGTTAGTGGCTGCTCGGCCCTTGGAAGGTAGACAGTGTGGGAAACAGGGAGCAGTTATTAACGTGTTCCACTTACCAAATCCCCAAGCACCTCTTCTGCATTGTTAGTCTGGTAGACTACATGTCCTTCCAAAGCAAGGACTGTATTGTCTTGTTCACTCATTTATTATGTGGTATCTGGGACAGTTCTAGAAATACTCACTTAACCACTGTGTACTGAATTACAGTAGAAACTTCTTTTCTAGCTTTCCCTCTGTGGCATTTCACAACACTGCACACGCTTTCCTTCCTTGATTCTATGACATAACTAATTCTGGATTTTGCCTCACCCAACACTTTATTTTCCAGTATTGACTCATTGCTCAGAGCTTCTTTTCCCTTTCCCTGCACCTTAAACTTGGATGTTCCCAGGATTTCATCTTCCCTATATGCTTGTTTCATTTCACCCTGTGCACCCATTTGAAGCAATCCCTTTCAACTCTTGCTTTCCTTTACTTATTATTTTTTTTTTTTTTTTGAGAAGTTTTTGCTATAGGGCAAAAAGACAGAGATAGAGAGACAGAAAGCAAAAAAACACCCCCGGGGGAATGGCCACAATGTAATCCCTTCTTCTCCATTCTCCTCTCAGGATCTTGAGCATGCACACACATGCTCCCGGCATGAGTTTAAGCCACCGGGTCCGGGACTCGAATCACGGTTGACTACATGAGAGTCCAGTGACATAGCCATTACGCCAACTGCTGGTCCCTCCTTTACCTATTAACCAATGTCTTTTCTTTCTTTTTCTTTCTTCCTTTCTTCTTTTTTTTCCCATAGGACACATGCACTTGCCGGAGAGAGACAGAGAGAGCAAAAAAGTTGAAAAAAAAAAAATCACTCCAACCCCAGTGGAGATGGCCAAGCTGTAATTTCCTTTTTTCCATTTTCTTCTGGGGATTTTGGGCATGCATAGCACATGTGTCTGGCATGATTTCCAAACTCCTGAGTCCAGGCTGAGTCACCATGCCACTCACTGGCCCAATCAATTTCAAATCCATTAAATTAATCACCTTTTTTCACTCATCACCCTAATAAATGTTAATCATCTTTCAGATCTCAAGTCAATTGTTGCTTCCTCAGAAAAGTCAACTGAGGCTCCTCTAATCGGCCTTGAACAATTTTTTTTTTTTTTTTTTTTTGGTCACCCTTTTGCAGATTTAACCACATTGCATGGTATTTGATTATTTGTCTTTTTCCCCAGTAAACCTCATGAGCAAGAACGCAGATCATGACTTGTTCCATGCCTAATATGTAATGAAAAATCAGGCCAACCTGTGGCAGTGTGGGCACCACTGTGGGCAGCACTCTGCAAGGGTGGAGCTGTAGGTCAGATTGCAGATTCCTCATCAACCTTAAACAGGCCCCATGCAGGGGCATCCCCAGTGATCCTGGCTGTCCGGAAGGCTGGGAGGTGATTGTGAGATGAGAAGACTCTGTTGAGAGTACCAGTTTCTTTCACATAAGGAAGAAGAGCAAACAGGAAGGAAGGAAGGAAGGAAGGAAGGAAGGAAGGAAGGAAGGAAGGAAGGAAGGAAGGAAGAAAGGAGGATGGGAGGGAGCGAGGGAGGGAGTTAAGGAGGGAAGAAATAAAGAAGGGAGGAAGAGAAAGAGGGAAAGAGGAAGGAAAGAATCAAGGAAACACTGGCACAAGAAAAATCAGTTAACAAATGAATGAATGTACACCATACTGTCTTTTAAAGAATTTATCCAGTACTTAGAACTGCTTATTTAATCTCCCCTGGATGACCCGAGCATACTCATTATCCCCACTCACACCCTTGTCAAAGTTTCTAAATTCCTATTACAATAACAACCCCATCCACCACATCAACTGAACTATATATTAGAGAGGGAGCTTCAGAATTTCTCCTCCTTTGCTCCTAACACTTAAACTTTAGATTTGGAACAAGAGTTCTGCCTCTTTTTATAAAGTCCATTTGCTATTCTAAATTGCTTCGCTGTTGCATAGTTCTGATTCTCATCCACATCTTCTTTGGATTATCACAACTCTTGAAATTTATCTTTTCTTTCCCCAATCTTTACTCCTCCAAACCAGCCTCCTCATTGCCATTAGAGTTCTCTAAGTAGATTTTATGATATCTCTGCTTAAAAATACTTCGTGCTTCCCTCTCACTTACACGATGAGGTATAAACATTTCCGTATAACATAAAACATGCTCCAAAACCTAGTTCCTATTTATCTTTCTTACCTTATTTTCCATCCACTTCAATAAAAATACCTCATCCACAAATCCCTCTTTAACTAGTCTTTGTTTACAAAACCTACCAAGTTCTTTCTTATCTCTACGTCTGCATATTTTCTTACAAAGTTTTAGTCATCTTTGAAGGCCCAACACAAAGACCCTAAGCTCTTTAAGCCATTCCCCAGCCAAACCAGAAAGAGTTTCTCCTTTTTTGTTCATTCATAGAAACTTATCGCAATATATTCCAATTATCACTTTGAACTAATCACATTAAAATGATTTGTGTCTAAGGCTTTCTCCCCACCCCCTCTGAAAGCCAGCTCATTTTGTACAAGTCTTCTTGGCTTCTATTACAGTGCTGGGTATAGACTAGATACTCAATGAATGTTTGATGAATGAATGAGTGTATGTGTGTATACATGCTTGTATTTATTTACATATATACATATATATAATACATTGAATATGAAAGTAAATTTGACTATATTTGATTTAAAGTATATTTGTAATTTAATACATCTGTGAATCTCTAAGTAAATGTTACACATTCTGAAGTAGTTATTAAAGAATTCACACTATGGACAGATGGTAAAGAATAACTGAGAATCCTGAAGGATACATATGTGCTCACACATTCCTCTTCATTCTCTCTGCCTCACTGATGCCTTCCTGGCCCCACCAAGCCTGTCACTTTTCATCTTCCCACCCTGCCAATTCCCATAGAGAAGGCAAACTGAAAAGGGTGCCATTGGAGAGGGGAATGGGTACAGAAGGGCCATGTAGTCTTGGAATCTTGAAAAGCATGTCATCCTAAAATAAGAAAATAAAAAAACTAATACTGTCAAAATCACCCTATCAGCCAATCCTGACAGCTAATGAGTCCCCAATGCCTATTCATCACCATGTGATGGCAGATCATAGACTAAGATCTGTGGCAAATTCCACAAGAAAACGGAAGTAGCCCAAATCTCCTATCTTACCTAGCCCTGTTATGATATAGAGGTACATGTTTGTTTTTCCAAGTAGCACCTTCAGAAAGAGTGGTAGTTTTGTGTGTTTTTCTACCTGTGACACTTTATTACTCACAAAGTAGTTGTTAATGATCACAATATAAATAAAACCATATGCCATGATAATGCTTCAGTATTATCCCAAATATTTGAATTCGAGGAACTTATTTCATTTTTTTTAAATAATAGATATCATGATAATAATTATAGGTGATAAAAACACCCAGGAAAAATATTAATATTCTGGGGGAATTAGATTAATTCGAACCTATATTAAATACACTAGAAAAATTAAAACTCCTAATTCAAGGATCTTAATCAATAGTTTTAAATCTATAATTGTGGTACCAAAATATCTCAAATAATCTAGATTTGAAAACCCAAGGGTTATTATGAGAGATGAAAACCAAGCTAAAATAATCAAATTATCATGTTTGTGCAAACACTTGATCTCCAACTCAATTCATTTGTTATTAATGCACTGTATCCAGAGTAGAAAAGCCCATATATTTAATAATTTAGATCAGGGGAAAAAAAAAACAGTAACATTTGGAATAAAAGTATAAATATCCAAGTTAATGTCTTGGTAAGCAATTTGGAAAAATAAGGTATAATTACTTGAATTTTTAAGTTTTCCATTCATTCTCAATTAGTGTCAACACACATTAATGACTATCTTCTCATTTGTCATCATGTTTAAATAGCATCAACCAAAGCAAAGCAACAAACTCATAAAGAATCGTGGCATCCTGTTCTTCCAAATCTGATTTGTCCTGGAGAGGCCAACTCATAACTGTAGGCCACCTGTGGATAGGACCATAGATCAAGGTGGCATAGCTACTAAATAAGTTCCACAAATGAGGCTATTGAAACAAATAATAAAAGCAATAAAACTAGATTTATTTCTGAGCAGAGAGAATTGAAAGAGAGAAGGAAAAGCAGGAGGGAGATGCTGTAAAACTGAATTTCAGGTAAACCTGTTCTAGAGGAGGGGGACTTGTTAGCCCTGTGATCCTTCCTCATAGCCTTCTGTCCTTAACTTCTATTACTGTGAACACTCCAGTTCTTTAAAATACAGTCACACCACTTTTCTTTTTTTTCAAGATTAATATATAAAAGAGTAAAAAAATGCTCCTGGGCTAGAATCCTGTATGCTAAGTTTCAGCCTGGAGCACATTTTTATAGCTGAGTTATAAACCTTTGAAAATGGGTGTTTAGAATGGAAATGTTAAGAGACCCTAACCGGAGTGGCACAAATAGTACTGGCATCATTCATCTGGAAAAGGTATATAGGCAGCTACAGTATTAAAGTTTACACTTCAGATAAAGAAGTCTGACAGTGGTCAGGTTGTATGTTACCAGAGAGTTAATCGCCCTTTGGAAAGAAGTTATGGTTTGCCTGTGGGGGGAGGTCAAGGAAGAGGAATGAAAAGAAATTTGACATATAATTTGTATTTTATTCTTTTCTTAGCATGTTGTGGAAATTTCTTATGACAAATTGAGCTAACTAAAACTGACGGCAACAAATAATGACTGGAATTATGATGTTGTAATGAATTTTCATTGCTTTCAAAACCTGCAATTTAATGTATTCTTTAAATAAAATTCTGTGGCCATATATTATAGAAAGTAAAGTTTGGCCCATAGGACACTGTGTTCATATACCTATGGAGGAGGAAAATTAGAGAAAAAGTTAATATTTATAATAATGGAAATGAAATAATGGAGTATTTAGAATCTTCTAGATCGTCTGCCTATTTCTATATTCCTTTGGAAGTAGATTTTCATATTCCGAAAGGGAACAGTTTTATGATAAGTTTTGCCTAGTTTTTAATGTATCTTTTGACATTTGAGACATATTTTGCAATATACTCTCCTGCTTCAAACTACCTTTCACTTCTGACATAACTTATCTCTTCCCTGAAGTCTCCATGAATTCTCAGGAGGCACAGGTCTTCACTGACATCCTTTTTTTTCCTGGGAAGGTAACATAATAATGTGGTTCACAACAATATAAATCCATATACAATATTTGAGAATATGATTACTCAATAAACTTAATGTAAAAGTTGGTGGTATGGCCAAAACTAAAAATTAAGACTCAAATACTCAGGCCAGCCTCCTCGCAGAGCATTTGCAGAGAAAGCCAAATGCCACATAACCAGCCAGGGTTCTAGTCCCAGTCCTGGTGACTTGAAAAAAACGCGAGGTACATGCATTCCCAAGATCTCAATGGGATAGAGAGTTGGAGGTAAAAGGATTGCAACATAGACTGGCCCTGTAAGAAAGTGTCTTCTCTCTCTCTCCCTCTCTCTCTCTCTCCACCCCATTCACACACCCTCTGATATTAAAAAAAAAGACTCAAATAATCAAATCATTCCATTTTACACCATTATTTGCCCACTGGAAAATAAAGGGGAGGAGAATTAATCTGTTTCATGGACAGATAATTTCAAGTAAATTTGATAGATAATGGAGGAGGCTATCATGTTATTGATCAAGTAGCTAGAGAATTCATCCCAAAGAGAAGACTATTAATTTGTAGTAGTTATTACTGACACAATAATTAGTTAATGGAAAATGTATGCCCATTGAATTTATACATTCTGGTACATTAATCCTCTGATTTAATTCACAAAATTTAAGTTTACAAATTCCTATTAAAAAAATGTAGACTAGGGGCCAGACAGTGGTGTAGTGGTAAAAGGCACTGGACTCTCACATGGCTGAACTTGGTTCAAGTCCTGGACCTGGTGGCTCTCTCTCTCTCTCTCTCTCTCTTTTGCTCTCTCTCTCTCTGCTCAAATTAAAATAAATAAAGTAAAATAAAATAATTTTTTAAAAAGATGTAGACTCCAAATTATGTAATTCCTAGTAATTATTTAGACTGAGATTTTACAATATGCTCTCTCAAATTAGAGGGAAACTTATCAGACAAGTTCTTCACATATTGGGTAGTAACCTTTCAAGGGCATATTCATATTGATTGGCAAAATCCACAAGATTACATGTTTGAAAACATAGCAAACCTTTTATTTATATATATATATATACACATATATATACATATATGTGTATATATATATATATACACATACAAGAAATCAATATTTTCAAAACTAACTTTTCAAACAAGTACAAAAATAAATTTTAAAAAATTTTGTGTGGGGCTGGCAGATGACGTGGTGGTTTAGGCACGGGATTCCCACATGACTGATGGTGGTTCAAGTCCCAGACCTGATGGCTTGCTTTCTTACTTTCCCTTTCTCTCCCTCTCTCTGTCTCTCTCTGATGAGTATACATGCCCTGTATAAAAATAAAGTAATAAATGAATAAATAAAATTAAATAAATAATTCTTTTTTAAAAAAATACTTTTGTCTGACTATGTATAAATGAAATAGTATGTGGATGGATTTGGCTTTGTTTTAGGTTTTTTTACTTCTCTAATCTTTGCTATTATAATACAAAACTAGAAAATTTCAAAAGGATTACCTTAACACTTTAAATTAACTTATCGAGTTAATATACATTTAAAATAATGACTTAACTAGGATTCAGACATCCAAACTTCCTGAAGAGAAAATGTAGCATTTTTGTTCACTGTTCTTTTCCCAGTCTTAAAGCATGAGTCAATACTGTCTTCATTAACAGACAAAAACTGAACTGAGACTTGGAAGGTTGAAAAAACTTCACCCAGCTGTTCACTCCCAAAATACACTTATTTATCACTCTTAATATTCCATATTTATCCTCTCCAGGTGTCTCAAATGGTTAAAAACAAACAAAAACAATATTCTAAAGAACCATCTCATTTCCATTGTAATTTAAAATGCTGTGGATTTTAAGAATGCAAAAGTATGGCTAAAAGATTCTTTTCGGGTCACATAACTATTCGATGGATCTATTTGTGGCTCTTAATATTTAATAATGTTGCTGCAGGAATTCATTCCTAATCAGGGAAGGTGTCATTTGCCCTTGAGCACTGGTCTATAGATTCTGAGAATAGTGCCAGGCACATTCCATAGGTCATGTAAGACGACCACCTTGTGACTAGTTGTTATAAATAAGGGCTCTGGGGTCAAACCTGTCTGTTCTTTGAAGAGGTTGGGAAGTTTCACCCTGAAAGCAACACCAGCCCTCAGTCTGGAAACCAGGTCCCCAAGGAGACCCTGGGCAAGCGCTTTCAAACAGCGAAGAGTGAGAGAGAAGGAATAGCAAATGTCAACTTACATAAACCCATAAGAGAAGAGATGAGAAAATAGTGTCCTTTCGCAAGGGCAGAAGTCTAACTTTCTTAGGAAAAAAAATAAGTAGAAAAATGGGAGCATACTCAAAAATGTAAAGAAGTAGGAAAAGCTAGTAAATAAATTCAGGTGCTGGCCTGTATTACAGGTGGGCAAAGAATTTGGGTTGAACAACCTACAGAAGAAAAAAGTCATGAGTTTGGCTTTTCCTATCACTGTCAGGCATTTTTTGGAGATGCTGTGGGCTTTTTACCCAATGAGATCCATAGGAATTAATCAGTCTTATTAAAGAGGGTGCGCTGAATAAATAGATTTATTATAAAGACTTACTACAATGTCACTGATATTTATAGGAAAATACATACCAAGGCAAATGCATAATTCTATGGCCCAAAGGATTATGACATGTAAATTGCCCCCAAAGGTTAACCTTTTGATGTCTGTCCCTGACCAATTCTCCCTTGAATTTTTAAGGCCCAGGACATTATCTCCAATGTCCTCTTCCAGGACCAATCTGTCATTTCCATTTCATTGAGCTAATAAAATCATAGTCTCCATTACCTCTTCCATTACCTGTCATTCTCATGTCTTATTCATGTTTTACACTTAGCCTTTCTATCCATTATCTAAGAATCTTGAAACCAAGGTTTTCTATACCAATTGTACAGCAGGAGGCTGGATAAAATCATTTAGTTTTCCCTCACATTTTTTTGTGCCATTGCTCCGAAACATTTTACATTGGAAGATACATTTTAACGTACAAAAGTGTTTATTCCTGAAGGACTAATTTTTCATTACTAGGACCAGCAGGTTATATGACCATTAAGGCACTGGGGTTCCCACATGGTTGACCACAATTCGAGTCCTGGACCCGACAACTTCAAAATTGCACTGGACGCATGTTTAGGTACCCCTAAAATCCTAAGAGGACAATGCTGAAGAAGGGATTGATTGCAGCATGGCCATCCCCCATGAGATTGATTTCTCACTTTCCCTTTTTCTGTCTCTGTTTCTTTCTGACAAACATACGTGATCTATAGCTAAACCAAAACTAATAATAAATAACATTAAAATGTCACTATAGAGTAGCTGTACAGAATGAACGCTAATGCTGGAAAGATCAGAGGTCATCCCACATGAAGCAGGGAAGAAAATCTTTAATGTGGCACTCAGATTGTACCAGGTGAGCAGTTCTTCATGTAAACAAGTATGACCAAAGCACTCTTTAGTATGAGCTAATGCTTATGCTCCAAAGTAGACAGACTGAATTTAAAAAGAAGTAGAAATAGATCTTAATTCTTGTCCAGTGGTCCACTAACTTGAATTTGTACCCACTCCAGGAAAGTCTCCTTTCTCCTGAATGGAATGGTACTAAAGAGTTTTCACAGTCCAGGAACCCAATGATCCTCATCATATTTAAAGAAAGAGCCAGAGAATTTCTGTGTTTTGAGATGCTGGAAAGGAAAGACTTTCTATCTGCATGTTCACCCTCCCCGTGGTTCCAGAGCTACCATTCCAACATCGCTGCAGTCTCTTGAGGAATTTATAATAGGGTCAACACTTGGTTGGTTTTCCTAGGACAATCTTGTATCAATCTCTTTTCATGAACACTCCCTTCATGCTCAACACTATGCTAATTTGGAGCATAAATTATATATTCACTCCAACTATAGGAAACCCCCAAAGGTTAAGCACTCTAGAACATTATATAGGATCAAAATGTTTACACCCTAATACAGGTCTTCTTGGCTAACAATAGCAGTGCCTGAGATTCTTTCCGAAATGCAGATTCCTGTGGATAATCTTGGAAATGCTTTCATTAACAGGTAATACAGCTGATTCTTCTGAACAAGTAAGTTCAGTCATTGCCACTGTCCAGAATTCCCGAGTCTTGTCCCACGTGCTGTATTTAGTTACATCACTATGCTTTACACTTTCTCTTTTTCCTTTTCTTTAGGTAGATATTTACTTCTTAAACTCTCCCAAGCTTAATCTTGAATTTGAAGTGCTTCTGTACCTAAATCACCTCATCCCACCTACACACAGACACTCGCATACAGAGATCTGTCTGTCCCACAGGTATGATGGAGCTGAGTAGTACCAGCATGCGAGGGCTAGGTGTGTACATCTCCTCCCAACTCAGTGTCATCATGTTAGTGTCAGTTGCTTGAAATTAACCATGGTGAGAATATTTTCACATTCAGCAAACACTACAGTGAAAACCACCCTCCTCCAACCTCAGGGCCACTTGTAAACATTAATCAACCCATCACTAGTTAGCACATCTATAACACACCACTAACTAAACATTTGCTGTAATGATTCTACTATCCCATTAGACAAACCAAACAAACAAAGCATCAAACTTTCCATATGGAGAGAAAGTTGTCTTAGGTAACTTCTGGAATGTTTAGGCAAACCAGAGAATAGATTGTACATCAGAAAAATAACAAAATTACCCCTTTATCTCCTGTGATATTGTATTGTGATTTTTTTATTTTCTAAATATTAGAAAAAATGTTTAAACTAGAAATTTGACTTGAATTTTAAGCTGTCCTACTGAATTTTAGGCTTGTGCTCAAACTTGGAAATTAAAGAATTATTTTTACTACAAATAAGTCTATTTTTATTAGTATAAAATGGATGCACACTCATTACAGAAATACCAGACCAAAAAAATTACTTAGTCTTATGTACCTGAAGACTTGTTTTATTAGCTATGTCTTCCACTTAATATTCTATCATGAACATTTTTCCACAAAGTTATATGTATGTTTTCATACATAAATCTAAGAGTTATATAATATTTTGCTCTGTGCATATTATGTGACTTATCTGATTACCTTTAATTTTATTTATTTTAATCACTATAGTGTGAGCATGCGCATAAGGTGAAGGGCACCTCAACAGAGTCTGACAATGCTGAGATCTCCTTCCCCCAGCCCTCCATCTTGTCAGGAACTTGGGCATACACTGGTGCTTAGTGTGTTGCAGGTCAACCAGACCAGGGATCCAAACTCATGGTCAACTATGTGGTTTCCAGCACACTGAAGTTCAGTAGGTTATCAATTACACCACCAAGGCTGGTCCCTAATAACCTTTTTGCTTAAAATTTAAGTAGTTTCCACATTTGTGTTATTAAAAAATAACACTAATAGGAGCCTTATTCAAGTCTTTTGAATGGATCTTTAATTGCACTCAGAATAAATTTATTTAAAAATTGCTCTACTAAAGGGTATTTATATTAACACTTTAGATAGTTACATTAAATTCAACAGTAGCATTAACTTATCCTTTCAAAAAGGTTGCTCCAGCCTGGTGACTTAAGTTACCTAAGATGAAAATCCATCTTCTGTTACTAAGAATACATTTAGTAAAATATATGTGCATAGATAGAAATATTTTAAAATATATAACTGTCTACATCCTTCTGCCTCTTGGGTCTTTTCTGTAATTCTGTCATTGTGATTTCTTCAATGAGATGACCAAGTCATTAAGAAAACAGAAATGCTGAACTTTCATGAGAGACTCATTAAAGTGACTTTGGATTAAATTTGACCTTTTAAGTCTAAGCATGAACCCCAAACCAAAGCAAATACAGAATTTTCTCACTTATGGTCAGAAGTCTCATGCTGCATTTTTTTTAAAAGAACATATCTCAAGGCTTCAGCAATAGGGTCATTGTTATTATTAATATTGAGAGAGAGAAAGAGGAAATTATATTTATTTTCTAAGAAGGACTAGTTCAATTTTATAAAATCTATAATGGTAAACAACAGCGCGGGTTATTATCACAGTTTAGTAAAAATGCAGGGTGTTTTTCCCAACAACACAAACCAATGGCAATTCATAAATTCATTACAGACATTATAAAAGCCACTTAAGCACAGTTAATATAAATATTTTAGTCTTTTATATGCATGGTTGAGGTTCCCTTGGATTTCAACCACTTCATTTCTTAAATAGCACATTATTTTGCCTAGTTGAAGAATTGTCATGTAAATATTGGTATTGTACTTCAAAAGAGAAAAAGGCTGTTGATTTTCAACATGAATATTCAAAGATTTCTCATATCTTTGATAGTTGTTCAAGTAGGTAAGCTCTGTGGGTAAGTACATTTTACAGTAAATGTGTCCAGTGATGAAAAAGCTATCACACACTCTTTTTGGATGTTCCTTATTTAGGCATGGAAGAATTAATATACTTCTCATGCCAAATAATTCCTAAGATGCAAGAGATAGTATAATCCTTTTGCTAAGGAAACATATATTTCATGGAGGAAAATAAATCCAAAAAATAAAGGAGCATGACTTAAAATTTTATCCATATTTATATATATATATATGTGTCAAATATTTATTTTTTCTTCTTGTTTGACCATGACATTCCTGGACCGCTTACATGGATTAGGATGCCCTGATTCTTAAAATAAAAATATGTTATGCTTATTGAATTTAAGAATGTTAAAGAGTCAACTATTTCAATTTATGAAATTATTCATGCTGGAGGCAACCCTTTTGTATTTCATGTGAGAGACCTAGTGGGACTCTTCAAATAGAAATAGTAAGAAGAAATGTCTACTGATTATAACATATTTTCTTTTCAGCGAAAATTCAGTGTTTTGTTTACAAAAGGGAGCATCTTACATATCAAGGAAAAAGCCTAATCTTAAACAGAACCCAGTAATAGTCATAGCAGACCCAATTAGCAAATGTTTGAAAAGAGCCAGAAGAAAACATAAGATTTCTCTCTGTGTGTTTATGCCACATTCCTGACTGTATCTAAATCCAAACAGACATATTTTTCATCAGTATTAGTCTAAAAGGAATTTAGGAGAGAAAACAGAAGCTGTAGCTTCAAAAACAATGAATTTTGTCCTCTCTGTAACTCTGTTAAACAGAAAACCAAAACAATGTATTAAATGAATAGACTGTCTTGAGGTTTAAGATCCTGTTCATTTTAGATTTACTTAAAATAATTTCTTTCTTCCCTTTTTTCCTCTTCATGGATGCTTTTTTAACCACTAAATTTTAGTTTATGATTATGTAATAAAGTTAGCTAGAAGTAGAAAAAAATTGCAATGTGTTAAGTAAACATGAAAAGTACAACAGTTTATAATGGATGACTAAATTCATGAAATGATTACACAAAATATCTTCGAATGCCCCAGATTCTTTAACATATGTCACCAATCATATCTACAAATTAATTATGAGTTTTTCATTTGTTGGGGCCTGCAGGTGGCTTGGTGGTTAAGGCATTAGACTCTTCTATGGTCAACCATGGTTCAAGTCCTGGACCTGGCAGCTTAAAAATCATGCCAGATATGTGTATGCATGTGCAAAACCCCAGGGGAAGAATGGAGAAAGGGGTTACAATGCAGCCATATCCCCTGGTGGATAATTTTTCACTTTCCTTCCCACTGTCTCTGGCAAGCACATGCACCCTATGGCAAAACCTTCAAAAAAATTTTCTTTTTCATTTGTCTAAACTTTCAAAATCTGACCTCCACAAGGAAAACTATGAGAAGCTAAAAAAAGAAATTGAAAATGACCCCAAAAAGTGGAAGGACATCCCATGTTCCTGGATTGGAAGAATTAATATAATCAAAATGGCAATTCTACCCAAATTAATTTACATATTTAATGCAATGCCAATCAAAACACCAGACACATTCTTCACAGATCTAGAAAAGACAATCATAAAATTCATCTGGAATCATAAAAGACCCTGTATTGCCAAAACAATTCTATACAAGAAGAGTGGAGTGGGTAGCATCTCACTCCCTGACCCAAAAATATACTACAAAGCTATGGTAATCAAAACAGCATGGTACTGGCACAGAAACAGACATGTGGACCAATGAAACAGAATAGAGTCCCCAGAAATAAATTCCCAAACATACAGTCAACCTGATTTTTGACAAGGGGTACCAGTCAATCCAGTGGGAAAAGTAAAACCTCTTCAGCAAATGGTGCTGGATACAGAGGCAGAGCATTGACAGAATGGGGAAGTGTGCTGTTATTGTTGAAGATATTTTGATCAACTGGACTGGGGAGAAATGTTCACATATTGAAATGTTCACTTTGTAAGCTAAACAAGGTGATTCAATGTATATTAAAAAATACATAAAAATAAAATAATTCCACCTGCAGAAAGATGAAGCTGAAGCCCTACCTCTCACCTTTGACAAAAATCAAGTCAAGGTGGATCAAGGATCTAAATCTAAGACCTCAAACTATAAAACTGCTCCTAGAAAACACTGGAAAAACTCTGGGAGACAGGGGTGTAGGGAACGACTTCTTACATAAGACTCCCAAAGCACAGTCGATAATCCCCAAAATAAACAAGTAGGATTACATCAGACTAAGAAGTTTCTGCAAGGCAAAAGACACAGTAATTAGTGTGAATTGACAGCCCTCAGAATGGGAAAATATTTTTGTAAATTATGCATCAGATAAGGGACTGATAACCAGAATACACAAGGAACTCAAGCAGCTGTTTGGAAAAAACATGATCAACCCTATTAAAAGATGGGAGAAAGAGTTGGAAAAAAACACTCTCTAACAATGACATATGAATAGCCAAAAGGCATATGAAAAAACGCTCAACATCCCTCATTGTAAGGGAAATACAGATTAAAACAACAATAAGGTACCACCTAACCCCAGTCAGAATGTCTAAGATTAAAAAAAAAAAAAAAAAAAAAAAAAAAAAAAAAAAAAAAGGTAAGTGTTGGCAGGGGTGTGGTGAAAGGGGAACTCTTTTACACTGCTGGTGGGAATGTAAATTGGTACAGCCACTGTGGAGAACAATTTGGAGATTCCTCAAAAATCTCCAAATAGAACTACCGTATGATCCAGCAATCCCACTCCTCAGTATCTACCCAAAGGACAGAAGAATTCTTCATTGGAAAAGTGCTTGCACATTGAAGTTTATTGCGGCACTATTCACTATTGCTAAGTCATGGAACCAACCCAAATGCCCCCATATGAATGAATGGATTTAAAAACTGTGGCACATATACTCTATGGAATACTATTCAGCCATAAAAAAAAAAAAAAAAAAAAAAAAAAAAAAAACAATAAATCCCTGGCTTTTGACAGAAAGTGGAAGAATATGGAAGATTTACTGCTGAGTGAAGCAAGCCAGGGTATGAAGGAGAGACACTGTATGTCCCCACTTAATATATACCGAATGTCTGCACTCTATAACTGAAACTGACAGGCTAAAGGATGTACAAACACAAGAGGTGGATGTGATTGCCAGATGTGGTGTATGTGGAGGAGTGGGGTCTAGGGAAGGACATTTGGAGAAGAGATACAGAGGCAGAGCATTGACGGAATGGGGAAGTGTGCTGTTATTGTTGAAGATATTTTGATCAACTGGACTGGGGAGAAATGTTCACATATTGAAATGTTCACTTTGTAAGCTAAACAAGGTGATTCAATGTATATTAAAAAATACGTAAAAATAAAATAAAATAACTGATGGCAACATAGAAGAAACAAGCTTTTACAAGAACAATTTACAAGAACAATTAAACTGGTCCAACACTTTCTGTGCTAGAAGAAATTCAATGAAAAGTTTTCATTTTAATCTTTACAGAACACACATAAATGTGCATTATTTCTTTCCATTCTTTGTTTTTATATGTATAAGTTAATCTGATTAAATAGTGTAACCAATAAAAAGAGTATTGTCTTAAAGAGGGTTGTTTCTTATCTAAAGAGAGCAACTGAGAAAAGCCAGGATCCCATCAAGATTCCAGCTAACAAGAAAGTCTGCCTCAGACCATTCTGGAAAAAAATAGGTGAGACTGGGTGATTTATAAAGGAAATAGAGGTTTACTTGCAAAACTCACTATTATGGTGGCCAGAAAGTCCAAAGGCATCACAAAATGGCAAAGACAAACCTTTCACCAGAGTAGAAGCCAGTCTATGAGTTTCTGACTCTAGTTCTGGTCTCATTCCTCCTGCTCATAAAACTCCCAGAACTCAATCACAGGGGCCCCACTAAAATGAGCTGATCATACCCTGGGACATGAGGAAGGGATTAAGTTTTAACTTAACATCTTTACAAAACAACCAAGTCCCAACACATGAAATTTTGGGGGACATCGAAAACTGTGACACTGCCCTGATCGCTCAACTGTGTAATGATGTCAGCTCAAAGTCTAAAGGTGCCATAATGTGAACAGAACACAGATGTGGTCTAGTAAGGGCACAGACACAACCACATTTGACCATGTGGTTGTAAACTCAGGTTCTATTTGTGTTACTGTAAAAAACCGAGCACTTTAGGACCTGTCTCATAGTGGCTCAGAGATGTGCAGAGGAAGCCAGATGCCAAATGGCCTACTGCTATTCAAATCCCAGGCTGGCTGCTTGACAGACACACGAGGCATGATGTATGCATCTCCAGAATCCTGATGAGATGATGAAGTGGAGTTAAAAGGATTGGGCTGTGGCCACACTCCTTTAAAGAATACTTCCTCTCTTCTTTCTCTATCTCTCTTTCTCTCTTTGGTATTTGCACACACCCTCTGGCAATGAAAACAGAGAAAGAAACAGAAACACAAACTTTTTTAAAAAATTTGCACAACCTGTATAATATCACTGAGCCTGTATTTTCTCATCTGGAAAATGTAAATAATAACAGTGCAACAACCCCCTTGCTTGTGTTTTTACTTTCCACAAATTCAGGAATGTACACTTAACTGTGGTCCAAAAATATTAATAGGAAAATTCCAGAAATAAGCAACTCATAAGTTTTAAGGTGCTCATCATTCTGCACAGCGTGATAAAATCTTGTGCTGTCCCACTCCATCCTATCTGGGAGTGAACCACCCCTGTGTCTGATGTAGCCACCTTCTTGTTAGTCACTTAGTAACTGAGTCTCCTACCACATGGAAGAAATAGAGTATGTATACGTCTGGTGTTATTCAAATTTCGGACTCCACTAGATGCTATCCTGTGCTCAAATAATAAATGTGAGCATTTATTATTATCATTAAACACTCAGCTTGTATATATATATATATATATATATATATATATATATATATTCAGAAAATCAGTCCAACTCATGCTTTCTTCTTAAAAAGAAATTGCTAGAAATGTTTTTATATTTTTTTCTAATTATTTGAGATTTGTTTCTATACTTTGGACTCCAGCAGGTCTGGAAATTATTTTAAGAGGGTATTCTAGGGACCAGCAGTTAGCGTAATGGCTATGTCGCTGGACTCCCACGTAGTCGACTGCGGGAGTCGAGTCCCGGACCCGGCGGCTTAAACTCACGCCGGGCGCGTGTGCGTGCGTGCCCAAGATCCCGAGAGGAGAATGGAGGAGAAGGGATTACGGCATGGCCATCCCCCCTGGGGGGTGATTTCCTGCTTTCTATCTCTCTGTCTCTCTCTGTCTGTCTGGCGAGCGCACGCGCCCTATAGCAAAAACCTCTCCAAAAAAAAAAAAAAAAGAAAAAAAAAAGAGGGTATTCTATACAAAGGGAGATGGAGGTACTCATTTGTCCCCCACTTCCACCCTACGCACTTGGACAGTGTTAATTCTACAGACCTGGAATATCCACAGAGTTCTAAAGACTGGGGATCTGCTTACGAGGCTGCCCTGAGAAGCTTGTTTCAGTTGCTGCAGCAGGTGGTCTTGTGATGTGGGCCAACAGGCACAGGGCAGTGTGATGGGAGAGCCTCCAAAAGGGCCACTAGCCCGAGTGTGCATCCTGTATTACCTACACTGAGTGTCACCAACTCTATACGTTCAGAAGAGGTAGCAACTCATACTAATAGTAATTTAAAAATCATGTCTATGTTACTTGGAAGGGACCCCCAGTGCCCCAAGAGCAAATTAGCATAGATTAATTTTTCATATTAGCTAGCTGACTTTTGGGTCCCCCAAAGGAAGAGCAGGAAATTTTCTGTGAAAGAATCGTGATAGCATAGAGAAGGGAACATGCAGGTTCTGAGAACAAAGTAGGATGGAGAATCTCTGAAAATAGGAGCAGGACAGCAACAGCAAACTTCACCAGGCACACTGCCGACGTGATGCTGGAAGGAAAGAGTTTCTTCACAGAGATCCAGGAGAGTTAAACTAGGTCCTTACAAAGTCCCAGCAGCTCAATAAGTAAAAGTAAGTCCTCTACTGAAGACAGAGGATCTCCACGGTATGAACGAGCCTTGGGTCACTAAGAGAAACTATTTTCTTATAGTGTGTCCAATACCTTCCATTAAGAGTACTGTGAACTGGAGTCAAATACTGAGGAAAACAAGATCTGTCGACAAAGGAAAATATTGTTCTGGATAAACACAAAAGAAAGAACTCTGTACCAAAGAAAATAAAGGAAAAGAAAAATAATAACCTCAAAAATAATCTTATAAATCAAATACCAATACTATAGTCTCCTTTTTGTCTTCTCTGGAATAATTTTTGTCCACTGGCATTCAGCAAAATACTAGATGGAAAGAAAGATCAGCTGTATGACTTAACAGTCCAGGATATATCACAATAGAGCTGATAAAATTGCAGTATTAAATGAGCTGCATTAAAATGGGTAAATATGTTGCTCGACTAAAATTTTGTTCGTTTATGAAGATATCATAATGAAAACTAACCTTTTGTGATTAATAGCTATTTTCATTATTTACAGGGGACTTGAAACTTGAAGTCATTAACCTATGGTGTTATTACGTAAAATTAAAACAGAGAGAGCAAGAGAGAAAATGTTTTCCCCATTATTTGTGAGTTTACAATATTTGTCAAAAGTAAACAGAAAATTCTATTTTGGAGCCCCAAAGAATCAAAATCAGAGAAAAGAAATCTGTTCCATAAGATGAAATATATTTGCTTACTTTTTATTCTAATACATTTTTTTCATTTTTATAAAATAATCTTGGGTTTCCGAAAGTATTTTATCAGCAAAAAACAAAACAAAAAAAAATCTGATAATCACATCTGAACCAGTTGACTAGTTATGAGGTGAATAAGAAGTAATATTTGCATCTTTTTAAATATTTGTTTATATGCTTGTCATCACCAAGCGCAGCTTTGTCCGTTTATCCAAAGCAAACTTCAGCAGAATTTGGAGAGAGAGTCAGAACATTTCTAGCAGCCAAAAAGGCCATTTGCTTTCTCAATCTTTAACACAAAGATCCAAGCATAACCAAGGACAGCAGTACGTTTCACTATTTCAATAAATAAACATGAGTGAAAGAAAAACACATGCACAAGAATTTGATAGCTAAAAATTCTTTGCTACATTACATAGTCAGTTTAAACACAAGTTTTAACCATAATGTAGGTTTGGGAAACATTAGTTTTCAGGCCATCTAGTCAATTTCCTACAAATGTGGACTGGCTAATCATCGAATAATTTTATTGGGCTTTTTGTTGAGTTATTGTTGCTTTCAATGCTCGGTTAAATGATTTACCAATGGAGTCAGCAGTGAAAATTGTTATCATTGGTATAAAACCTTTCTGTTTCTCATTTGGAAGCATGATTTTGTTATTCTTATCCTCTCAGTTGTGTTGTTAATGAGTACTGAAAATAATTGTTGTATAACCGCTGTTATTCATCGCTATAAACTCAGAATTTGGAAACTTTTAAAAAGCCATTGACTAAAAAGTCAAGACCTGAGAAACAGACTGAAGGTGACATGTTTTGGGATGAACTGCCCTGCTGTAGCACATTCAACTTCTGTCATTAGGACATTAAGTTCATACCCAGTTTACACAGGTGGTGTAGAGTTAATGAACTTCTGTCAAAGAGAGCAATGTGGTCCTTTTTCACTGATAAGATCAAGACCAATTCCTTTTCCAAGTAGTGTTGAGTAGCAATGAACTTCGTCATCTTTGTGAACAGAGCTTGACAGACATTGTCAGACTTTCACTCCTGAGGTATCATTGTCATTCACTCTGCATTAACCCCGCTAGGAGCTACTGCTGGATTTAGCCTTCAAAGTCTCCTCATTATTTGACAAGTTAGAAGTGGTAGTGGAACTACTAGTAATTGGAGAACTACAACTCCATCCCAGCAAGTGACCTTGTCCCCAAACTAAGCTCTGGCTGGCCCCAGGTAGAATACCTTAATTGGCAGAGTAGTTATTATTGCGGATCTTCAACAGGCGTATTCCAGGAAAGGGATGGGTGAGAATTTCAGCACAATGCAGTGTGGATAAAATGCTGATAATGCCATCTGAGGCTGGCATATCATGTGCTAGTGTCACTAGCTTTGGATTTATCTCTGTCACTCATTTTTCCATCTAAAAGAAGAATTTGATTTAGAGCTTCAAACACTCAAGTCTAGATGAATGAGAAGGGAGCAAATGCAAACCAAGTTTTAAGTGGGAGGTCAGGTTCCCCTCTGCCCTCCCGTGTTAAAAATCTGATCCCCAGCATAGAGTCAAATTGATATGAAGTTGATATTCAAATAACTTTGGTATAAACTTTTAATTAGTTTTTCTATTTTCCAGGCCTCTGTGCTCTTAAATACCATCTGAAGCTGGAAACTACAAATAATACAGAGGCTATTTCTTGATTCCTAATAGTTTGTTTTCATGATCAAGTGGATTAAACATTTTAAATCTCACTAGAAAGCTCTGAAAACTAAAAGGTTTGAATACTAACGAAACGATTTTCATAAATACTTTAACCTTGAGATTTCATAAATACTTTAACCTTGCTACACTAAAAATGTATCAACATGCAGAAGTCTGTTCAGGATTTGTAAGGAACATCTCTTTGGCTATATATATATATATATATATATATATATATAAAACATTAAAGTACTATGGACTGTTTTGAACTACTGCTCCAAATCTGTTTGGTTTCCTGAGGCCAAAGTATAGTTACATTATTTTTTTAACCTACAGAAAAATGTATATCTTAAATCTATTCCTAGAGTCTAAAATATCGCTTTGTAACTTAGCCAGTAGTGGCAATAGCTCAGTGTTCCTCTTCCTGATTTAAGAAAAACAGAAATCCAGTCTCTTCCATGTAGGTTGTCATTCTGTGTCACTTGTAGTAACTTGGAAGAAGAGCATCAACGCAATGGATGTGCTTATTACTGTGCCATAGAGTTACTCAACTCAACGGAAGACCTGCTAATTTTCTGAAATATTTCTACAGCTTTCGAAGGAAAATACAATTTATATTATTCCCTGTTATGTGCAACTTATTGATCTAAGATTGTAAAGACCTAGTAAAACCTTAGTTTTTTAAAAAATTATTTACATTCTATGCAGCAAATCAAAAAGTCAGAAATAAGACTATCACTATAATTCTCTTTATTTGTGTGTTTGTGTCCAAGCAGTCAATCAAATGAGGCAAAGGATAAAAGATAAAAAATAAACTTATTATTGAAGTATAAGATAATTAAGATAAAGGTACAAGTACGGATCTAGCTTATTCAGATCTACTAGATTATTTATAACCCTTCTGTCACTTTTATCATATAAATATTGCCAGGGTTAATTCAGTTATGAGTAAATGTATTTGAGAAGCAAAAATTTCTGGCCTTGCATTAAGACTCATGTGTTATATATTTGAAATCTAATTCCAAACTTAATAAAGAAATGCTTAGTCTATGATAGCTTCTATGACTGGCTCTCATGCATGAAAATGTTCATTAAATTCATGTTTATTCTCATCTCTTTTGCATTTATGGTATAAATCGTGGACTTTTCCAGGTGCAGAGGGAAAAAAATATCAGTCTTTGACATGCCCAAGAAAACTTCAGTTCTGGGGATAGTGACTGTGATGTTAACAAGCCATAGGAAACCTGGGTAGTCAGGGAGATTTGAGTGACCAACAGTGCCTATTCGCCCAAGACTAAAATGGATTCTTGGGACTCAGGAGTTTAAGTACTTAGTGTAAAACTGGGACTGCCCTGAGAAAACCCGGATGTGTTGATCACCTTCAGAGAGAGCACCATACCTAAACTCATATAGATCCTTCTTTTTATCTATATGCACTAAATTACTGTGCATCATTACAGCTTATAAAATGAATTTCTCCATCATAAATACACTGTATATTAATATCCAGTTAAAGATACACATTATCGGGAACCAGCAGTTGGCGTAATGGCTATGTCGCTGGACTCCCACGTAGTCGACCGCGGTTCGCGTCTCGGACCCGGTGGCTTACAACTCACGCCGGGCGCGTGTGCGTGCGTGCCCAGGATCCCAAGAGGAGAATGGAGGAGAAGGGATTGCGGCGTGACCATCCCCCCGGGGGGTGATTTCTCGCTTTCTGTCTCTATGTCTCTCTCTGTCTGTCTGGCGAGCGCACACGCCCTATAGCAAAAACCTCTCCAAAAAAAAAAAAAAAAAAAAGTAAAAAGATACACATTATCATCAACAGATAATGTCCCATTTTCGTGTCCCTTTAATGTTTTGCTTCTTTTTCCTCTTGATTCTGCTCCTCTCACCCTCTGCTATTTCTCATCCTTCTCCCACACTGTTTTCAGTATCCACAAGTGTTCTCCATGCTTTTATATCTTCCTATCTTCAGTTTCTGCCATAGAGTGCAGACATTTGATATATATTAAGTGGGATATACCATGTCCCATAGTTTGGCTCTTTCGTAGTCTGGCTTCGCTTAGCAGTAAATCACACATATTCTTCCACTTTCTATCAAACGCAAGGGTCTTCTTTTTTATGGCTGAGTAGTATTCCATGGCGAATATGTGCCATGCTTTTTCACAGATTATGTCTATTACACTTTCCTTCAGTAAACTTGTAGTCCAGCCAAAAGCTGCTCTTCAGCTTAGGAAGACAAAGAATGCAGTGGGGAATTTTTCACAGTGTTGGTTTTAAGAATATAAAAAAATTAGAAATAGGAGGATCTCTTCAATGACCTTGTATATGTGTTTTCTATGCATTTCCTGAACTCCCATTCTTATACATTGCCAAGCTTTCATTACAAATACAAACAATATTGCTGAAACAAAAGAACAGTGTTCTATAAAGTAGTAGTAAGCCAAATATAGTTGTACATATTCCATGTTTTTCTCATCCCAATAAAACACAATGGTTAGCAATATTATTGACTTTAAAAGTCTCTTAAGATTCTATTTTTCCTCATTGCCATAAACTAAAGGGATCATCTGTAAGGCTCTAATGCAATGATGTGGCCTGAACCCGTAAACAAGAGAGCATGCGAATGTTTCAGGAAATGGATGAAAGACCGATAAGTATAAGAGTTTAGGCAGACCATCTTATTTTTTTTTCCTGTAGTCTTTCTAAAGTAGCTGAGATCCACAGCTATAGCCGTGCTAAATTAAACATTTCAGCCCAGCTTACTAGCACCACAATACACAGGTAGAAGTAATAAGTAATAATGAGTTTTGGGCCATTGAACACTGTGAATTTTCCCAGTGTACTGCAATTATAGAAACATCTGTGCTAAATAAGTTCCTACTGAAAGCTAGGAGTGTTTAATAATCCTCACGATTTCTCATTATCAACCCTAATAGAAGAGAGAGTAAACTCTGCAAAAGTTTACCATTTTCAAAGAAAATTGCCAGGAATGTGATCATTTCTGGTAGCACATTTCCCTGGATGATAAAAACACCGGAGACAAATTCCTTGGAAGAGAACATCAAACAGCAGCTTTAATAACATGTACCATAGCACAAGGCAAATTATGCCACTTTCAACAGCCTGGCCATTCTGGCTAGAGTATCCCCTGTGCTTCAACCTGACAACCAGGAGATTGATGATGCTCCATGACTTTCTCCATTGCTTCTGACAGAAGAATAGTTGCCTAAAAATACATGCAACTTTCCTCTGACCTGTCCTAACCACCAAGGCCCCACTTGAAAAAGCTCCACACCTGCTGATTGCTTCCCACAGGGCTCATTCCAAAACAAATCTAGATTTCAGGGACAGGATCTGAATAATATTAACAACTAAGGGTCAGTTATTGTTACTGAAGGGGGTGTCACTCCTCTGGAGAAATGTGAGTGACTTGGATGTGCATGTCAATGGTTGAATAGGCGAGTCTTTAATTAGTTTGGAAACCACGTAAGAGAAATTACTTCGGAAGAAGGTAGCACACAAGAGTCAATGAATGTCCATAGCTAGACCTAGTTTATGAAGAAAAGCTGACAGAGCCTATCCCAGTGTACGGCTGCTTCATTATTAGCAAGGAGGGAAAGTGACTTGTGTCCAACTCTGTCAAAATAATAGCTGTCTTGCGTTTTATGACTGGAGCAATGCCCTCACAAACACCAGACAAGATATTGAAACCTTTAAAACATGGTGAAGGTGCTTTGGAACCATGGTGATTAATTTCATGTATCAACTTGACTGGGCCACAGTGACCAGATATGTGATCGAGTAGTATTCTGGATTTCTGTGAGGGCACTTTGCATGAGATCAATATTTTAACCAGTAGACTTTTGAGTAAAGAAGATTGCCCTCTGTAATGTGGGTGAGCCTCATCAAATCAGTTGAAGGCCTAAATAAAACAAAAGGCTAACCTCCCCCAAGCAAGAAGAAACTCAGCCGCTAGCTGCTTTCAGTCTTCATCTGCAGCATCAGTTCTTCCCTGGGTCTCCAACTTAACTAGCCCACCCTGCAAAGCTCCATAATCACATGTATTATTTCCTTAAAGTATGTTTCTTTCTGTTGATTCTGTTTTTCCAGAGAACCCTAATACTGAAAAAAAATCAATATTCTGCTTCTATCCAATCTTTCTGTATTTTTCTGCTAATAAATATTAGCAACAAAAAGTTGGTGAAATTGTCCAAGCTTGCATAGCTAACAAATGACAAAAGCAGAATGCAGGTCTAGATCTGACTCCTCCAGACCCTAAACTCTCCACGTCTGTGATGAAATACCCTGCCAATGAAATAGTAATAGCGAAAGAGATGGTCATCATTCAAAATGTGTTCAAAGCACAGAATGTATTAGAAGTGTAGCTTTCTATCCTCCATCACTTGTTGCTTACTTTGCCAAGAGGGAGCTCAAGACTGAGATTCAGTCATCCTGCATGCTCAATCTAGCTTGCTCAACAACTGGACAAATTGCCTCATTCAAAGTATTTATGCTCTTAAGTCATTGCCATACTTATATGCCGAAGGCACGCAGCCCTGGACAAATCCCTAAACCTCTCTGGGTGTCAGTTTTATTATCTGTAGTGAGGGGGAGAAACATTCATTCTAAATGATCAATAGGCTTCTTCTGATAGCCCGAATGGTAAGGGAACCTCAGTGTAAATAGGAAAATATTACTTGCTTTAAAAATTCTCTTGAGAACTAAATAAGAATAAATTTGAAAGAATAGGGGAAAATGAAAAGGCATTAGGTACATATTTGATATTCTAAAAACCGCTTAAGAGAAAATATTGCCTTGTTCAATGTGTGAACACAAGTAATAATTGAAATAATTTTTTGATTCCTGCTATTGCTATTCATGAAGCATTTTAACATGGAGGATGATAAGCTTGATTCAAAGGGGGGTTGTTTGGGGGGGGTTGTTTTATTTTATTTATTTTTATGTGTGTGTATGTGTGTGTGTGTGTGTGTGTTTTGCTGCTTTCTGGAATAGACAGCACATGTAAACTCTCGTTATTGCATCTTCATGAAACCCTAGTCTTGGAACGACATGGAATGACCTGCCCATCTGCTGACTTCCTTTATTCACCCCCCTAAATTGTCCCATCAGGTCGTAATTGCCTGTGTCTTTATTTACATGCTTGCCACCCAAACTCCATTCTCCTTTGAGAGTAAGTGTCATGAAGGCAGAAACGATAGCTTTCCTTCTTCATTATTGACTGCCTGACACAGTACCTAGTAATCAATTAGATAGTGTTCATATTTATGAATGATTTAGAGGCTCAAATTAGTGTTCAAAGTGACCCATGTTGGTATTTAAAAGTTATCATGATAGATGATTTCTTGAACATTTTTCTGTGTTGACATTGTCTTAAATGGTTTATAAGCAATATCCTATTTAATCATACTCTATGAGGTAGCAAAATTTAGATAATATTTTAATTCAAAAGTCATTTTACCAAGCATGTTTATCCCACAGTCAGTCTACCTAACATTCAATATGCCAAAACATTGGCACAAAACCCGCTCAAGGTCACAATCTGAAATGTTCAAGCTACATCAGATATTTGTTTTTTTCTGATTTACCAACATCCATTCCCACTATTTTAGACAATGAATCTAAAGTCTCTCTTGAGAAATTAGTCTTTTCTTATTCTTTAATAAGAAGTTTTAATCAGAATATAACTAAAACGCCCTGCTCTCTTTTAGTCAAGGGAAAGTACATAACCCAAGCTCGGCCAATTGGATTCTGTTTTGTAATCTGTGGCTTGAGCAGAATGAAGCAACGACAAGGGGCCCGTGGGAGCAAGATGGTTGCAGTCCATATCTTCTAGCAACCACACTCTCTGTCAGTAGACCCTTGTACCAGATCCCCAGAACTTATTCCCTCTTTTTTCTAAATCTAATTCTCCAACTTCTTTTCCACTGTCAGAACTATCCCAGTATTTTCCCCTTAAAATTTCTATTTTGTTAGGAAAAGTCAGTCCCATTGCTTACAACCATAAACTCCTAATTAATATAAAACCTCCTTCCATAGAGAAAAGAATGCTCTCTCCCCCAACCCAAGTACATACTATCATTTTTGTAGCCCACAGGGTGGGAGCATAATAGACATGTGATTGACATTCTAGAAGTTTGATGCTCTCCTCATAGGACTTGTTTTCAATCAGGTCTGTGATTAGCATGAAGCAAGCAGGCACCAGGAACCTAAATGTAAGGAGACACACCCTCTCAGGGTCATACAAGTGCACTATCAACTCCCCAAAGTGCCTATCTTCTGGAATTTCATGCTGTACTTGCCTTCTTGCTATTCCAGCCCTATTTTCAAGCTATGGTTAGAGACAGAAGTATGTTTCTTTTATGAAGAAATGTTTCTGGCCATAGGTCAAGGACTACATGTGAACCAGTTGTCTCTGATACTACAATTTCAAGGCTGCAGGATGCAATTGTATTCTGGGGATCTAGAAAATCATCTGCTTTAACAATGTGTGTGTGTATGTGTGTGTGTGTGTACAGGAGACTTCCAGGGACACAAGAATTTTGCAGGATTGCCCAATTAATTTCTCGGGTTCTATAGATTGCTGTCTCCTACTATAATTAGACAAGGTCCAATTCATACAAGTACCAGCGTATACACTGGCTGGTGCTTTATCACCACAAAATTGAACCGTTCAAAGAAGAATGTGCTTCCCAAGTCACTTCACAACCACAAAACGTTTTAGGAGGAATAACAACCCCTGAGGTCTCACCAAAATCAGGAGGGGAAATGTAGTTGCTCCCTGGAGAACTAATGGGAAATGGAGCAGGAAAGATTTCAACAGGACTTAAGCAGGAACTTCTTAATTAGGAGCCTAATAAAATGCAGGAGACTTTTAAGAGAGGTTGTGAGCCCTTGAACTCTTGAGGGCTTTATAAAAAGTATATAAAACCATCTCTCCTGTTGACATTCACTGGCCTTCCTAGGTAATTTTGATCCATGGCTTAAAACTCTCTTCTGGGTGGTTAGCTATCTGCCTAGTGGGGTTCAGAAACATTAATACTAGAAGATATAACCGCATTAAAACTCTGTGTGTGTGTGTGTGTGTGTGTGTGTGTGTGTGTATGTGTGTGTGTGTATACACATATTTCCTATAATGTTGAATATAATGTCTGATATTTTTTCCTAGCATGTTGGCGATAATGTCTATTTCATACATTATTGGTTTTTATCTCTACTAAAAGAAATCCTACAGCTGAAATTTGCCATGGATCAACAGAGCACATATGGAAATGAAATATGTAGGTCTTGCATCTGTAATAAATAGTTTTTGAAAGAAGGAGGTCATTTCTTCACTTGGTGCAGGCAGCTGGCACAAGCAGAGTAGGAAAAAAAATCAATTTATTTAAATTGGATCTTTTCAAATATGATTGTATCTTAATTACAATGATCCTATAGTAAGAGCGTGCTTTATACAGCACTCTTAAGTAGAATACACATTTTTTAAAAATTTGAATACCGGTTTTATCCAGAGCTTCTATTTCTATGAAAAATTGATTGCAATCCTTAAGAAAATCACATTCTTTTGACCCCTTTCTGATCCTGTATCTGCTCTTCTTCCTGAATTTCCTTTTTTTATAGTCCCCTTGCTTATCACCATGGAGTCATCTTTACATCTTTTTTCCTCCACACTTACTCACTTGCCAAGGCTGTTCATTGTTCCATTATCTCTACCAGTCATCCCTTCTTTCCATTTCTCCAGAAATAGACCTCATTACCTCCAACTTGAACAAAGGCAGTAGCCTCCCATTTCCTAGCAATCCTAGTCTTCCTTCAACCTCCTTACCATCTTTTCTTTATGCTCCAAAGCAGTTTATGGCTCCCTATTACCTTAAAGATTAACCATAAAGCCCTTTAAAAAGCTTTCAAGTACCTCCATAATTTAGTCTTCACTCATCTTATTTTACCAAATTTACCTTTTAGTCTTTCTATTTATGAACATTGGCTACATTAGTAGCCATTTCACCCAAGGGTGTCCCAGAACTTAGGTTTCCAGCAATAATAATAATAATAATAATAATAATAATAATAATAATTTTTAAAGCGTCATTATATTAAAAATGATCTTCAATGTTCCAACTGATAAAAACTTCGTCTCACTCATTTCTGTAACCCAGGCCTGTCAAAATCTAAGGAGTTTACTGTGAGCTGCGATTATAACCCATCAGTGCCTTTTCATGAAAACCAAATCAGAAAAAAAAAAATCAGAACCAATAGTCAATGACTACATTTCTTTTTTATTTTCTTTTTCTTTTTCTTTTTGGAGAGGTTTTTGCTACAGGGCACGTGCGCTCGCTAGACAGACAGAGAGAGACAGAGAGACAGAAAGCGAGAAATCACCCCTCAGGGGGGATGGCCACGCCGCAATCCCTTCTCCTCCATTCTCCTCTCAGGATCTTGGGCACACGCGCCCGGCGTGAGTTCTAAGCCACTGAGTCCGGGACGCGAACAGCGGTTGACTACGTGGGAGTCCAACGACATAGCCATTACGCTAACTGCTGGCCCCAATGGCTACATTTCTTAAAATCCATTTAATTCTCAAATTTTAAATTACATGTTTTTGTTTTGGGTGGAATTGTAATTTAAAAGGTGATGCAGAATGTTATCTGTCTTTTAAAAAAAGAACTTATTTGAAGAGTCTTCTACAGTTTCAAACATTCCCTCAAAAGCCTTATCTTACTTTTTTTTTTTTTAAATTTTTGCCAAAGAGCATGTGTGTTCACCAGAGAGAAAGAGGGAAAGCAAGAAAGCACACCACATGGGACATGGTCATACCATAATCCCTTCTTCTCCCTTTCTTCTTCCTTTTGTAATTTTGGGCATGTATCTGCAAGCACCAGATTTGAACCCCACACTCAGCCATGCAAGATCTAATCACCTTCATCACCACACTATGGTGCTGGCCCTTATCTTACATTTTTAATAGTTGTATAATATTGTTCTAAAATAAATATTATAACTTGTAAACTCTTAAGCTAGTTGTTCTTGGATACAAAAGAAGGTAAAATCATCTCTTCTCTGCACTGCTCCTAGCTTAAAGTCCCAAATGCAGCACTGTGCCCTCCCAGCATGGTCAGCCTCTGCTTACCTTTCCATCTTCTCAAAGCTTTTTTTGGGTGGTTCTCTGAATTCCACCCAACCCTGTCTTTTTTTTTTTTTTTTTTTTTTAATTGCATAAACATGCCACTTCTGAGACCAGCAGTGGCATAATGGTTATGTCATTTGGACTCTAATGTAGTGGACTACAGTTTGAGTCTCAGATCTTGCAGCTTAAAACTCACTCCAGACACATGTGCATGCTTGCCCAAAATCCCAAGAGGAGAATGGAGGAGAAAGGATTCCAGCATGGGCATCACCCTGGGGGGTGATTTGTTGCTTTCTGTCTTTCTGTCTCTTTTTGTCTCTCTCTGTCTCTCTGGCAATCACAACCATCCTACAGCAAAAATCTCCCTAAAAACAAACAAGCAAAAAAACCATGCTATTTCTTCCTGTAAGGTGGCCTTTGTTTGCATTCTACCTATTGTCTAGACTTCCCTTTTGCTTAATACTGAACCTTCAGTATTAATTAAAATGTTATTTCCACACAAAAGCTTTCTTACACCACTCCTCATGGTGTCAAATTACTCTAAACTACACTTTCATAAAACATATCACCTAATAATACTTATCACAGCTTTTATTTATACACATCTGTATAATCACTTGGTTAATGGTTTTTTTCCCCCACTAAAGTCCTATGAAGCAAAGCGAGTCAGACTATGAAAGACAGGTTTTCTATGTCCCCACTTAATATTTATAGATATCTGCGTAGTATAGCAGAAACTAGAAGATTGAAAGGTATAATAGTAGGGAAGTCACCTGTAGATACTAGAAGGGGATAGGTAAGAGGGGATGGGAGGGAGAGTATTAGAGGGAAAAAAAACATATAATAGAAACAAAAATGAAAAGTTATCCATTGATGATAATGTGTGTGTGGTAAGTCTTTGATTTGACTAGTATGCAGTATATTCATGCTTTGAAAAACCATGTTGTACACTGTAAAGATGTACAGTGATTAAATGTAAATTTAAAATAAGTTTTTTAAAAAGAAAATAGTTGTAGCATATCTACACTATGAATACTACTCAGACATAAAAATCAATGAGACCCTGACATTTGATACAAGGGGAGCAAATACGGAAGATTTATTGCTAAGCAAAGCAAGTAAGACTATGAAAGAGAGGTATTGTATGTCTCCACTCAATATACATGGAATGTCTGCACCCTATGGCAGAAACCCAAAGACTGGAAAGTATAAAAGCAGGGGTAGTTGGGGTTGGGGTGACAACTCTAGATACTAGAAACAGTATAGCAGGGAAAAGGGAGGAGCAGGAAGGGAGAATCAGGAAGAAAGTACCTTTAACAGACTCAAAAATGAAAAGGTATCTGTTGATGCTAATGTGTATGGTAATGTATTGAACTGGACTAATATACAGTGTATTCACACTGGGAAAAATCATCATATACACTGTAAGGATGTACTATGATTAAATACAAATTTGCATATATATATATATATATATATATATATATATATACACATACACATACATACACACTTATTTTTTTGTCCCTGTGCCTAGCACATAGTGAATACTCAGTAAATGTTTGTCAAATAAATGAAGGAAAGGTACTTTACAACAATATGTCTCATTTTCTCATCTCTAGAAAGAAGTCAAAGAGATCTCAAATCATCAATATGGGCTATAAAATTCCCTGATTTTGATTAAACCCTATAAATACTTCACATTGTGCATGGGTTAAACATGCTCAAATAGAAATTCAGGACAAACCACTAAAGAAGCATGATTATTTAGCCAGTGGATTCTATAGGTCAATAAAAACTTTAAAATTAATGAAATATTGTCATCCAAATTATGACTAGCTTTCCACTTCCACTGATATAGATTAAAGAAACATTCTTTACCCTCAAGTAAGAGCATTTGAGTTCATTTAAAATCACTGTATGAGTGATTATTAACACCATGAACTTCTTTTGGAGGGGTAAGGCCAAAATTAGCAATGTTACAGGTAAGTTAATTTTTACCTGTAAACATTGCCTTTTATCTTCCACTTTTCAGGTCTGGGGGCAATGCATACCCCCACTACCTGCTCTTCATTGTGTATCACTTCCTTCTCTTCATTGTTTATCACTCTGTCAGAGTATCCCTCCTCAATAGGACCTGAGTAATACCCCTACACACACACACACACACACACACACACACACACTGCGATGAATCACTGTCTTGTACTTCTCCACTAAAACTTACCTGCCCTTGCTTCTATTTCTTCACAGCCCTGATCTTTACTGGGTGTCAATGGTTGTAATGGGTTATTAACAAGAAAACTCATTCATTCTAATATGTTATATAGTTAATTAATGTTACCTCCCTCAAGATAATAGGGCATATGTCCTCTTAAAGGCTTTTAAGAAATGACAGTAATGGTGGAAATTTCAGGCACCACTGCAGACTGATGAGGGAGATGGATTTTAAAGCGTGGGGGCCTCTCATTGATCCTCAAATTATTCCATGTAGGCAGCTGCTGACTCTGCCCATGAGTAAGCCAGCATCTCTCTAGAGAACTTTATAAACAGCATGCATTTCTCTATTTGACATAGGTGAAGCATAGTTCTCCCTGCAAATAACCTTTTTAAGGTATCATCTGTTTATGAAGCTGCAGTTTGGATGTTCTCAAGAGCAGGCTGATACCCCTTGATCTGAGATTAAACAGGTCAGCTTGCCCTGGGAGAGAGATGAATTTGAAGGTGTCTTTAAGTAGCCAGCTGATTTATTTATCATTTTCATTTCAGATTCCAATTCAAGCTGTACACTTCTTTAGAAACGGAAGAAAAAGCTGAGATTCCACTGCGTGCCCTGCTCCCCCAGAGCATAATTTTTCCCTCCATCTGTGAGTCGCCTGTTGATATCAGGGAGAGTCACCACGTGCAGGGAGGGGAGACACATTCCAGGAGAAGGAAGCCCATTATGTAGTTGAGAGCTAATTTTGCTTAATCTTCTTGATCTTCATAAAGAGCATTCTGAGACCCCACAGGATTTAAACGAAAAGATAAAGATGAAGAGGGACTGCTCAAGCAGAGCCAGTGTAATACTTATTTATTAATGTCGTCCATCACACTGTGTTTACAGGCCTAACCAAAATTTAAAACTGTCTGATTGAGAGCAGAAGAGGAAAACCGATTGCTGCATCAAGACAAGACACTCGCTTCATCCCTACTTACTCATAGAAAATGAAATAATATAAGCACCATATTAAAGACGTGTTTCCGTTGAAATGAAAAGAATGATAAGTAAAAACATAAATCTGTGACCCTGGGTTTATCCTTAAATGGAAAGCTCATCTTGAGGAAGAAACTCTCCATGTTCGATAGCAAGATTAATATTAAAAGATTCTCATTCGTCACTGACTGACTCCAGTACTTTCTGGGGAAGAAGGGACCTAGAAGAGGGGTGAAGAAGAAAGGCTCACAGCTTAATGAGACCAGCTTTGAAAACAGAGACATCAAATCAGAAGCTCGGCTTTGGAAAATACCTTCAAGGCCTCCACTCACACAAGAGACAGCACACTTTGTGCTTGAACTCTTCCACCAACAGGAAACTCATCACCCCTCAGGCAGCCCATTCTAGTTTTGGATAGTTTATCATATTAGAAACTTATTCCTTGTACTATTCTGAAATCTGGGTTCTCATAATTTTCCTATAGTGCTCCTATTCTGTCCCTTGGAGCCTGTCACACAGAATAAATTGAATGTGTCTTGCACAGTATGGGCCTTCAAATATTGGAAGATAGTTTTCTTTGAACACCACCACAATCTGTTTCCTCTTTGCCTTAATCTGCAGCTTAATGGCACAACTATGGTACCATTGATGAAAATTCCCTAGACTTCCTAAAGCCTCCATCCCTTCAGAGACTATGTAATAAAGTCATAGTATTTTTCCACTGAATTTTTGAAATTTGCCCTCTCTTTTTGGATAATTCGTTTATCTTCTTGGGCTAACATTTTTTTGGACACTATTAAATGAAAAGGTATTTCTCTGAAGGAGAGAATCAATGAGGTCTTTAAGAATCTTTTAATCCTTGGGACCAGCAGTTAACATAATGGCTATGTCGCTGGACTCCCATGTAGTCGACTGTGGTTCAAGTCCCGGACCCAGTGACTTAAACTCACACCAGGTGTGTGTGCATGCATGCGTGCCCAAAATCCCGAGAGGAGAATAGAGGAGAAGGGATTGTGGCGTGGCCATCACCCCTGGGGGGTGATTTCTTGCTTTCTGTCTCTCTGTCTTTCTGGTGAGCACATGTGCCCTGTGGCAAAAACTTCTCAAAAAAAAAAAAAAAAAAAAAAAAAAAAAGAATCTTTTAATCCTCTATAGTATGAAGAATTTATACATATAAGGTTTGAAATGCATTGGATGAATAAAAAATAAATGAAAAATCCTGGTATTCTAATATTTGCATAGTTTTTGATACCTTACAAAGAAAATTAATCCATTCTTTGAGTGTCACAATAAATTTAAGGATGTCTGTGGAGGAGATATTATTATCCCTATCTTATAAATGAGAAAATTACAACTCAGAAATAAATACATTTTGAATAACAGTCCTTTATTGGGACAAAAGTTAAATTACTCTATATTACTACAGCATAGCAGAGGTATCCAACCCCCCAGGCCATGGACTGGCACAGCAGGAGGTGAGTGGCAAGCAGGAACAAAGCTTCATCAGTATTTACAGCCACTCCCCATCATTCCCATTACCACCTGAGCTCCTCCTCTTGCACATCAGTGGCAGCATGAAGTACTCGTAGGAGCCCCCAGATGGAACTGTCTGGTTGCAGGAAAATAAGCTCAGGGCTCCCACTGATTCTGTGTTATAATAAGTTGCATAATTATTTCATTATGTATTATAATATAATAATAATAGAATAAAGTAAACAATAAATGCAATGTACTTTAATTATTCCAAAACCACCACATCCCCAGCCCCCACGCAGTCCATGGAAAAATTGTCTTCCACAAAACCAGTCCCTGGTGCCAAGAAGGTTGGAGATAACTAATTTATAGAGTCTCAAAAGAACAAGATTTCCATAAAATATATTTGTATTATAGACAAGTTCACTAATTTTTAGTGTAATATAATGCATTTCTTGAGGCCAGTAAGCAGTGCAGTGGTTAAGGTACTGGACTCCCACATGGCCAACTGCAGTTCAAGTCTCAGATTCAGCAGTTTAAGACTCACCCAGGTGCTTATGAGTAAGTGTCCAAAATCCCAGGAGGAGAAAGGAGAAGGGACTGCAGCATGGGTATCCCCCTGGGGAGTGATTTATTTCTTTCTCTGTCTCACTTGGTCTCTTTCTGTCAAGTGAATACACTCTATAGAAAAAAACTTAAATAATAATAATAATAATAATACATTTCTTAACTAGGAAGACTATACCCTAAAATACTTTTTCTGATGTAATGAAAAAGCCCCAATGACAAACTATGCCTGCATTGAGATCACCTATATTTTAAATCACAAAATACTTAATAACTAACATTACATTTATATTAAGAAAACTACTTTTTAGATGACCTATGAGAAGGAAGAAAAATGTGATCTTATGAATCTTCTGAATAAAAATATATTGACATTCTATTGTATCCAGAGTAATTTCAAGCACTAAAGAAGATCCCAAGGAACAAAAGATAGGGCCCAAGCCCACAGGGAAAGAAAGTATAACAGACATGTGAAATAAGGAAAGAATGAAAGCAAATGAATGCTAATGTGACAAAGTTAGGCTATCCTGAGAAAACCCTGAAGGAATTAGATTAGAAGACAGAGGCTAAGTACATTTCAGGAAATCTGTATCCATTGGGTGGCCTTAGATAAACTATGTAAGGTGATTGCTCCCATCTCATCTCTTTCAGGCAACCTTGATCATAACTAACACCGCGCCACCTACAGTCCATTCCTGGAAGACAATAAAGGAAAGAATAATTATTTCACAGAGGCAGAGACTTCTTTCAATACTTTCCCTAGGAGATTTAGAAACTTATTCATGTATCTAACAAATTACTGTAAAAGGAGTACTCATTATGTCAAATTTGCAGAATCCACTAGAAGGAAGCATTTTAGAGGTGATCAGGAAAAGTTCTCACTACCAGTCATCCTGGTCCACTCAATGTCCATGCTTCTCTTCCAGTCCTGGGGCATTAACTGCCCTTTCAGCAAGCTGCCCATGCTGCCACTTTTCTAATCTCATCTGTGCATCTTCCCCAAAATGGGGAAGAAATCCTCTCCTGACTGTGCTCAGGTACAAAGAAACACCTCTAGGACCCTATACCCCATCCAACCACTCTCTCAATTAAATGGTCCCAATGATGGAAGTACTTGTGAGGGCCTCCCACCACTTAGTTATCCTTTGACTTGCTACTCCTACCTTTTGGCTTTCATTTCCTGTTTCATGATCACAAACCCTTTAGCTTTTAGACATTATCATGTTCATTTTATAATTCTTAAACTCTATTTGTGCTTTTCTCTATATCTCTGTAAAATTGTTCCGATTCTAACTTGAAATTCAAATACGGACCTAGTGTATCCTTAAAAATCCCTACCGGTACTATTTATTCTTGATGAATTGGTTTTTTTTTTTTTTTTTTTTTTTTTTCATACCTACAAATAAAGGGATTTTCATAGTTTTCCCCAACACTCCACAAATATTTCATGAGGAATGCATGCCAAAATGAGACTCTCACTCTGGTAAATAGTGTCTTGGCATACGTGCCACCAAAGCATTTGCAGACTGATAATATCTGTTAGATAGCCAGAGCATGGTGGACTGATGACTGCAGCTGTTGGGAGAGGGGAGGGAATTTTAGGCTTTATCCCAACTCCCCTGCATACATCCTTTGTTGCTAGATAAGCTAGCAAACCTCATGTGCCATTATGGTGTTACAAAATTGTGATCTTGACACCATTTCTAGAACAACAGAATTTTAAATGTAAAAAAAAAAAGTGCAGTGAGTGCTATCATCATGAAATGATGAACTTTTGGGCAACCGCAAAACAATGTAGTAAAATCATAGTCGGATTAAATGAAAGTCACTTCAAATTTACAATATTCAAAAAAAATCACTAAATATGTCTTATTGAACCATGTCTTAAAGCCCCAAAGTATATAGTTCTAGGATGGATTATATGATGTACAATGGTCTTTTCAAAGATTGTTTAAAATTATGAAATTATGTTCCCCAGTGTTTCAGGAGCTTATGTCCTTGTTCTCAACTCATTTTCACTCAGATCCACAAGGGTGGACTGCAGACCTCAACAGAGTCTATGAAACTCTAAAGCAGATGAATCCCCATCTGCTGAGGTCTTTGAACAGCTTCTTACATGTGGATTTCACAGCTATATTACAGTAATTTCTCCCAAGAGCTCATATTTGATTCTAGCCCTTCAGTTGTCCACCTCTGATGATAAAGATTCCCATTCTATTCCAGAAACCTTTTGCAGATCTTTGGACCCCATTTTCCTTTAGGTACCACCTTTTCTGAGTCTGTATATTCCTACACCAGAAATATTTTATAATTCCCAGAACACCCAATTACTCTAGAGGAATATCCTTAAAGATCTCCTAGAAACTTTGTGTCTCTTTCTGCTCACCCTTATAGTAGCCTGTCAAGTTCTTAGATCTCGGGGGGGGGGGGGGGGGGGGGATTAGAAACCAATGCACAATGCTAATAACTGTGAGATAACTAAATAGATATAAATGTTTCACAAAGGTGTTCCACAAGAAGAGGTCTATTAAGTAGATGTGTGAATCTGGAGAAAGAGAAAGAGTAATTCTGTTTAATAAGATGTTTCCAGCATTATCTCACTAATTTGCTGAGGAGCAGGTACAGGCCATACAGCACTTATAAAGTAATTAGAACTCCCCGATAATTGTTTTTTTAATTAACAACAAATTCAAAGGGAAAAAAAAAAACCTGCTATTCATTCCCACTCCTCTTCTGGATTAATTGTGTTAGATTCAGGAAAAGTAGTTTATGCACAAGAGATTTTTTCCTCTCCAAATTACAGGGTGAAGATGAGCATATTGGATACTCTTATGTCATTTATGAAGCCAAGAAAGACTCCTTTATTTCTACTCTTTTTAATGTTCCAAGAAAACCCACTGATCATTTCTGACAAGCTTTTGGTCCCTTATCAGGGAAGAGAAGATCTCAGTACAAACACTTATGTTCCCCTTAGCCCTTAACACAGTGTTCTACCCTCAATAATAGAAGGTTACTGAGTCACATAAGTCCAACAAAGAGAACGCTGATCATCAACAGTGATGACGAAGACATCAGCATAGACATAATGAGGGCTGCTCGGTCTTCAGAAACCAAACAAGAATATTACTGTGATAAATCCAGATGCTTCATATTGTAAGCAAATGACTGATCTCTTAGCCAGAATTGGCCCCCCGTGTTCAGCCTTCTATTTTATTTCAGATCAGTGGTTCTGCCTTCTCCTCTGTTCCTCCAAACTGAGATCAAATATCCGTTCCAGTGAAGGAAAAGTGCTGATGGATTTCCCACTGAAATTATGTCCATCTTTTCTGTTGGAAGTTTACCAAATTTTGAAGCTTACAATTTAAAATTTCAGTCTTCTACTAGAAACTAATTCTCTTTTCTGAAAATTTCACCTGTTACTTGTCTTGATAGAGCCTCCATGTAAGTTTTTATTCTCTGTATTCTAGAATGAAAAAGGATGCCTTTTTTTTTTCATTCTCTTTTTTGCCTAGGAACTGAAATTATGCTTTGAAGTAGGGTGAAGGGCTTAAGAAAGACCCCAATTTGTTGCATACATATGAAAGGCAATTTGGGAAAATGTAAAATGCCCTAAATGCATCATTTCTTGCCTCTTTCATGGCCACTGAAAGAGAGAGAAACATATTGTCATACTGGCAACTAATCATTCAGAAACTAAAACAATATTTGTAACTGGGTTACCATACATTCTCATTTGCCCTTAACCAGCCTTGGCTGAAATGCCCTTTTTCACCTTCAGAAGTGTCCCAGTTTAGACAATAAATTTTATGGTGACCCTATTTATAACCAAGTTGAAAGAGAAAATTATTCAAGCTTCTTAAAGTGATTTCCCGGGTCAATATGAGGCTTCTACTGCTACTCAACCACAAAGAGAAAATACTTCAAAGATTAGGGTCTGATTATATCTATCTTTCCGTGAGCTTTCACCTTAAATAACATAATCTTTATATCTTCATAATTAGATGTAAAAGTCTTCCCGTATGACAAAAGATAGACTAACTTGTTTAATGTTCAATATAACTAAAATGAAGAGCGATTAAAACTCACAAGACATCTCACCTGTTTCCACCAATATTTAAAGACCCCAAAGACTTAGATAAATGGCTCATATTCATTTATTTATTCAATAGACATTTTATAAGTATGAGGGACTGTGCCTAGTGTCACGGCATAGAAATTCAACCAGACACAGACTTTGGTCTCATGGATGTTATAGTCTATCAGAAAAGATAGGAAGCAACTGTGATAATTATACCTGAGATGGGAGACTATGCAGTACTATATCTAGCGGAGGGAAGCTGATACTCCTACTGGGGGACATGGAATGTATATTCACATAACCATCCTGATCATTAAAATTTTGAAATACTTTCCAATCAGTTGATACAAAGAAATTCTCCACTTATTCAAGCTACAAATCATCTTATGATGCCCTAAGAGCCACAGCAGCAGTTAAAAAATTTAGGAGCTGGTGAGGTTAAGGTGACCCAAAAACTGCTGAGTAAACAGAGGCAGCCGCCATGGCAGTGGTGAAGATGGAAGTTGGAAAGGTGAAAGAAACATCCACTTCTCAAAACAGCTCTGTGTTGACAGGCTTGAAGAGCTGTGGCATTGATGCCCACGTTGTCAGAAAGGGAATGGGAGCAGGATTCCAAGATCAGGTCACACGAGAAATGCCGGTTGGTTTTCAGATGCATACATGGCCATAAAATATGGACAACATACCCAATACTTTCACTGCAGCAAAACATCAGGCTCCCAGGGATCTGAAGACTGCCATTTTATTCCCTGTAGAAGCACATGGATATAATTACAATATAACATTATTCTTTTGATTTTTATTAGTGGTCAGTATAAGAAATTACCATAATGAATACATGTTTTTCATCTTTTCTAAATGCCACTATTAAAAACATTTTCTTTTATCATGGTAATCCATGGTTAGATTCCTGTTTATGTCTGAGAACATTTTCTTCTTACCAACCTGTATATATTCCATTATTAGAAAATAAATACTACATGACCCATGGAATTTCTTTACTGGCCTTTGTGACCTGCACAGGAACTAACTTTAATGTGCAATTGTAGAAAATATCCCTAGCTTTGATTTCAGATTCAGGGATCTCCACTCCTTTACACAGCCCTTAATATTTTAGCCTTATGCTAATATCTTACTACATATCTGTAACCCATGTCAAACCTTTCTAAAACAGGAAAGTTGTATAACGCATCAGATATATTTATGTACGTAGTACATAAAAATATTAAATCTTTTTTCATCTTAGAAGGAATTTTCATGAAAGTGCAAAAGACATGAAGCACTCACCAATACTCTTCCTCCCTACTGGATCGTCTCACAACTCCACCCTTCCTTGGGAACCTTCCACAGATCTTGCCACGTATCTGCTGAATAGCAGAATAAATGAATAATACATTGAGAGGATCATTCTCAAGACTACAATGAAGGTAAAATGCTACCACAAATGATGTCAAAATCTCTTCATTTTCCCCACTAGATGTGTTAACAAATATTGTGAACGTGAATTAATCATCATCTCTGACTAGGAAATCTGTTTTGATTATTTAGGAATTTCATGGCATTAGAAATAGCAAGGATTTGAACCGAAATGCAACTTCAAGAAAACCCTGTCTGCTACTATAAAGCAGAACTTTCCATTCAGCAGGCGAATACCCCATGTATCTGCATTTCAAGGAGCCTGTTCTTTTCAGTTTCCAGGGTAGAGGTCCCCCTTTGGAACTACAGCAAATTAAGAGGTGTGTGATTCTTGGAGCTTTGTCTCTTTTACATTAATAAAGACTAATCATGTTTAAACATGTTAGCACTGCAAGTTCAGGGATGTGGGGTAGGTTGCAGCTCTAAAGTGAAATTAACAGTGCAAAGGAAGCAATGTGAAACATCGTGGAGAGAAATTGATTGAAAATGAAAATGAGATGTCTTTTGAAGAAGATGGCCTATAAACTTGACAGGTTGAACCAAAAAAAGAAGGTTAAAAAATATCATCAGAAAAAGCTGGCCTCTGTGAGATTAAAATAACTCCTTGGCCACTCAATAGAAAGCAACTGCATTAAAAGAGAAAAAGTCATGCCCATCATATGCATATTGCACAGAAGATAGCTTTTAAGAAAGGAGTCACAAGCAGAAAATTCTGTGTACAAGAAAACAAATCAAGGGGGGAAAAATAAACTCATTCTTTAAAATCAGCAAAAATTTCTTCTCTCTTTCCTCTCTCTCTGTCTTTCTCTCTTTCTCCCAAAAACATACACACACAGTTCCTCCCTTCTCCCTTCATCTTCGAAATTCTTTTTATTTGAATCTGAAGTGACCTTTCTGGTCACTCTGACTGAACCCTGCTAATATCACACATGCACTGACACCTCTCTCCCCATTATCCATGAAGCTCAGTTCCCTCTCCTGTAACTGCTTGTATAAAACATTCACATTTACAACTTGTTTTACTCACTTGCCAGGGGGGTGTGTGCCGGCCTACATCCCTGGGGATCACTCAGGAGGATTAAGGCATCACCATGGGGTGCTGAGTACTCTGTGTTCATGGTGAGAACAGCCATGTGCCCTGTATTAAGACACGGAGGCTCTAATCTACCCACTGTGTTTGAAGCTCCTCTCTGAGAGGGACAGACACACACACACATAGTAAATCAGGATATAAGGAACCGCACAACACTTGCTGAGCATTGTGAGTTCACAAGCCGCACAGTGAGTGAGAATCTCTGCCTTAGGGTAAGTTGTCCTCACAAATAAGGACTCAGGACCTCTACAGGCCATATTCGTTTTGCCGCCATTTATTTGTGCTGGGTAGGATTTCATTATTTATTTTTCTTCTCTTGTATACAACTACAGATCACGCATCAGGGGCCATTTTGCATCAATATAAATTTCTGCCATGGTACAACTATTTCAGGTAAATCAGTCACAACGATGACTGAGGAAGAAGAAGAAGAGAAAAAATATTGATAATTTAATGCTCGTTATGTACTAAGGGTTTTCTGTGAATTGTCCCATTGGAGACTCCTACCATTTGTATCCCCACTTTATAAATGCATGGCTAATTGAAAGAAAGAACTAAACTCTGCTTTTGTGACTTAAAGTATAGCCATGGAGAGTTAGGGCTGCGTTTACCAAAAAGTAAGCGTGTATAGTTCATCGATGACTTTTTTGTAGCTCTCTTACCCCAAATCAACGTCTCAGGAACACACTCACCCACATGACTCTTCCTAGCAATGCAGGTACTTACTTCGCTCCATTTAATTGATCATCTTTATTAATAGAAGGAAATGGATAATTAAATAATCAGGCAAGACATCCATTAATGTAGATATGCATGTAGCTAAGTGTTCAATTTATTTAAGGATGTCTGTAAAATTGTTACACACTGTCAAAATATTATATATGGTAAGTAATACCACCTTAAGCTAGGGTGTATTTCTTACCTCAGGGGTCTGCTGATGAAGTCATTTATCTAATGGGGGAACAGAGCTCCCAGCACTCTCAAAGGATGGATCAGTGACACCAGGGAAGATGGGTATTAAGTGAAAGGGAAAGGCATATCCTAGTTTCTTTTCATCCCCCTTCTCCCCCTACTCATGGAACAGTTGACAAGCTGAATAGCTTGTGCGGGTGAGTTCATCAGTAGGAGTGAGTGGAGGAGGCTAAGGCAGACAGTTCTCCCAAATTAGCCCACTGCCAGTCTTGGTTCGCTGGCACTTTGACACCAACGTTGGGACGCAAGCTTTATTGCAGTGGCACTTTGGCAGGATACCATTTCACAAGGAGTTTCTAGCTCTAAGAAAAAGAACAGGCCTGTTATTACCGGATGCTTTAAATTCATGGGCCTTGCAAATGGATAGATGTGTTTGTCAAGGAGTCCACATTTAAAGAAATACTTGATGTTGACTTTTTGTGTGGGTGAAACTCACTTAACCCTCTGAGAGCTCCCATTTCAGCTAAGAAAAAGCAGTGGTTAGCTACATTCTGAAGAAGGAATGATAAGGATTATAAATTATCTTCTGAAACATAAATTTACTCAAGAATGCACAACGGTAATGAACATTTATAAATGCCAAGAATAAAGCATTTAGTGAGAAGGCTGATGTTAGATTGTACCTATTTGTCATAGGATTTCACTGGAAGCCTTTTAAGTAAATTCCTTCAGTTCCAAAGAATAATTTGTAGCTTGACACAAATGCTGTGATGTGTTGCAGATGCTGTAAGCCCTCAATGCTGAGCGCAAGCATGAACAACAGTATTCCCCCGAAACACACACACCTTTTTTTTAAAATTATAAGCATACAACCATTCTCCATGGCTGCAATGTGTGAAGGTTAAACCCTTATTTTATATCGTATATAAAATAAGGAGACCAATTCACATAGATAACATGAAAATTATGTCTCACCTCTTTAGTCAGCCTTTGAATGTAAGGAAGTTGACTTCTAATCAAAATCAACCTAGCAAAGTTAACCCAAGACTTGTGTAATGATGACGGTTATTGAATAAGAATGACGTGATTGGAAAGGAATTAACAGCATGATCGAAACTTTGACTACCGTGTCATCATCAGCTTCCCCCAGTCTTACCGTAGTTAAAATCAGCATGAATGTAAACATGCTATTACCAAACTTTGCACCACTGCACCCCAGCGTGTCACAATGAATTCACCAAAAGGATTTTTTTTTTTTTAATTTTAGAGGGAAACATAGAGAGGTTGAATACGTGGGACCAGCAGTTGGTGTAATGGCTATGTCTCTGGATTCCCATGTAGTCAATACCTGTTTGATTCTCAGACCTGGAGGCTTAAACTCACACCGGGTGCATGTGCATGCATGCCCAAGATCCTGAGAGGAGAATGGAGGAGAAGATAATATAGCTTGGCCATCCCGCCCAGGGGGTGATTTCTCTCTTTCTGTCTCTCTGTCTCTCTGTCTTTCTAGCAAGCACACATGCCATATACCAAAGACCTCCTCCCCACAGGAAAAAAAAAATAAAGAGAGAGAGGTTGAATACCTGTCATTGTTCCACAAACTATCAGCTTCTAGTTGTTCAGAATTTCAGTATTAGACTGCTAGATTTCTTCCTATGACATCATATCTTTCTGAAACTAGTTTTTCAGCAGTTGTTATAAGCAAGTACTACATGACATAATCACTGCGGAATATGGAATGGGAGCTGTGGAAGGCAATGTCTCATCTGATGGCAAAGGGTGAGAAGTGTGTCCAGCAGACACTCGGATCCCATTGCACATAATACTGGGTAATAATGACATAAAATGTATATATTTCAATCTACATGTGTATTTTTTTAATGACCACTAAGTCGTTAGGACATAAATACTGATTAAGTTATTCAGACTCACCACTTCATTCTACAGTTATGTATTTCTTTTAGCCTGGGAATGCTGTGCTGAGAGAAGAATTGTGGGGATGTTCAGAACATTATGAAGCAAAGAAGTCTGAGGATCTCCAATGAAATCCTCTCTTCCCCTTCCCCACCACCCATCACACGCACATGCATACACACTGACACACATGTTAAAATGGATCTTTTTCTTTTATCTATTCAAAAGATAGTTATTGAGCATCAGATATGTGCTAGGGACTGAATCAGAGCCTAGATCGGCAGTGTGAGTAGAACCCATAGTCTCTGTGTCATGTGCTCTTAGACACAGGCAGCTAATGAGGAAGTAAATAAGAAAACACAGAATACAACATGCCCTAAAGAATAGGAAAAGTTTTCTTTCCAGATTGCACTCTCTAACTGTAGGGGCTCCCTTTTTCACTCACCAGGTAACAAAATTATGCATGACTTCCATGACTTCCTTTCCTCAAAATCCACCTGCCCCCCTTAAAAAGGACTTGGCAGGAGCATAATCAACACGCAGGATTAGAAGTGGCATGAGAGAGAACGTGAGTGAGATTACACTCTGGGAATAGATGTGGTCTTCAGGCGAAGGGATAGGGGTGTGCTTGACAGACTGTCTGAATTACACCAGGGGACAAGGCGGAGAGCAGCTAAGAAAAGGCCACATCTGCAGGTGAGACCTGTCTGAGCAGTCTACTGCTCTAAGAAGTCAGTGTTTGAGAGTTTGTTCCTTCCCACCTGGATGTCCCTGAGTGCCATGAATGAGGCCGAGAGGCAGAAGGATGTCCCTGAAAGAGACATGGGAGCCTTGTCATTTAGCGCACACAAAGTCCTCTTATCACTGATGCTCAGATTAATAAAATTGTGCACAAAGTATATCCAATCTGATGCAGGCTTTGCTCCTACCCCTAGCTAGCAGGACAGATCCCTAATAGCAAGACTAGATACTACCAATATTCCCTTGCCCACAGCTCTACATAAAGGTACTTGTGCACCCTCCTCACCAAAAGGATGGGTTATTGATGCCCACACAATACTTAGCAAAAAAAATCCTGCAAGAATTCAAGTAACAGGGTTATTTCAACTAGAATAAACATTCCCTACCTCTTGGCCTGTATCTTTACTCCAAAAAGAGACTGTGGTTTATATGAGAGAAGTAGTGGCAGAACAGACCCGTCATGAGAAAAGCAAACAGAGACCTTGCCTCTCCTAATGGAGTGAGATTTCAGGACTAGATTGACACTCTTTCTTCTTAAACAATCCTGAACTTAGCAGTGATACTTGGAAGTTAGTCATTCTGGTATTAGCAAAGGAAAGATAGTACATTCTAAGTTATAATCTAGAGTCTATGAAGGGTCTTTGTGAGACTCCTATTAACAGGTCAACTCAGGAGAAATAAAACCATCTCCTGCCTACATTTAGCAAATTAGGGTTGGAGAGTAACCTATGCCATCGGACTTAGAGCTGTGCAACTCACTACGTGCTGTCTCAATAAAAGGACTAGAGCAATTTGTTTTACATCAGAAAAAGTAGCAATAGAAGGAAGGGAGAAAAGCAATTTGATAGGTGGTGCAATGTTCAGCTGCCTCAGGAGGTAGAGACAATGCTACTTGTTTCTGCCCTGCTATAAGGATGACCGTAATTATGGAGTAATGCTCCAGCTTCCTTCAGCTCATGAACCTTCCAGGTGGGAACTATGCCACTTCCCTCATGGACGCATAGTGCTTAATAACGTTGGCTGTGCCTCTGTGGTCAGGTAGTCTCAGCTCCTGTGGAATTTTCTACATAGGAGTGATTTGTTTGTTTGTTTGTTTTCTTTTTATCAGTCTTGCCTTTAACTTTGAAAGTAGGGTTTCCAACTATCTCATAGACCTAGAGTTTAGGATTTTCCAGGATGCAGATTTATACGGCTAAAACCAGGACAGTCCCAGGCAACCATGCCTTCCTAACTCCTGTCTCATGGATCCCACTGCTTATGTGAGCTGGTACACTTAGTGGTCCATCTTAGCATTCTCTTCCAATGACAAAGCCACCCTCTTGGTTCTCTTTGAGCTATAAATTGCCTGAGCTCTGGACGCAGCTCTTATTTGATCTCCAGTTGGCCACCTGCTCTGCTGCAGGGCTCTGAGGCAGGTCACTGTCATCATCAGTGCAGTAACTGCGATGGTAAGTGGCCAGCCAACAACCTCAGCTCTGTCCCACAGACCTTAGTGATCTGAGATCATGTCTATGACTTACGTCTGTCTGAACCAGCCATTCTGCCATTCTATTTCTACTGCGGCCACTTCCTGCTGTCAGGAATTTTTACAAGAATGTTTCCTTCCAGAATTTTAAATACTATGCCTGGTGTCCCTCTGCATAGTATTTCTTCTCTGTCCATGCCCCTTAGTTTTTGTTTGTTTGTTTTTTTTAAATTTTTTTGGAGAGGTTTTTTGCTTTAAGGCACATACACTTGCCAAAAAGACAGAGAGAAACAGAAAGAGAGAAATCAGCCCCCAGGGGGATGGCCATGCTGCAGTCCCTTCTCCTCCATTCTCCTCTCAGGATCTTGGGCACGCATGCACACGCGCTCAGCATGAGTTTAAGCCACCTGGTCTGGGACTCGAACTGGGGTCGGCTACATGGGAGTCCAGTGACATAGCCATTACTCCATCTGCTGGTCCCAGTTTGACCCCTCCTGCTGACACCAGGGGTGTGAAGCCAGAGAGGGGAGCTTGGACATAAACATCTGCATTTCTGCATTTACCTCTTCTCTTGACATCTCCCATCATCAGAAGGTTTCATACTCCCCAGTGGGAATTTTTTTCTGTTTTTATTTGCCAGAGGGTACATGCACTTGCCAGAGAGAGACAGAAAGGGAGAGAGAGGGAGAGAGAGTAAGAAAGCACCCTCAATGGGGAATGGTCGTGTTGCAATCCCCTCTCCATTTCTCCCTTTTTTCAGGATTTTGGGTGTGGACACATGTACCTAGCATGTTTCTCAAGCTACTGGGTCTGGACATGATTCATGTAGTCAGACATGTGGAATTCCGCTAACTTAACCACCAGGCCATGGACTTCTCTGACTAGAAACTTTCTTACATCACATTCGACATGTGTTCTCACTGAGTTGGCATGTGGAGGGAAGCTCATCAAGTTAGAAAACCCTAAACCAGGCCACCCCATGGCCAGGTGGTTAGAGCCTCTGGATCCCATGTGACCAACTGCAGAGGTTCAAGTCCCAAACCCAGTGGCTTAAAAAACACACTGGGCACATGTGCATGTGTGCCCAAAATCTTGAAAAAGAAGATGGAAAAGGAATTGTGGCATGACCATCCTCCAAGGGTGATGCTTTCTCACTTTCGTCTCTCTCTCTTGCAAGCACATGAGCCCTCTAGTAAATGTTTGAAGGAAAGAAATAAAGGAAGGAAGGGAGGGAGAGAAAAGGAAGGATAGAAGATTTTAAACTTAAAAAAAAATCAATGTGCTAATCTAATAGCCTCCTCTGCCTGAAACTAAAAATGTATTCCTTCAGTTAAAGAGAAGCAACTAAGTAACTTGCTAAATACATCCGCAGTTCTTTAAAAAAATATTAATCTCTTTATACTCTCTTTATACTTTTTAGTTGTCTTAGTTTGGTAGTGCCTTTCTTACTTTTTCCTTTTTTTACTACTTTGATAGCAAGTAAATCTGTGGTAGTATTGCCAAAAGCAAACAAACAAACAAACAAAAAAAAATAAGTTTTATTATCTTTAAGCATGCTAAGACCCTTCGTTTCCTCACTGATACACCACTATCTTGTGGTGGATTTTCAATGAGATTATTTGACATGGAATCATAGACTATTAGAGCCACTGGGTTCTAAGAGGTCATTAGTTCAGTCCTTTTTATAAAATAAATTTATAAAGACCTTTTTAGAGCAGTTTTAGATGCATAACAAAATTGAATAGAGAGATATTTCCACATACCTCCACAAATAGCATCCCCCCATATCCCACCAGAATGGTATATTTGTTGCAATCACTGAGACTATGTTGATGCATCTTTATCACCCAAAGTCCCTAGGTGACCTTACAGTTCTCTCTCATTCTATATTCTGAGTCTATACAGATGTGTAGTGGCATGTATTTACCCTTAGAGTATCATACAGGGTATTTCATGACTCTAAGAATCCTCTGTGCTCAGTGGAGATGGGGACCAGCAGATGGAGTAATTGTCCCATCACTGGACTCCCATGTAGTTGGCCACAGTTTAAGTCCCAGACCTGGTAACTTAAAACTCATGCCAGGCACATGTGCATGCATGCTGAAGATCCTGAGAGGAAAATGGAGAAGGGATTGTGGCATGGCCATCTTGGAGGGGGTAATTTCTCACTTTCTGTCTCTCTGTCTCTCTGTGGCAAACACATATGCCCTATAGAAAAAAATCTCTAAAAAAAAAAAAAAAAAAAAAAAAAAAAAAAAAAAGAAAGAAAAAAGAAACAAAGAAAGAAAAAGAAGAGAATCCTTTGTGCTCTGCCTATTCATTCCTCCCTCCTGACAGCCTCTGGCAATCACTGGTGTTTTTGCTATCTCCGTGGTTTTGAATTTTCCAGAGTGTCATATAGATGGAATCTTAAAGTACGTAGCTTTTCAAATTGGATTCTTTTACTTAGTCGCAGGCGTTTGTTACCTCCATGCTTTTAATGGCTTGAGGCCTCATTTCTAAATGCACGTTTGCTAAAAAATACTGAATAACTATGGTGTCTGGGTGTAAGCAAACATCTCAGTACACTTTGGAAACGGCCAGTCTGAAGACCATTTGGAGGTTTCTTACAAAATTAAACATGCTCTTACTTATGATCCAGCAAGTCACATTCCTGATATGTACACAGAGTCAGAGACGTATGTCCACACAACAGCGCTTATAGTAGCTTTATTCATAATTGCCAAAACGTGACAGCAATCAAAATGTTCTTCGGTAGCTGAATGTTGAAAACGTTCCATTGTCCAGAACATCCAGACAATGGAATATTATTCATCACTTTTTAAATATTTTTAAACCAGCATTATTATGAACTATTTTCTTTCCTCAAAAAGAAATCTTGCTCAAAAACCACATATTGAAAAAGCAATGGTGGGACCAGCAGTTAGCATAATGGCTATGCCGCTGGACTGCCATATAGTCGACCACGGTTCGAGTCCCGGACCCGGTGGCTTAAACTCATGCCGGGCGTGTGTGTATGTGTGCCCAAAATCCCAAGAGGAGAATGGAGGAGAAGGGATTGCGGCGTGGCTATCCCCTCTGAGGGGTGATTTCCTGCTTTCTGTCTCTCTGTCTCTCTCTGTTTGTCTGGCAAGCACACGCGCCCTATAGCAAAAACCTCTCCAAAAAAAAAAAGCAACGGCATCTGTGGTTGATAGCAAGATGGAGCCCTGAGACCTAATCCTCAGACATAGGCATGAAAAAATCCTGTAACTCCTTTTGCAAAGCGTTGATGGCCATCATTAAAGACCAACAAATCCAGGCTCAGAGGGGCCACCTTATTGCCCAATGTCACATAGTATAGTTGGCTTAACAATTTTCCCTACTATTTCATGTTTACATGTATTTTAAATACTTAAACATAATTAAGTTTTATTTGTTTGTTTTTTTAGTTATATGCCTCTTTAAATGTCTTTAAGTTGTTGAAAAAATTGATTTTTTCCTTTTATTTAGTGGTGACACACCATTAAGCTGAACATCAATAGAAGAAAGTGATCCCATTTTTTAAAAGATTATATATTCAGAAAAAGTCACAAAACAAACAAATATTTACCAGCACCTCTTTGCACGGAAACTTCAAGAATTCAGCTAAATTCTGAAACAAGCCAAGTATACCCCAAGAAAATTTTCAGACCATTATGCCCAACAAGATATTTTCTCACTTCAGCAAATCATTTTTTGACATAAAACAAGAAGAATGGGGTTATGTATATACATAATAACATCAGGGTAAAAAGAAAAATGTTAAGCTTATTGTCCAGATCACAAAAAAGGGTGAGATTGAGATGGGAGGATTTTTTGTTTTTTTGTTTCTTGGGTCTTTTTTTTTTTTTTTTTTTTTTTTTTTTTTTTTTTTTTTTTTTTTTTAACAAGTCTAAGTTCTGAGAGTTGAGTAGCCAATAAGTCTTATTATACATTGGAAGACTTTATACAGATGTTTAAACTTCAGGAACTGTGAGTTTTTAAAGCCACAGAAGATTGATTTCATGTTTTTCTTTTATAGCATTTTGATGTGGACTTGGCAAAGACCAAGGTTCCTGTGCTAATTTCCTCTTGCTCTGTGCAATTAGTCAGCATTTTAAATGAGGTAACAGGATATCATTGTCTACTGACCATTGCAGCCCATTTGTTTATGGCACGCTCCCCAGGCTTTCAGATGTGCAATATTATTACCCACCTCTTCATTTGGGTTGCTGTCTCTTTCCTCTTTTTTAATTTCTCCAGTTCTTCTCCCTTCAATCCTCGCTTCCTTTGTGGGCAATACAAGAAGGCACTTTTCCTTCCAGCTGGCAAGGCATTAAGGAGATCTGAAGGGGGTGTACAAGAGTGACTTACACACTCCCCAGAGGCCAATTACACTTGGACTCCTCCTGCTCTGGCCTGACCAGGGAGCAGGGCTTCCCTTCACAGCCTATTGTGCTAACTCTGAGCCACCTGATCAGCCCGGTCCTACACAGTATTTAAATCAGGGCGTCACCAATCCAGACCCACGTCAGGGCCTCTAGGTAACACTGGGGAATAAATTAACATTCTACTGTTGTTCCAAAGCCACATGGACACCATTATTAGAAACTCATCAGCAATAAAGAAGGTCGTTATGCAAGTCTCAAGAAGACAGGAGATGAAATGGCATCATGTGATTGTGTGCTATTGCACTGTCTTAATAAAAAATGAGCATGTTGCCTTTGTTAGTTGGGTGGAAGGGCGATTAGAGTTTAATATGCCATTACATTATGTGGCTAGTAGTATAACTTTACTACAAGCATTTTATTTAGACATTCTAAATATAGCACAAAAAAAAGAAAGAAAAGAAAAAGAAAGTATAAAAGACTACACAGAAGAAAAGATACGCAGTCTATTCATGTGCTAGCTAGATTTGTAATCCTTACCACCTAATCCTAACCACTGAGTGGTCAAGCTAGTTAGAGCAACACTTGCATAAAAGCAATGTCAGAAAAGGAAGGATATGGAAAAATGACTAAGAGGCAAGTTAGCAGAGATCAAAAAGACTGGCTCTGAATAAGAATTATTTGAGAAAAATATATATTTTAGAATCAATAGCAATGCACTTTACAGAATTTTGGAAAGTAAAGAGAAGGACTTTGAATTTATTGAGGACAAATCTTGGCAGGACATCGTGATAAAATACTTTCATTTTACAGCAAAAAAAAAAAAAAAGAAAGAAAGAAAAGAAAAAGAAAAAATTATTTCTTTGTTAAGATAGTTTGCATTCTTTTTTTTCCAAGATAATTTGTGATGTTGCTATTGAAATTGTGCAGTGAATTTCCACAGTAAGTTTCACAGTCCTTTACATTCAGAATACACATCTATAATATTACATAATTATATCTATCTATGTATCAGTCATTTTCACCACTTTTATAACCTGTATTACAGTGTCCTGAAATGAACACAAAAGAAGGGAGAGAAATCATACCCTTTAAATAACTCAAAGGCTTTTAAAAATAGGCAATAAAAATATTTTTAGGTGAGATGTATTATAATTCTTCTATCTCAAAAAACTATGTATATAGTAATATGTTAAATAATATTCAAACTGCTACTATTTTAGAAAATAGAACAGAAATGATTTTTTTCATTCTACAATAAAAGGATATTATGCAGCTAATATAGCTTCTGGAGTTTGAGGAACATTTTTAAAACTTGTTCTCTATTTTCAAAGACCCAAAGTACTCACGCTTTAATGCTGATTCAAAAGTATATTTTGTATCTTTAATTTTTACCTTTCTTTTGCCAGAGAGTATGTTTGCTCACTAGAGAAAGAGAGAAAAGAGAGGAGAGGAAGAAAGCACACCCAATGGAGTGTGGCCATATCGCAATTTCTTCTCCTCCATTTCTCCATCCCATCAATATTTGGGGTACATGAGCCCAGTGTGCTCTTCAAGTTTCTGGGGCTGGCTCATTAACCATTAGGCTGCAAAGCCAACCCTGTATCTTTTTTACGAGAGAGGAAATTTTAAATTGAATCATCACCTGAATTTTCATTCTTTTCCTGTGGCCCGCATTAAGTAGGAATAGCAAATAAAACTGTGTCTATAATAAAAATGAGCAAGTTTATATCAAAAGCAATTTTAATTTAGTCAGAATTTATGATGTAAAGGGAAATCCATAACTATTTTTGTATTTATATAAGGGCCAGCCCTGTAGCTTAGTGATTAAGGGAGCAGGATCCCACATGGCCCACCATGATGTGAATCTCTGTTCTGGTGGCTTGAAAGACACAGAGTGTGTGTGTGCCCAAGATCCTAGCAAGACAGAGATATGGAGGAGAAGGGCCTACGGCGTGACCACACCCTATTGAGGGCGCTTTCTTCCTCTCACCCTCACTGCCTCTTTAACTTTCTCTGGTAAGGGCACACACACAAGCACACACACACAGGCAATTTTTTCTTAAAGTACTTAGATATATTTTGTAACAACCTATGTCTTTAAAATGGATAGCTGCTTAATGTATAAAGAATTCAGGGGTAGATGGTGGCATGGCAATAGCACAACTGGACCCACATTGGAAAGGTCCTGGGTCTTCATCCTGGGAGCTCTCTGGGTACAACAGTCACGCACTCACAAGTCCATGATCCAAGTCAGCGGAGACCGAAGGTGAGTTATAGCACAAAGACTCTGTTGGGTATGGATGTGCCTGTTTCTCTCTGTCTCTCTCCCTCTCTCTCAGAAGTAAATGAATACACTTTTTTAAAAGCCCAGATAAACTGATTTTAAAAACAGGGTCTCAATAATACATGAACAAATATATGAAAGGAAGTAATAGACATGAATAGTAAACATGAAAAAAATTCAGCCTTCCTAGTGGCCACATAAACACAAATAATATTGATATGTATAACTTAATCAAATGTACAGGCATAAAAAAATGCTGATGAATATATAGTGAGAAAAGTACTGAACAGTAGTAATACTGATAGTATAAATAAGTACTACAGTTCTGGAAAGCAATTTTTTTTATAAGTTTATATTTATTTATTTATTTATTTCATGAACAAGAAAGAGAGACATGGGGAGGGAGATACAGGCACCTTCACCAGGGTCTTTTTTTTTTTTTTTGAGAGGTTTTTGCTATAGGGTGCGTGCACTCACCAGAAAGACAGAGAGAGACAGAGAGGTAGAAAGCGAGAAATCACCCCCCAGGGGGGATGGCCACACCACAATCCCTTCGCCTCCATTCTCCTTGGGATCTTGGGCACACACACACAAGAGCCCGGCGTGAGTTTAAGCCACTGGGTCCGGGACTCGAACCGTGGACGGCTATGTGAGAGTTCAGTGACATAGCCATTACACTAACTGCTGGTCCCATCACATCAGGGTATTGATGCTGTGATTCATCCCTAGCTTCAGTCCACCCTGGATCATGGGTATTCATGTGCCACACATGTTTAGGGAGATCTCAGGACATGAACCCAGAACTTCCCCAGGTGAGTCAGCCTTGCAGAATATTGTGTTACCACTGCACCACCAGCCAGTCTTCTGGAAAGTAATTTGACAATATATACCACAGACCTTACCATAGTCATGTCTTTACCAAATTTCACTTCTTGAACTAAATGTTAAGAAACTAGTACAAGGGACCAGCAGTTAGCATAATGGCTATGTCGCTGGACTCCCACATAGTCAACCGCGGTTCGAGTCCCGGACCCAGTGGCTTAAACTCACTCCGGGCACGTGTGCGCGCGTGCCCAAGATCCCAAGAGGAGAATAGAGGAGAGGTGATTGCGCGGTGGCCATCCCCCCAGGGGGTGATTTCTCACTTTCTGTCTCTCTGTCTCTGTCTGTCTGGTGAGTGCATGTACCCTATAGCAAAATAAAAACCTCTCCAAAAAAGAAAAAAAAAAAAGAAACTAATACAAAATTTAGTCAAAGTATATCCACTGAAATTTTCATTACATTGAGTCAATATAATCAGATATTATTACTTAATTCTTGACAACAGATTAGTGACTAAATGAATTATGACATATGATGTATAACATTATACAACTATCAAAATCAACTTCAGAAATTATTAAGAAATAGGAAAATGCACATAGCATGATTTTCAGTTTTAAATATAAGATTCAAAACTGGATACATGGGACTAGCAGATGACAAAATGGTTTTGTTATTGGACTCCCCAAGGCCGACTATGGTGAGAGTCCCAGAACTGGAGGTTTGAAACTCACATCAGGCACGTGTGCGTGCAGGCCCAAAACCCTGAGAGAAGAATGGAGGAGAAGAGATTGCAGTGTGGCCATCTCCCTGGTGGGTTATTTGTTGCTTTCTCTCTTTCTCTCTCTCTGTGTCTCCAGTGAACACACACTCCCTATAGCAAAAATCTCTCTTTAAAACAAACAAACAAACAACAACAAAAACAAACAAACATAATAAAATAGGGATACACTTGATTCCGGCCATCTGTTTAAGATATATCTGGAATATATTTTATCAAAACTCATCCCATGCTGTGCGGAATCCCAGAGAGTCCCATGGAGAGACCCATAGAGAGAAGAACTAACTTCCTGGCCCAAGAGCTCCAGCTGGGCTGTCGTATGCAGCCATCCCTGCCAGGGTGCCAGATGTGTGTGGAAAGCCATCTTAGACTTTCCAGACCAGCCCATTTGCCAAGTGAATGTCACTAAGTGGCCTTAGGCAAAACCATGTGAAAAGAAGAAGTGTCCACCAAGCCCTGCCAGAATGCCAGATTCACATATGAGATACAGTAAAATAGTTGTTAATGTGCTAATATAAAGATAGAAATATACAAAGATGTAGATGTGGGTGTAGATAAATGAAGATAGGTAGATTTAAAGCTAAAGGAAATGATTGAAAGGAAATACTCTAAAATATTAATAGTGGTTATCTTTGAGAAAGATGTTTATCAACAATTTTTAATATTCTTTTGTGCTTATGTAATTTCTAATGATAAACATGTATCACTTTAACATCAAACTGTTCTTTTTAGGGATTGATGTTAGGGATGGTGGCGCAGCAGGAAAACACAACACTCTGAGAATCAGACCCACATGAGAAGGCTCTGGGTTCGCATCTGGAGACCTCCCTGAACACACCCAGCAGACACAGACCCATTATCTGGGACTGGGTGAAGCTGCAGGTAGATGGTAGCATCAAGACTCTGGTAAGGGTGTGATCTCTCTCCCCCTTTCTCTCCATCTCACTCATGGAATAAATAAGTAAAACATTTTTTAAGTATTATTTTTAAAAGAGAAAAATGAATTACCCATTATTGTTTAAAACAAAATATATCTTTAACATAATCAAAGAAATATGGCCAAAAAAAAAAAAAAAAAACCCTTGGGATTTAATTACCTGCTTTGAGATTTAAATAATTTAAATGACTAAGTCATTAAAATTTTAAAAATGAAGACACTTTTCAAAAATAGTTGCTACTAGGGGTTTTTTAATGACTCAAACCAAATTTAGAAAATAGCAAACTAGATGTGGGTAACGCTCAGCTCTAAGAGCGTCAGGGATGATAATGCACTCACAGTCGACCTGGGGGGTGGTGAACCAGAGCGTTCATCTATCAGGTTATGGGCATTTGTAGTTTTGTTCATCAGTTTCATTTTAAATTCCCAGGATCTGAATTAATTGCAGGTGTCTGCTTCCAAAAGGAGTGTAGTCTTTAAATTATACATGTCACTGCCTCACTTACATCATGTCACATCCTGTTAGGTTTCTTCCCACCATAAACTGGCATAACACAACACGACACGAGAGAAATGTATTGACATGGTGCAAGACGTCGAAAATAAATACTACATTTTAGCAGATGTTATAGTACAGACATTTTGAGTTATTTGACTCCTTCTGAGTGACTTGGTTTACCTTATTAAATCTGGTTCTCAAAAAGCCCATAATAAAATTGCTTGTAGTCGCTCCCAGGAGTCTTGAATGTAAGTTTGGAGGTTAAGAAATGTTAAATAACGTGGTACAGGGGGAAAATTTCATTTATCCAGATGGCATTTGAAGAATCTTTTACTGCAAATAACTCGATCAGAAAATTATGTAGAATATTGACTTAAAATGGAATAATGATCGTGCCTTTATGGGACAAGAACACTAATACAGAAGGAATATTGTTTTAATGTGCTGTATAAGCAAGAATCAGGATTTGCCAAAATGCTAACAATGGTCAAGTGATCAAAATAAATAGATGAAAGCAGTCTGGGTAGGGTAGTGATGAATGGGGTACTGTGTGGGTCATACCCAGTTCCAATTCAGCTTGACCCAATTGCTGCCTTATGAAAAAATGTAGAGCCAGTGACTCTAGCATGTCCCATTTATTTATGTATTTAAGTTCGCTATAGGGCACGTTGCTTGCCAGAGAGAGACAGAGAGGAAGAGTGAGAAAGCACCCCCTGGGGGACTGGCCATGCCACAATCTCTTCTCCATTCTCCTCTTGGGACCCTGTGCATGCACATGTGCCTGGTGTGTTTTTCAAGCTGCCAGGTCCAGAACTCAAACCTTATAGTCAGCCATATGAGATTCAGCTGCCTTCACCACCACTAGCTGACCCATTGTCTCACTTTTAAAGAGAAAAGGAAAGTTCAGATTTTTATGTGTGTGAAATATATTTATTTTTAAATGGTGGCAACTAATTCATAGTTTTAAAACCTGACATAGATAAAACAAAATATACCTATAGGCAGAGAGAGAGCCAGGCAGGTTCCACAGTCCCTATTGACTGCAGCCTTAAGTGATAATATTCCCAGAAACTGTGGGAATATCATTACGTATCTGTGGCTGACTCAGGAAGCCCAGCTGCTCGACATCCAGTGCTGTATAAGCCACAGAACAAGACATCTTCCAGAGCAAGTTCATATTTTTTTCCTAAGCTAGTTTCACTCCTTAATTTTCAGCATGATCAAACCACCATCAAGTCTGCTCCTGACACAGAATCATATTAATCACAAATTAAGCTTAAACATTTCTATTGAAGAGTTTAAGCTTGATCTAAGAGGAATTTTTCATCTTCAGATGTTCCAAAATGTGATAAGAACCCAAAAGTCCCAGCTAAAGTTTATAATATAATAACCTCTGGCACTGGTAAGGGAGACTGCAAACAATAGATCCAGGAAAGTGGGAAGAGTGGTTATTTGAACTCAAAGAAATCTTGAATGACAAATTGTTAACCCAGTTTTTACGTTTTAACTAAAACTAGCAGTTTTGTTGACTGCAAACACAATGATATGTACTCCTGAACTCTTACATGCCCAGTGCTCTGCTAAGGGCTAAGTGTGTGTGTGTGTGTGTGTGTGTGTGTGTGTGTGTATGTGTGTGTATTGGAGGGGAGGGCTCTTCCAAAAGTTCATGGAAAACTGTATATTATGAAAAAATGATGCATTTTTTATAATGTTTTCAAACATTTTTGCAGCAAAATTAATTTGTATTGCAATCTCGTTTTTCCACTTGTATTCCCCTTGTGCAAATGTTAGCAAAGCTTTGTTCTTTTCCTCTCATGGAGGAGAGACTTATAGAAACTGATCATTATAATACAGTGTGATTCCTGCTGTAACAGAGGGAAACACAAAGTAGTCCTCCCTAGGAGAGATCAAAGTAGTTGAATTTGAAAGAGTTCTGCAGATGAGGAGATACTTGAGCTGCCTGAGCCAGAGGACTAAAACAGTATGGTCATAGGAGAAGACAATGAGTGGTTAACTCAAGTCTATAAAGAGCACGGGGTGCAGAGAAAAAGGAAAGGAGAGAACTGAAAGTTATAGGTCATCCTAACAGTTTGGCTGTTGGCCGCCGCCGTTGGCCGCGGAGCCAAGATGGCGCCACTGGCTGCATAGGGAGGCGTGTACAAACAACTCCTTCTACAGCCAATCAGGACTTGCCTCGTACAGGTGAAGGAACTTGCGGGTGAGGCCGCCGAGAGGACCCTATATATACGGGGAAAAAGAAGAAGTAAAGAGAAGAAGAAAAAGGAAACCTGTGAATAAAGACTGCGTGAGGAAGAACCGGGTGTCGTGCCGTCTCTGCAGAAGTGACGCCAACATTTGGCCTTCATTTTTGGTAATGAAAAACTATGACCTGTTGATGATGACATGTATAGTATTCTCAGCTGGATTGGTCTGAGAGGTATTTCATGATGGGTAGAGTCTTTTTGCAAGCAAAATGAGAAATAGTGATTGACTGTTTAAAAAAAAATAATTAGAATAATAATAATAATGATTGGGAAAAACATTGAAAAGATATTGAATGATGAAGTGGGGAGATTAATGTCTCTGTATTGACTGACATGCATGGCATTCCCTTCTGAAAAAGCAATGTAATACACTGTAAAGTTATATGTAATCCAATGTAATATAAAGAAGATTATGATGATAATAAAAATAAATAAATAAATAAAAAACTATGGAAGGCTTTTAAGCAGAGAAGCTTGAGCTGATAAAATCTGATTTAGAAAGGTTACAAGAAGAAGACAAGGGAACCAGCAGTTAGCGTAATGGCTATGTCGCTGGACTCCCACGTAGTCGACCGCGGTTCGAGTCCCGGACCCGGCGGCTTAAACTCACGCCGGGCGCGTGTGCGTGCGTGCCCAAGATCCCGAGAGGAGAATGGAGGAGAAGGGATTGCGGCATGGCCATCCCCCCTGGGGGGTGATTTCCTGCTTTCTGTCTCTCTGTCTCTCTCTGTCTGTCTGGCGATCGCACGCGCCCTATAGCAAAAACCTCTCCAAAAAAAGAAAAAAAAAAAAAAAAAAAAAAAGAAGAAGACAAGATGTAGGACTGAAAAGGAGGAACCCAGGTCAAGGAAGTAAGGAAAAAGCTAGTTCAATAATCCATGGAGAACTAGGAAGAACTCAAATTTTTATTAAGCAACACTAAGAAATGGATAAATTGTAATTCTTTATATGTATTATAATAAGTGTAACTACACTTTGTCATTCTTTTTTGAACTTTTTAGATCGGAACAATCATGTTTGCTGTGTCTAAGTCATCACAAAATGCAATGTTAGTAGAATTTAAGTTGACAAACAATCACTAATGACTAAAATAATATAAGAATATTTTAAAACATTTGCCAAAGATGCAATTAAAATATGAGTTTACTTTGGTGCAAAATAATTGAAATCTATGCATAGTTTTTTCCATGAATTTTTTAAGACTTCCCTCATTTATCAATAAGAGTTGATGTTAAGGAAGAAAAGTTAGATTCTCTGATCTCAAAATACAGTTTTTCCAGTTCTTTTGATGCTTATTCACAAGAGAAATAACTTGCTGAAATACGTTTTATTCCTTTAAGAGAGTTGGCAGAGTATCAAAGTGTTATGGTGCCAGTCGATGGCATGAAGGTTAAGGCAACTGGTTAAGACAATAGCGCCAACAGCATAGTTGGAGTCCTGGGCCCAGTGACTTGAAATTCATTCTGGGTGCATGGGCATGTGTGCTCAAAATCCCAAGAGGATAATGGAGGAGAAGGGATTGTGGCATTCCAATACCTCTTGAGAGGTTCTAGGGGAGCTTTCTCTTTCTCCTCCCACCCCCAATCTCTACAAGGAATGCATGAGCCCTCTAGCAATTAAAAAAAAAAAATTGTATGGTACTTGCCTCAGTCTACATTCCCATAAAGCAGAGTCTGACACTGAGAACTCACAAGAGACTACTTTACAGGGAAAGCAGGAGCGAGGAACAGACGAGTGGCAGCGAAGCAGAGGAGCCAGTACAAGGATGTGACGAAGCATTTGAAGTTGGGCACAACTAAACACAATTATCAATAATTTTTTACTTGGCAGTAAACGCCTGTGCAGGAAATGAGATTCATCTGGGGATGCTGTTAGGTTGCCCCTGCCAGAAGTCAGAGCCCACTGAGTGGCTACTGCTGTGATGCTGGACAACACAGTGAGGCCAACAGAATCGGAAGAGGTACCATCTGATGCTGAGCCTGAGTTCTGAAATACACAACAGAATTCTTGTACCACAGAATGATTCATGAAAATTGAAACAACCCTCATTAATTTCCCTCGATAATTAGAATTCTCACTAAGAATTTATCTTCGAGATAAGAAACAGAAACCCAGGTAAAAATGTTTAAGGTAATACATTTTTTACCCACTGAATAAATAATATGCTTTTGAGCTTAACCAGGCAATTTGCCAGAATTTCATTTCATTGAAAACTATAATTCACTGGATCCTAGCACCTGTTGAGGTCTGTCACATCCTCCTTTCTTTCACCTTGGATTCTGTGGTCCATTGTTGTAACTGCTCATGGGCCTATGTTAGCTCCCTCACCTTATTCTGTGGAGCCTTGTGGAACAAGGAATCAAAAGAGAATTTCAACAACTCTCACCACTGCATCCTCATCCTTTCCAGTGTCTATGGGTGATTTGTCTGTTTAAGAGCACCTATTTCCATTTTCTCTATCCCAGTCCCCTCCCCTCTGGCTAACTAAGAAACACTGCTCCAGCATTTCTTATCTGTCTCTTGTATAGTTCATTTTTTTTCTTTACTGAATCAGAATATAGTGTGCAGACTACTGGGAATGTTCTGGTCTTTATTAGTCCCTCTCATGACCACACCTAGCCCAGTAAAGGCTAACAACCCATTTCTCTGCTTCCCTTGACAGAATTCCTTCTCAGTTTCTCATCCTCTCATTCTCCCTTGGACCTCCTCCCACATGCCTTTCATCCTCACCTCTCCACCAAGGTTTTACTCAACGAGATAATGACTTCCACATTGAAAAAGGCAGTGGCCAATTAGTAACCCTCATTGACTTAAACACCAGCAGCATTTGACATCGATGATCTTTTCTTTTTTCTTAACTGAGCTCGTAAGACAATATTTCCTGTAAGTTTTCCTTTTACTTCACTGTCTGTTCCTTCTCCTTCTCTCTTTTATTCTTCATCGATCCAGCGTCCAAACTTCAGAGGGCATCATGCCTCACTTTTGTGACTTCTTTTCCTCATCTGCACTCAGGCTTTAGAAAACATCATCCAGTTCCTCTGACTATTCCTTAAGGACTCCCAGATGTGATGTCTCCGGTCTTGACTTTTTCCCTGAACTCCAGACGCAGGAATGGCATCTCTAAGTGTCTAAAAGCATCTTAAACTTACTTGTCAAAAATGGAATTCTTGTTCTCGCTCATCTTCCCCTCACCACCAAAAGACCAGCTCAATCCAAACTCTTTCCCATCTCAGAAGATGTTTTTGTAAAACAAAAATATTGTAGTTAGCTTTTTTTTGTGTCTCCCTTCTTTATCATTCATAAATGCTCTACCAGAAAATTCTGTATTTGCTCAAAACCTAACTAGAAAATGAACTCACCACTTCCGTGCTACTATCCTGATCCAAATGGTTGGAATTGACTACCTGGATTGCAGTAGTCTCAGAGTTCATCTCCCTGCTTTCCAGGTGTGTCCCTTAACCCCTGCTGTTCAAGCTATTCTGTAAGTCTTTTACAATGCAAATCAGACCACAGTATTACCCTGTTTTCTTTTTCTTTCTTCTTTTTTTTAGAATTATTTAATTTTATTTGTTTATTATTATTCTTCAATTTGACCAGAGAGAGAGAGCAAGCCTCCAGGTACTGGACTCGAACAATGGTCAACCATGTGGGAGTCCAGCACCTCAACCACCATGCCACCTGCCAACCCTATTTTCTTTTTCTCTATAGGACTTAATGTGGCCTGATATGTTTTCATGTGCTTGATTTATTTATTTCTTATCTATTGCCTACTATGAGTTGAGCTCTGTAAGGGCAGAGAGTTTGTCTGTATTATCTATTTCCATATCCCTAATGGCTAGAGTAGTGTCTGGCATGCAGTAGATACTCAGTTAATGTTAAATGTTAAATAATACCAGTAAATAGCAAAAGGAATACTCATTCATTAAATTCCTTTAAAAATAGCTTTGGCTCTTTAAAACTTCAATAGACTTTACAGAAGAGAGAATTCTAAGTGACTGAGGAAATCAAAATAGGTTTTATTCATAAATTTGATAAAGGGATTTAGCAGAGAAAATTGAGTCAGATACATGTGTTTTTTACTCTGAATCATTAAAACCTTAGCTAACACTCAGTAGATGTGTCATTTTCTCAAGGTACTTGAATTACCAATGTGAGAGCACAAAATGAGGAAAGAGTAGAGATTAAACAGAATTGTGATTTTTCAAGGTGGCTATGATGGTGGGTAAGAACAAGGGCACGAATACACACAATGAAATGATCAGAACAATGGTCTACGGACTATCACCTGGGGAGGGGGAGCAAAAGGGTAAGAGGAAAGGTAGTAAAACCAGTGGCTAATAGCATTAAAGATTTCAATTTTGATTTATAGCATGGATAAATCAAAGGGCAAATATTTTAAAGGATGGGTAAGTAATGTATATTAATCAAACAATATTATCTTTTTTACATTCATATGGTCAAAGTGAAAATAATTTTATTTAGTATTACAAATTAATGAAAATGCATCTACATTAATTTCTAAGTATATAAACTTTAAAAGATGATAAAATCAGAAAATCTTTACTTGACCAGAACCTAAATGCCAACCTACAAATGATGAAAGATAGTTCATTAACATTGGAACAAACTTGAAACCAACATCTGGAGCTTTTGTTACTGAAGATCTTCACAGTTAGATCATCTCTCATTGGAACTGTTCTGTGGGCCAGTTGGTAGCATTGTGGTTAGGGTGGCTGAATCCCACATGGTTGACTGCAGTTTGAGTCCTGGACCAGGCAAATTGAGAAACATACTGGGTGCATGTGTGCCCAAAATCCTGAAAGGAGGGAGAGATGAAAAAGAAGAGATTAAGGAGTAACCATCTCCCATTGTGAGTGCTTTTTCACTTTTTTCTTTTTCTCTCTTTCCCACTAGGATACATGCCCTCTGTCAAAATTAAAAACAAAACCAACAAAAAAGTGTTCTGCAAAAGCCCTATTACAATGACTACAATAAAGTTCCAAAGGAAGCTATTCTTATCTTTTTTTTATTGCAGTGTTGCATTAGATAAAACCAGATGTGAAACTTCAGTGCTCAGATTACACTCCATGAGCAGACCCAGCCTGTTCCCAGAGGGCAGGCAGGAGAAAAAAAATCTACCCAAGACAGCACAGCTTGAGCCTCCATCTTCACAAACTTGATCACACTACTGGTATATTCTTCCTAACATAGCTCTCATCATCATAACAAAAATGAACTATCTTTTTTTTTACTCTACCTTTTTTTCTCATATTCCTTCCAAATATAACAGAATCTAAATCTTTATTCTTCTTCAAAGTCAAACTAGATGTTATTCTTTCCCACACCCTGGGAGACCCAGTTACAATCGTTACTTTATTTCTCACTCCTTCTCTAACCTTCCTCTCTCTTTACTGGTTCTTTCCCATCTGCTTTTAAATCAACAGGAACTTCAAAAGCCATTTTAAATAAATATGCCCTTGACCTCAGGATTTACTTCAATGACTATTGTTGTTTCCTTTCTTTCCTTTCGTCTTTTTTATTTGCCAGGGGTGTGTGTGCACTCCCTAGAGAGAGACGAGAGAATGGGAGAGAAAGCCAGAGAAAGCACCCCTGATGGGGTGTAGTCATGCCACAATCCCTTCTCCGCCATGTCTCCATCTTATCAGGATTTGGAGCATGCACACACATTCACCTGGCATGTTGGAATCTGGCACTCTTAACCACTAGGCCATCAGGCTGGTCCTGCCATTTAAAATATATATATACCAATCCATTTTTGTTAGAAGGTATGTGTGACCTACCTTTCTCACAAGACAGAGAAAGAGAGAATCTTCAATAGGACCACATAGTGCCATGATCCCTTTGTTCCCAGTCCCCTAGTTTGTTGGGACTTTGGACATGCACAAATCTGCATGTTTTCAGGCCAACCCAGGAATCTGAACCATGGTTGGCCGTGTGGCTTCTAGCACTAATTTCCATTTGCTACTGACTTTGCCACCAGGTTGGGCCCTTATTTATTTATTTATTTTTTTGAGTGATCTCTCCCTATTTCAATACCCACAAGCTCCTTTAAAATAATTTTCCTGTGACAATGTCCTTAAAAATGGCTCTGAGAACACTGGTTTTTTTTCCCTCTCAATAACTGTACTAGCCATTCTTTTTCTTTTTTTTCCTAATTTAATTTTATAATTTCTTATTTATATTTAATTGTACATCTTTATGGCATACAATGTGATTTTTCAAAGAATGCATGCCATGTGTGGGAATCAGTTAAGGATGCTTTTCTTCAATCCTCCCATTATCCGAAGTTTCTGAGCTGTGCTTGGCCTACAGACCCATGCCTTCATACTGAAAAAGCACGGTTCTTTTCTTAGAGTTGAGATAACCCTCCTCACTTTTTCTCAGTGGCTTCTTTTCCTCCTCTTGTTTTATCTGTGGATATTTTCTAAGCTCAGTTTCTTTTTTTAAACTCTTTTTTTTTTTTTTTTTTCCTGCTTAGAGAACAAGGTTTCTAAATCAGCTTTAGCATGTCCAGATTAGGCATCCTATTTTTAACATTTATAGTCCTGGGGCTTTCACCTGAGTTGTAAAGTCATATTTCTATCTACCCACAGAGCACTATTTTTGGCAAATTTGGCATGTCAAAAACCCAATTCATCTCTCTTTAATCCAGTCTCTCTTTAAATCATTTCAATTTCAATACCAAAATTTGCTTCTTCCTGAAGATTAAAATCTTAGAATCATATATAAATTGTATTCCTTTTTACCTCCATTCTTAATCTCTAGTCATGTCTTTTAACTTTTATTTTCAATAATGACAATGATAATAATAACTAAACCTTATATATGCAGTGCCTTGAATATATTTCTACCACTCCCACCTTAATTATAACTTAATGGAATTAAATTACTAAGACAGTTTCCTCTCTTCCTCCAGTTTTTCTGTTACATTCACACACTTCCAATTCATCTTTCCATATACTGCTAAATAAATCTTTTTATTTTTACCATCATTTTTAAATGTGAATTTACTGATGGATCAGTTCTATGCTCATGTGTTTTAGACTTACAGTGTCAACATTATTAATGGTTTCTTTTTCTTGTGGGTCATGAACCAGTGGCCTTAAAGACAGAAATGTCTGACTTTAAAGTCTCTCAGTACCTCCATATTGGTCAGGATAACTTTGGCCTGGGCTGCAGTAACAAAACAACCTCAAAATCTCAGTGTTATAAAGCAAAAATTATAATTTTAGAAAACTTGTGTCTACTAACCTGAGCTTGACACCTTCCCAGTACTTAAAAACTCTTCTGATGGTTTAATGGTGATATTAACAAATGTGATCTTTAGATATTATCTAATGAAATGTGTCAACATTTGGAAGATCTGAAAGTTCAGTAAACAAATATTTTCCAAATGATCAAAGCAAGATGTTACAAAACCACGCATGGGTAAAAGATTTATTCATAGTGCAAGACAGGCCAATGGATTTTAATGAAGCAGACTACAAAAGGTTCATTAATATGATTTCATTCCAACTACACTTCAAAAAACTACCACTTGTCAAGTTAAAAAAGAATATCCATAACTCTCAAAAAAAGGTATTAAATACTCTTCCTTTTTCCAACTACTTATCTGTGATAGGCTACATTTTCTTCATATATTTTAACCAAAACAACACATCACAACAAAATGATTTATAGAAGCAGACATAAAAAATTCAACTGTCTCTGTTAAGCCTGACATTAAAGTAATGAGATTTTTTAAAATATAAACAACAATACTCTTCTTACTACATTTGGGGAGGTGGGAAATATACTTAGTTGCATAAAAATGTGTTATTATTTTTAACATATTGGTTTACCATTAGTTTGAAAAGGATTACCAAATATTGTTTTCTAAATTCGTTTCAATCCCTAATGCAGTAAATATCAATAGCTATTACCCACACAAACAAAGCTCCCCATTATTCTTCATACTATTTAATAGAGTCGACCAAAAATGTTGGAAATCATTGGTCCAAGTCCCAGCTTTGTTTTCTTCTCAAACCTTTTGCCACAAAATAAGGTGGTGGGTATTGTTTGGTAATGCAAAGTGTCCTTCTGGTCTTAGTTTGATAAGAACATTATTAAGAAAAGATGTTACATTTAATCAAGCTGGTTTTGGATATGGTAAACAGAATAATGGTCATTAAAGATGTCTATGGCCTAATCCCCTAAACATGAGAATACGTTATCTTAAGTGCCAAAAAGTATTTTGTAGATACAATTAAATTAAACACCTTGGTAGGGGGGAGATATTCCTGGATGACCCTGATGACTCAATGTAATCACAAGGGACCTTCGAAGAGGAAGCAGGTAGGTCAGAGTCAGCATAAAAGATGTGACACATGGGGACTCACAAGTCAAGGAATGCAGGTGGCCTCTAGATGTAAAAACATAAAAACAGATCCTCCTGCAACCTCCAAAATGAACGCAGCTCTGTCAACCCCTTGATTTTAAGGTTTCTGATATCCGGAACTGTAAGATAATATATTGTTTCGAGTTATTCAGTGTGTGGTAAATTGTTACAGCAGTCACAGGAAATTCATACGTTAGGATTCACTCATAGTGACCACATTACATTTATTCTGCAAACTATGACATAATGTTCAAATTAATATAATATAATTTTGATTATTAAAAATTAGTTGAGGCTATGGTATTTTATTATTTTAATACAGTTTTATATTTTATTTTCTGATATTTATTTCATATATTTTCATCTGCATATTATAGTACTAAGATTAATCTATAGTTTTCAATGCCTTGATGACATTTGTCATATTTTATAATTAAAGTTTTCTGGCCTTCTCAAGGTTTATAAATTACTTGAGAAATGTTATTTCTCTCTCTTTATAGGCTATAGATCTGCTTATATACTCTCAAAATTTTTAATCAGTGCAACTCTGAAAACACAAAGTTAAAACTTGAATTTACTTTATTTTTTAATAGCTATAGGTTTATTTAATTTTTCCTTCCTTTTCAGACCAATTTTGATAACTTAGGAATATACATGTATATTGTTGAGATTTTTTAAATTTTATAGAATAGAGGTAGTTTGTAAAATTCTCTCAAAATGCTTAAACTTTCCCATCTACTGATAAATCCTTTTATAAATTATAAAATTATTCATTTAGTTTTTCCTTTCTTGTATTCTTATTTGAATACATCAGTTTTTCTATTAGTTTTATTCTGCCTTTTTTTATTATTGTTTCCTAAAAATAAATTATTGACTAAATTATATTATTCTTTCTGAGTTTTCTATGTTTGCTTTATTCTGTATATTCAAACTCTTTGGGTTAATATTTAATTACTTGATTTCTGTTCTTTATTACTATTAAATAAACGAGGACCTTCAGGCTACAAATTTGCCTTTCAGTCAGAACTTTGGAAGTATCACAGAAATTTTAATTAGAAAGTTGTCCTTGTCTTTCTAAAGACTTCATAACAAAATTCTTTAAGTCAAGAACTCATTAGCGGGAACCAGCAGTTAGCGTAATGGCTATGTCGCTGGACTCCCACGTAGTCGACCGCGGTTCACGTCCCGGACCCAGTGGCTTAAAACTCACGCTGGGCGTGTGTGCATGTGTGCCCAAGATCCCGAGAGGAGAATGGAGGAGAAGGGATTGCGGCATGACCATCCCCCCTGGGGGGTGATTTCTTGCTTTCTGTCTCTCTGTCTCTGTCTGTCTGGCGAGTGCACGCGTCCTATAGCAAAAACCTCTCAAAAAAAAAAAAAAAAAAAAAAGAACTCATTAACAAAATGCTTTGTTTTGCTTTTAAAATTGAAGTAATGTTTTTGTTTGTTTGTTTATATTTGTGCAATTACATTTTAAATTCATTACAATGTCACTAGAGAATATAACCTATGCAGCTTTTACTACTTCCTGTTAAGATTTGGGGGCATATTTTTGTTTCGTGATCACTTTTTATAAATGTGTCTTAGAGGGACCAGCAGATGGTGTAATGGTTGCGTCACTGGACTCCCATGTAGGTGACTGCTGTTAGAGTCCCGGACCCAGTGGCTTAAACTCACGCCAGGTGCATGTGTGTGCATGCCCAAGATCCTGGGAGGAGAAGGAATTGTGGCGTGGCTATCCCCTCTGAGGGAGGATTTCTCACTTTCTGTCTCTCTGTCTCTCTCTGTCTTTCTGGAGAGCGCACGCAACCCAATAAATAAATAAATAAATAAATGTGTCTTAGGCATTTGTAATGAAACTAAGATGGGACCAACTGATGGCATAATGGTTACATTACTTGTCTCCCATTTAGTCAACAGCAATTTGAGTCCCGGACCTGGCAGCTTAAAACTCACACCGGGCACGTGTGGGTGCATGCCCAAAATCTCGACAGGAGAATAGAAGGAAAGGGACTGTGGCATGACCATCTCTCCTGGAGGTGATTTCTTGCTTTCTGTCTCTCTGTCTCTCTTTGTCTTTCGGGTGAGTGCACGTACTCTATAACAAAATAATGTCTTTAAAAATCAAAAAAAAAAAAAAAAAAAAAAAAACTGAGACCTCTATAGAGTACAGAACTTTTATGTAAGTGTGTATGTCTTTCATGAAACTTTTTAGCAGATGTATATAAACCATATATTATATATGTAAAAAAATTTCATACATACTTATTTTTTAGGTTTTTGCTCTGACAAGGACTAGGAATGTTTTATCAGTCTCTTCATGTATTTCCTTCTTTTTTTTATTTTTTGAGAAATTTTTGCTTTAGTGTGCATGCACTCGCCAGAGAGATAGAGAAACAGAAACTAGCCCCTGGAGGGGATGGCCATGCTACAACCCTTCCCCTTCATCCTCCCCTTGTGATTTTGGACACACACACACACACACACACATCCAGTGTGAGTTTCAAGTCACCAGTCCAGGACTCAAACCATGGTGAACCACGTGGGAGTTCACACCTTAATCACTATGCCACCAGCTAACCCCACTTCAGATATTTCTAACAGTTTTTTTTTTGCATATTATTTTGATATTATCTTTTCAGTTACCTAATGTTTCATGATTTTATAACTTTACTATGACTTTTATTTATCAATAAAAGGTGTCATGTTACATATGTCTTAGTATTGAATTTTATTTACCTTAAAATTATTTTTATGCTCTTCTTTTTGTTTCTATTTTTTGTTTTGGAAGTCTGATATATATATTCATTTATAATGTTATATTTAACATTCTCTTTCATATTGTTATTTAAAGAAATCCATTGCCAGCCTGAACTGTGTACTTCATAAGTAACATAATTTTCTTGCTAATATTTCTCATTTTTTTAGTTTAGAATCTAATAATTTTACCAATATATGCTTAGTGAAATTAATATTGCCTAAGACTTGATGTGGTATTTTTAAAAATAAGGTCTTGGACCAGCCAGGGCATAGTTGTTTACGTAGCTTGATCCCAAATGCCCAACTGCATGGTTAGAGTGCTAGACCTGGTAGTTTAAAAACAAACCAGGTTCATGTGCATGTATGCCCAAAATCCTGAAAAGAAAATGGAGGAAAAGGGATTGCAGCATAACCATCTCCCTGGGGTGGTGCTTTCTCACTTTCTCTCTCTGTCTCTCTCTCTCTCTCTGTCTCTCTGGCAAGCATACATGCCATAAAGCAAACATTTTAAAAACAAAATATTAGATCTTATTTTTACTAATAAATCATCTTCTGTTATATCTTTCTTTATTACTTCTGTTCATCTCTATCCTCTTTTTTATTTGTAAATTGACTCATATAGCTATGATATTCATCTCACTAAACTTTTTTTGTTTTCCATTGTATATGCTTTTCCTGAAATTATATTATTTTTATCATCTGCTTCTTTTTTCTTTTGTTAATTTAATTTTCTTTCTGTCATTTTTGTTGTAGCCTGCTTCACCTTAAAGTTATTTATCCAGCAATTGTATTTCTCATATCTACCCAATACTTTTTATCAAAATTTTATTTTATTTTGTAATTAGAGTATTTTGTATTTTGTTGTTAGAGCCCAATAAATGAATGACTTTTTCAAAAATCTTGTTAGAAACATGAATCATAAATTTTATAGCATGTTCCCGTGTTTCTGAAAACATTTACCTCAGAAAATATACTCTTTAACCTCTGATTCTACAGTCAATTCTCTACTTTTTATTTAAAGTAGCTACCTATTATATCCATTATCTAAGGTAGAGATCTGTTCAATACCAACCTCTGAAGAAAGTAGTCCCAATGCTGGGGTCTTATAAATGTTGTGGTCCACAATCTGCCAGGCTGACCTGAGAATATTGGCAATATTAGACCAAGAAAATAAAATATTCAAAAGGAAAGAGACAATATTTGACCAAGATTTCAGACTGAGTATAACCACCTTTTTTCCTTCTATCTAATGTATTTGAAATGATAGAAAATACACTTTTGAAACATGTTAATGTACAGCATCACTGAAAAATGAAGAGTGCTTTTGGTAGATTAGAATTTTCAGGAATTTTGAAAAATAAAACACATATGAAAGAGAGAAAAGTAATCCCATGGGTGCGCTGGGCTCAGCAAGAAATGTTCCTCTGAAATTATTAGATTGCCAATCACCTTGAAAAATGAGAAGCAGAAGTATTTACCTGGAAGCCACAGCTTATGAAATGGTTAGAGAAGCAGGGTTTTGGAGTGGTGGCTAGCCAGACCAAGAAGCGATGTAGACATTTTGGGAGAAAGGAAGATGTCCCACTGCTAACTGGGCCTCCAGCATACAAAACCCACATGATTGAACTTCCAAGTTTGGGAAGAAACTGACCATTCACCAGATGACTAGAAATCGCTGCAAGACCACAAGAAATATGGGGAAGCAGTAAAATACCTTTCCTCCAAGGGAAAAGGATAACTCGTCTTCATCCGCACACAGTTCAATGGAAGTCATGGAAATGTCTGATAAAGAATTCAGGACATTCATAATGGCAAAGCTTACAGAGATGGAAGAGAAGAGAGACAAGGAACTGCTGAAGAGGAAGGAGAAAGGAGTTGAAGAGTTCCAGGAGGTGAGGAAATTCATGCAAGATCTAAAAGAAGAATTTCACACTTTACAAAAGAATCAGATGGAACTGTTAGAGATGAAGGCTATAATACAAGAAGTCAAAATCTCCCTTGAAAGTATTAAAAGCAGACTAGATCATACAGAAAATAGAATCTCTAATGTAGAAGAGAAAATGGCTGGCCTAGAAAAATCCACCATGAAGACTGAGAAAATGGCACAAAAATTTGAGAATCATATGCGAGAAGTACTAGATACAATTAAACGTCCAAACATCCAGATAATAGGCATCCCAGAGGGTGAAGAGACTCATAAGGGCATTGATAATCTATTCCATGAAATCCTGCAAGAAAAATTTCCAAACCTGGAGAGGCACTCAAAGATTCAGTCCCAAGAAATACAGAGGACCCCAAATAGAATCAACCCAAAGAAGATCTTCTCCAAGACACATTATAGCCAGATTGACCAAAACCACAGACAAAGACAAGATACTAAGACTGGCAAGAGAAAAAAGGCAAGTTACCTACAAAGGGTATCCCATCAGACTAACGGCAGACCTCTCATCAGAAACAATGCGAGCGAGGAGAGAATGGGAAAATATATTCAAAGTATTAAGGGAAAAGCAATTTCAACCGAGAATTCTGTGCCCAGCAAGGTTATCGTTCATTTGGGAAGAAAAGACATGAACTTTCCCAGATAAACAAAACCTGAAAGAATTTACCAGCACCAGACCAGATCTCCAAGAAGTTCTTAAGGGAGTGTTATGTCAGTAAAATTAAATGCAGACACACAGAAATAAGAGTTCAAAAACTAAGAAAATGGGCAACTTAATTGTAGAGACAATGTTTGGAGATGAATATTATATCCGAGAATTCAATCTGGAAGATTGAACTTTAACAGAAGAAAGATTAAGTACATGAGACTGAACCGATGAAACAACATTCTGTGACCTGACTAAATTATTTCTTTTCTCCTAAGCTTTGTTTTCCGGTTTTAATGGATTTTGGTCTTGTCTTGAGCTGTTGATAGGTGCATGTATCTACTATTTGAACAGAATACTAACCTATTTCTAGGCTTTAAGTTTCAAGGAAATATCATTACCAGTTCAAAACTATTCTTCTTGAAATTACCTGTTGAAAGTAGTTATATTACTTATGATATTGTGTGGTCAACAAAATGTTGGAGAAAAAGGAATGGAAGACAACTGTATATAGCAGAGATAGTGTAATAAGAGAGTGGGAAAGGGCAGAGGGTCAAACATGGGGTAAAAAACATATATATATATATATATATATATATATATATATATATATATGTATACATATGTATGAAAGTAAGAAATGGAATATTATTGATGATAACATGCTTGACTAAGCCACTATGCAGTTTATTCTAGATGGGAAACCACATTTAGTACGTTGTGATGATGCTCAGGGAATGAGTGTTAAGTAATTTAAAAAAAAAGTTGCAGGAGGAAAAAAACGGTAAAACTGTTTGTATCAATTTTAAAAAATGCATATTTGATGACTGCAGTAAGCTATATAGCCCCAGCTGGGTACTACTTTATAATATGTTCATTCTACTCACTGGGGTTTATGCCTAAAGTCAGACTTGGGTTCACGTATAGGTATATATCAGCTGTGCTATTAGATATATTTAGACTAACTAAGTTCATTAGCAAATCAATTAAATGGGGGGGCAGGCATAGAAAGCAACCATGGATACCAGAGACAATGTGGGAGGAGGGTGGAACATGGTAGAGGGTGAGGGATAAGGAATCAAGGATGGCAAAACAAAAAAACAAAGTATATAAGACATAAGAATTGGAAAATTATTTGCTGAAAACATGTATATTGATGTGCTTGATTGAGCCAATACACAGTGTATTTTGGATGGAAAATTCATTTGTATACTGTAATGATGTATAGTGAATTAATGTAAAAAATAAATAAATTTAAAGAGAAAAAAAGAAAAAGAAGAAGAATGGAGATCTCTTATTCCTTGAACACCCCAGCCAGAGCATGTATGGTCTCTCCCCTGAAACCACCGGAGATAATCCACAGATTGTGAACAGGGATATTTAAACACAAAAATGAGGAGAGAGATAATAATCACCAAATATTTGAGGAAGTGGTCAACATGAATAAAGACAACTAACTTGTCAAAGAAAGAATTAATAACTGAGAAAAAAAAAAGTTCAAGAGCATACAAAGTTCTTAGCAATTTCTAGTTAAGTAGACCAGATATGTCAGAGCACTTCAAACTGTTCTTTCATACATAAAGATAGAGACATCTAATGACCTTAGAAATTTTAAATATGATTGTCAAAAAAAATTTAAATAGTAAATTTAAAGCTAATGAAATAAAAATATAGCTGAAGAATAAATTCACAAACAGCAGCATAAGGGACACTTCTAAAATATGATACAAAAGGGCAAAGTAAAAACTGTAGTAAAAACTCTAAGACACATAGAGAACAGAAATATAAATCCCAGCATCTATCAGGCTGGATTTACAGAAGGAGAAATAAATACAATGGAGAAGAAATAATTAAGAAAATTATATAAGAAAAGTTTACAGAGCTAAAGAAAGATCATGCTTTTGGGCCTACCTAGGGCTGGCTCAGTAGAATTAATAAAAAGAATAATTTATAAAAATAATAATAATGTATATCAAGATTATAATAATAGAGTTTTATAACTCCAAAGAAGAGAAAAATTCTATAGCTAATTTTTTTAACCTAGTCACATTTTTAAGTTAATTAGAAGAGGAAACACTCAAAAGTTTACCACACTCACTTCCTTTCTAAAAATAATGACTTAGGAATAATAAAATGCTCAATGAAATAAACTATACAAATGACCAAAATTGCTACAAGAAGTGGTAGAAAATATGAAAAGAATAATTACTATAAGAATAAGATTCAAATTTTATTACTAGAAAAGGCATATAAAAAAGTCTTAGCAAACACTTCCCAGAACAGATAATCCCTAACAACACAGAAAACAGGCAAATGTGGAAGTCTGCCCAACATATTCTTTAAGACTAGCATAATCCTGATACCAAAAACTGGACAAGGATAAGACAAAATAAAATTATAGTTCATTTTCACTTAATATCTAAATTCAGGAATTACTTATGAGTCCCATAGTTCAGCCACAAAATAAAACATTATTATCAAATAAGATTTTCTGTAGAAATGAAAGGCTGATGTAACATGAAGAAATGTATTAGAATAATTCAGTATAAAGAGTAGATTAAAGGAAGAAAATGATATGATAACTTCAATACATGCCAAGAATTTTTAATAAAATTCAACTCCCATTATTGATTTAAAGTGGTGATTAAATGCTACTGTCATCCGGATTCCTATCATTCCCAATGAAAATGAGAAGTTCATTTTCTTTGGAGCATCACCCACCATGGCCCCCACTTAGATAAAAGAGCCACAACTGATTTTCTGAAGAATGTGGTATTCCCTCAGAATTTCTTAATGCCTCATTAAAGAGAATGCTCTCTAGGCTCTCTTGAGAAACATAATTAAAGTATGAGAGAGCAGGTTATAAATAATTCCATTGTAACATTCTACCCAACCAATTATTTTTATTCTTTCCTCTATAAAATATAAAAGAATTTGTAAAATCTTAACTTCACTTAATGGTACTCACCACAAAGAAAAGATTTTAGTTAATCATCAGAGCAAGCTATTAGAGTCATTCCTGGTATGTTGCATATTTGTAAGTCCCATGTGTTTTTGCTTGGTGATTATTTGGTACCATCCCAAGACTAGAAGGTAAACTCCACTGAGAGACCAGAACATATCCTTACTCTTAAACAAAGGAATCCCTATAATACTTAGAACTTCTCTTGTGCATGCTAGTATTCATTTTTTTTATTAACTTCATAATAACATATAAAGGTTTGAACCATATCTCACATAACTTTGAAATTAAACCTTTAAAACAGTTTTAAGAAACAGTAAGTAAATATCTGAGTTTTCTAAGTGTAATATTATATTTGATTTTATTTTAAATTAATGGAGAAGCAAATGTTTTTCTTGTTTAACTACAACTTAAGCCCAGAGTCAATCTTTTGGCTACATTTAAGACTTTCCTATCTCTGAACGAGCTAAGTTATTCATTAGTGTACTAGTTGCTACATAAGATCATAAAGGGAGATTCAGGGTAGAAGCCCAGACGCCTAGGAAAGCTAACACCAGGCCCAGTGATGGCAGTGTATTCTGGGTGCTGCTGATGCTGAGGCTACATGGGAGGTCCAGTTATCATTCCTAACCCACACTGAAAAGCCAGGAGTAGTGGTGTGCACCCCAGTTACTGGTGTGGTCCCAGTTACTCTAGAGCCTGAGAAGGATCATGACACAGTGAGACCCTTCTAAACACCACATGCACATATATGCCTGCGTGATGAAAAGTTAATACCTAATTCCATACTAGCTACAGCTGTGAGCTGCATCAGTGACAATGCAGAAAAGAACATTTTTCCATTATCAGAAGTAATGAAACAGACTGCTCAGTACCACTTGACTAGGGCAATACATTAGAGGCTTTGTGGTTGAAGTGAATGGTTTTAGTAGTATTCCGTGGCCTGAAATCTTTAATGAACATCCCTAAACATCTTACCTAATGTCACAAAGAGACATGGATGCCATGGGGAACAAAGAAACCCACAATTACTTAGATTTTTGTTTGAATCATCTTAAAATTGCTTAGTCTTTCCTCATCATTTGTAGACTTCTTTATTCATAAATGTGTCTTAGTGTTGAGGACATCACAGGTTCTGATGCATGTGATTGGACGGGGAGGAAGAATAGGTATCTAAAAAAGTATCCCTGGGCCCAGTTACTGGAGTTCTACGTGAGAAACGAGTCTTTGGTGGGTCCATGTATATACTAGTGGCCTCCAACCTGGCCCTGGTCTACCAAATGTTAATAGAAAATTATAAAGAACATGTGAATGGGTTAGAGTTCAAGAGATCAGAAACCACTGTATATTTATAGCCACTTCACAAACTGGCTCTATCTTCAAAAAATTAAGCCTGCACACTTTTTTCCCTACCAGCCTACTTTTTTCAACTTAGTTTTGAAGTCGCAGGGCAAAATCTGATTCATACCATTAATGTCTCTTTGTTCTTGGTTCTACTGCTTTCACAAAAATGCTGTAGGCAGTCCACTTGAATGACTAATTTACTGGAGAAGATATGAGAGTCCATTCAGTTGCAACTGTAAAATAATTCAAGTAAGACAATGGTGCCTGCTAGCACTCCATGGTGAAGGTTTGTCCCTGAAACTATTCAATTCACCCCAATATATTCATCCCAGAAGTTAAAGGTCTCAACTAGAATGTCTTGTTCATAAGCAATTTGTCTTTTCTATTATAAATTAAGCAATAAAAAAGAGTTTTTTTAAAGATAAACCAAAGTCAAAACACTTCACATCATTCCACTGAATTTCACATTATAAAATTTATTTTTAGATACTGTTTATATTATATTTTGAAGCAAAATAGTCTTACCTGAGTTAGATTCAAAAGAGTCTTTGTTGTAGTGCTTTAGCAGGTGTGAAATAAATAAAAATTGACGTACACATACTGAGTTTGATTATTTTAAACTTTAAAAAGTGTTATTCATCAACAGTGTAGTAAGAAATACCAACAAGCTTAGATTTAGAATATAATTATAATGAAGTTATGGAAATTGTCCTATTCACCAGTATTAAAGCAGTACTGAGTTACCCAAATACACACACTTCCAGTGAGTTCTGTTAGATAAACTGTATTTTTTAACTCACTACAATTTTGGTTTTCTTCTACATAATAAACTCTCAAACATAACTGAGTCTATCTTTATTTAAATAGATGAAGTTAAGTATTCAAACAGCTGTTGAAAATTTAGAATTATTATCTCCCTACAATATTCAGGTAAAGAATTGAAATTAGATAATTATGAATAAAGCAGCAATTGTCAAAACATACAAAGTTTTGGCATCAGTCTTTCTAAACTAGTATTCGGGAAAGATTGTCATTGCTTGGTACACTGTAGGTGATCAATAGATTTCCTTTAGGGAATTAAATGAGGAAATCAAAATAATAAAACTATGAATTCTGCTTAAATTTTCATGAGGGATGCGTTGAAGTGAGAAATCAGAACGCATACATAAACTGGGCTCCTATGAATACTTTTGGATGGGACTTCAAAATGACAAACCAAACGAGGCCTACCAGCAAAGGCGCAGGTGGCTTGGCAAGACAACCTCCTGGGTCAGGTGAGCCCATGGGTGCACCCACAATCCTGGCTGGCTAGAAATCTGGGGGAAGGATCGTGGCATGACAAGACCCTGTCAGGAGTCTCTCTATCTCTCTTTCTCTTTCTCTTTCTCTTTCTCTTTCTCAAAATAAATAAACTTTCAAAAAACACATAATAGAGAAGAGAACAAGATATGCAGACAGGTAGAAGAATACAGCAACTGGAAATGTGACAGCATGCAATGCTTATAGTCTCAACATTTACAATAGTGTTCATGTTGGTCTTCCACTTAATAAATAGAGCCAGTGTTTATAAGGTTGGAATGAATTAATCGAAAATCAGAAAGGGCTCATAAATGTCAGCCAGCATATCACGAGAATACAGTGTCATAAAAAGCCCTCATGCCCTGGCCCAGACCCCAAGTCCAGCCTCAACTCATACCTATTCTTGCCTCCTTTATTCTTTCTTTCTTTCTTTCTTTCTTTCTTTCTTTCTTTCTTTCTTTCTTTCTTTCTTTCTTTCTTTCTTTCTTTCTTTCTTTGACCAGAGAGAGACAGAGGGTGAGAGTGAGAGAGGAAGTGAGAAAGCAAGCCACCAGATTCAGGACTTGAACCCTGGTCAGACATGTGGGAATGTCCAGTGCCTTAACCACCACGCCACCTGCTGGTCCCTGGCCTCTTTTATTCTTTATAAAACAATTGAGGTACTTTAAATTCCCCAGAAATGACTGACTTTCTCTCTTCTCCTTATTTGAGTGTTAGCCCAAATATAGCTTCCTCTGGGAATTCTTCCCTTACTCTCCAAGAAAGCCTCGATTCTCTTTCCTTTATATTCCCACCATGTGTTATACAAGGTACATTATTAGAAATGCTTTCATTTTATTCACTTTATCATATTTACGTACATGAAACACTTATTAAGCACTGTTTTAAAAGAAAATATCATATCTGACTCACTTTTATATTCCTAACATCTATAACAGTGCTTGAAACACTATAAGTGATCAATAGATAGTTTTAAGCAATCAAATAAGGAAATTAAAATAACAAAATCATGAATTCTGCCCGAATGTTCATGAAGATGCTTTGAAGGAAGAAATAAGAAAGCATATATAAATAGGGCTCTTATGAATATTTCTAGATGAGGACTTCAAAATGACAACTCTAGAAATAATGGGAGTTGTCATGAGAGCAAATTCAGTACAAGAAGATAATATGCAGAGGCAGGAAAGGAACCCAGTATTGACCTTTAGGAATTCTACTTTTTTAAAAATTTTACAGGTGAGTTAAAGAGGAGAAAGCATCAACCACAAGAGAATTAAAAATTAAGGCAGGCAGGAGGCGCTGACATGGTGATGGAGTTGTGACAATGCTCCACAATGCCAGAGGTCTTGTGTCTGCATCCAGATGTCTCCCTGTTCAATCCGTCACAAGCACATGCAAGGTTGGCTAAAGGTGGGGGTGGGTCATGGTATGAAGACACTGTTGGGATACATGTCTCTTTTTTCTCTATATCCACTTTCTCATAAGAGAAATAAATACACTTTAGAAGAAAAAGAAGAAAAGAATGAATCCAAGAGAGTATGCTCAACGCCAAGACTTCATAAGGGAAGAAATGGTCAATCCAGTAAAATATTGCTAAATTGTGTAAAAGTAACACTTTGGGACCAAACAATGCATATACTTTTCATAACTTTGTTTTCAGTAGTGGCATGAAAACCAGATTACTGTGGTTAATGATTAAATGAGAGAAAAAGAAAAAAAAAAATGATGAGAGGTGAGGAAGTGCCGAACACACACAGTTAGATAGTTGAGATGTCTGAGAAAGGAGAGAGAAAAATGGGAAAGGGCTAGCTGAAATGAATATGGAGCCAAGGAATAACTGTTTTTAGCATAGAAGATACAAAGGATCCATTTGAGTGATACTGATATTGCAGAAGAGAAGGAATAACTCAGAAAGAAAAGGCTGTATTTGAAAGGAGTTGGGATCCAGAGTACAAGCAGAGGGCTTCGCCATTGGTCAAAGGAAATTTATTCTTCTATGGGTTAAAGAGAAAAGAGTAAAGATAAGGTGAAAGTGAGTAGGTCCACAGACATAGAAGCAGGAAGGTGAGAATTTCATCCCAGATCCTATAGAGTCATAATAAATGCCATGTTCTTTATCTCATGCCAAAGTATACAGTTCATATCTGTGTCAGTCAAAATAAACTATGTCTGACAGACAATCTCAAAATCTCAATGAATAACAACAGCATAGGTGTGTTTTCACTCACACTGTTGCGTAAGTCACAAAGTCAGCGATAACCTGGCTCCTCTTTGCCCATTATGTGGAACAGGGCAGATTGTCATGTAATGGGAAAAGGGCATGTGACCCAAGTCTTGAAACTTCTGCCTGGAAGTGGCACACCTCAATTCTGCTTCTGTTTCATTGACCAAGACATGTCCAAATGCCATGTCTGAGTTAAACAGAGCAAGGATGTGTAATATGTTTAGGTGGGAAGAGATACTGCAGAGAAGGCCACAGAAGGCAGGGAAGGCCACAAAAGGCTGGGAAGGCCATGGGTGAATACAATCTACAGTCTTATAAATAGTCCATTCCAGTCCTTCCATTAGAAAATCTGAGGTAAAGCTATTATTTCCAGCCACAGATTTTTTTTTTCTTATGAAGACCTACTCTGCATGTTCATGCTTGCTAGACTGAAATGACTCATGTATTTTAGAACTTTCCCTGGTTTATTACCATCAGCTAAACTACCATTCTTGCTGTAGCTCTAGTCTTCTTTTTGGCAGATGGTCATGGGTGATGTCTTCATCTGTTCGTTCAGGAAGTATTTACCATATATTCAGTATATCAAGATCAGCCCTTCTCTTACTTCCACAGAAAGCCTGGACTTCCAAATTTCTCTGCCATAAGAGAAACTGCTATACTTTCCAGGTGATAAATGGGTAAAAGATATTCCTTATAATAACATTAATTGTTTATGTGGTTAAATATCTCCTAGGTTTGAGAAAACTACAGGAAAACAGTAAATGTAAAGTCTATGTGCCAGCTTCTAAATTAAATTAAAATTTTTGGTGTATTTTATGATAAATAAATGGATATTCTCTTTCTTGGAGAAGGACTAAATACTACGAGAAATTCTATTCTTGATGTGATACCAGAATTGTATCATTTTCACATAACCAGTAGAAAAAATATTAATCACTTTATTAATTAATTGGAAGGCTGTGTAGGGTAGATATATTGGAGAAGCATCATAAGATTGAGCCTTGTTCTGGTGAGGTTCAAAATGTGAAAAAAACTTTTAAGTTGTAGAATTCAATGACAGAGAAAGAAAGAAAGTTGAACTATCTCATCTATAAAGCTCGTCTATGAAGAAATATAAGGCTTCCATAAGCCTTCCATAAATTAAAGCACCCTCATTGGTAATTGACTAGCATAGCAATAAGATAGTAGAAAATTTTCCAGCAAATACTATTTAGCCTTTAAACAAAGTTCTTCATTGTATTTTCCTATATTTAACATGATTCCTGACCGGAGCATATTGCTACTTTGTATTCCTCTTGATATTTTCATTTAAAAGAGAGCCGCTGTGCAAAATAATGTCCTTGTCTGTCCCTTCCTCATACAAACCTCCAATCAAATTTAATAAAGCTAGTTTGATACAATGCCAGCCTACACTTGGTTTACCCTTGGTCGACTTTAATAGGGTCAAAAATATTTTCGCATTGGCAGTGTACGCATTAATCATTTTTCCAGAGGATTTAGAAAATTGGAAGAGACAAGGCCAAGCAAAATTTTAAATTAATTGGGCCTACCCCAGCCTCCCAGGGTCACCTTGTGGCAGTTGTCCCACATTTTCCAGGTCACAGAGTTCCTGTGTTTCCTACAGCAGCCACGAGGAGAGATCCATGCTGTGGGCACACAAAGGTGAAAGAATTTCTCTTAGAAAGTGTGAATTTTACTACAGCAACCACAACAATTGCAGTTTCCAGATTGTCGCCAGACACCAACCACTTAAATAATGCATGCTCGGCTGACGCCTCCACTTGTGCATTTTCTAATCGAGTAGTCAGGAAAATTTGCAAACACTCTGTCATTTACCATAAATCCGCTGCCTACTTATAACTACAGAGTAATTAATTTTAGTGCTGCTCAGAATTATTAATTTCAGCCAGAAAAAAATCTGTTTTCACAATTGCCACATCCCTCATTTTCTTTATTTTTTTTTTTTTTTTTTTGGTCTTCCACCAATATTCATCAAAAGATGAGGAAAGTTTATTCAGAGTAATGTTATTGAGAGGCTAGTGGGATAGCAGGAAGTGAATCTGTATTTCTGCTCCTGGTCTATAAGCATGTGCTCGAGGGTATCCAGCTGACTCACCAGATGAAGTTGGCAATATAAAAGAAAGACTTTCAAGACAGAAGGGATATAGTAGCCTTACTATGTGATAGGTGACCCAGCTTATGGTTCAGTTTTTCTAAGATAAGGTAGCAATGGACTACCCCCAGTGCAGAAAATACCTTCAGCCTTCTGAGAAAATCAGCAAATGTTATTTTTTGCTTGTTTAAATGATCTAAGCGTTTGACAGAAAAGAGAGTAGGAATCTTTATCAAGGATGAAAATAACTTGTAGTGGCATACACAATTATGAATTCACTGGTATGAAAATCTCAGCAATCACATGTGTATCTAACATACGCGGAATGAAAATTCAGCATTAAATATGGTGCATTTTATCTCGGTAATGCTAAATCTGGTACTCTCTCATTTGATGTTAGTTTCCTGCTAAAACAGCTGCATGTTATGTCACAAGAATGTCCATATTATAAATATGTAATGAGCATGAGAAAATTGGTACAGCTTTGTTTGACAAATGGCCACATCTCTCCCTATCAGTAGCAGGAACGCATTGCTAGCACAAGTATTGGCACTTTAATTGCCATGGAAGATTTCGTTTCCGCTTTCCACTGCATGAGTGATCAAGAAAAAAATGAAGGGAAAGTAAACTAACATCCAGAGCTGTAAACATGACTCACTGGGAAATCAGACATGGGTAAGTAAATTCCAGGATGTTTGTGGTTATCTGGGTCTAAACACTGCTGAGAGTTCTGGCTACTCTCATTTTTAACTGTTTTTCTTCTGGATGCTTCTTAGCCCAAGAGCGTTCTTATAATGACCTTCTACCTTTTGGTTATGAACAGTCTGATGGCAGTATAAAAAAGAGGGGATGAGTCAGTATTCAGGAAACTACAGAGTAGAGTCCACAATGCTCTCATTAAGACCATGATATAGAGAGAAAACAATGATTGAAGAGCAGAGATGAGAACTCCTTCATCGTGTTCATCTCTGTACTACATGTTTTCTGCATAATACAGTGGGGTAATTCTGAGATGAGGTAACCATAGTTCTATTGCAATTTGAAAGATCCTAAAATAAGATCAAGAACGTAGGAAAAGCTCGTAAACATAGAAAAAATATGTCAGAGGAAGATTTTGAATAGATGATCCACTTGAACAACTACACGAGAATTTTGAGTCAATTGAAAAAAACACTCTTGTGGAGAGCTAAGAGAGTCGCCTAAAACCTTAGTTCCCAAGGTGTGGGGCAGGCTTAGAAGCATCTGCACCACCTGGGAATCTGTCAGAAATGAAGACATTCGGGCCCCACCCCAGATCGTCTGAATCTACATGTTAACAAGTCATGAGATTCATGTGCACGTTAGTGTTTGAGAAGCACTGTTCTAAACCATAGCTATAGAAAATAACAATTAAAAAAAAAAAAAAAAAAAAAAAACCTTCACAGTTCTTACACAAAGCATTGCCAAGAATCTGTTTTCTGCTTTCATTTTAAGCTAACAAATTACCTTCCAGGTCTACCCTTCTTCCCCTCCTAAGTCCCACTCCCCCCAACACACACACACACAAATGGCATTGTTCCAGTCATAGACATAATTAATGTGTCTTTAAGAAACACCTTCATTTCAAGTCAAGGATGGGTCTACTTAAAACGAATCATTGTATACTTGAAAATCAAGAAACAAAAGATAAAAAAAAGCTAACATTTCTATTGTTCTATTAAAATTTTCTGGGTTTCTATCCCACGGGTTCTTTCATCTCTTCTAGCTGGCCTCTTGTTTAAGTGGAAGATTTGACAAACATGCCTTTGGAACTATAACCTTTTATTTCTTGGATATGGGGCAACACTCTGAAATCATGCCCAAGCTGATGAGACAAACATCCATCCTCTGTTTTTTAATACCTAAATTGCCTGGGCTGTGATAAAGGTTCATTTTAAGAAGAAAAAAAAAAGATACTTTTTTAAATCACTGTGATAAATAATTCAAACATTGTGTAACTAATCCAGAAAGTGAATGGAGTTCAACCCATTAATTAGTCATTACCAACTACTGACTTGTACAATAATATCCGTGGCGTTTCTGGCATAAAATATTAGGGAGTTATGTCCAGGACGAAGTTAGAATATCGGACTTTTTAAAACACATGAATTGTCTCTGGAAACATTTGTCACTACATTGGGCCACTAGTGAGACATTATGTTGTTTAATATCACTTTGTTCAGTAAGTCACAAACATGTAAACCTTCATTCAGGATATTTTGTTAAAAGGAGCACTGTACTGATTCCACAGTACTTTGCCAGTAAACTGAATTCTTTTTCGCAAGTCTAGGATTTGTTTAGCTCCAGGCATCTGTGTTTGGATTGTAAGAATGCTGATTGGTTCACTGCCAGGGGCGCCCAAAGGTCAAGCTGTCCTTCTTCAGAGTCTCTCTCTCTCTCTCTCCCTCGCTCTCGCTCCCACTCTCGTTCCTTAGTCTCATTAATCAGAGTTAAAAGATAGTGGAAAAGGCAATGACTTGAAATCATTTCATTCCTTTTTTTCAAGGATCTTTTTAAAAGCAGAACTTGGTGTTGGTGTGAGGTCGAGTTGATGTGAGTACAGATCACACTGGCACGCTTCTGACAGGTGACCTGAAACCTTTCAAACTGACATCTGTCACAGAGACAGACACAAGTTTTTTAGCCCAAGAGCTTGTTTTCCTGACATTTCATTTTTCATCAGATTTTGAGAGAAGGGAAAAAAGATGAACTTGAAAAAGTCTTGCCAGGGGCAGAAAATAAGATCAGGCTTTCTGCAGCTGCCTGACTCACCTTTAAAGGTTAGAGGTCTAGCAAAAGTGAACAAAAAGATCTCAGTTTGATGTTATTGGATAAAAGGACAAGTTATTACTTTAAATACATTTCTAAGACTTGCATAACCATTAGGCAGCATTACAGGAGAAATGGAATCACAGTGAGATTACATATCCATTTTAAACCCCAATTTTAGAGTTTAGTCATGAAGCAAATCAAATCCAACCTCACCTATTCATCTGGCACAAAAGAGGAAATCCACAGGTGCATGAATTTTCTCATGAATTGAATAATTTCCTGCTCCTATGATATTGAAATGGCCAGTGAAATTTAGACAAGATATTGAAATTATTACTTTGGACTACAGAGATTTTTTGCATTTAAATAGTTACATAATTTATTTTAACTGAAAACATTTTTAAAAATATGCCTTTGAATAATCAAAAGAGAAAAGAACTTAAGTCCAAAAAATACCTGGGTTATAGTCTTAGCTCGACTAAAAGTCTGAGCTTGGACAAGTGACATTTCCATTTCAGTTTTATCATCTGTAAAATGGGGGAAATAATATCTATCTCATGTAGTCTCACTGAGGATGAAACAGAATAAATGTAATTGCATGCTGCAAAATATAAAATAGTAAAGCCAGCAGTGGAATTCATATCAACCTCATCTTTTTTTCCCCCTCAACAGTGTAATACAGTAATTGACACAAAGTTAACTCTTCATAAATGGCACTTAGCTTGAATTGGAAGGTGGTGCTTTTTTTTATTATCAAATGACATTTTTCTAGCCAAGTCCAGGAAATTTTTCTATGACAAACTGCATGGTTGAAGATTGGGAAAGGTTTTTCTTTAATTAATCCTTGAGATTATTTCCAAATATAGTTATAAGAGTGGTAACTTTGGCATTCACTAAGAGTCTAAGCACAATTCAAACCATACAATCTTCAAGTCTAGGGAATGGGGCAAATCAAACTAATTTGAGATAGATTGTACATAATTTCCAAAATAATGGATCTCATATTGCCAACTGGATAGCATTCCTTTTGGTATCAAATGCAGTTATTCCACATAAAGCTCACCTTTTTATAGAATCTGAGAAGTACAGAATTAACTAGCTAAGTAATAGGAGCTAAAAATCTTGGATTGAGACAACTTATTGTAAAAATGAAGCTCACCTTGATAAGTGCACCCTCAAAGCAGTCTCAAAACAGTGTTCACATATTCTGCTTATAGCCCCTCTCCACAAAAATGGAACATTATCACTACAGAATATCTCTTACACATCAGTGATACTTAATATGTGGTACTCATTAAACTATTCAGCAAGGGTTAAGACCCACAAGCTTACAAATTTGAGTATGACATCTACTCCTCTAAGTGAATTAGGATCCAGAGCCTAATGCTCCACTGATAATTCTAAATGTTAATCTTTATTCTGCTCTATGTATATACGTGTGTGTGTGTGTGTGTGTGTGTGTGTATGAAGCAATGGTACTATAGTTGCCCATTCTTGTTTTCATTTCAGTTATTCATCTTCTGCTCTACCTTTAAGAAAAATCATAGTCATCATAATACATGTTTCAATTCTTCGTTTTGGAAAAAAATAAAAAACTCTATAAAAACAGTGAAAATAACTTGAATCTTTCCTTCAACCTTTTTTTTTTTTTTTTTTTTTTTTTGAGAGGTTTTTGCTATAGGGCGCGTGCGCTAGCCAGACAGACAGAGAGAGACATAGAGACAGAAAGCGAGAAATCACCCCCCAGAGGGGATGGTCACACCGCAATCCCTTCTCCTCCATTCTCCTCTCGGGATCTTGGGCACACACGCACACGCGCCCGGCGTGAGTTTTAAGCCACCGGGTCTGGGACGCAAACCGCGGTCAACTACGTGGGAGTCCAGCAACATAGCCATTACGCCAACTGCTGGTTCCCAACCTTCAACCTATTTTTTAACCTCCGTTGGGTTTCCTTAAGAAATTCTTGCCTACTGCTATCTTGTAGAAGTTGCCTAGTTTTTATAGTTCACAATCATTCTGTGTTATTTTTCGATAACCTTGAGAAAAACTTTTTTTAAACAAGTATTTTTTAGTTTATTTTATTAAATATGTTCTGCATACCTTGGATAACCGATGGTTGTTTTGACGATAATTATTTAAGTAATGCTCACAAAAGAAGACTGCATGAAAAATTCAATCTACACTACTTAGAACTTTATAGAATCATCTAAAAAATGATATATAAAAATCCCCTTTGAATAAACTTTGTATTACTTTAGATATCTCTTCTCCCTTACTTGACAATGTAATTTATTGTGTTAAAATTAATGTATTCCCCTTGATCATAATCTATTTGAGTTTTTTAACATCCTTTTTTCCAATTCTTAGTACAATTTTCGATACTAAATTTCAAAGGATCAAATACCTTTTTATTATTTCTGAATTTGTGCGTAATCTGAGGTGTATGATCTGCACGTTTCTGTTTCTCTGACATTTATTTATTCACAATTACACAAAATTTAGGAACTGGGTTTTATAAGTGCTACTTGATATCCAAGAACAGGCAGAACTCATTTATGAGACTTTTTAAGCCATTCTTCCCCAAAACAAAAAGTTACATTGTTCTAAGGTCATGTGAACTGAAGTGCCAGAGTTCAGTTTCAGTTCAGAAACACAAACCCTGAAGATATGAGTGGGTTTCTAATGTGGTGAAATATTTTAGATTTAGTTTCTCAGCTGTAGAAGAGGGATGATACAAACAAAGTAACACTTCAGAGTCTATGAACAAACAGACATTTCATACACTGGGTGGCTTCGGGTGAGTAGAGAGGGCTATTACAGCTTTAATTTATTTCCTCTGTGCCCCACTCATTCTTTGAGCTAAGAAAGGGTCAAAACTTCTTTTGACTTGAGCAGGATCTACCCCTGATCAGGGAAACAGCTGTGACACAGGTATTAGAATCTGTCCACCTCTACTGGACCTCCAAGTCTGTATTGATCATGTTGACACAGTCTTTAATAACTGCTACAACTAGGAAACTCACCTCTGCTTGCCTGATAAAGGAACAACTGCACAAAGCCTGTCTTCAGTTTCTAATTCCTTTACTTTGGCTCAAATTTCTTTGTACTCTCTGCCAATGTCTGACTTTGTCAAAAGGATGCCCATTTCAAACAATTTCTTCTTAAAAAATAAGTGTGATGCTTTTTTCTTCTCTGATGATGTCAACAATAAATACATGCTTATTGGAGATGACACAGAAAATTCAGCCATGACTATATTTGCTTCAGTTGCTTTTTTCTAAACCTTGTTTTATATATACATATTAAGACATACAAAAAAAGTTATTTTGCCTTCAGGCTTTTCAACAAAATATAAGCATCTTTCCATTATTTAAAAACATATGTTTATAATAATTTATTGACTGAATAATAGTCTTTCAATATAATTCTAATGGTATGTTCTATGTATTTTGTCCTTTTATGTATCCTTAGTGAATTTTTCACAAATTTTAAAAATCTTTTTATATCTCTTTATAGATTAAAATTGAATCACTTGTCCTGTTCAAAAATATTTCCCAGAGATTGCTTGTCTGTTAAATCAAGTGAGATTTTTTTTGAAGCTTAAAAGTTTTTCACATGTTGGCAAATATATTGATCTTTGATTTTGTTCTTATTTTTGCAGTTCCCGATTCTATTTTTTTTCTACTTTTAATTTTTCCCATTGTCTTTTAAGCTGGGAAGTTTTTACCAAAATTGGTGAATTTTATTTGAACTTTTTATCAGGTCTGCCTTTTCTGAGCTTTGGTGGAAGTAGTATTGACTTGAAGTAAGGTTAATAAGGAATAATGGCATTATGCCAGTAGTATCCACAAAAAAATCATCTAGGATATTTTTTGTAAGATTTTAATTAGAAGGATAAAATAAGACCTAGGAATTTTCTTTCTTTTTCTTTCTTTTTTCTATTTTATTTTTAAGCTCTAGAGGGGCATGTACTCACCAGAGAGACAGAGAGAAAGAAGGAGAGGGAGAAAATACCTCTCAATGGAGTGTGGCCACACTGCAATCCCTTCTCCTCCATTTCTTCATCCTGTCAGGATTTGGGGCATACTTACACACATGCTTGGCATGTTTTCAACCCTCCAAGATCAAGATTCAAATCACAGCCAACCATGTGGGATCCAGCTCCCTTTCACCACTAGGCTATGGGGCTGACCTGGGATTTCCATTTTTAACAAGCACCAGGAGTGATTATGTTGAGGTAGTCTATGGATCACACTGGAATTATGTGTTCCATATTTTAAAATTAGATAAGCACTTTCAACACATGGTGCTGGAACACTTGGATATCCATATGCAATAAAACAAAATGAATTTCAATCCATATCTTGCACCATATACAAAAATTAACTCAAAATGGATTATATAAGAAAATTTAAAATACATGGATCATAGACCTAAATGCAAAACCTAAAACTATTAACCTTCTAGAGGAAAATCTCAGAGAAAAATCTTTGTGGCTTTGAGTTATAGAAAAATGTCTTAGTTATGACATCAAATGCATAATTTGTAAAGTAAAAAAATAATAACAATGTCATCAGTCATTAAGCAAATTAAAATTAAAACCAACGAGATACTCACCTATAGGATGATTTACACTAAAAAGAAAGACCATACCAAGGATCAGCAAGGATGTGGAGGAACTGGAACTCTCATACACTGGTAGAGGTGTAAAATGATGCAACCACGTTGAAGATAGTTTGACTGCTTCTTAAGAAGTTAAGTATACATATTATGTACAATCCACCATTTTATTTTTAGGCATTTGGCCAAGAGAAATAAAAGCCTTATAAGACTTGTACCCAAATATTGAAAATGCTGAAATAGTAGCTTTTTGTATAATAGCCACAAACTGGAAACAAACCAAGTGTCCATCAACAAGTGGGTGAATGAGCAATTTTCTTTATATGCATACAATGGAAAATTACTCATCAGTAAAGAGGAATGATCTCTTGATACATACACAAGGATGAATCTCAAAATAATTATGCAGAGTAAAATAAGGCAAACCAAAAGAGTGCATATGCATGATTTCATTTACATAAAAATTTTAAAAATGCACAGGTATCTATAGTGACAAAAAGCAGTTCCACAGTTGCATGGGGAAGGGGAACAGGGTGGGAGGGAGAAACTACAAAAGTATCTTTATGGTGATGGATTCATGGGTATATAAATATGCAAAATTAAAATAAAACATAAATTCAATTCACGATTATAGAAGATTATACTCTGATTTCCTCTCCCTCCTGTCCTCTACCGGGATAACACAATCTCCTTGATTAACTCTAACTCCCTCCTGTCCTTGACTGGGATAACACAATCTCCTTGACTGGAACAAAACCCAACAGATGAATATCCAGATCTTTACAAAAGTGAGATACAATAACATTATTTTGTTTTGAATGGCAATTATAATTATTCCGTGGCAAATCAGTCCAACTAAAAGGGGCCACCTCTGCCACAGTTGGAGTTCTCTGGGAAGGAGGCTCTGAGATGGAGTTTCTAGTGTGAGATATTTATTAGGGAGTGCCTTTGGAATCAACTCACATGGAAGAGAGGGAGCAGTTGAGTAGAAGGAACAGTCAAGCTGTGATGCAGTACTTAAAGTTTCCACTACCTACCATGCAACTCCAGAGCTGTAAAGACTGTGATTTAGAGTTAAATCCGAATAGGTGAGAATTAAATGACTAGGACTTATAATCAAGTGACAAGGAGTTATAGCATGTGGCGAGACTTGATTTAATGTTCAAGGGACATCGTCAAAAGCTCAGCTTCTGGCTGTCTCCATTTCCTGCGTGTTCAAATCTAAGTGGTCTCCTTAGTTCCAGAATTTTGGGATAGTGAAAAAGGCTGTGAGTTATGGGAATGATGTGTCACAACCAAGTAAAAATATCATTGACCATTCAATATATGCTTCAAAAAAAAAAAAAACTAGCAGAACTATTATCAAGTGTGCACAACATAGTGTAATGTTCCATGCTGAAGATGTCTCTGTGGTTAGATTTCAAAAATAAAATAAAAAAGAAGACCATAATTGTATATATCACATCAACCTACCAACTCTAATAGGAAATAAGATTAAATGTGTAGTGCTTCCTATGAAAAACAAAACCCTTTTTTTTTTTTAATCCAGCACAAGTCTCTTTATACCTTTTCTATCAGCCTAAGCACTTGAACCAGTTCCCCTGATTAGAAGCCTGAAGTAGACTAATTGGCACAGTGGAACCATCTCCCAAAAAAAGAGGAATGATTTTCACAGGGAACTTGCAAATATCTATATCAAAAAGTAGGAGGGCTGATACCGCCATCATGAATGCCACAGTAACTATCCGAACCAGGAAATTCATGACCAACCACTACTTCAGAGGAAACAAATGGTCATTGATGTCCTTCACCCCGGGAAGGCAACAGTACCTAAGACAGAGATTCGGGAAAAACTAGCAAAGATATACAAGACCACACCAGATGGCATCTTTGTGTTTGGGTTCAGAACCCATTTTGGTGGTGGCAAGACAACTGGCTTTGGCATGATTTATGATTCTTTGGATTATGCGAAGAAAAATGAACCCAAACATAGACTTACAAGACATGGCCTTTATGAGAAGAAAAAGATGTCAAGAAAACAGCGAAAGGAATGCAAGAACAGAATGAAGAAAGTCAGGGGGACTGCAGAGGCTAGTGTTGGTGCTGGCAAAAAGTGAGCTGGAGATTGGAGAACAGTCGAAGGAGTAAAGATTCTGCAATGACTATCTGCGGTGATTGTGCGGATTTTTCATGAGAGGATTAATAAACTAAAAAATTAAAAAAAAAAAAAGTAGGAGGGCTCAGCTAGAATGCTGAACACTGCTAGGACACTGTGTTCTCTAGGCTGAGACTATATGAGATCCCCAAGCTTGATTCCTAATTCAATTTAAAGGCTAGGCATGATGGTCTTAATCCCAGAAACTTCAGAAGCCTGAGGCAAGAGGATCATGAGTTTTTGGCTGGCGCAGACAAAAGAGCTAGGTATGATACCACGAACGTGTAGTCCCAGCCAGAAGACTGAGCCAGGAGGATCATAACAGCAAAGCTCTGTCTAGAACTAATTACAAAAAAAAGGGGGGGGGGGGGGAGGGACCAGCAGTTGGTGTAATGGCTATGTCGCTGGACTCCCATGTAGTCGACTGCAGTTTGAGTCTCAGACCCAGTGGCTTAAACTCACACCAGGCATGTGTCTTGCCTGCCCAAGAGCCCGAGAGGAGAATGGAGGAGAAGGGATTATAGCGTGGCCATCCCCCCTGGAGGGTGATTTCTCACTTTCTGTCTCTCTGTCTTTCTGGCGAGCACATGCGCCCTATAGCAAAAACCTCTCCAAAGAAAAAGGAAAATAAAGGAGATATAATAGATGTTGAACTGCAAACATGACTAGTGTTCTAGTAGAAGTACAGTGATTTATGATGTATAACAAAGGTACGAGCAACAGGGGTGTTTCAGGGACTAAGGCAATAGAAGAGGTACATTTGGGGCCATAGGGGCCATTTGATGGTCACTCAAATAATCACATATGGGCAGCTGACCCCACTTAGTCACACATAGTCTGTTTTTATTTCCCCAATGAATAAACTTATCTTCATCTTTTCTAATTAAAAACTACAAGAAATGTCAAAAATGAAAAAAAAAAAACATTTTAAATTAAACTCTATTAAAGAAATGCTAGTTCAAAAAAGACATAATTGGGCTCTCTAAAACCTGGCAGCTCCCAAACGCCAACAAGTTTTTCTCTTCGCAAGTCTGTTCTCAGCCATTCCAAGAAAGGAACAGAGAAGAACAGAGCTATATCATTTTGATGACAACCCACTTCTAATCCACAGGATCATATGCCTTTGCACCCTGTTCAAAAGAAACTTGGCCTAGAAAAGAATTAGTTTCATAACAAACCAGCCATTCTGAGAATAGAGGTGAGAAGAGATCGGGCGGAAGAATCCGAGACAGTGTTGAAGAGTTGGCGAGTCTTAATTGCCAGTTCATATGTAGCTTCATGAGTGTGCACAATGACCGGAGGGACTTGGCTCCAAGTTTCTCAAACTCTTAATTCAGGAGTAGAAAATGGCAAAATCTGGAAGATGCCTGCTCCTTCTAGAGACAGGGGGAAAAATGTTTTGAGTCACTGAGGAGACAAATACAATCATTTCAAGGAAAACAGATTACTAGGAAAGGTCAACATCCACAGCATCATCTTCATTATCCTCATCTAACATTTATTAAGTGCATGGTTTACAAGACATGCCAAAGTCCCTCTCTTGCAAAGCTTATAACCCTGTACTCAAGTGCATGGTTATATTGGCAGATGAAGTTTAGAGAGATACAGCACAAGGAAAGCTATAAAATGGGAAAGTCACTATGAAGCAAAAACAACACAAAAAAAATTTTTACATGAATCTAAGTTTTAGCTAAAACATAATCAAAATAAAATGTGTGTGATAGCTGACTATAAGGAGATTTAAAGATTATGATCTAGCAAATAATAGAAGTTAAGCCAAATGCCAAAAACTTTTTAAGAGGGAATACATTTTAAATGGCCAAAGACATCATTCCAGTCCATTCTCCATCCCATGAATGTTTGAAAAGCACTATTCTTTAAACCTCTTCTTTTATTTCTCCTTCCCTCTCCACTTTCTCTTAGTACTTGCCATTTCAAGCAAGCTTTACACTCAGGAAGTTACTGTCGTTAATGAAGCAAATGGTAGTCATGAAGCTCAAGCTGGAAAAAAAAAAAAAAAAAAAAAACTGTTTTAACTGTCTACATTCTAATAAAGCTTCTTACAAATTAAGACCAGGTACGTGAAATGTGCATTATGCTTACTTTTTCTTGGCACTTTGATGAGATAACCAAAAATACATAAAAAAAAAAAAAAATTAGTTGCATTCCAACAGTCCTTCCCCCTCAGCACTTTGTCACCAAACAGGTCACTAAAGTACACTAGAGAATGATTCTAGGAAACAGAAGATATGCTCCTATGGTTCTCTTGATTTTCTCTCATTTCTGTGAATTTAATTTTCTGTGTGAGCATGTGTCTGAGCTGGGGCAGACAGATTGGTGCAGGGTTTCTTAAAAACAATTTTTTGCTCCATCAGACACAATATATCCTACTAAAAGAGAATAAAGCACTAAACCCCAGGGGGAAAAAGTTTCCCCCAAAGTTTATTCCCGCAAAACTTTACAATGGAAGGCAACGTCCCTCTTGGGTGATTTAATTTAATTGTTATGTTTTTTAACTTTGTTCTGGGGAAAATTAAGCAACCATCAACTGCACTTTATAGACAAATACCACTTTTTGGTAGATAGAACGCAAAACTAGGATTCTGAAAACCCAAAAAAGAATCCTGGCACTGCGCTGGGTGATTTCATCTCCACATGCCTAAATTTCCTGTTTGCAAAATGAGATAGAGCTTCCCACTCATCATTTCTTTCTTGGAGATGCTGTGAGGACTAATAGTCTTCAGTCTGATTTTTTCTTCCAAGAAGCAGCAAAGATTTTAAATGGTGCAAAAGACGCATCATGGAAAAGGGCAACACAGACATGATTCTGTGCTAGATTTGCTGGTTACGAAGGTAAGACATGTTCTGTGCTTCAAAGACGCTCCTAACGAACAGAGGCATCAGACACTGAAATAGATCATTGGAAATGTCAATCTGGGAATGAACTAAACTAAGTGAAGCAGTAAGAGTTCCTCGAGGTTAAAAGTACATATTCCAGATCCTGATTCTGGAACCAGATTTCCAGCTGAGTGACTTTGGATCAGTTGTTTAACTTCGCAATGTCCTTTATCTGTAAGAAGGAGATTAACCACAAATAAACACATAAATAAAAATAAAAAGTAGTACGTCCTTAACACGGATAATATACACAGTCGTTGCGTGGCACGTAACAAGTGGTATTGTTCTTATTATTAGAATGAGTAAAATTATCCAGGCAAGGACAAGTGGGAGGGATTCTGCAACAGAGAGAGTGGCATGAACAGCAGAGGCCATAATTGGTTTGTTGGAAGGAATATTCTATCCCTAAAGCACAAAGGTCCAGGAAGATAAGGACAATGTGGGAAGTTCATGAACGTCTTCGCTATGAACTTAGACTTCATTTTATAGGCAATGGAGAGTGACTGGGTGATTTTTAGATTAAGAAGTGACATGGTCAGATCTTTTACTTCTTAAATAATTTTTAAAAGGTACTGATAATATGTGATAGATTGTTTGCAAAATGGCCAAAAATATTTCCCTCTGTATCCACACCTCTTTGCAATACATCTCCGATGGTTTTTTACCATCAAGAGGTAGAATATATTTCCCTACCTATTTAAAATTGGCCAACTTTGGATTTTTGCCTAATAAAATACAACAAAGTTATGTTGTGCCAATTCAAGACTAAAGGTTAAGCCTGCCTATATTCTTCTGTTTACTCTCATGAAACCCTACATCCATTGAGTGGATGAGACCACAGAGGATGCTGCAGGATGAAGGGACACTCACAGCAGGGCCCACTTGTCCAGCTGAAATCATCCTAGAGCAGTCGGCCCCCAGCCGACCTAGTAGCTGTGCACAGAGACCAGCCAAGACCAACTGCCCAGTTGAACTCAGCCTAATTCGCCAATATAAAGAATCCTACACTAAGTAAATGGTTATTGTTTTAAACTATTAAGTTTGTGGAGAAGACTGTTATGTGGCAATAACTAACTGATACACGTAGTACTGAATTTTTTACATGACAAAATTCAGGTAATTGCTCTAAAATAGGTAATGTATCCATGCACATGCAAATAAAGTCATGACCACAAAGACATGATAATGACGTCTTTGTATCTGAAGAGAATTTTACAGTGAGTTCTCGTGTAAATTATTTCACTATTATTAACAGACTTCTTGAAGTAGTCTGAAACAAGTATTTTTACTCCATTCTGTTGAGAGGTTTGGTGATAACTATAATCACCCGACTGGGAAATGAGATTGGAATATGGAACTTCAAACACCTGGGAGATTTTAAAAGTCATACCACTCTGTTTACTCAGAAAAATAAACACAGATGCTACTCATTTTCTTTCTTTATTTATTCAACAACTACTTGACAGCTTTCTTTGTGCTAGGTACTGTGCCAAATATAGGAAATAGAGGGGTAAGTTAACTAGACACTGTCTTTGTGGAGGATTAGTGAGGAATGGAGGTGGATCAGCGATGTACCATTGTTTTGAGTGTTGTTGTAGCAGAAGTATGGGATCTCAAATTTAGGTGATCAGGGAAAGCTTTGCAGATGAAGCAACATCTAATCTGAAATTCAGTGAATGACTGATATTTAGTAAAGAGGAGGAGGAAAGTAAGGAAAAAAGACTAGCAATGCAGTCATGGAGATGTCCTTACAGCATATTCTTCAAATTGAGTAATTACTAAGTCTATTAGCTGTTCATATATAGTATGAATATGGAGAAGAAAGCTGAAGGTAATAGAAATTTGACCTTACAAGGTTCTTGGCCAGTATCTTCAAGACAATTAGAAGCCATTGAAACCATTTTAAGCAGGGTCATTACATAGCTAAATTTGCATTTTAGAATAATAACTTTGGCAGGTCAGAGCTGTAGCCTAGTGGTTAAGGGGAAGCCAGATCCCATATGGCTGACCACAGTTCAAATCTTGGCCCCAGCAACTTGGAAACCATGCGTGCATGGCCAAAATCTTGACAGGATAGAAAAATGGAGGGAAATAAATGCAGTATAACCAGGTCCCAGGGTCTCTCTCCCTCCCCCTCTCTCTCCTCCCCTATATCTTTCATATGGACACATGCACCCTCTGGAATAATAAAAGATAAAAAAAATTTTCAATGTATTTTTGTTTCATGTACATGCTATGCACATAGCCTAAAGGTAGTAATTTTATACAATGTTTTTATATTGCAGCATTTTGACTGTGACCCATTATATGAGGTGCAGGTGTAGAATGTTCTACTTGTGGCATGGTCTACATGTGGGAGCTCAAAATGCTTATTTTGTAGGATTTCAGACTTTTGGATTAGGGATGCTCAATCAATATAACTATTGCCTGTCTTACAGGTGAAGATATAAAAACTCTTAGTAATGTGCCAGGACCCATAATTACTAAGTGGCAGGGCTTGGATACCAGAATTCCAGGCCTTCTTTTCTAAAGCCCTCATTTTTTTATTAAAAAGTCAAAAAGATTGATATGATGAATGTATTGAGAAAAATAATCAGCAGCACATAGCATAGAAGAGAAAGGAAATTAGAAAGAAGGGTTAAAATAACTTTATGATTTCTAGCCTGGAAAGTTTGAATATTAGTGATATCTCCAGCCAAAATAAAAACTTCACAGTAGGAAAAAGAGTGGCTAAGAACAGGACTTCAGTTTTGGATTGAAATTGTTGAGCAAAAAGTGACCAGGCAGTCTCTGACTAGGACACCCTTTCTCTCTGTAGCTTTTAATTGAGGCTCTTCCTTTGAGATAACCAGGTTGAAAGTTGGAGATTTTCAGAGAATCACCTCTTCAATCAAACCCACTCACACAATCTCTTTGAGAAGGGGCAATTAAAAATAGATCATAGTTCATGGCAAATTAAGCAAATAAAATAAGGATGTTACTTAAGAGTGAACTCTGGGGAACCAGCAGTTGGTGTAATGGCTATGTTGCTGGACTCCCATGTAGCCGACTGCAGTTCGAGTCCTGGACCCGGCGGCTTAAACTCATGCCAGGTGCGTGTGTGTGCGTGCCCAAGATCCCGAGAGGAGAATGGAGAAGAAGGGATTGCGGCATGGCCATCCCCCCTGGGGGGTGATTTCTCGCTTTCTATCTCTCTGTCTCTCTTTGTCTTTCTGGTAAGCGCACGCACCGTATAGCAAAAACCTCTCAAAAAAAAAAAAAAAAAAAAAAAGAGTGAACTCTGGCTCCTAAGCATGGCTGGATCCTTTTCATTGTATTTTCAAGTTACTCGCAAGGGAAAGGGCAGTATTTCTACTCACTTACCTAGAAGAAGCGTACGTGTCTTAACTGAAAAATGTGTTTAGATGAAAGAAGCCCAAAAGGTTGTTATTTATTAGAAAATACCATAACTAGAGCATCTCAGGCTATATTTTTCCTTACTACCTTTTTGACATTTTCTTTGAAGGTCGTGGAGATGACCGAGTGCAAAGAGATTCACAGTATTTGGGGTTATTTATGCAACTTCTTGGACATACAATTTAAGCTTGACCAGTCTGATCATTCTGGAATGAGCCCTGGCCAAGTGGTAGGGATTAATCTGCCAAGAGACAGTCTTCAATAAATTATTTGGTTGGATTTTTTTTTTTCCTTTTCCTGGTTTCAAACATTTTCCTCCAATAAATAATCGAGTTGTACACTGGAAAACGAAAATGACTGACCTCCTCAGAAAGTAAAAGAAAGTCTGAAAATGGAAACCAGAGAGTTTTCCCTTCTAGTGTCCACTGAGTGAGAAAATGTATTTATTTATTTGAAATACCACCAAATGGGCTCCCATGTAATGAAATATTTATTGAAATTGCTTCTTGGGCCCTCTACAATTGCTGATAGGGTTTAACGAGAGTCAGGTAAGGAGGCCAGAGTGAAGGTACGTCTATTTATTTATTTATGGTTCAAGCAGCTTCAACCATAAGGCTTACATTGGGAAATCATACAGGCAGGGTTATACATGGCTGACAATAATTATTTCCATTTTCATTGAATTGCTTGCCACAGCTCAGAAAAAATCAATCTTAAGAGATTTCTATATTTACTTGGCTCAGTGTTTAAGATTTTATTCTGTTGTTAAAATATATTAAGGTTAGTTTTTAAGTTCACAACATTGAGTTCTTATTCTATATTTTTCAGAATTCTATCAATACTCCATTCATTTTTTTGTTGTCTAGTTTGTTTGTCTGTCTGTTTCTATGCCTTCCTATACTCTGAGAATCAGTTTTAGTACACCAGCCCAAGCTAAGGGCATTTTCCATTCCTTCTTGCTTTGATCAAGATATAGCTACCCAAATTAAGACCATGTCTGTTCAAACTATAACAATGACCCTGCAAAAGCAATTAGTTTAAAGCAAGTCTTAAAATAAAACATCTGTATGAGCTATGCTCAGAAAGAATGAGAATGAGAAGTGTCTAGCATTCTAAAATCTCATCTATACCAAATAAAGACAATATGGAAAGAAAAGGAGCATCTCATCTCTTCAGAGAACACTGGGTGATACTGGAGCTATGCGCATTTTCACGAGGTTCATCATGATTTATTGAGCGAGCTTGAGAAAGTCACTAACTGGAAGTTGCAAGAAATGATCTCCAGCATTACTTAAAAAGCATTCCAACATGTTTACTTTTGTTATTTCTGGCTTTTAGAAAGCTAATAAATTAAGAGAAACATAGAACGTTAGAGCCGAAAGTCGCCTTAGAGACCAACTAATCAAAGCTCTTCAATTTATGAATAAGGAAACTGGGTCTAAAAGCATTAAGTAAGTTGAACAAAGGCACATAGACAGCTGACGACAGAGCAGGCACTAGAATCCAGGTCTCTTAACTCCTACTTCAATGTTTTCCAACCATGTCAAGTAATTATACCATAATCATTGGAGAGAGAGAGAGGCTAGAGTAACCAACCATATACAGAAGTCTCATAAAAGTTTTCAAAGGGGGCATATAATTTGAGCAGGCTGCTAAGTCATGGATGCCACATGTGTTTTAAACAGCACCACAACGCAGGGCTTAGATCTCCCCTCCAGCACCAGGACTTCATCCTCCGCTGCTGAGAGTGTTGGTAGTCAGCACGCTTAAGAGCATCTGTCTTCAGGACTTGCCTTAGCTGAAGAGTACCCAAGGGTAAAGCCCTTACACTAAGGTTGATATCAGGTTTCAAAGCCTAGATCCCTTGTCCTAGTTGGGAGCTATTCCATTCCAGAGATCCTCAGGAGATCAGCTTAGGCTTTTGCATTGCAGTTCAATTTCTCTTGCTAAGGAATCCTGCTGCCTTCACTTCCCCCCCCCCCCCCCCCCCCCCCCCCGCCCAGGCCTTGATCCTGAGCGCTCTACCCATGAAGATGCTGCCTGCCTGCAAACCTCACCTCAGAGTCTGCTTCCTAGAAAAGCTGACCAGAGACATTCAGAGTCATGGTCAAGAGGGCACGCTCTGGAATCAGACTGCCTAAATTTGAATCCTGACCCTGTCACTTGTAAGCTGTCTAAATTATTCTCTCTTAATCTCCTTTTAGAGAGAATCAGGTTTGGATGTGTGCACGCGCGTGCGCATATGTGTATGTTTTAAGTAAGAATAATGTGAGAACCTACCACAGAGAGTGGGTATGTATTATAATACATGAGATAATCTGTGTAGAAGTCATAGTGTAGTGCTTGGCACAGACTAATTGGCAGGATCAGTCAGGATGCTAACGGAAACAGATGGCACATTCAAAATAAAGGACTATTTACAGGGGTGTGGGCAAAGCTAAAGCAACCAGTAAAGAATGGTGAGGCATCCAGGAACTAGCAACAGTGGGAAGCCAGTACCAGCCCTAGGTCTGACAGGGCAAGTAGTCAAAACAATGTCACAGAGCCTGGAGAGAGCTGGAACCGTGAAGGAGGCATCCCGACAGATGCAAAGCAGGAGAGGAACTCACCCCTGCCAGACCATGGCAAGGGAGAGAGAGAGTAGGGATAAATATAATGGGTTCTCTCCCCTCCCACTCTCTGCCTTCCTGCTGGTCCACCAAATACAACCAGAAGACAAGGCGAGAGAGGCCAGAGCCAACGTGTGGAGAGCAGTACTCCCACCTCCCTCAACCCTCCTCAACACACACACACACAACACCCCCAACCCTATCAAGAGTAGAACAGGACAAGGAAGAACAGAGAAGAGCTTTAAAAGTCTACCTGATAACAAGCAGCTTGGTGGTCCTCAGTTGTTACCTATTATCCCAGTTCCTGCATTTACTGTCATGGTGGATGTTTGTGCTCCTGCTGTTTAATGAAGTGCAAACTCACCTAATCTTCAATTAAAAGGTAGAATTGGATTTTAAAAAGTAAGTCCAATGAGTCCATTAGCATAGTACATGACATAGAGTATTTATCGGTCAATGAACTAACTGATTTAACAGAATAAAATAACACTTTATTTAACAGGGAAAATCAAGAAAACCCTTCGGAAGATTTGTTTTGACTTCAACATTTACAACATACTTTCCAGTCACTAAAAATTTTAGAATTGTCAGGAATTATATTCACTGAGTTCCTTAACAGAAAGTTATCAAATAAATAGAAGTTAAGATTGTTACAATTTCTTACCAAGAGAATGAAAAATTGCAAGAATAAACTTTGACATACAAAAATACATAAAAAAAAAATCATTTCCCCCAATAAATATAAATTTCTCTGATGGAAAATCTTTTTTTTTTCCCACCTGCATAGTGATCTTTAAAGAGTATTGCTAGGAATGGATAAGATAATTGCCCTTTCTCCCATACAGGAAGAAGAGGAAGGCACGAGGCCACACAGGCCTGGGATTTAAACTCCAGCTCCACAGGTACTAACTGTGTAACCTCGAATACCCTTTCTGAGTCTCAACTTTCTCATCCGAAGAAAAAGAAAAGTCTATCTCAAAGAGTTATAAAGACAAAATTATATATCTGAGTCCCTACAAGTGCACAAAAGTGGTGGTGTTAGATCCCTACCTGTTACATACATGTATGCTTATGTGCACATACAACTGCCAAGACCTACCTGCCCGCCATCAAAGAAGCTCAGATGTGTGACAAGAGTGACTCGTCATACTTTTGCAGAGACAATAAAAAGTTTCCAGAGATGGGACTAGCATATGGCATAATGGCTGCTTTGCTTGACTGCCATATAGTCGACCATAGTTCAAGTCCTGGACCCAGTGGCTTAAAACATACTGGGTGTGTGTGCATGGGAGCCCAAAATCCAGAGAGGAGAATGGAGGAGAAGGGACTGTGGTATGGCTATCCCCGCAGGGGGTGGTTTCTCACTTTCTATCTCTCTATCTCTCTCTCTCTGTGTCTCTAGCAAGTGCATGTGACCTACAGCAAAAAAAATCTCTAAAAAAAGTTCAGAGATCTCAGAAGAGCAAATCTCCTTATTCCAGACTCTAGATCTCTTCCAAGGCCACTGCCAGGCCTTCGCTGAGATATTCAACCAAGAGCTCTCAGCCTGGAGTCTTGTGAGATCTTTGAATGATCCCGAAAAAAAAAAAAAAAAAAAAAAAAAAAAAAAAAAAAAAAAAAAAGTATTGTTCAGGGAAGATGATCCACAGATTACATAAGGCCCTCAAAGAGCATGATCCATGGAAAGGATGATCGCCTGCCCTAAGTCACATAGTTAAGCATCTTTCCTAATCACATCCCAGCAGCTACCTCTCATTGGCTAAAGAGGAAGCTAGAGTCGCCCCAGTTAACCCAAGGACCACATTTTCTTTGGGAGGGTAAAGAATGGGGTTTCATCTGTGAATTTTGTGAGTTTACTTCCTGAAGCTTGAATATACATTTACATAATTCAGTTTTCAGCATATATCGTCAGTTCCCCAATCCAATGTCCTTTTTTATTATTTTACATTTTGCTGAGGCAAATCTTTTGATTGCCTCAAGGTTTGCCTGCAAGCTTTATGCAGCGAAAGTTTTAAGACACAGGTTAATATTTATGAAATTCTCAATTTTACGAATTAAATGCAATATTGTCATGTTAGAGAAAATGAGGCTGCTTCATCAGTAAAGTTATTCTGATATTTATAAGATAATCTATCCTGTTTTTAATTAAAATATAGCTAACTGGATGTTTATATGACCTTGAAAAACATCTTTCATTAGATGGTTTTTCATTTCATGGGTAAAGAGAAGGGCGATTTCTCTTTAATTTGATTAGTGAAATGAAAATAATGTTATTTAATTATTGAACCCACATTTCCATAATACCATGTGCCAGGCATTCTTCCAAGGACTTTATAGATATCAGCCTTCTTAATCCTCATAATAATAATATGAAATAAGTAGTATTATCCCCATTTCACAGGCAAAGCACAGAGAAGTTGGTTAACAGTTTGCTCAAAGTCATACAACAGAGTAAGTGGAGGAGCTAGGATTCAAACTCTGGCAAAATTATTAGTAGTCATGATAAGATTAAGAACAGCTGATACTTACTGACTATGTCTTGTGTGGTAAGCATCGGGCTACATTTTTTTCTCTGCATTCTTTCATTTAGTCCTAATGATAACAATTTTACCAAAGTACTAATTGATTAATTTAGCCTACTTTACAAATGAACAAACAAGCCAGTAGACGTGAAGGAATTTGTCCAAGACCACAACTAGCAAGGGGCAGAATCAAGACTTGATCGAGGTCTGCTGGCCCCACCACTTGTGTGCTTCATTACAATATTAAATAGAACACAATATGGAGAAGTAGTCGGAAGTTTGGCAAAACAGTGAGAGAATAAGCATCCCCTCAAGCTGTAAATTTACATCACTTTTTATAATATATAACTGGAAAGGCTGATGATTGATTGTTTGAGTTGCATCCTGATTGCAGCTCCCCTCTCCTCCCACATGTTCTCCTGGGCATGTCATTTTCTCCTAGCCGCCTCTTTCCAAAGGACTTCAGAAAGACTAGTTGGAGTGATCCCACAGGCTGTGCTCAGATTTTTGGGTCCATGGGCTCTGGGAATCAGGGGCAACAAGAAGTCACAGATAGAACCTCCCAGCTCCTGCACAAAAGCCTGTCTCCCTGTCCCCACCTGCAGAATCCCTGCAGGTCTTCTCCTTGGAGACTGTTGTTAATCTGGTCTCCTGTCTCTGGGGACAGAGAATCTGGGCCAAGGTATGTAACAACAAAATAGCAGAAGTCAGCAATGCAAATAATAAAAATGCATTTCAAAGACTTCGTGTCTTGGCAAAACTGTTTCACATATGTATGTCTCATTTCAGCACTTCCCCTGGGAATTCCTAGAAACTGAAACTGGTTCAATGTGATATATAGCGTGTCTAGGTTTTTGTATTTACCTTAGTTCCAGTATTATTATAGTTCATTTTCTCTAATGTTTTTAAACTTGTATTTGAATCCTTTTTGTTTACTTAACAGGAGACTAATAACTTTTTCAAGATATATTTAATTCTACTAAGATTTTTAAAGAACATGACTATTATGTTTGTACAAGTATTGTTAGCTTTGCCCTCAATTTAGAAGGGACACCACAGACATAATATATGATGTTTTTGTCCACCCCAAAATTCATATATTAAAGGTCTATACCCAGTGTGATTTTATTTAAAAATAGAGCTTCGGGGAAGTGATAAGACTTAGGTGAGATTAGGAGTGTGGGGCCCTCATCATGGGATTAGTACCCTTATAAGAGGGGATGCCAGAGAGCTTGGTCTCCCTTCACCTCAAATAAATGCAAACAAAGAGGTCACATGAGCACAGGGTAAGATACTGTACATCACAGCCAGGAAGAGAACCCTCCCAGAACATAACCATGCTAGCTCCCTGGTCATGTACTTCTGGCCTCTAAGACTGTGAAAAATAAATCTGTGTTGGGAACCAGCAGTTAGCGTAATGGCTATGTCGCTGGACTCCCACGTAGTCGACCGCGGTTCGCGTCTCGGACCCGGTGGCTTACAACTCACGCCGGGCACGTGTGCGTGCGTGCCCAAGATCCCGAGAGGAGAATGGAGGAGAAGGGATTGCGGCGTGACCATCCCCCCTGGGGGGTGATTTCTCGCTTTCTGTCTCTATGTCTCTTTCTGTCTGTCTGGCGAGCGCACGCACCCTATAGCGAAAAACCTCTCCAAAAAAAAAAAAAAAAAAAAAAAATCTGTGTTGTTTAAGCCACACCATCTATGGTATAATGGCAACTCAGTATAATAGCAACTCAAGGGGACTAAAACACATTAATATAGAGAGACCCAGGGTCCAACAGGTGGCATAGTGGTTAAGGTGAGGGACTCCCATGTGGCCAACCACGGTTAGAGTCCCAGACCCAGTGGCTTGAAACTCACCCCAGGCATGTGGGCATGCATGCCTAGAATCCCAGGAGGTGAGTAGAGGAGAGGGGCTTGCAGCGTGGCCCTCTTCACTGGGGGTGATTACTTACCTTCTGTCTCTCTGTCTCTCCGGGAAAGCATACATACCCTATAGCAAAAATCTCTCAAAAAGAAAAAAAATAGAGAGACCCACCATGTAATACATAATATAGAGACACACATAACATTGATATATATGTGTGTGTGTGTGTGTGTGTGTGTGTGTGTAAATATATATGTGTGTGTGTATGTATATATATATATATATACATACACACACACATATCTGTACATATTATATATATATATATATATATATATATATATGCACTCATATTCCAGAAGGTGAAAAAGAAACTTCATAATAAGGTTAATAACGAAGTAAAAAATAAAAGGCAGAAGTCCACAAATGACAAACTGACACCTGAAGATATTTTGTCAATGAAAATTTAAAAATAAGAAATTTCCCCAAGTTGTGAGTCAGGTTCTGAAATAAGGCAGAAAGTCTGACACAGCCTCAGATACGAGCTAGACAAAAATGGTAGGGTGAAAAAGTCACAAGGAGTCATGGTGGTGTCTACGAAACAATAGCACAGCCAGAGGGCAGGAGGGAGGGGAGAGGACACGGGTGAGAAGGAGCGCTGGGGATGTCATTTGCTTGAAGCTGCCCAGATGAAGTCGTGTACGGTAAAACTTAAGGACAGGACATTGGTGGTTGAAGGAGGTCAGCCTCCGTTTGCTTCCGGTTTAAGAGGAAGGAGATTCAGGTCTGCTTCTGACGGCTTGGCCTTTCTCACCTCCAGTTGTGGCTTCTGTGCCATGGAGTGTGTGGCTGGTGTGGCAAAGCAGACAACCAAAAGCCCTGGACTTTAGCAAGCTTGGTAGTGACTCACTGAGGCCCCCGGTGAGTTAAACGGCTCAGGTGGAAGGCATCGATACCTTCTAAAACAATGACCAGTTTTGGAAAAGATGGGCACAAGTCTCCGTGAGCAGTACCATGAGAAATATTTCTATAGATCTATAGAATGTAAAGACAGGAAAATGTACAGAAAACAAAACAGGAATTCCATTCAAATAATTTTAATTTTGGTGTTATAATGCTTAAATAGTGAGATTTTCAAATATGTACTATCAGCTCTTTCAAAGCCTTTAATAAAATCAGGCAGCAAGAAAAGACAAGTCCAAGCAAGGAAAGATTAGAAAGGAAACCCACGCTGCACAAGTTCATCCAACTTTAACAACGGCAGATAGTCTCCATGTTTAATTTATGAAGGATTTTCTACTTTATCTTCGAGAGGTTTTCTTTTTATTTTATCTTAAAGTTTAATAACAAAATATCAATTCTGTTTCTATCCTAGAAGTCAAATTTCCAAGACAAATGTAGCCTATTGAATCCATCAAAACTGAGGAAACAGAAGTACTGATCTTTAGGATGGTGATACAAGACTGATCGGTTTAGCTGAACAATCAGCCAGACTGGAGAAGATTTCAGATTATTCAAGGAATTAGTCATTGTCATTGAGTTATTCAAACACAGAATGAAATGAAAATTCAGATCAACTTTCTCTAAGCCAGCCGCCAATGCCAGCACCTTGAATAAAATGGTGAGCTGGACCCAACACACTTTAAATGGGAATCTGTGTTGGAAAACACAGGAAGATTAAATCAGTTAGTAAAAAAGAACAAAGCCAAAAGGAAGCCAGCAGGTCGAGATGGCCCTTGGCAAACTAAAATGATACAGGGGCAAAATTTCTAAGCAGAGAAAGTTCAGCAACAGAGGGAAGAAAACAGCAAACATCACAGGGAAGCCCAAGTGCTGAGAGGCAGGGAAGAGAAAGACACAATGGGGTGGTGGGGTGCCAGCTCTATTCCTGCTAGCCTCTATTTTGGTTCTGTTTCCATGTGGATCCTTACAATAAACCCCCCTTCTCTTAATGCAACATTTGTGAGTTTCCTCTCTTGACAAAAAAAAAAAAAAAAAAAAAAAAAAAAAACCTCAAAACTATAACCATCTATTCTGAGAAAAATAGTGAATTAAACCAGTTTTGTATATTCTTGAGAGGGTCACACCAATTGGTGGAAGCCCTAGAGGAGCTGGTTTCTTTCAAAAAGTACATTGAAAGTGAAACAGGCTGCCTTGAGGAACAGAGCTCTCTCTGCCGCAGAGATGGTCCAAGCACACACCGCCAGTAGCATGGCAGGGATTCGAGCCCCAGACACGGTTCTTCACTAGGCAGCCTTCAAGGCCCTTCCCATTCTGAGACTCTCTCCTGATTCCAGGGGGAAGACTGTATAGCTTTAGGTAAGAGGGATGGTTTCTGTAACCTACCTAAAGCGTAGTCTTCTAAAATAGAATTCCGTCTTTTGTTTTAGGATACTTTTCTGTCTAGTGCTTTGCTATCTTGAGCTTCTTTTCTTTCCAATGGGACATAACGAGCCCGATTACAGTTTTAAGTTCAGTAAATAATGTTTTAAGTGTTTTGGAGTTTTGTGAAAAGAAAACAGGTCATTTTGGCACTGATCTTTTTCCATTAATTTCTAAATTCACGTGAATTTAGCTCATACGATTCTGATTTATTTACGCTGAGCTCCCTAAAATGTGTGGTTAGCAATCTGATGACTGTGCACCTTCTAATTAGTCTGTCTCAGAACCAGAAAGTCATGTGTTGCCAACGCGACCAAAGTGAAATCCAGCTGACATGAATTTGGATACAAATCGAAGACGCCGTAAAATTCAAGACGGCTCAAAACTTGGCGATAAAAATTCTCTTGTTCCCAAAAAGTTACAGACAAAACACGTTCCAAGTATAAAGTACTTTACTCATTTGTTTCATGCAAACATGTGCTGCCCAGATAAATGGCAGAGGAACAGCTGCCCTCTCTTGGTGCTCTGCTACCACAACTACCAAGCTCGTGGGACAGATGGCTGCTGCTCCGCACGGTCTGCATGCCTGGAAAATCTGAAGACCCACTCAGGGAAAACAGGCAAAATGGTCGTTGAGCAGAGTGTAAGCCCTACACATAGCAGAGTGAATGCTCCTCATTCGCAGAAATAATGTTGAGTATGGTAGAAATGTTGGAAATTGCCATGACCAACCTTTTGTTCTACTACTGTGTCTTAAATGCTCACTTTAATATTCTACATACAGGGCCACTAGATGGCATAGTGATTAAGGTGCTGGATTCCCACTGACTGCGGTTCAAGTCCCGGACCCAGAAACTTGAAAATCACGACAAACAAATAAATGTTTTGTTTTGTTTTTTAAATATTCTATGTACATAATCTTTACAAGTCCAGTGACATTGGTCCAGGCATACATTTAATTAGAATACTAAAGGTACATGTGGAGCAGAGAGAACATTTCCTAGGGCAACCTAGAGAATAATTTTTATTTGCTTATTTTTGACACTCAAAACATGGAAATGGTTTTCTCCCTTTAAATGGGTTAGAAAAAGTGATTGTACTATGGGGGTATATCGAATGTATATTTTATACATAATTTATGATGGTAAAAATTCTAAACTTTCAGGACCAGCAGTTGGCATAATGGCTATGTCGCTGGACTCCCTTGTAGTCGACCACCATTAGAGTCCTGAGAGCCTAGTGGCTTACACACACACCGGGCGCATGTGCATGCATGCCCAAGATCCCAAGAGGAGAATGAAGGAGAAGGGATTGTGGCGTGGCCATGCCCCCTGGGGAGTAATTTCTCACTTTCTGTCTCTCTATCTCTCTCTGCCTTTCTGACAGATGCACATACCCTACAGCAAAAACCTCTCAAAAAAAAAAAAAAATTCTAAACTTTCTGCATGTATATGTGACAGTTTTCTGAGCCAACCTTGTATAAATCATATATTTGAAATAAATACCAAGAATTCATGACTTACATAATTAAATGCTTTTGTATTAAATTTACATATGGGCATATATGTTCTAATTTAAAAATATTTACCCGTGCCAGGGTCCATGTATTCAGCAATGATTGGGGGAAAAGTATATTATTCACAAGTTCTTGTCTTACCGAATTCACTGGTTAGCCCAAGGTTCACCCACAGCCCTTGTGTCACTGTGGGCACCACACAAGTTAGGAGTACAGGCCTAAGGCAGCCTACCTATTAATTTTTCTTTCTCCCAGAAATCTCTGATTATCCTACTCCATTTATAAGGTTTGGTCTTTACTTATTGGGTTTCTCCTGCTAAGAAATAAATGGCCCATTGAGCTTGGACAACCATCATCTTGACCATCTACATCCTCCAACATCTCTCTTATTATTTATGTCACCTATTATCTTCCTGAGAATCTGGTTTATCCTTGCCATATAACAGAGAGCAGAGAGCACAGATTTCAAGAGATGACATGTTTCTTTTTATTATTATTATTATTTTAGAGAAATTTTTGCTTAGGGCATGTGCGCTGAGAGACAGAGACAGAAAGTGAGAAATCACCCCTCCAGGAGGAATGGCCATATCCCAATCCCTTCTCCTCCATTTTCCTCTTGAGATCTTAGGCATGCACACACACATGTCTGGCATGAGTCTTAAGCCGCCAGGTCTTGGACTAGAATCACAGTTGACTAGGGAGGAGTCCAGTGACATAGCCATTATGCCATCAGCTAGTCTCAGATGCCACGTTTCTTGAGACCTCATCTTTGCTTTCTGTATTTCTTATTTAAAATTCTCTTTTTGAGGAAATTCTTCCTTCTCTCCAAACTACTGGTGCTATCCCTCCATCTATTCAGAGTATACCTTGTAGTTCATGATCCCACTCAAATCTCACCTACTGCAGAAGCCACACCCTGATTCTCCAGCCCTCTGTGAGCTGCCTCAACTTTGAACGTGTGTACTCTGGACCACCCTGTTTAGACCCACATTATACGCAAGCTTAGATTTACTCAATTGTTTTACATACTAGTTTTATCTTCCTAACGTACAGACTCCTAAGAGTAGAGAAATATGCTTTCTACTGTTTTCCCATTCCCATAGTGCCCAGTACACTGCAGAACCCACAGTAGGTATCAAATATACATCCATTAATGTGCTAATTAGTACAGTTTGTTTCTACTTCACAAATGATAACAAAGCAGTATTTCTACCACTAGCTATAGCAGATTCATTTTCTCTAAAATTATCTTTTAATTTATAAAAATGCTTACCTATAAAAAAGATGTCAGCTTTACAGCCCAGCTGTAGTGGTGCAGATGGTAGATGCCACTGACTAAAATGGGAAGCATATAAGGTTCAGCATTCAGATCCTGGGTTGACCTGAACATACCAAGCTCTCCAGAATGTTGAGGTGGGGAGATGATCATGGAAGGACAAGATCCTGCTGTTTGCCTCCCTCTCTCTCTCTCATAAGAAACAAATAAACTTTCAAAAATATATAAACTTTACAATAAATATCATCCCTTCTAATAATAAATTAGTTCATCTAGCAAGCATTTAAGGTCCTGATCCCTACTTCCAGGAGCTCACTTTCTCATGAGAGAAACATCATTAATTAAGATGTGATATAGAAGTGCTTCCAAATACACAACGTCTGCCACATCGAAGGCCAGAAAAGAAGGAACAGCTCCCAGAGAGTTTCTCCTCAAACTCTGCAATCTAACAGGCAATATCCCATACAACTCGCAGGATACCAACTCGCAGGATACCAACTCTGAACTGTTTTCTTTTGATTGGTCCTTATTGTATAAAACTAGAGAACTATAAAACAATAAAAACACATCATTTGTATATGTGTATAAATACAGAGGAAAGAACTCATCTAGAAAATTTTAAATTATACTAAAAATTATATTTGGAAAAATGTAAATTTGGAAAAATATGAGATGCAAAGTCATATTAATGATAGTATTTTTATTCAGAATAAAAGCCACACTAACCTGAAGTATCCGTCTACTTCAGTCATGTTATTTACTATGGTTTTGCTGTACATTTGCTTGTACATATGCCTAGGGACCGGCATAGGTTTAGTTGGCTTTTATGCAGGCCTATCTTTTGGTAAAATTAGTGCAAGATAGAAATACTGCCCAATTACTTCACAATCTTAATATTACATGACAATGTCAATATCTCACTGCAGCTTGGTATATACATCAAATGTGTATCTTGAAACTCTTTGAACTTGTAAATGTTCTTTTGTATGTCTCTCTTTAACATTTCAGGATTTTATTAATCTCATTACATTTGTACAAAAATATGAAAAAAATGATATTTTATTTTATTATGAATATAAGTTGAGTATCGCTCTAATATAACTTGTTTGAAATAGGCTTATCTGATAAGTAATGGGAAATAGCACAGGAAAAGAGTATGACTAACAGATCTGGAAAAGAAATTTAGATTAGTGACTTTCACAAAGAGGGGCCACCGTGGAAGAAGAAACAAGGTATAAATGTAGATACAGATAGAGACATAGAAGTGGGAAAAAATAATGTATCATGCCTTCTTAATTTTTCTAGATTATAATGGACAGGTGAAGCAAACATTTTAACCCTTTCTGATGTGGTTTTAAATATATAGAGAGGAATTACATAAGATAATTATTCTATAAATGGAAAAGAAAGAGATTTAAAGGGAGATCCGATTTCTATACTTCACTTAAACAGGTAACATTATAAAATGAGTAGATTGTCATATGTTATGTATATATGCAAGGAGGGCTTCCAAGAATTTGTGGAGAAATTGATTAATTTCCTTTTTTTTTTTCTTTTTAACTGCCAGAGGGTACACACAGGAGCAACAGAGTGAGCAAAAGTGAGAAAATACCCAGTAGGGCATGGTCACAGTACAATCCTTCTTCCTCCATGTTCCCATTTTGTCAGACTCTTGAACATGTGTACACATGTGTCTGGAGTGTTTTCAAATTGCTGGGGCCAGGATTCAACCTTCAGTCAGTCATGTAGGTTTGGCTCCTAACACACACAGAGCTTGACTACAATGCCACAGGTGGCATTATACGCATTTTCCATGAACTTCCTGAGGACTGCTTGTGATATCATACCAAAAGCAACTACTACAAAGTACACTGAAAAGTATGATAGATAAATAAAAATGGGTTTGTAGAACATGTTCAAGTAACTCACAGGAATAAAGAAAAAGAAAAGAGTAAAATGAAAAACAGGAAACCTGGGAACCAGCAGTTAGCGTAATGGCTATGTCGCTGGACTCCCACGTAGTCGACCGCGGTTCGCGTCTCGGACCCGGTGGCTTACAACTCACGCCGGGCGCGTGTGCGTGCGTGCCCAAGATCCCGAGAGGAGAATGGAGGAGAAGGGATTGCGGCGTGACCATCCCCCCTGGGGGGTGATTTCTCGCTTTCTGTCTCTATGTCTCTCTCTGTCTGTCTGGCGAGCGCACGCGCCCTATAGCGAAAAACCTCTCCAAAAAAAAAAAAAAAAAACAGGAAACCAAACGAAATATAAAATAGCATAGCAGACTGAAGCCCTAAGATAGTAATAATTGCACAAATGTAAGAACAGAGATTGGCAGAGTGAATTTTAAAACATGGCTATGCTATATGCTATATAGAAGAACCTCATAGAAAATATAATTACATAGGTTAAGTTGACAGTAAAGGATGGAAAAAGATATATTATACCACAATTAATCAAAGGAAGGCAGGAGTGGCTACTTTATATAAGATAAAGTAGACTTCCAAACAAAGAATATTACCAGAGGCAATAAGATGCATTGTATGACTATAAAAATAATCAATTTATTAAAACGATATAGTAATCCTAAATGTACATGTACCAAACAGCAGAGCTGCAAAATATATGAAACAAAAACTGGTGAAACTTAAAGAATAGACAAATTCATGAATAGTTACATGCATACATTGTTCTCTTCTAGAACAACTGGTAAAACTAGACAGAAACTACAGACCAATATCCCCCATGACTGGAGATGCTAAATATTATAAAAATCACAAAATATTACAAAATAGAATTCAACAATATATTAAAAAGATTATACACCATGACAAAGTAGGGTTTACTCCAAAGATACAAGGGAGGTTGGAAATTTTCAAAACAACTAGTGTAGCCCATCATATGAAGAAGCTAAAGAGAAATTTATGTGATCATATTGACTGATACAGAAAAAGCATTTGACAATATTTAATGCTCACTTGCAAAAAAGAAAAAAGAAAGAAAGAAAGAAAGAAAGAAAGAAAGAAAGAAAGAAAGAAAAAGGAAAAGGAAAAGGAAAACTCCCCAAAGCAGAAACTTAAGGTAACTTCTGTAACTTTATACAGAACATCTACAAAAAATCTACAGCAAATATATTTAATGGTAAAAGACTGCGTAATATTTTCCGTCTAATATTGGGAAAGTCTACCCAGTGCATTAGCCTTCTGAAAGTAATGAGTTTGGCAATTTTATGGGATATAAGATAAGCATAAAAAAATCCATTATATTTCAATATGCTAGTAATGAACATGTGAACCCTGTAATTAGAATACTGTTTAAATTGCTCAGAAATGAAATATTTAGGTATAAATCTAACGAAATATGTATACAGCTTGTATCTTGAAAATACCACATATTTCAAAGAAATCTTTTAAAAATGTTCATCGATTGTAAGACCAACAGAGTAAATACGTTCATTATCCCCACATTGAGCTCCTATCAAAATTTCAATACAGTTTTTATAGATGTAGATGAGATATACTCTAGTATATGTGTCCATAAACTCTATAATGTATGCGAAAAGAAAAAGAACCTAGAATAGCTAAGACAATCTTGACAAAGAATGCAGTGGGAGGCACTATTCCACAGTACTGTTTCACCAAGCACTGCAGTAATCAAGGCAGTGCAGTGTGAGTGGAGATATAAATACACAGGTCAATGAGCAGAATTGAGAACTCAGGGGCCAAAGAGGGGCACACAGTAACAATGCTCCACAAGACTCTCCATGTGAAAAAGCTCCAGGTTCCCACCTGACCATGCCCTGACCACACCAGGTGCCTGCAAGCTAATGATCTAGGGCCATGCTGAGGTGAGGAGTGAATCACGGCATGAAGACCCTGATTGAGGTATCTGTCTCTCTGTCTCTGTCTCTTACACATGAAAAAAAATCAGTATTTTTTTTAAATTGAATACTCAGTAGCACTCATACATAAATGTTCAAATGATTTTGACAAAGATTCCAAATAAAGTCAATAAAGAGCAGACATTTTATTTACTGCCAAAGCCATTAGACACCCATGAGAGACAGTGGGCCCCTGTGATATAAGCCTCACATCTTATACAAAAATTAAATCAGAATTATGTAATAGGCTTATATGTAAAACTTTTAGCTATAAAACCTTTAGGAAGGGGCCAACAGATGACGTAATGGTTATGTCCCTGGACTCCCACATAGTTGACCACAGTTTGAGTCCCAGACTTAGTGGCTTAAAACTCATGCCAGGCGCTTGTGCGTGCATGCCCAAGATTCCAAGTGGACAATAGAGGAGAAGGGATTGCAGTGTGACCATTCCCCCTGGGAGGTGATTTCTCACTTTCTATCTCTCAGTCTCTGTCTCTCCAGCAAGCACACTCACCCTATAGCAAAAATCTCTAAAAAAAATTAAAAATAAAAAACATTTAAGAAAACACACACACGCAGAAAGAAATGTTTGGGCTCTAAGGCTCCAAAAGGAGTTCTTACACTTGATGTGGAAAATTGGTAAACTGGACTTCATAAAAATATTTAAAACTGTTTATGTACAAGAGACCCTATTAAGATACCAGCTATAGAATAAGAGAAAATATTAGAAAAGCACTATCCAACAAAGAAATCATAGCTAGACTATGTGACGAACTTTCAAAAGTCAATAGCAAAAGTCTAAAACTTGTAATCTGAAAATCACTGAAAGACACGAAGACCCATTTCACCAAAAATTATACACAGATGACAGAGAAGCACATGAAAGCATGTTCAATACTACTAGCCACTTTAGAAATGCACACTAAAGCTACAATGAGGGGCCCAGACGGTGGAGTGGCACACAATGTCCTGTGAGGCTTCCCCACATGAGAAGTTTCTGGGTTCACGCCTGAGACCTACTTGAACATACCAGATATGTGTGTGCCCATGATCTGGAAATGGCTAAAGCTGGGCATGGACTGTCACATGGGAGAAGCATTGGGAATGACTGTCTCATTCATGGAAGAAAAAATAACTTTAAAAAGGTAAATAAGGGACTAGCAGTTGGCGTAATGGCTATGTCACTGAACTCCTGTGTAGTCGCCCGTAGTTCGATTCTTGGACCCGGTGGCTTAAACTCACGCTGGGTGCGTGTGCATGCGTGCCCAAGATCCTGAGAGGAGAATGGAGGAGAAGGGATTGCAGCATGGCCATCCCCTCCCCTGTGGGGGGGTTGATTTCTCACTTTCTGTCTCTGTTTTTCTGGCAAGCACACATACCCTATAGCAAAAAACCTCTCCAAAAAAAAGGTAAATAAAATCATGATGAGATGTTACTACACACCGAATAACTAAAACTTTAAAAATAATGAAAACACCAAAGCTGGCAAGGATGCAGATAAACTGGATCGCTCATACATTGTTGATTGGTAACATTAGAAAACAGTTTAACTTCTTTAAAAAAAAAAAATTATGCAACTGCCATAGCATCCAGTAATTATACTCTTGGGCACTTATCCCAGAAAAATGAAGACTAAACGTTCACATAAAAGCGTGTCTATGACTATTTATTGCAACCATCTTCATAAGAGACAGAAACTGGAAACAACCTAGACATCCTTCAAGACATCCTTCTAACAACCTGTAGAATATCCGTGCTTTGGAAGACTATTCAAAAATATGAAAGGAGCAAACTGTTGAACTAAGCTAAACTGAAAAACTCTCCAGAGAACTGTACTGAGTGGAAAAAAGAAAACTAATCCCAGAAAGTTATATACTACCTGTCTATTTACACAACAGTCATGAAATGACAAAAGCATAGAAACAGAACAGGTTAGTTGCCATCATGGTTAAGATGGGTGTAGGGAGCAGAAGAGAAGAGGGTGTGGCTACAAAAAGGCACCCTCAAGAATCCTTCTGGTGATGGAAATGTTTCATATCAATCACAAGATCCTGGTTGTATATTATAGTGTAGTTGAGCAAAATGTTACCATTGAGGAAAATAGGTAAAGAGTACAGGAAGTCTTCTATGCGAACCTACAATTACCTCAGAATAAAACACTTAACTTTAACAAGTAGTCCAACACTTGTTGGGAGGCTGGAAGTTTGATTCCTGGGCCAATTTGAACACCCCAGGCATAGATGCATGCACCTGTAATCCTAGCTAATTGGGAGACTGGGCAAGAGATTCACAACACAGTAAAACATTTTCAAAAATTCCTAATTTTGTCCCTAATTCCCTCTTATTTTCTCCCTCTCTCTCATAATGGAAAAAAATAAATAAATAAACTATAAAGAAGGAAAACTAGCCTTCCTTCCAAAATATCTATAAAACAGGAAACAAATTGGAAACTAAAAAAAGTAATATATATGGACAAAAAAGTAATCTCAAATGTTGCATTTTGCTACACATATAATAAATTTTAAATACAGGTTATTTTTAGGTAGCAATGGAATAAATTAGTAATTTTAAAAGTAAAGATTATGGCCCTGCCTCTGTAGCACAGTCAGCAGCATGCCAAGCTACAGTGCTAGAAGCCCACATGGCTGACAGGTTTGGATACCTCTCCTGGTCAACCTGAAACATGCTGGATGCATGCATGCATGCCCAAGATCCTGATGAGTTGGAAAGCTGGCAGAAGGGGATGACGGTGAGACCAAAGTTTGTGAAGGTGCTTCTTTCTTTTGCTCTCTCTTTCTATATAATAAATAAGTTATTGAGAACAGCACTTGGCATAATGACTATGTCGCTGGACTCCCATGTAGTGAACCGCGGTTCGAGTCCTGGACCTGGTAGCTTAAACTCACACCAGGCATGTGTTTGCGTATACCCAAGATCCCAAGAGGAAAATGGAGGAGAAGGGATTGCAGCATGGCCATCCGCCCTGGGGGATGATTTCTCATTTTCTGTCTCTCTATCTCTCTCTGTCTGTCTGGCAAGCACACGTGCCCAATAGTAAAAACCTCTCCAAAAAAAAAAAAAAAAAAAAAAAAAAGGTTTTTTTTTAAATTTTTTTAAGAATAAAATTAGGGACCAGTAGATGGTAAAATGGTTATGTCACTGGACTCCCATCTAGTCGATCGTAGTTCCAGTCCAGATCCAGCAGCTTAAAACTCACCAGGTGCGTGCATGCCCAAAATCCCAAAAGGAAGATGGAGAAGGGATTGCCGCATGGCCATCCCCCCTGGGGGATGATTTCTTGCTTTTTTCTCTCTCTATCTCTGTCTCTCTGGCAAATGCACATACTGTATAGTAGAAGTCTCTCTAATAAACAAACAAACAAAAAATTAGTCAATAGGTCCAGAAATTTACATTGAAAAATTATATAAATAACAAAAAGAATAGATTTTGAATTTTATGCAGCCCTCATATTAAGGGTTCATTCAGAATAGTCACTATTTAAGAAGACCAAAGTGCTTTATTTCCATTAAATAATGCAACAATTTAAAATAAGGAAAGATTATAAAAAAGAGCAAATTATAGCCATTAAATATACTTTACATTTCTAAAATAGTGACAAATATTTTTTTCTTTCTTTTTTTTTTTTCGGAGAGGTTTTTGCTATAGGGTGCGTGCGCTTGCCAGACAGACAGAGAGAGACAGAGAGACAGAAAGCAAGAAATCACCCCCCGCCCAGGGGGGATGGCCATGCTGCAATCTCTTCTCCTCCATTCTTCTCTCAGGATCTTGGGCACGCACGCACATGCGCCCAGCATGAGTTTTAAGCCACCGGTTGCGGGACTTGAACTGCAGTCGACAACATGGGAGTCCAGCAACATAGCCATTACACTAACTGCCAGTCCCAATAGTGGCCAAATTTTCATATTCCTGGCATATACATGATTCACATAGATATCATACATTCGTGTTTGTACATATAAGGAGCTTGCTCTTTCAACTCAGATCATATTGTACGAGACTGCCTCAAGACCAAGTCACTACAGAATTATATCATGAAAAATGGTTGCAGATACTGGATATAGTGTGGGAAGAGGTTGGGAGCCAGAAGAGGGTGAGAGGAAGGGAGTCAAAGAGAAAAATACGGAGATGGGGCATCTGGGGACACAGAGGTGGAGGAATCTGTTGATGACAGTGTGTATGATATCTTTAACTGGACTGGTGTGCTGTGTATTCATAATGAGAAAATTCATTTTATAAGCTGTGTTGACGTACAGTGATTAAATGTATTAAAAAATTTTTTATTATATCAGGAATTGAGCAACCTAACTTTGGTCTTATTATATGCACACACTCATGAACACAGAGAAGGTAACTACCAATTGACTTAATTTTTTAAGGATTATTTATTTAATTTTTATTTATTTTAATTTGATGTGTGTGTGTGTGTGAGAGAGAGAGAGAGAGAGAGAGAGAGAAAGTAAGAAAGCAAGCCACCAGGTCTAGGACTTGAACACTGGTCAGCCATGTGGGAGTGTCCAGCACTCTAACCACCACGCCACCTGCTGGTCCCCCAATTGACTTATTGTTTGAGTGAAGTGATTGAGTTAAGAACTAACCAGCCTCAACAGTAATTCTGATTGTGTTGTAAATATATCTTAATGTTTTTAGAATCATAGATGTTGTGGATAATGGCATTAATTTTTAAAAAGATAATAAATACTTCAGAAATGTGAAATTCCCTTTTGACTGATCATTAGCAACATCCTTGCATTTAGGAAAGGAAGAAGTGGGAAACATTAGTGTTTTATTAAGACCTATTTTTCTTTCCTGTGGATTAACTCCTAAACTCCTCCTTTATGCTTCATTCCAACCTTAACCACTCTTATTCTTGTTTCCATCATTCATATTTAAATGCTCCCGCAAACTCGGTTCTGGCCTTCCTGCCTCTAATTGATTTTCTCTCCAATCCATTCTGAGCACTGTACTTAAATTAATTAACACTTTCCATATTCACTCCTCAACTCAGGACTCTGTCATGATTCAGTACTTTCACCTCCTCTAAGCCTCCTCCACTTATTCCAATCCCCCATTGAGTCTTGCTTTCTGCAATTCACCCACGTACACTTCACCCCAAACAAGAAAAGGTCTTTACATGCTCCTGTGATTACCCAAATCCACTCTCACACCTTGATTTTCCTGCATGAAAATATTCCCTTACCAACATCACTGCATTCTCTTTCAACCTTCTTCTAATTTTCATACCACCATATGTCAAGGCCCTGCTCCAAGACCACCATCTTTTTTTTTTTTTTTTTTTTTGAGAGGTTTTTGCTATAGAGTGCGTGCGCTAGCCAGACAGACAGACAGAGACATAGAGACAGAAAGCAACAAATCACCCCCCAGGGGGGATGGTCACACCGCAATCCCTTCTCCTCCATTCTCCTCTTGGGATCTTGGGCATGCACACACACACGCCTGGCGTGAGTTTAAGCCACCAGATCCGGGACGCGAACTGCGGTCGACTACGTGGGAGTCCAGTGACATAGCCATTACGCTAACTGCTGGTTCCCCAAGACCACCATCTTCAAGTAGTCTTTCTGACTACCTAGTCCACAGTTTCTCTCTGTTTCTTCCAAGGTTACACTGAGTTATGCTCAGAACTAGAGCAGCCAACTGCTTGGCCTTCAAGTTCTCTCATTCCTTTATATACTCATCTGCTCTACAAAAATATGTTGAGCAATTATTTAGGTGTAAGTTACTTTGCTAATTATAGTAATTCTTTCATACCCCTTAGTTTTTATTCTATAACATACTCAACAAATAAAATAAATCATGTCTTTTCTAATTTTTACATTTTTTGTGTTTATTTATTTCTTTTATGTGTGAGAAAGACAAGGGCAAGTGAGGGAGAAAAAGAGAGATGTAGGCACCCTCAATGGATCTCCATGCTGTGATCCACCCCTGGCTTCACCAGCCAAGCTCATGGACATTTGGGCACAGCCAGAGTATACAGGGAGACCTCAGGAATCAAACTCATGACCTTCACATATGACTCTAGTATTGCAGGGCATTGTGACTGCATACCACTGTCTGATTCTCTTTTCCATACTCCTTAGTACCCAGCACTATAGTTGGTATGTCATCATCACCATTTGTATTATCATTATCGAACATCAGCTGAGTTATTTCTACCTGTAGTCTTTCTCTCCTTGACACTGAAACCTCACAGATGTAAGACAGTGTTGTAATCACAGCTCAGGAGGGAAGGAAAGTACCATATGTCAGAAGGATTCGGAAGCAGCAGCAGACACTGGCAGACAGCGTGAAAAGGTGTCGAGGTTCTTAGAGTTTCATGTTGTTGTAGTGGATCTTGTAGTGATCCACCCAGATCTCTTCTTCAGGCTGATTCACCCATGTTAGTCTGTTGAGAATAGCAAGACCAACTATTCCACCTCTCACTGGGGGTCACCCTCAGCTATGGCAACCTGCCCTGCACATAGTTACAACCCCTCTGAGGGGCAACACATAGCCAGCGATTCTCTTATTCAGGAATGTAAAAGCCAGGTTCCTGTGTCTCAATCTGAGGCAACTCAAGAGCCATCCAGCCTCGGAGTTCCTGCTAATATCACCTGAGGCCTCCTTCTCACCCATCCAGCACTGTTTTGCTTACTTCATTAAGGCTATCTGCTAAGATCACTCTCCAATAAAATTTTAGCATTTTGGGTTGTCTCCATGGCCTAGTGGTTAAGGGATCCAGATCCCATATGGGCAACCACATGGTTCAAATCCCGGACCCAGCAGCTTGCAAAATATCCAGGGTCCATGTGTGTGCCCAAATCCCAACAGAATGGAGAAATGGAGAAGAGTCTGTGGCATGACCACACTCAATTGGGAAGTGCTTCCTCCCTCTCCTTCTTCCTCTCTCTCTATCTCTCTGTCTCTTTCTGGCAAGCACCCATGCCCTCTGGCAAGTTAAAAAATAAAAACACTTTAGTATTTCACAACCTGGTTCCAGGGAGCCCAACCTATATGCATGTTTTTGAAAGACGGCATGATTACTTACCTGTTCTTAGCTAAAAGAAAGTTTTGGTTCAGAACACTGGCAAACAAATGCCCTGTCTTACCCTCTCCAAAGTTCCTGAGGCCAACAGAATTTTTTATCTGCATCTCTCACAAGTGAAGAAACTGAAGAATAGAGAGGTGAAATGTACAAACCCACACATCCAGGAGACAGGGGAGCCACGACTCAAACCCTGACCTTCTCGATATCATCCTAAAAGGAACAGTTTGGAAAGTGACCTGATTTTAAGAAAATAATACAGACATAAAAATAAACAAACTTGGAGGCCAGCCCCACAGCACAGTAGTTAAGTGCTCTGTGGAGAAAGCTGGTTCCCACATGGCTGACCGTGGTTTGATTGCCAGCCCTGCAGCTTGGGAAACACACCAGGCACATGCAAGCAAATATCCATGATATTGACAGTAAAGAAGGGAATTGTATGATTGTATGGCCAGACCTCACTGGGAGAATACTTTCTCTCTCTCTCTCTCTCTCTCTCTCTCTCTCTGCCCCTTTCTCTCTCTCTCTCCCTCTCCCTCCCTTTCCCTCTCCCTCTCCCTCTCTCTCTCCCTCCCTTTCTCTCTCCCCCTCCCTTTCTCTCTCCCTCTCACTTTCTCTCTCATTAGGGCACATGCCCTCTAACGTTCAAAAATAAAAGCAATCTTGGACTTTTCTACCAGTTACTAACCACGTGACTGAGCAAATTGCTTAACCTCTCAGAACTCCCATTTTTCAGGTGGTTCTGTATCTATAAAACAGACATGAGCATGACTCCTCATAGCATTATGGTTAGGAGTAATTAAACTCGGAAGGCAATACCTTCTGTTACCATGGAGCAGTGGTAGCAGAGAAGATCAAACAAGTCTGTAATATTCAGATTAAAGAGAACTTGGAATGTTTTTCTGATCATTTCATTAAAAGTGATTTCTCCTTCTGATTATTTCTATTGAAACTGACCTTTGAATTTTCTAGAACTCCATAGTTTGCTGTTTACTTTACTCTTAGAAACATCCATATATTTCTCATAGTTATAGGACTTATTTTGCAGATGTTGGCTTGAAATTGCCAATCTATCGTGGAATGTCTTTGAAAGCCAGAATGATCCTGGACATCTTTGTATGGCCCTCAGAGCCTAGATTGGGAAGAGCCATGGAGTAAATACTGAGTTAATATATATTGGCTGTGTTACCGTACGCTGAATGAACAGCTGCTTTGTTGAGCTATGCCTGCCCCAGTGAGTTGTCATGTGAAGGACAGAAGATAACCCACTCACCATGAAGAACAGCTATTCTGAAAGACATAGAGGAAAGACAAGCAAAGGAAACAGTGACTAGAAAGCTAGCTGCCCAATAAAGGAATGTGGACCTATGGTGTCAGATTCTAAACCAGTACCCACAATCAGCTGAATCACTCACCCTCACAGATGAGAGAAAGGAGCAGAGGGGCAAACTGGACGTGCTACTCCCATACTGTTCATTTCTGGAAATCATGGAACACAGACGACCAAGAAAAGAGTTCCCCCAACCATGTACACTTAACAAACATTCATCTCAGACAATTCAGAAGTAAAGGCTTCTGCTGAGATGGAGGGTGGTTTGAAAACGCTGCTGTCAGAAATGTGATAGGGAGTCAGCAAAAGAATTGTGAGCAGCCATAAAATTAGAAAGTGTGACTCTGTGCACAGATCCAGTCAGAATAGTGTTGTGATTTTCAATAGCAACATTCAACAACCCAGCTGTGTGATGAGAAAAATAGTATTGTAAGGATGACCCTGGGTGGAGAAATTCTCTTCCCTTGATTGATTCCTTGTGCAAGTTCAAAGAATTAAATATATTTGACAAAGTATAAAGTATTTGAAATACTAACATATTGAATTTTAGGTCTTGTCCTCCGATCACAGAAGTAGGGTAAGAAACCTGTTGAGAGCAAAAGCTCACACACTAATAGTCCTAGGTTCGAATCCAGCTCCTCCTTCAATGAGCAGTTCACTGTTGGTGACATTATTTAACTGTCCTGTGTATTCTATATTCAATAAACCCTACTCCTTAGATTGACTGTCAGAATTAAATAAGATAATGCATAGAACACTTTAACACAGTGCTCAGAAGTGCTGAATACATGTTCAATAATAATAAACAGGGAGGAAGAGAACTTGGCATTCACAAGAATAAGTACTGCGTGTTTTATAGTTTATAAGAATTAGATCAGAGATTATCACGCTAACACTTATCATGGTTTATCACTAAATATAATTTATTTCTTCACTGTTTGCTCTCCATCAAAATCCTATATCCTATAAAACAGAGACTTTCTCTATTTTGGCCAGATCTAATACCTAGCACATAGTAGACATTAATTAATTAATCTATTAATTATTTAAAATGAGCATAGTAGTAAACTAGAATAGTGATTACGGAAATACTTTATTAGGAACTTAACCTTGTGTTTCCAGGTCATGCTACACATTATTACACTGATTAAATAATGAATAACATAAAGAAAAGATCAATTACACCTTCTTCTGAATTCCTTATTTAAATGCCTTCCCTTCCCCTAAACCAAAGTAAGCAGCTATCTTGTTGGTACTGTCAACCATCTATCTGTTCAGTGGCTTTTCTCTCCTTGGCCTAAAGAAAAGTCATTTTCCACAAGCCCGGCCAAGGAAATGATAGCTTTCATAATGTACAAGAGTGTGAGTACGGTATGTGTTGTATATATATATATGAGTGTTTTCTAATCACCATACTTTTTGATAGCAACCAGAACTATCCCCTCTTTTTGTTTTTATTTCCCGCCGCTATTCCTAATCACTATCCATAATCACTACTTTGCTTTCCCTCTATAATTTGACATCCCTGTTAGATTCTTGAATGACCCTCTAACTTTCACCAACCAGTGTAGCCAGCAAGTAACATGGGAAGTGACTGTCATCTGTTTGTCCTAGCATGGTGCTTAGAGAAGTAGACAAATACTCATTTAGTTATCACTTTTCAACCAAAACTCTCAGAATCTTTTTTTTTTTAAGTAAAAATCTTGAAAGGATAACTGGATGCCAAGTGGATAAAAATAGCTGAGATAGGAAGTTACTGTCTTCTCTGTTAATTGGCATGGTTGTGTCAGAGTTTTCAGCTTTTCAGTGCTCATTTTTGCTTCTTGAGTACATGAGAAACAACTAGAGGCCTTTACATCTGCTTTTGCAAACTGTTGTTTACTGGAGAGAGTTTTTTTAATTTAACATTAGTTGACTGTGAGAAATATTTATTTTTTTTTATCTCTCTTTCTAGTAAATAATAGATCTTACCTAAAAATGGCTGAGGTAATCCTAAAGGCTTCATGATTAAAACACGTAAGTCGCAATCTGCCATCATTTCTGGCCTCTCCCCCTTCACACACAGGGAGTCCTTCCCGTGGCACCTCAAAAATGACCCAGCTTTGAGAACACTAGGCTGGTGGAACTTAGATGCCATTTTCTACGTATGTCCAGCCAGTTTTCTTTTCTGTTTGTTTCTCAAATTCGTCCTTAGGATACATCTTGATCTACAGCAATCCCTGTTCAGGAATCACATAGGATGAATTTCAAAGATATGATTTTAAAAATGCTTCATAAAAGAGAACTATTCCTATTGCCTGAAATAAATATTTTGATTTATCTTACTCATGTCTGTGCTGAAACATTCTGTTAATAAATAAAAAAGAAAGGATAACTTCCAAACTATTGATTTACTTCACCTTCAGCAAAATTCTTAAAATACTTGTAAAAATTTATTCTGGGTGATTGAAACCTACATAGTGACATTGAGAATATGATTTGGCCATTAGGTAATAGAACAGAAAAATAATTAAATTAAATTATTAATAAATAAAGCCACATCATACTCACAACTATCTTCTCAAATAAAGGTTCTTGTGGAATTGGGTAAATGAGTCTGATTTCATGTGGCAATAGACCACTCAAAGAGGAGCTATAAAAAGTAGATACATATTCCACAGACAAACAACAGTATTCACACAGATAGATCTTCACCGTCAACATATCAGAGAGAAGCCACAGGATCATATAGTCAGATACCAGAAAGAATTCAAGTATTCAAGTATGTGTCCTTTATAGAAAAGATGCTGATTCCCCAAAAAAGGTCATGGACATTTAACCTAGCTTTTGTTGTTTCTTAAAGAGCAATTATAAGCTGTAAAACTGAAGCTATGATCCTGTACTGTTTCATATCTGTAATGTTGATTGCTTGTCATATCCTATAGATCTTAGATACAATAAACATTCTCAAATCAGTTAAAAAAATGATTCATATATAGTCAGGTATGGGCAAAGCACCATTTTTGATACTTAGGGAGACAACCAAGAACATCACATTTTCCAAAGGGAAGGTAAGAAATGTACACAAGTAACTTGAAAACAAGGTAACACTTAAAACATTGTACTGGGACTTTTAACAATGCACCATAAGAGAAAACAAAGATGTATTTAGTTCCAGATTAGTTTGGGAGTTGAAAGTGGTCTTCTGCTACAGAAAGAGCTTGTTTACTATCAGTTATTACTTTAAAGTCTCTTTTGTTATAACACAAATGAATATTACATAGAAGAGATTCTAGACATAAATAAAGTATTAAATTCAGCCAAAACCTGAGGCAAGTAATTTCTTTTGGCTTGTAGACAAAAGACTCACAGGCAGATTTACAACTAACCCAGACATACTTGTCCGATCAGTGGTGGTGTTGCCTGGGTCCCATAGGCCAGTGGGACTTGATGGATTGACCTAGATATCCCCCATAATTTCCAGGATCATAGCTGCTTAGTGGTTTCTCAACACCTGACACAGAAGTCTCTGAGCCTACAGGCAGCAACCATACCTGGAGCAACACATACATGTGCCTCTCGTCAGGCTGAGTCATCCATCTACCCACATTTTGAATATTTAGCAAACATGGAAAGTTTGTTTCTCTCAGACCTTTTTTCTTTTTTTTAAGTTTGTTTATTTCTCCCATGAGCAGAAGAGACAGAGAGAGACAGAGAGAGAGGAATAGAGCAGCACCTCAACAGGGTTTTCATGTTGTAATATAACGACTTCAGCTAGTCCCTGATTATGGGCACACATGCACCCAGCATGATCAGAGGGGTCTCCGGACCTAAATCCAGAATCTTTCCATGTGGATCAGCCTCATAGAGTATTGTGTTATCACTGAGCCACTGTCTGGTCTCCATGATTTTTTTAATCATACAAACTGTACCTTAAAACTATTTTGGTGACCAGCAGTTAGCGCAATGGCTATGTCAGTGGACTCCCATGTAGTCAACCGTGGTTCAAATCCCGGACCTGGTGGCTTAAACTCATGCCAGGCGCGTGTACGTACGTGCCCAAGATCCTGAGAAGAGAATAGAGGAGAAGGGATGGCGGCGTGGCCATCCCCACTGCAGGGTGATTTCTCACTTTCTGTCTCTGTGTCTCTGTCTTTCTGGCTAGCGCACGTGCCCTAAAGCAAAAACCTCTCAAAAAAAAGCACTATTTTTAAAAACATTTAAGGGATGATACAACATAGGAAAAAAAATGTAGAAAATGTAGGTTCATCCCATTTCATTCTCATCTCTAATTGTTCTATATATCTATATAACCCCCTTTTTCCCCTCTCTCTCCTACAAAATTGTCAGTCATTGAAAGAAGCCTTGTTTCTTCACAAGTCTTGAAATAGAGTTTGAATTGGGGGGAAGGAATGGATTTGAGGGAAAAAATGAATTTGAGTGAATCAATTGCCTAATATGCCAATAAAAACTAACAACTTGGTTTAACAAAGGTCCAACAGCCTTCTAGTCTCGTCCTAAGTGCTTTGTTTGCAATTCTTACCATAATCTAATCACTGCTTTTCTGATCCAAATATCAATACTTGATATTTATGGCCAGAATGCTAAGTGAGATGGCCTGCTCACCCCCTCCTTAACAAGAAACAATGACCTAAGCACTAGCCAGGCTTGGCTAAAGCAGGGAGTGAACTGAGGGGAGGCTCCTTCCGCCAACACAGCAGCAATGTGTTTTCTGTCTCAACTGAACTTCCACAAATTTGTAATTTATTTGGAAGAATATGTTACAGATAAGCAAAAAAAAAAAAAAAGAAAGAAAAAAGAAGGCATCTGGAAGCCTTCTTGCCAAATGGTAACTTTCTGGAAGGTTCCTCGTTTAGAAGTAATTTCTGGAAAATTTCTTGATTAATACAAATCCGTGAACAAACTTAAAAATGATGGCTTTGTTATTGCTTTGGCACAATATGTTAACAACACTGTGAGTGCTGCCAAAACTCTGAGAGTTCTTTCATGCGGATTATGGTCTTGTTTACATATTCAGCTGTACTGAGGCCTTGTCCATGGTGGTAACCTAACAATGTTCCCAGTGGGGGTGCCCATTAGGGGAGGGAGACTAACTGAAGTTTAGTTTGTTTAAATTGAGCAAGAATGCACAGCGGCACTCAGATCTTGGGGAATGTGTTGGAAGCATACCCTTCCTGAGATCTGTTTTCATTTATTTAAGGGGGATGTTTGCATTGCTCAAAAATTGCAATACGCAAACTTGCCATACAAAATGCCTTCCAAATGTTTACTGTGGTCTACACAGAAGTGAGTAGAAAACACAAATAGTCTTAGATTGAAGTAAGATGCTAAGTGAAAAAAGTAATTGCTACTCTCATTTTTTATTAATTAATTAAAAACCCAAGTGGCTTTCTAGCATTGTATCTGTATGAACATATGCATAAAATATCCATTACTCAGTATGACCAGTTTAATCTGAGAGGAAAGACAAAACCTACTGAAGAATATGAATTAGAAATGATGGGAACTGGTCTCTTCTGCTCAGATATTTATGCAATTATTTTTAGTGTTCATTTGTACAGATTTGTATACACGAATTACACTGGGATTTTCCTATTTGACAGATTCTAATGACAAAATAATAATTGCTTTTCCTTCAAAAACTAATGTGAGAAACAATACAATTACAGGTTTTCTCACTTTTGACAGAAATGTTTACAAGGTTTTAGTTATTGCCAACAAAAAGAATAAGGGATATGAATGGCCTCTACACTAGCTTATTGACAATTATGAAGTCTGTAAATGAAAATGGTCCTTTCAGAAGAAACTTCCACTTTTGCTGTTTTGTTTTTTCCGATAATAGAGAACCAGGAGTAGACGGAGGAGACCTCAGGCTACTGCTGCTCCTGTAGCCTAATTCTGTTAAAGAAAGGCTCCTCACAAAGTGTTTCTTGTTTGACACCAACTCAGAGGCCAGGGATCTTCAGTTATGTTTTTAAAATACATCAAGGTGTAAGTTGGTCTATCGGAAATCACTTAGGTCAAAATAAAACTGTTTCTGGAAAATTCACAATTCATACATCTCCTACTTCCCCAAATTCCATCTAATGTTAGTTTTATTCAAGTAATTTTAACCAGAATTATTTTTTAGTTTAATCAAAAACATGGTTAATTTTTTTTCTTAAAAAAAAAAAACTACAATTTTTATTTTTAAAAAATCTATACTAGGGGCCAGCACATGGCATGGTGGTTAAGGTCCTGGACTTCCAAATGGCTGACCGTGCTTTGAGTCCCAAACCTGGCAGCTTGCTCTCTCACTCTCTCTCTCTCTGTCTCTCTCTGGTCAAATTTTTAAAAATAAAACAAAATAAATAAATAAATAAATAAAATGATTCTTTAAAAAACAATCTATGCTAATACATAATCTGACTATATATCATCCTTAATAGGAACAGGTCAGTAGTTTAATTAAATGTATTATGTTCTCTCGTGTTAGCACAGAAATCTCACTAATAGGCAAGAGGAGAAAAATACCGAGTTGCTCATTTTCTGTGGGACATTTACTTTGGTGCCTTCTTTAGCATCCCCGCACGTGCAGGCATACTTGGTAGCTCAGCTCATGAAGATGTAATGTGTTCCTCACACTTGTCCCAACCTTCGAGATTTTGATGGAAGGCTAGGAGATGATACCGTAGCACTGGGTTACAGAACAAGTTACAGAACCTATTCATTGATAGAACAAATAATCATAGTTCCTACTTTTTTGTTTGCTTGTTTAACGAAAGGGAGTTCCACTACTATTCCACAGTTATATGAGGGAACTCAAAAAGTTCGTGGAAAATGCAACTATTTGATTAAAAAAAAAATCTTAAATCCATGAATCATTTTTCAAAAGATACACTTTCCACGAACTTTTAAAATCCCCTTGTAAGGTTAGGAATAAATTGTCTCCCAGTTCTTTTTATTATGTTTATGGTTGCCTAGGGACATAGATGACAAAGGATACTGAGAAAAGAAGTACATTTTTTAAACATTTTGATATTTACAATTTACTCATTATAAAATAAGATAGGTATTATTTCCGTTTTCTACACATGACGGTAGAATTTTTTAACTCACTGGATTAAAAAATTAATGACCCACAAGGGATATTTAAAGGAACTGTTGGATTAGCGTTACATTACCTTTTAATAATTCACTCTAATTTCATCCATACCGGCTCCCGATATTTAGCGATGAACTTGATCGGATGTAATATCTTCTGATGGAAACTGAGGAATTTGAGAGTGACAAGTCACACCAACATGCCTGAGAATTACTGGGGACAAACCTACCTCCCGAAATCACCAGTTCACCCTCTAACACTGTCAAGCCTTTATACCCTAGTATGTTCTAAATATTTATCAGAGTCAGTTTTTTTAAAAAATAATCTTTTCTCTATGCTATTCTGTTCTTTTATTTTCTGAATAAGGAAGACAACTCATTGAATCCTTAGGATTCAAAATAATTTTGGAGGAAAAAGGAAGTGTTCTTTACCCTGATGGTGAATCATTCCTCTCTGAAGGCAGCCTTTGTTCTCTGTCACTGGTTAGACTGTACTTTCAGAGCTTAGTATCTTCCACCAGAGCCTCTTCTACAGTCACATAAATGATGGAAGATGCATGAGACGTGAAGGTGACATGTTTCCCCCAGGAGGAAACCGATGCCCTGGTTGCTTGCTAAGGAGCCATCCTGGTGTTAGCCACATACGCAGCCATGTGGCTGCCCTCCCAGCTGGAGGAAGGGGGTGAGCAGCAGCTGTCAGCAGAAAGATAGGGAAGGGGGCGAGGTCTCTCCAATTCACAGAAGGAAAAACTGTTCATGAAAATCCCCAGTAAAGTCCACCAATGGCTGCATTCTTTCCAAGGCTTCTAACTTACTTCCTTGAAACTTCTTTGCCTTCTGGCTTATCAGTTTCAGGACAACAGATTACTCAGCCACCGCCTGGGAAGTGAACCAGAACAATTTGAGGTTAATTCACCTCTCGCAGCAATCATGAAAGTTTGTGCGTTCATAGATTCAACAATGAAATTGTTACTGATTAGTCCAAATCAAAAATCTGCAGTTTCGTCATTTCAAAACGATTTAATTACCTTTTTCTAATGCAGTATATATGCCCCATTTGCCAAGACAAAAGAGCTATTATTCAAAGGGGAAAAATATTGCTGCAGCAAGCACAATAACTTTTAATGCGTTCACTGCTGGACTGTCAAAATGTGAACATTCCCACCCCCTCAAAAAATGAAAGTATGGAACTATTGTATAACCTTCACTTTTATAGTAAGAGGTTTCTAGAATATGACAAAGAAAACATAGCCATTTCAGCCAGGTCATAATTTAGTATAAAATAAAACAAGACATTTAAACCCGAGGAAAAAAAAAAAGTCTGGAGAGTGGTAGAACTATCAAACTATGTGTGCAATTTCCTTGTGCTCAAATTGCATTTTCTCCCTTCAGTGTTATACCGAGCAGGGTCTTGCCCTCTAGATTAGAGACTTTTGCATTAGAGGAAACTAGGTTATGTCTTCCACTGTCAGAGACAGAAATTATGAGCTAGAGTGCATTTTAGCCAGTCACTCTGAAAAATGTTAGCCCAAGGGGGTAATAATTAGAACTGTTTTTGTCAGGTGACTGCATTTTAAGCAGTGATGTGTCTGAGAATCTAGCTGAGGGGTTTAATATAAATATAAATATTTTTTTCAGTCAGCATTGTGGCTTGATTTTTTTCTTTTTTTTTTTCTTTTTTTGCCTCGCTTTTTATTTCAAAAGTAAGCACTTTTCAGGAATTATCAGCTAAAGTGTCTTACAGTTTAGCATTATGGTGACCCGATAATATAATAGCCAGCAGAAAATGATACTCAAGCAGTCTAAGAAGTTAATGCCTAAAACTATAAACTAACTCATTATGAGATCATCTTGTGTTTATGGATAAAAATAACTAGTCCGTATAGATCGCTTACAGACATCTAAGAACAAACATAACAATTTTACTTCTAAATTATTATTCTGGTTATTTAAGTAATTATTTCATTCCATTTAAAAATCATAGTCCACACAAACATTAATAAAACATATAAGAATGCAATTTATGGGCTTTTGTATTACTTCGAGGAGGTTTGGCACTTCTGGGGTCAGGGTTCCACAGCTGGGTGGGTAACCTAGGAGTTCTGTTATTATTTACTAAGTTGTCCAAATCTGAATGTACCCCTTTTTGACAAGAATGGATCATTTTAATATTTCTACCCACTACAAAAGCATTATGGAAAGATGGGGATAAATGGAAGCAATCTCATCTCCTTTGCCTTATAAACTATAACAAAGATTATCTTTTTATTTCTACAATAATCCTATCATTACAAATAAATGAATCATTTTGATTATGAGTGTCTCGGAACAAAAGATCATGTCTTCTCTAGGTTCTTAAGAATACCACAGAGCCTTCCTACCGTAGCATAAGTAATGAACAGCTACAAAATAAAACCTCTCTTCTAAAAATTAGCTTTAACTATTTTATATCACGTGAATAAATATTAATAATATAATTCAAAAGTGATTAATTTTCTGTGACTATTCTACTTTATATATCATGGATAGTTTGAAATGTTAAACATTTTCTTTTAAAAAATTATTCAGATGGAGAAATTTTCTTGGCATTTTTATAACCAATAATGATGAGCATTACATCTTTGATAAGATCAGAAACATGACAGTCCAAAGAATAAGCTTGTGCAGTGTAAATGTGTTTCTCCACTGGGTAGCTCAACTTATCTTACTCCATGTACCCGTATTTTCTTGCAGGCTGATTTTTTTTTTTTTTTAAGGATTCTTTTGGGGCCAACAGATGGCATAGTGGTTACATTGCTGAACTCCCACATGGCTGACCACAGTTTGGGTCCCAGAGCCAGTGGCTTCAAAATTATGTCTGCACATGTACATGCAGACCCAAGATCTCAGGAGAATGAAGGAGAAGGGGTTGAGGTGTGGCCATTCCCCTGGGGAGTGATTTCTCACTGTCCCTCTCACTGTTTCTCTCTCTCTTTCTCTCTCCAGTAAGTGGATGCACTCTAAGGCAAAAACTTCTAAAAAAAAAAAAATTATTTCACTTAATATTATTATCTTTTAATTTGTCCAGAGAGAGACAGAGAGGAAGCAAGCCACCAGGTCCAGAACTCGAACCACAGTCAGCCATGTGAGAGTCCAGCACTTTAACCACCATACCACCTTCTGGCCTTGTAGGCTGAATTTTAAATTGCTGAAAAAGACTGCTTTAAACTTTCTATCAAAGATATCTCCTTTGTAGGGATCTCACCTTCTTCTGTCTTGCCCAAGATGTTCTCTGGGTACAGGAGAATGATCTTGAGTTCTCATGGTGACATAGAAAGGGCCTCTGTCTCATGTACTAGCACACAAGTCTTTGCTGGCCTCTGTTGACCTGGTCCCCACAGGATCACTGAGCTTCCTATCCTAGAGTCCAAGAAGATGTATTTTATACTGGTGCTTTGCGATAGGGGAAAGGGAGAGTCATGGTGATACCAATTCCCAGAGTCCTTAGCCTCCTCTGTCGAGGTTCCTATATACTGTAGCATCCTTGTTCTAATTCCCAACTTCTTGCATTCCACTGATTTGGGGTTTTTGTTGTTGATGTTCATTTTTTGTTTTTTTGAGAAGTTTTTCTATAGGGCACGTGTGCTCACCAGAAAGAGAGACAGAAAGCGAAAAATACCTCCCAGGGGGACAATCCCTTCTCCTTCATTCTCCTCTCAGGATCTTGGGCACCCATGCACATGCACCCAACATGAGTTTAAGCCACCAAGTCTGGGACTTGAACCACAGTCAACTACAGAATCCTACAATGACAATGGCGACATAGCCATTATGCCAACTGCTGGTCTCTGATTTTCTTAATAATTGAAGGCTCAAAAACTCATAGAATAAGAAGCTTCCCTAATGGGCCATGAGCAGCCAGGGGTATTAGCTATCCCACTTGTCTAAATGTGTTTTTTTTATTGCTTCTACTTTACTAATCATTGGTGCCATATTGGTGTTGTACCGTAATAAACATGAGACTTCTTCAAGAAATTTAAAACTTTCCCAGAGTAGGTGCTAAAACAATTAGCAAGCTCAATCTAATCCTCTATCACGAACCCACCTATTTTAATTGGATTTTTCTGCTAGCCTTCACTTTAGTTCAACCCAAAGGGTTTGAACTCCATGAAGTATGGATGCAAGGCCACGCTTGTCTGACCTCTTGCTAGTCACATCCCACTGTCTTCCCTATTCTCAAACCCTCTCTTCCTTTCCCAGGAGCTGTCGCCATGTCACATCTTCCTCCTCCCCTTGGTTTAATGCACTTTCTCTTCCACTGGCTCAATAGTGGAAAAGTAATTTCAAGAAAATAGCCAGATAATCAAAGAGAAGACAATGTGTGTTGGAGAATGTGTCATCTGTCAGCTCCTCCTTTATTCTTCTCTACCTTTCTTTGTACTTCAGGGGTCAGAAGCATGCAAAGTTACATTTCCCAGAATCTCTGGACTTTGTTAGACTTTGCCAGTAGAAGTCACAGATAAGAAACTGTAAAAATGATGTCAGAAAGTGAGAATGAATGAAGTAGGGGCAGGTGGGGGAGTCAGGAGAGGAGAAGGAAAGCAACTAAACAGAGTTTCACACTACGATCTCTTTTCTCAGTCTTCCCAGCCACAAGGATCATGGGCTCATCCAGCACACATATGTTGACCAGAGAACCAAACCTGCAGTCTTCCCTGTGGATCCAGCATCACTTGAGAAGCACATGACCACTGCACCACCAAGCCAGACTATTGTCTTTCAGCTTCTAAAGGCAGCTTCAGCAGCAGCAATAGTACCAGGTAGGTGTGGCTCCAAGGTCTACTCAGCTATCTTTTTTTTTTTTTTTTTTTTTTTTTGGAGAGGTTTTTGCTATAGGGCACATGCGCTCGCCAGAAAGACGGCGAGAGACAGAGAGACAGAAAGTGAGAAATCACCCCCCAGAGGGGATGGCCACGCCGCAATCCCTTCTCCTCCATTTTCCTCTCAGGATCTTGGACACGCACGCACACATGCCCGGCGTGAGTTCAAGCCACAGTGTCCAGTACTTGAACCGCAGTCGAGTACATGAGAGTCCAGCAACATAGCCATTACGTTAACTACTGGTCCCTACACAGCTATCTTAATTCCAATGTCAGCAAACCCAGTTAAACATGGACTCTAGTTAATGCCATTTTTTTCTTTTGGACCTCCAGGCCTAAGAGTCACAGTGGCTTAATGTATGTACTACTCTCTAGATATGCTTACCCGATCAGTGCCCCTAGCCCTTCCAGTGCTTTGAAACTAAATCAGTGTATTAAATTACTTGTTTGAAATTACTCAAATGTATTCTTTTTGTCTGATTAAATATTGACTAACACAGGGAATATACTATTTGTTTTATTTCTATTACACTCTTAAATTCTACTTATTGAAGTATTATTAGTTGCCTATTTTTTCTAAATCATGGTTGAAAAACATTTGAAGTAGGCTTTTCCAGTAATATATATTAACACTCATGACTGCCTAAAGAAAAGTTTCACTCATAAAGTCTCTTAGTCTATTATGTATTGTTAACAGAAATTCCTGAGACCCAGTGATTTTTGAAGAAATAAAGATTTATTGACTCACAATTCTGGTGACCAGAAAGTCTAAAGACATAGGCCTCTCAGGTTGGCCTACAACACTGATGAAAGCAAAGAGGATGGTGGTCATTGGCAAAGAGAGAGTGGGCCTCAGGTAGCTGTCTTTTCCAACCAGCTCGAGACAGAACTAATGCTTTCTAAGAGAGCTAGAACTTAGACTTCATCACCACCCAACATCAGATTCCCAACCGTGAAACTTTGGGGGACAAACCATTATCCAAACCATCAATAAGGTAATGATTCCATCAGGTGCTAAATGATGTCTATACCAGAAAACAAGAAACCTTAGGCATTCTAACTTAACCATTTGTCATGTATTTCTGAAAATCATGGGCTGCTTGCACACTTCATAAATTGCTTTTGGGGATTAGAAAGGAAGACCAAGGACACATCTAGAGTCCTTACTTTCCCATCTCTTTGACTTCCCTTGCCATTCTGAACCACCTGTGCAAATGAAAATGACAACGTTTTGTCTGTCTTTCCCTGTTCCATCTAGCACCACATGTACTGCTACTCACTCATTTCCAAATTCCTCTTACTTTGGACAAATTATATGCCAGTGTGCCTGGATGCCAATTACCACCTGCAATGATTGAGGAGTGATCTCGTCCAAGGACTCCAAAGAAGCAAGAAAGGTACTCACTCACACTCGCTTACTGATCTGTTTCCTTTAAAGCCAGTGGACTGTTCAGTGGAGGAAACTTTCTATTTGTCTTTATATCTCCAGACTTGTTTTATCCCAAAGTCAAATGTTATACGAATAATTTTTAGGATTTTTATAGACATAGTACCGTAGGATTGTAAAAGTAAAAAGAGTGTTAGAAATCACGCTATTGTAGCTCCTCCTTTACAGAAGATGATCTCTACTCCAATACATCATTCCTATTATAATTTTTTTTTAATCTTTCTAACTAGTCTCTGAACACCTTGAAGAAAGCGTGGGTGATTTTTATCTTACCATCCTCTGTGCCCAACACAGTGCCTAAATCCCAGGAAACTTTCAATAAATGCTTGTTGAAAAGTTTTGGATACGTGGGTGAATTCATTACAGATTAGTGAATTAAAGAATTGAGAGATTAATTATTTTGTTCAAGAATATGAAGTTATTGGTAGCCTTACCAGACTTAAAAACTTCTAATCTTACATTTTCTGATTTCAAGTGTTCTTTTCACGGATTCTCTTCTGAGTTAACAATTTTAGCATTTTCTCATAAGAAAAGGTTTTGTCTTTTTGCCTTTAGAGCAACACAGAGGTGTAAGTGGAAGAAGGAGAGATGCCATTCCATCTGTTAAAGAGGAAAACAAAATGAACCGGTTTAGTACCGTGTACCAGTTGAGAAAAACAGCAAAGTCCTCAGGATCAATTGGACAATAGGAAAATCAGGCAAGCCCGAAAAAGAAACAATACTGAGCACAGCTACACGAGCTTCCCACCGCGGCCACCCTGTGTCCCTGCGTGGAAAATGTGCCTCATCTCATTGCTGTGTGCTCTGAATAGAGATAAGTTCATATCTCTCTAAATGGTCATTATTTCTCCCCGGGAACAGTACATCCCACTTATACAAATTATGAAAAAAAAAATCATAAGACATAAAACTACTTTTTCAGAATCTTAATGCTATAGAAGCACCACTGATTTTGATGTATAATATTTAGGAAATTACATGTCATTAGTTGCTCTCTAAACATATATAATTTTTAAACAAAAATATATAAAATTAAGAAGCTAAACAATCCCATAGAAAGGTAAGTACTATTAAAATTCTGCTACTTTATTTAAAATCCAATTGTACACCACAAACCACCTCATCCAAGACCCCAAACAAAACTGTATACACATATTTATACTCCAAAATTTTGGTACAGCTTTAACACACCATAATGCTCAGAGGAAGAGCCTGATATGCCACCATTTGGTTTCAGTTTCTCTCGATATGTGATGAAATAGAAATGTGACATTTGATATTATCACTGATGGTTAATTCTGTGAACATTTTAATATTTTGCAGACATCCCAAGATTTATATTTTCCTCCTCAAATGAAAGTGAGAATTTAAATATCAGGTCTTTCCTTTCTTTTCAAAAAATAAATGCTGTAATGTACCTCCCAAGGTTAATCTGTGTCCTTGCACCTCCAATGAATCCATGGCAAGAATGTTTTTTATTGCTCTGCCATATCTAAAATTGCTTAGTCCATACTCTCTTAGACACATCATTTTTCAAACTTGAACTTCCAAGTTTCATCAGAAAAGAGCATATTACCCTAGATGCAAAGTGAATGACTACTAACTGATGTTCTTCATATATGTGCCATTCTTCTCCAAATAGGCAAGCCCATATGTTTTAGGTTGAAGAAAGATTCTTGCAACAGGCAAGCACTATTAAGATACACAGACTTTGAGTGATTCTTTGGCAAGCTATAAAGTAGTTTGTTCTGGAAATTGTATCATCCATGGAGTCTTAGGCCCTCATCATTTGACTTGTAATAGATGTAGTTCCAAATAAATAGTCTAGTCTACACTCACAGCTTCAGCTCTCTTATCTGCTATTAATTCTCAGCCTATTGCAGTCTGGCTTCTTTCTCCTTATTCCAGAATACAGTGGGTGGAGAGGTGGAAGAAGTTTGTTATGGATTGAATTGTGTCCCCCTCAAAATTTATATATTGGAACCAGCAGCTGGCACAATGAGTATGTCACTGGAGTCCCACATGGCTGACTGTAGTTTGAGTCCCGGATCCAGTGGCTTGAAACTCATGCCGGGTGCATGTGCGTGTGTGCCCAAAATCTCAAGAGGAGAATGGAGGAGAAGGGACAATGGCATGGCCTCCCCCTTGCGGGGATGATTTCTCGCTTTCTGTCTTTCTGATTCTGTCTGTCTGGTGAGTGCAGTGCCCTGTAGCAAAAATCTCTCTTCAAAAAAAAATAAATAAATAACATATGTTGAAGTCCTAACCCCTAGTACCTGTGAATGTGATCTTATTTGGAAATACTGTCTTTGTAGATGATCAAGATAAGATGAGGTCATTAGGTAGTCCCCAGTTTAATGACTTATAAATAGGAAAAGCAATAAAACTATTTTCCTTTTTCCTTATAAATAGGAAAAGTGAGGTCACAGAGCCAAGCACATACACAGAAGAGAACCATGTGAAGGTGAAGGCAGAGATCAGGGCCATGCATCTACAAGCTGAATAGTAAGAGTTTCCCAGCAAACCACCCAAAGCTAGGAGAAAGACATGGAACAATTTGTAGTCCTCATAAGGAACTGAGCCTGCTAACACCTTGATCTCAGATTTGCAGCCTCCAGAACTGAGACAGTACATTTCTGTGTTTTAAGCCAATCATTTACAGTGCTATGTGACAGCAAGCCTAGGAAACTAATATGAAGCCTAGTCTAGAAATGAGCAACTTGAACTCTGCACATATCTTCCCTTTGTGAAGGTTTCCACAGAATTCCATCCTTGGCCCTCTTCTCCCTGGGAAAGCTCAGCTACCTCACACCTTCTACCATCCTCTTGAAGCAAAGTATTTCTAAACCTCCATCCAAATATATATGTATAACTGTTTGGTCAACATTGTCAAAGGATTATCCTGCAAACACCACAGTCAAGTTTATCCTAAACTGGAAGCTACTTCTGAGTAAATGGTATCCCTTTAGCTAACAGCATCACCACTCACCCATTTGACACAGCTCGAGATGTAAATTACATTGAACTCTTCTTCTCCCTCAACCACTTTATCAAGTCTTTTCAATTAAATCCACCTGTGAAAAATCGCTTGACTCTATTTCATTCCTTCTAGTCATGCTATACTGGGTTGGTTCCAACTCCCATCATTACTTGCCCCAGCTTCTCCAGGAGTCTTCTAAAAGTTCTGCCTACTTCTCAGCTATCCTTTATACTTTTTACCAAACTTAACTTTCTATGTATTATCTCGTATCTTTCCCTACTCAAATCCTTTGCCTTGCCACTACTGAGAAAATAAAGCTAAAACTTCTTATAAAGTGGGTCAGTAGGTAGTGTGTCCGTTAAAGCCGCTGAATCCCTCATGTCCCGCTGCAAGGTTTGAGTCGCAGACCCGTCTGCTTGAAAAACATGGACTTATGTACGTGCGTGCCCCAAACCCTGAAAGTAGAATAGAGAGGAAGGGATTGTGGTGTGGACATCATACCAGACAATTGATTTTTCATTTTTCTCTCTATCTCTCTGTTTCTCTCTAGTGAGCCCACGAGCCCTATAGCTAAACAAACAACCCTCCATCCTTCAAAAAAAATAAGAAGAAAACTTTTCATCAAGCTTTCTGGGGTTTCTCAGAACCCAATTTAATCTTGGCACTTCAACCTCATCTCATACCACACCTCACCTGTGTCCAACCCTCTCTGGAGGTGCAGGAGAATTACACTACTCTGAACACTTGAAGATTCTCATGACCATGTGACTACTTTGTTTTAAAGATTTATTTTATTTAATTTTATTTACTCATTCATTTATTTTAATTTGACCAGAAAGAGAAAGAGAGAGAGAGAGAGAAAATGAGAAAGGTACCAGGTCCAGGACTTGAACCGTGGTCAGCCATGTGGGAGTATCCAGCACCTTAACCATCACATCACCTGCTGGTCTCCCCATGAGACTAATTTTGGCCAGTGCGCTGCACCTTGTCACACATCAGTTCCAAACCAAAGCATTTAATTGCCAAAGAACCCACTGCTACTCTTTTCCCTGGTACAGCAATCACAAAGGCTCCATGTTAACATGGTGAGGGAGGCCTCTGAGGTCACATGGTGGACCGCTGCTAAAGGGTTAGCATACTCACACCCAGCTTTGCATAAGTAAGAAATAAACTCATTATTTTAAGCCTCAGAGGTAAGAGGACATTTGTTGCTGGTGCATGAACTAGCTTGCTCTGACTAGTACTTACCATAACAGTCAAATAATTGTATACACCATACCCTTCACTTTGACTCACATGTTAAGATATGTTAGTTTGATATCAAATTGCAACTTGAAAGCATGTATTTTAGTGGCATTTTTAGTAAGACACTCTGAGAACAGTTAAAACAAAATCATATTTTGTGTACTGTAAGACAATTCAACTGCTTCTCCTCTTTGAAGATTATTCTAAACTCTGCCTCTCCACCACCCCAATCTCTCACTCTTTTTTTCTGCCTCCTCAAAAGTGCCTTTCCTTCTTTGATATCTCTCCTTATCTTATGGCTATTTGTTTATCTCTTTTCCCTCCAGTCATACATTCCAACTGAATTGTAAGCTCTTTAAGGTCAGGATCTGTACCTGACTCGTTTGTAATCCACCTGAGCAGCTCATACAAGGTGCAAAGCCATTGTCTATGCTCATCAATGTGGACGGGATGAGCTCGGTCAGAGAACGCAATAAATAAATTTTTTTTATAAATGCACCATCTCTCTGGAAATCCACAGTGCTCACATTTCCCGTTATGAGCTCATTTTAGAGTGAGTGGATGCCTTTTATTGGCTAATGTATGCCATGTGGTAATGTCTTCATTTGCCGAGTTGATGTTCCACATCTTACAATTCTTAGTCATAATTATTAGTTTTTCCCCTGAATTTTGTGCTTCATTGAGGTTTTAAAGGATAAAATTAACCTCCCAGCTTTTCCTCCATAAATTTATAATTTCATTGTGATTTCATTGCTATATTGGCTTCCGTTTCAGAGGTTTGTCCAAACTTTAGGTGATTATGTGTCTGTTGTTTTTCTCTTCTCACAAATATGGTTATTTTCTTACAATCTGACGTGCTCAACGGCATAGCAATGGATAGAGGCAACACAATAAATAATTCTAAATATTATTATATAGAAAAGATAGATTTTAAAGGAAATGAAATATGATTTTTATCTGTGTTGAAATTATATCAGAATTTATGAAAATGAAGACTCATTTCCATAATATTCTTCCCCACTTTGGCACCTGTTTACCTGGACATAAGTCAATGTTTTCTGTAGAACACAACACAATAAATGTACAATAACAATTTCTTAAGGGATATCTTAAGCATAAAATTTGTTTAGCTATTCAATAACATGGAAATTTGATTATTTAACTCAAACTGGAAATACATGACTCCAATTTCTCTGAAGGTATATGTGATTGTATAGATTAGGAACTGCGTTTGAGAATTTATCTCTTTTCAATATTGGGTAAAACTATCATAGACATTAGGCCCCTAAACTACTCTATGTAACTCTTCACAAATGGATATTTTTACATACATTGTAGGTGGGGGGAAAAAAACACTTATCTAGTGCATCAGAAAATCTACCTCAGTCTAGCTATAAATCAAATTTGAACGAGTACTGAAACTTCTTGATACGCTATGGGAAAACAATTGAAATATTAATTTTTCCCCTACCTCTATTTGTCCTTTGTAAAATTAATTTGTAAAACTCTGCCTCCCCACCTGCCTTTGAATCCCTCCGATTCTAAACCACAACTCACCCAGTTACCACTCCTGTACGTATCTCCTCCTCAAAGTCTGGATCCAGCTGGGCTCACACAAGGAGAAAAAGACCCTGCAGAGTCCATCTTCAGAGGCACAGAGGTAACACAAGGGCCCCGCAAGGCTGGAAGCTACATGGGCAACAGGAGGTTTGGATTCCTGAGTCAACTTGAAAACACACTGCCCAAGAACATGAGGACAGCAGTTTAACAAGACGCCATCAAGGAGGCTTCTCTTTCTCTCCCTCACCTCTCTCCTGTGCCCACATACACGCTTTCTCATGAAGAGGAGACAGAGACAGAGAGAAAGAGGAGTGCAGTAGTGCAGCATTAAGTAGGCCTGTTTCAGGTCTTCTTTTTGCATTTATTATTATTTTTTTAAAGGTTTTTGCTATGGGGTGCATGAGCTTGCCAGAGAGACAGACAGAAAGTGAGAAATCACCCCCTAGGGGGATTGGCCACATGGCAATCCCTTCTCCTCCATTCTCCTCTTGGGATCTTGGGCACACACGCACACGTGCCCGGAGTGAGTTGAAGCCACCGGATCTGGGACTCAAATCGTGATTGACTATGTGGGAGTCCAACGACATAGCCATTACACCAACTGCTGGTCCTGACTTGTTTTGCTTTTTTAAGATTTTTGCTATAAGGCACATGAGTTCGCCAAAGAGACAGAGAGAGATAGACAGAAAGCGAGAAATCAACACACACACACACACACACACACACACACACACAGGATAGACATGCTGCAGTCCCTTCTCCTCCATCCTCCTCTTGGGATCTTGGACACTAAAGCACATGCATCCAGCATGAGTTTTAAGCCAGAGGGTCTGGGATTCAAACCACGGTTGACTACACGGGAGTCCAGTATGTAACCATTACACAATCTGCTTGGTCCTGACCTTTTTGCTTTAAATAACAACAATGCCTCCGATAAGGTTTAAGTAACATTTCATTGCTCTGCTCTCATTTGCTCCCCTTAAACCAGTCAGTTGAGTGGTTTCAAAGTGTCTTTCATGAACTAGAAGCAGCAGCATTCACTCAGGAATTTCTTAGAAATGAAAATTGTTGGGCCCCACCCCAGACCTACTCAGTCATAAACTCTGGGGACACTGTCCAGCACCCAGTGTTTCAACAAGCTTTTCAGATGATTTTGATGAGGCTACATTTTAAGAAATGCTGGGTTAGTTATCTAGCTTTAATTTCTCATGTGCTCCTCTGCGCTCATCTCCTTGCGAAAAGAATGGTACTACGCTTTGCTATGTAATATATTGCGGGAAATCTGTAGTAATGCAGCTGCGAAAAGGGAGAGAAAATGGGAAGAGAGGTCAAAATAGAAATTATGGAAGTTTTGCTCAAAGTCGTGCCTGTACTATCCCTGCCACAAGCATTTTTAGAAGAATACCAATATTTTTTAATGTATTTTTTTAGTAGCTAGACTGCGTTTCTTTGAGTTCAACACCACAGACACTGGGCCATATGGAGACCAAATTAATATTCAGGTTTCACAAGGAAGCACCCTACTTAGTTCAGCAAGCTATGGGATAAGAATGGCTTAAGACAGAAACGAATGAGCAGCCTCATTTCCAACCCACTCTGCCTCTTCTGAACTAATGTCCACTCAGTTACTCCCATTCTTCTCTCCTCTTTCGGACTCCCTTCTCCATTGGTTCCTTCTCCCTCAGAATGTCAGCCTACAAACATAACCTTTTTTTTTTTTTTAATGTTTTGCCAGAGGGTGCATGGGCTCAGTGGAGAAAGACAGAGACAGAGAGGAAGGAAAACAGAGAAAGCAGCCCGCCCCCTCCCCACAAGTAGAGATAGTCATGTCAAAATCCCTTCTCCTTTACTCTCCTCTTGGAATTTGGGCCTGCACACACACCCACCAGGTGTGTTTCTCAAGTTGCTAGATCTAGGACTCAAACCACTTGGTTGGCAATTCAGCCTTCGGGGATCCAGTCAATTTAACCACCATGCCACAGGCTAGTCCCTTACCATCTCTTTTAAAAGTATCTTTTGGGAGCCAGCAGGTGGCATAGTGATGACAGTACTGGACTCCCATATGGCCAACCACAGTTCAAGTCTAGAACACAGTGCCTTGAAAATCATGCCAGGCACATGTGTGTGCATACCCCAAATCCTGGGAGAATGGAGGAAAAGGAACTGTAGGGGATGATTTCTCACTTTCCCTCTCATTGTTTCTGTTTCTCTCCAGTGAGTGCACATGCCCTATGGAAAAACCTTAAAAAAACTTTTTTTTTTTTTTTTTTTTTTACTTTTTAAGTGTCCTTTAGTCATGCAACCCACCCCATAGGCACTACCCTAAATATGCTCTTCTGTTCACAAGTTTCTATAGAAGAAAATCCACTTTTAAAGTTTCCATTTTGCACCTTTGTTCTTTAACCCAGTGTCACATACCTCTTTTCCCTCCACGAAAGAGATCTTCTAGTACCACATCCATCAACGGCCCACTGAGAAAACCCAACAGACGGCTTTTAGCCTTTAACTTACTGATCTCTCTGGAGTATAATAATGTTGTCATGATTTCTCTGACATGAAATTCCCTACTTTTCTCTTCCCTCTCTCTGTGATTATTTTTTTAAAGCATCCTTTTAAGTTTATTTTCTCCTGCCTTTCTTTTAGGCTCTGAAGTTTCTCCAAATTTATTTCTTGGCCCTCTTCTCTTCTCATTTAATATACACTCTTCAAATAGTCTTACCGACTACCACCATCTCTCTTCTATCTCCCCAACCTAAATTGCTTATAGCATTGTTCTGATCTACACCTACATCTAATTGGTCAGTAGATTATAGTCATCTATACGTCAAAAGAGAGTGACACATCATCTGTCCATCAGAACTGTATTGGTCTACATGCTCTATTTTCCACTTATTGAAAAACCAGAAACCTAGCCTTAACTTATATTTATGCTATCTGTATCCTTTTCCTTTAACCCTATTCCAAATCAGTTTGTAAAAGACTTTGTTCTCTCCACCCTCACTGCTTCTACCAGTCCTGGAGTGCATCTCTTCTTACCTGAAATATTGCAATAGTATCACAACTTGGGTCTGTCTCTTTCCTACTGTTACAACAGGTAACAGTATATTGGGTTGTTGGAAAAGTCGTAATGTATTTTTCTTCTATGTTTCTCTATTCAAAAATTCATCATGACTTTTCTAACAACCAATATAAATGAGAGCAAACCTAACTCTATAAAATTCCTCAATAGTTTCTCATCTAAGACAAGATAAAAATTATTGTCTCCTTTTAAAAAAAATTTAGTTACTATTATTATTATTTATACATTCAACCATTATACATCATTTAGATTGTAAAGAGACTTAACCCAGTGTGATAAATACCTCAGTCCATCCCAGTTGAGAATACTATACACATCCTCATGAACAGATAATAAACCATATCTGTGTCCCACAAATGTCTTATCTCTCTATTTTTTTCCCACAAATTTCCTTTCCTATGTTCTTCCCTCCACACTCTTTTTCCACTTTGTCTCTAATGTCCATAACAATTTTCAATGCTTTTTATGTCTTCCAGTCTTTCAGTCTCTACCATAGAGTGTGGACAATCAGTATATATTAAGTGGAGACATACAATGCCTCTCTTTCATAACCTGACTTGCTTCACTCAGCAACAAATCTATCACATTCATCTGCTTTCTATCAAATTCCAGGGCCTTGTTGTTTTGGGGGGCTGAATAGTATTCCATGGAGTATATGTGCTATACTTTTTCAATCCATTCACTGTTTGTGGACATTTGGGTTGGTTCCATGTCTTAGCAATCATGAATAATGCTGCAATAAATATAGTTGTGCAAGCGTTTTTCTGACTGTGCGTGCTCCCGTCCTTTGGGTAGATACCCAGGAGTGGAATTGCTAGATAATACGGTAGTTCTATTTGAAGGCCTTTGAGGAACCTCCATATCATTCTCCACAGTGGCTAGGCCAATTTTTTTTTTTTTTTTTTTTTTTTTTGGAGAGGTTTTCTTTATAGGGCGCGTGCGCTCACCAGACATACAGAGAGAGACATAGAGACAGAAAGCAAGAAATCACCCCCCGGGGGGGATGGTCACGCCGCAATCCCTTCTCCTCCATTCTCCTCTTGGGATCTTGGGCACGCACGCACACGCGCCCGGCATGAGTTTTAAGCCACCGGGTCCGGGACGCGAACCACGGTCGACTACGTGGGAGTCCAGCGACATAGCCATTACGTTAACTGCTGGTTCCCGTGGCTAGGCCAATTTACATTGCCACCAACAGTGTAGGAGTGTTCCCCTTTCACCACATCCCCTCCAGTACTTATCATATATATTTTTTTTTAATCTTCACCATTCTGACTGGAGTTTGGTGGTATCTCATTGTGGTGTTGATCTGCATCTCCCTTATGATGAGAGATGTTGAGCATTTTTTCATATGCCTTTTGGCTGTTCATATGCCTTCCTTAGAAAGTTGTTTATTCAGCTCATTTTTCCATCTTTTAATTGGGTTAATCATTTTCTTCTGGGTAAGCCGCTTGAGTTCCCTATGTATTCTGGTTATCAGTCCCTTATTTGAGGCACAGTTAACAAAAATGCTCTCCCATTTCGAGAGTTGTCAATTCACACTAATTACTATGTCTTTTGCTGTGCAGAAACTTCTTAATCTGATGTAACTTCACCTGTCTATTTTGGGGATTATTGCCTGTGCTTTAGTGGTCTTGCTTAAGAAGTCTTTGCCTACTCCAATGTCTCCCAGAGTTACCCCAGTGTTTTCCATCAGTAGTTTTATAGTTTGCAGTCCTAGTTGACTTTTGTTAATGGTGACAGGAGTTCAGATTCATCTTTGTGCAGATGGATACCCAATTTTTCCAGCACCATTTGCTTAAGAGGTTTTTCTTTTCCCACTGGATTGACTGGTACCCTTTGTCAAAGATCAGTCAGCTATATGTTTTGGGGTTTATTTTTGGGGTCTCTACTCTGTTCCATTGGTGCTCATGTCTGTTTTTGTGCCAGTACCATGCTGTTTTGATTATCACAGCTTTGTAATATATTTTGGGGCCAGGAAGTGAGATGCCACTTACTCCACTCTTCTTGCACAGGATGGCTTTGGCAATACAGGGTCTTTTATGATTCCAGACAAATTCTATGATTGTCCTTTCTAGATCTGTGAAGAATGTCTCTTGTAAGTTTATAGGGATTGCATTTAATATGTAGATTAATTTGGGTAGGATTGCCATTTTGATTATATTAATTCTGCCAATGCAGGAACATCGGATGTCCTTCCACTTTTTGTGTCCTTTTTTATTTCCTTTTAAAGGTTTTCATGGTTTTCCTTACAGAGATCTTTGACGTCCTTGGTTAGTTTTATTCCTAGGTATCTTAAACTTTTAAGTGCATTCAAATCTTCTTATAATTTGGAATATTCATTCCCAATAAGGCTGATTTCTACTTACCTTTTTCCTATTATTAAAGTTTTAATTATACTTCTACTTTTTTAAGGTTTTTTTTTCTTACATAAGAAAGAGAGAAAGAGAAGCCCCCCCCCATGATATCTACGTGCCATAATTCACCCCAGCCTATGCCAGACAGGATCACATGCATGTATCTGGTGTGTAGAAGGAGACCTTGGGTCATGAACCTAGGACCTTGCCATGTGGCCTCAATGTCACAAACCATCGTGTTAATTGCAATACCGCCGTAGCTGGCCATGCTTCTAAGTTTTTTTAAATGTAATGTCCTTTCAAGTCTTTATGTTTATTACCATAAAGCTCTATGCATAACACCATCATTCCACTCACAATCTTATTTTTTAATTATATATTTGTCTTTCTTCCAAAGCAGCTCCTTGATATCTATCTTCATTTTTGTATCCCCAATAATTATCACAATGCCTAGCATGTAGAAGATGAACAATAATAGATTATTCTGTGGATGAATAGCTAAATCCAAGCCATTCACTCAGTTAAAATTCTCCACTTCTAATTGTGAGTTTAGAAAACACCTTCTCATTCTCAACACTCAACTGAAAGTTGACGTCTGTGAGGAAATGTCTCTGGTTCTCCTAGGCCATGTTAAAGTTCCTTTCCCTGTGATTGTTATATACATCTCAGTTGTATAACTTACCACGTTTTATTGAAATGGTTGTTTGCATGTTTGATAAAGTAATTAGGTTACTTGATAAAGTAACCTAATTAATACAGCTGAGCAAAATACAGAGGACAATAAACTCAAATCACACAAGTAAAGAGAAAAAAATCTTTAAACTGTAGCTTACTAAAGAGTTTACCAATTCCTGGTGGAGAAAATATTAAAAGTTAATCTCAAAAATTCGCAGTGTGTGTGTGTGTGTGTGTGTGTGTGCGTGTGTATGTGTACACATTCTCATAATGAGTATATTGTGTTCAAATTAGCTTTTCTTTTTACAAGTATGCAATTTAATAGCCCTTTTTAATATAGTTACAGATAGATATCTAGACTTAGGAGGACACAAATGACTATTAAAATCAAGGTTCTAATGCCCAAAGGGCAAGAGAAAGAAAAATGTAAAAAGTTGACTACTCAGCTCTTAATCCTGACAATGTCTGTTACATATTGCACAAACATAACTATGCTCCTATATTTATTTCAATGAACAGCTGTAAACAAAAATAAAACTACAACAACCCACCTCTCCAATCTATATTTCTATTTTCATTCCCTTATAGAAAGGGGCAAAAAAGGCATTACAGAAAATAAGATTTGAACATATTATCATCCTCTATTAGAAAAAAATGGTATGTTTCTTCAGCTTTTTATTTAACATGGAGCTTAACATGTTTCCTTTTACCTAATAAGTGATACAGGTATTCATGAAGAGGGTACATTAAGTCATATATAATGTAACTGCATACTAGTGACTGCTTGATAAAAGCATTTTCCTTGTATTACCTCATTACTCTGACCAAGAACACTCAGAAAACATGATCATTCTATTTGCCAGAGAATGGAATTGAATAATAGACCAAATATAGGTGGCTAACTATAAAATCCTCAAAGGAAAATGTTGAAAACTTCTTAGCAAACGAGAAAAGAATATGATACGTACCTAACCATTACACATTGTTATACTTAGGGATGCTACTGCATTGTCCCATTCCCTGGAACACCTATCTCCCCTAAAGGAGCTTATGATTTAGACGGGGAGTAAATGCATAGGACTCTAATACAGAATAGGCCGAGGGAGAGGTCAAGGAAATACGTCAGCCAGGGGATCGGGAAGACCTCATGATATCACAGCCAGACCATGAGAATGAACAAGCTTTCCTTACCTGGGAAGCAGGCTGGGTGAGAATAAAGAAGGAAGGAAGGAATGGAGAAGGGAGAAAGAAAGGAGAGGTGAGGAGGTGGCAGGAAAGGAGAGAGTGAGTTAATATCAGTAAAAGCTACAAGCAGGGCTAGAAGCTGAGGACTTTGTCTCAGCTCTGACACTTGCACACCACGTGCCATTGGAACACTCTGCGTCACCCAGCCTCAGTTCCCTAAACTCTAAAAGGAGAAAACCAGAGGAATCTCAAAGTTCCCTTCCAGCTCGGAACATCTACAACAGACTAATTGCCTGGGTTTTCTGCTGCTCCTTGTCCATTATTCATTAGCATCTCCATGGGAGTAATAAAAGGAAGTATAATTTAAACCAGCCAATTTTGCTGCTTATCAGCTCTGGGAAAAGGTATGATGGACCAGGAAGCAGGGGGCTATCTGTTGACTTCAATTATCAACACATTCCCTGCCCACCATTATACCACAGATAGATAGTCAAGAGTTTATTCTTCTGCTGGAGTTTCTTGTTTAGTAACTCTGAAATTATTTTCATAGTCTCCTTTTCATAGGCCCACAGGGTCCTAGAGGCTGCCTTATAATATTTGAATATTAAGTACTAGGTATTGTATGATTTGCTAGAATTAGCTCAGTTCTGAATGTGTGTTCTGCTCACACAATTCAAATATTCTTTTCCATTCAAGCTATTGAAATGTGGCTAATGAAATGGGCAGACCACGCTGGTTACAGCATCAGGGTCACAGATAATCACCACGGTCTTTTGCTGTTCAATAATCTACCAAGAACTAATATTCGTGTTTCTTCTGTGTGCCAAATACTGTGTTGAGTGCTATAAATGCTATTTCAGTACATTTGTGCTGCTGGGAAAGGATACCTCAGACTGGGCCAACTGTGAAGGACAGAAATTTGTTTCTGGAGGACAGAAAGTCCAAAATCAAAGCCCCAGAATCTAGTAAGGCCTTCTTGCTGCCTCATCACATAGCAGAAGGTGGAAGGGCAAAGAGAGTGCAAGAGAAGACCAAATGCACCCTGTTATAACCGCATTAATCCCAGGCATAAAGGCAGGGCCATTAAGGCCCAGCCACCTCCTGAAGGTCCTCTCTCTTATTCTTATCATTGCTATAACATCAGTTAAATTTCTTGGTATTTTTTTTTTTTTGAGAGGTTTTTGCTATAGGGCACGTGCGCTCACCAGAAAGGCAGAGAGAGACAGAGAGACAGAAAGCAAGAAATCACCCCCCAGGGGGGATGGCCACGCCACAATCCCTTCTCCTCCATTCTCCTCTCGGAATCTTGGGCATGCACGTACACGCACCCGGCGGGCATTTAATCCACCAGGTCCAGGACTCGAACCACGACCGACTACATGGGAGTCCAGTGACATAGCCATTACCACAACTGGTGGTCCCCACCAGTTAAATTTCAACATCAGTTTTTGAGAAGACAAACACTCAAACTATAGTATCCACTAAGGGCCCTGTATTGCTGTAGTCAATGCACTGGAAAAAAATGCTCCATGAAGACAGGACAACTGCCTGTTCTATTCACTGCTGATTTCCCTCAGGTCTCAGAACAGGCTCTGTTCTATTTGCAGACTCACATTCTTGTAGTTTGTCTTGAGAGCTCACATTGTTTATTGCTGCTCTGTGATGTGACCGAATGAACAGTGTTACACCCTCTGTGAAATGCTGGGCTGTGGGGGAGACTCTGGACTATGCCCCCATTGTGTATCACCAGGGTGACCTTGACAAGGTAACAACTACTGATGCTCCCATTCTCCTCTATAACACGGTCATAATACCAGCACTACCTCATAAAGCACTGAGGGTTAATGTCCACGGTAGCACAAGGAGCCACGAAAAACAAATATCTGAACAATAACCACCACTTATTTTTGCCATCTTAACAGGGCTCAGTAGACAGAACTCATTTGTGCACCACACAGCATTAGAAGGGGCAGCACAACTGAGACCAGGATGATCCACACATGAGACTCTCGTCTCAGAGACACGTGGATACCAGTTGTTGGCTCGGAGAGGCCTCAGTAACTGAAGCTTCCACAGAGCAGACGCTGTGGGTACCAACAGGGAGCATCCACAGAGAGGAAGTCGGGGAGAAACTGGCTCTGTCCTTTCGGCATAGCTTTGGAAATCACATAGCACCACCTTTGCCATACTCTATTAGTCAAAACAGTCCTGAAAAGCCACCCCATTTCCAGGACAAGAGACAGACTTTGCTTCTTGTTGAGGGCCTGACAATGTCTTAAAGGAGTGTGTTGAAGGGTCATTTTTGCAATATACAAGCTGCCACAACCTGCATCTCTGAATCTGGTTTCTCTCAAAGGAAATCTGAACTGAACTAGAAAATGATTGGAATGTCCACTACTTCATGATTAGGGACAACTACCCTGTCTCATGGCAGGGTACTAGTCCCCCATGAGCCACAATAATGTGTGAAGATTGATAATGGGATTTTCTCCCTGGTAGGGCATTTCCAGGCACTGAGCCACAGAAGCTAGAAGGAAACCCATCTGTGTATCAAACTGAAAGGGTGGAGACATCATCAAAAAGAGACTCAATGGGAGAAAGAAAACAAACACTTATTGAGCCCCTGCTGTAGTAGATACTTTGCTTAGGTTATCAAGTCTTCGGCAACCTGTCCTTGTCAGCAGGTCTTTTCACTGACCAAAAGCCAATTATTTTTAAGTCATCATAAAACCTGAAATTTTCACAACATACCATTTCCTCATTTAATGCTCACAGCACTCCTATCATTATCCCAATATTAGGTCATCAGGAAAGCCATGGTGTATTTTTCTATGTTTTCTATGCAAAAATACATCACAACTTTCTTGATGACCCAATAGTAACCCAAAGGCTATTCTACAACTGGCTTCACTTAGGTAGTCGGATGACTGTAGCTATTGAGGAGGTGCAGATCTTCTCAGAGTAAGGTCTCTAGCCCAGTACTCAGAGTACTTTGGCAGAGCGGACTTCGTGGCACGCTGCCTGTATGCTGTCATTGCTCCTGAGGAGTCTAATGTGCTCATTGAAAGAAAGAGCAGCATGGTTTAGATATTTTCATTATTTAATTTTCTCCAGATATTTATTGAAAGCTTAAATAAAACAGACTCTATCTAGCCTACCCTTTACTTTTCTTCACTCCAAGAAATGGTTGTTTCTGACACTTGTTTTCTGTTCCAAATCAATCCCTTACCTATGACAAAGTGTCTCTTCTCATCCAATTCTGTGGAATTCAGAAGCATCTAAAGGATGTTTTTACAAAATGGTTCCATTTACAAGTAACTCTATAGCAAAGCCCCCAAGGATAATGATACAGCGAACTTTTAGTATAATATTCTCTCGGATGCAATAATTCAACCATTGTAGCCCAGATCATGGGATCCTTGGTTTAATGAGAGTTTTGCTGCAAGGCATCCAATATCCACTCAATGTACTTAAGAAAATCAGGTAAACCAGGTGTTTCCTCAATGAACAATTCAGTTTTGTTACACAAAAAATAATGAACCAAAATAGAAGATAATATTTCTAGCAAAACATACCAATCCTATACAGTTCCTGTTTTCCCAGAGACCTTGAATGTATCATTTCACATACACATTTTAAAAGTAATTAACTTAATGCATGTTTTGCAAAGAAAAACACCCCCTAAAAAATCATTATTCATGATAATGATTAACCTTACATTGACCAACATGTGTTCTATCATAAAAGTCTGTCAAGCAACGAAGCATAATTTTTAACTTCTAAGGCCTTGATGTATGTAATGTGATTAACTAAAATTTCTCCATTTATGAAAAATCCTGCTTCAATAATTAAAAATAAGGAATGCCATGTTTACAAATATGTTTAATCATATTTCTTAAGTTAGCTCATTGGCAGATTCTTTTCATTTTGTCAAAATCAGAATGTCCATGAACACAAAGATTAAATCGATCGGCCATATCCTACCTATAATTCATTGTTGATTGCACTCAGAAGACCAGGATCTATTCTAACACACGACCCAAGATAATCCTCACTATAAAGTAAAGTGAAATTTCATTCCACATCTAACTCCCTAATTTAAGCAAATTATACAAAAACCAGGTCTTTTTCTAAATATTACGTTAAAAGAAAATCTAAAATGTATTCGAAGTACGAGTTTACCTGAAAACATTTCAAAATATCCTCAGAGAAGGTCTTAGGAAGAAGACAAAGCACAAAATGACAGCAGTTGAAAGGAAGAGATGGAGCCTAAGTATCATCATCTAGGCATGATTTGCTCTGATTTCAATGTTTTCTTCCTGTTCACTCCATGACTTTACGACTCCAAATTTGGAAACCAAATCAAAATGTTCCAGCTTTCATCATTTATACAAATCTATTAACTTCAAAGGGAGCCTTGCATATGGTTAAGGTAACAAATCTATCTCTCAAACCAAGACACTTTTGAGAATAAAGGGGGAAATTCTAATAATTAAGTCTGCTCCATAGACATAAACTGGGTCTATCCTGTCTAAACTGGGACATAGGTTCACTCTACATATGGACAATAATAACTTCATCTAAGGGAAATTAAATTCAGAATGAGCAGTCCTCTAGTTGTTCTTTTAAAACTTCATGAAATTCTGCATTGAATTGATTTTTTCCTTCTACTTAAAAATTCTAAAACCTTGCTGATGGAAGTCCCAGTCCTTGCGGTGACATACTTGGCTTCTTAACTAAGCTACTGTAGATTACATACAATTTCTTATAGACTTACCAGAGCCCTGGTATTTGAGGAAAAATGTAAATACATGGACACAAACTGGACAGACATATGCCACTAAATCGTATCTATCAGCTGATATTGTAATATCATCTCCTAAAGGTTTGGAAATTTAAATGAGCCTGTATAGAAAAGGGTGCTTAGAACTGTATTGACATTTCCCTGAGCTAAGTTTTCTTCCCCAGTACTGTTCAGCATTACCTGCTTCTCTCTGAACCCCTGTGGGTACAGAGTTCCCTCATCTGTGAGGCTTATAGTTGGCTATATACTTACACCGGAGTTCTCTGATGACTAGGTTGTTGTTGTTAAATTACATGAACCGCTCCAAAGGAATCAGATCTTGGGATAGCTCCAAAGGCAGGTTATTTTCCTTTCATTCCCAATTGAATCAGAAAAATTTATTCATTTACTAGTCAGAAAATAAACTTGATGCATGTTCCTCAGGAGATCCATGCGCTGTACCGTTTTATGGCAGAATGCCACATGAACATCAGAAAGGAATACTGGGTCACGTGGCCCACGGCCACAGCTGCTCAGACCACAATTCACTCTGAGCTTGTAAGGTAAGCAAGGCAGAGTCCAGAAACTACTGCAGAAAACAGGCCCAGAGGGGAGACTCCTGTGACTGGGTGAGGCCTTCCGTCTGGCTCTCCTGCCAGTGCCTCACACACTCTGAGGGGTGCTAGGCCACATATGGACTTTCCACCAATAGGAGTTGGGGGAACCATAGGCATAGACAAATTTTTCATGATATTTTCTGATTCCAGACCACAGTCTCTACTTCCTCTCCCACTGCTACTTTGGGCTTGTTCCCACTTTCTCCCAGTTTTTCCTACTGGTTGTAACCGTAGACCACATAGTCCTCTTTCTGACTAAAACTGAGTAAGAAAATTATTTTTTGTTCAGCCGTGACCATTTTCACTGAAGAAATGGTTGTATATCTTCAGTGGGTGATGGACTTTCTGTTGTCCAAAAAACAAAAACACCTTACTGAATGCTTTAATAAATTTCCCCTTAAAATAAATGACTATCAGAATAAATGATGATCAAAATCAAGCATGGACCTAGTTTTGTTTTGTTTTGTTTTCATTTGAAAATAGTTCTGAATAAGAGATATGCCCAGTAACATATATGCTTTGAATCATTGACAGTCCAGGAATGAGTTAACTGATACTAAAAGGAAAAGTTGGCAATTAAAATGTTAAGGGAATTAAGATTTCATTCCTCTTCCTGGAAAAAAAAAAATCACCATTATTTGAAGCTTACCAAAAAAAGGCTTTTTTATAGGCATATTTTAGCCTACCATGCTGTAATCAAGCATTTTTATGGATCCCATTTATATTAATAAGGCAGTAAAGAAAGAAGCTTCAGATAAAAAAAAAAAAAAATCTATGTCTCAGAAGCCTTAAGAGCCAATGACAAGACGAAATAGGAGCCAGCATCTCCCGATTTTGCCAGCTAGACTGGATGCCTCCTGTTTCCAAACTCTGTTTACTTTTTTCTTTGGTCAATGTGGGAACACTCCGACCAGTCTCGAAAAGTAGGGCTTGATGGCCTGTCATGTGAAAAGCTATTAACATATCCACAGTTGGCTCTGAAATATACTTTCAAGAATTTAGAAGATTTGCCAACCCCCATTTGAATTTTTCTTCTGGAAAGTGTACTTTTATTAACACCCTCCTCTCTACTGTGGATAAAAATGGTCGCAAAATTCTCATGGGAAAAAAAAGAGCATTCTCAAGAGTCTCTGTAGATGGAGAACTCGCGTTCCTGGCCAAGAATAAGAATGAGAAAGTCTGAAATGTTTAGCGCCTCTGATTAAACCTTCAGTGGTATATTTCTCTCAGACAAAGCATTTGTCATCAGTGGCTTGTCTGCTTGAGTATGATTTATACAGTTGGACTGAAATTGGCTGAATAATTTATGCTATTTATTGTTCTGGAAAGTTTCTTAATAAATAAATAAATAAATAAGCAATGCTGTGTTAAGGGAAAAGTGGCAAATGTCAGTAGTATAAAGAGGGGGAAAGTTATTTTTCTGTGTTGGAAGCTAATAAAGTGTATCTAAGAGGAATGGTCTCTACATAGGCGGGCAGGGCTCTAATAGGTGAGTATTGTCAGCACTTTCAATGAAACCAATTGGCTAAGAGAAGCTGTCAAATAGGTGTGAAATGAGCTAAAATTACGAGCGATACACTTTCTTTTAAGGTACTTTGCTTTGTTCCTTACAGTGCCTTGCAGCAAAAAATTTAATTTAAATACTGAAAATGGAATGCATCTATATTGATTTAAATTCACTAAGCAGGTCTTGGAATCTATTTCCTGTTTCCTGTGTAAGTGCAGAGAGTGTGCGAGGGTGTGTATGCGCTCTCCTATGAGTGCCGTCAGCTTTTCCACTATTTATGAGTGAGTCACAGTTTATTAGAACCTACCACAATGTATATTAGCATAAAACACATAACTTGAATTGTCAGTTTATAAAATTTTCAGAATGTATGATGATGGCTCTGTTCTTACTGTAAATTTTCACATAGCTCCACTGATTTATCCTACCTGCTAAAACACTGGGCTCGGCAATGGAACTTGGTTGTTTTTTGTTGGGGCTTGTTTATCCTGCCCGACTTTTTGTTTTTCGGTTACCATTTTATTACATAAATTTTATTCCTGGAACCACACCAAAGACAGAGTTATAGACAAAAGAATGGCTGGATGAGTGTGCAGAAATACATGTGGTTCAATTCAGCTGAAATAGTCTCATAGATAACTCACTGTAAGCTATGACTAAAAATATGTGAAATGTTTACAGGCTGCATAATATATATGTTTGACATATTAAAGGAGACTTCTATCAGCTGCTCAGTAACCATTCCAGAAAACCGCCTTAAAAGAACTCAAGCAAAATCACAGCCCCTCATCTGCAGTGCTGTTTCTAATTTGAAGGCAAATTCATCTCTGACATACAGCAGATTCCGTGCAGGTGGAGGCAAGCCCCTCTCTGCTCCTCTCTCTGCCAGTCAAATTATGTCATCAGTGAAGGATCACTGGTTTTTAATGATACGGTGGCCTCCATACTGAGAAGCAGTCCTAGCAGAGCAGTATGCATAGCCAATAAAATGGCTGTCACCAAATTACAATTGACACTTAACATCACTAAATCTGCAGTGTAATTCCTTGTGACAGTTGTGTAGGTATATTAGAAGAAAATAATTTACTTCAAACCCAGCATGTTAGACACATTTTCCTGAGCGTAATTCATGTCACATTTACAGTAGCCAAAGCAAGCAGTCTCGAGGCAACCTTAATCTGGGAAGAGATCATAGATACTAACATGTTCGTTGAAGTATGATTATTTATGCATGCAATAAACAAAGCTAGAGCAGTTGTTCATTGTAGGTTTTAATTGTTATTGGGGTTTTTAATTGTTATTGGGTTTTAAATGAATATTAGCCTCTTTTGCTGTAGGGAAAAAGAAAAACTATAAAAAAAAAAGCCACATTTTATATGGAAAACAGGCATCAGCTAAAAAGTCTTTTTTCCCTTCAGAATTTAATGGACATTCATGTGGTCCTCACCTCATGTTTTATGTTTGGACTTGAAATTCTCCAACTTGCAAAATGCAAGTAAACTAAAAAAGCCAGCGACACCATGTCTCTTCTTTCAGAGCAATAGCACTGGGACAGAGGTTTCGGGAGACAGACACGGTTTCGTCTGGAATACTATTTGGATACATTCATCCAGAGCAAATCAGCAGAAAGACCCTTCCCTGGCCTTATAAGCATATATAAATATGTGACAGAGTTAAAGGTCTCCGCTCTTCAGAATGAAGTGGTTTGAATGTCTGGCGAAATGGGACTGCAAAAAATTCATTCCAACTTTGTCTCTAGGCAATTCACCTTTGGCCCAGTGATGATATGAGTCTTTCTGCTGATGGGGGAGATATAATAAGTCAGCTCAGGCCGTCTTTAGAAGGCAGGGGCCTATTTGTTAGCAGAATGAGGCAGGTGTACTCTTCTATGGGAGATTAGCTCATCCCAGCATGATAATTACCTCACAGGAAGCCCTCAAGGTTACACATCAAATGTAGGCGCTGCAGATCCAGTCTTGGAAATGGGCATGCCTGGATCGTTAAGTAGTCTTAATTTAGAAACTCCAAATTTAAAAACACAAATCAGTGAGTGATAATTTCCCTGTCCTTTCATTAAGACATTAACATGTCTCCAGCAAGTGGGAGTTCACCAAGAACCATCCGCTAGATTAGAGCTCAGCTGTGAGGAGAAGAAATTAACCTCTGTCTGCATTTCTTAGTTGAGTTTCTTATCAAAGTGGAAAACAAGTAGAGAACCCACGCTTGACTCACTGAGGTCCTTTTCACTGGGGGTGCCATTTGCTTACTCCCACTTTCTGGGAAATAAATGTGAATGAGCTGCAAATTTTCCAAAACAGAGCAACGGCATTTTAGCTATGTCACTAAAGATGAAAGGGGAAACTGGCACTTGAGCTTATTTGGGGTTTTTACATGAAGTTTAGAATACGAATCGCTCTTCTCTGGCCAGCATGACATTGGGGTGGCCGCTCTGACCCTGTCTCAGGCTGCTGAATGCTTTAGCCATGCTAAACAGAGCTGTGTCACTGCCGCAAGCCGTGGGCAAAAGCTAGAACCTCTTCAGTTTTCTAGGTCAGTGAGAATGACCTGCGGAATTCTTTAGCGTCACTGGTCCCTGGAGCACACTCCTGACAGCACGAGACTGGGGAGGTGCTGGCAGTCTGACTGCATGAACAGAGCTGTCAGAGTTTATCGTGGGGGCAGCAGGTCAGGGGGTGCACCTAGCAAAGTGGCAAAAATAGAACTGGGAGGGTGAGCGGGGCAACATGATTAGGCTCATGGAGTTTCACCACCTTTTCAGTTGAAGGCATATTCACCAAGGACATTTCTAGAGTTGTTTTTTGTTTTGTTTTGTTTTTAGGGCAGAGGCACAAACATATCAGAACATTGTCAGAAATGAACGTTTAGAGCAGGCATTCTTTTCATTTTTAAGTTTCTCTCTTTCTTTCATTGAGAGAGAGAGAGACAAATACCCTCAGCAGGGTTTGATCCTTCTCCCAGCCTTCCCGGTCAACCAGGATCATGGCACCCAGGTGTGTTTAGCCAGTACAGTTCAACCGAGAACCAAACCATGTGACATCCAGCATTGCCATGCACTGTTGCATTGTTCTGCCACTGTGCCACCACTGCTGGACCTGGAGCAGGTGATCTTTTAGGTTTTTGCTGTGGGGCTTACGCATTCTCCATAGAGAAACAGAGAAAGACAGACAGACAGACAGACAGAGAGAAAGTGAGAAATCATACCCTCGGGGGATGGCCACGTTGCAATCCCTTCTCCTCCATTTTCCTCTTGGAATTTTGAGCATGCACGTATATGTGCCTGGTGTGAGTTTTAAGATGACGGGTTCAGGACTTAACCATGGTCAGTCATGTGCGAATTCAGCTTTATAATGACCATGCCAACTACTGACTCTGGAGCAGATGGTCTTGATGACATGGAAAGACTAAGTATTTTATGCAGGAAGATCAGAACTTTTTGTAAACACAAATATTAAAACAATAATTCTTAAAAAGATCAAGATTAAACAATATTATTTTTTATGGTTAATAAAAGTTGTTTTTTTTTTTTTTTTGAGAGGTTTTTGCTATAGGGTGCATACGCTCACCAGAAAGACAGAGAAAGGCAGAGAGACAGAAAGCAAGAAATCACCCCCCAAGGGGGGGGGTGACCATGTCACAATCCCTCCTCCTCCATTCTCCTCTCAAGATCTTGGGCACCCATGCACATGCGCTTGGTGTGAGTTTAAGCCACCGGGTCCGGGATTCAAACTACATGGGACACCGGGTCTGGGACTCAAACTACATGGGACACTGGGTCCGGGTCAACTACATGGGACATAGCCATTACAGCAACTGTTGGTCCCTGTTAATAAGAGATTTTTTGTATATGTCTATGAGGTTTTATTATTATTATTATTGTGTACATTGAGATAGCATTAAATTGATTATTCTTTGAGGTCAGAAGAAATTCCCATGCTTTCTCATATTGGCTAAGGCCTATTCAATGACAAGGACAAGCTGTGACAATCTCTGGAGCAGTGTGTCTCACAGAATCAATGTATACCACCTTGTGTGGTGACTCCTTGTGATACACATCCCTTCTCCTAAAACCTAAGCTTGTCTAGGACCTTCCAGGACCGGTAGGGTTTCCAGGAGCCCCAGTCCAGAGATACCCACTCCCCTTCATTGTCAGGACCCCCACACCCATCTCACCACTTTGTCCTACAATACTCAGAGCAAAAGAGAGCAAATAAATACAGCAACTTTTTCTGCAGGACAAGCCATCTACAGAAATTACACAAAAACTATTGAACCACAGATTATGCCAGAAAACAGCATGAAATCCTGGACACACTTAACAGAAAGTAACTTAATCTCTATTTTGAAAACATACAATTGTGCTATTCTTATATGGATTTAACGTAGAAAAAAATATCTTCCCACAGAAGGATTAGGTTGACTGAGGAAGGTGGCATCTCATACTTGAGCATGTCAAGATACTGCCAAACCCGGCCAAACACTGCCATGGCCAAAACAAGCCTGATTCGTCACAGAACATACAACCTCTTGCCTCAAATTAGGAATAGCTGATTGGAAGGACTGATTTTTCCAAAATATCAAATTTAAAGTAGTTCTATTAAAAGAGACTTTAAAGATTTCTTTTAGAACTAGTGTCTGCTTTAGCTATTTCCATCCACCGTAGGGAAGAGAGTTGAACGTGTACACATGCGCGCACTCACACACACACACACACACACACAAAGACAGACTATCATTTACTGCTTACCCAACCTGTTCTCACCCCGACCTCGCCCCTTAGAAAGTATGGTTCTATTCCCAGGCCTTGTTAAGACTCTCCTATCCAACTAACACTCAGTATCAATTTTTAAAACGAACACGTCTTTCTGAAATTACATGTTGAATCTCAAACAAAGGCCATTTTAATGTTTTCAAGGCCAGAGCAATATCATGGATAAGTCTGACAAGGATGAAAGTCAAATCATAAACTGTGTATGGCTTTGATAACCAAATAATTTCAGTGATTAGGACAGAGAACTATGCTCTGGAATCACATTTGCACGATAAGAACCACCACTTATTTTGGTGGGGGGGTGGAGGGCCTTTTCCATTGACATAAGACATCGGAAAAAGAAGAGAGAAAATGCTCACTATATAAACAGTTTTTCTTTATTAGCTCCTATACACTTAAGAATAATTCTTTAAATGAAGAATATGGGAAAATCAAATTCCACATGAAAATACTGTTTTAAATTTGAGGAGGTCTCAGTTTAATTATAAATTAAATTTTCATTTATAACTGTTGATAGAAACATCAACTGATCTTTAAAACATTATATTTCTGTTTCAAGGGGGCGATCTAAGAAGAATTATTTTTCTCTACATGCCTGGACATTTTAACTTTATAAAATAATCATATAAACTGGATAAATTATCCCCTTAGTGTCCAAAGCACTGTCAGTATAAAAGGCAACATGTCTTTATTATCCTCATTCTCCCTTTTAATCTTATGTTATATACTATACAATTTTTATTTAAACAACTTACATAGTGAAAAGATTTATGTTTGTGCCATTGTTAATTTTACTGAAAATATAATACTTAAAACCTATTTTGTTCATTTCCTAAAATACGTAAATTTTTTTTATAATTGGCCAGAGGGATGTCCATTTGGCAGAGAGAGAGAGAGAGAGAGAGAGGGAGAGAGAGAGAGAGAGAAAGAGAGAAAGCACTGCTAGGAGGAATGGTCATGTTGCAATCCCCTCTCCATTTCCGGTTTCAGGATTTAGGGCATGCACATATGCATCAGCTGATTTTCAAGCAGAGGGTCTGAGACGAGCTGTGCTGTTGGCCGGGTGGACTCCAGCTCATGTAACCACCAGGCCGGGCTGACCCAAACACATTCTTTTTTTTTTTTTTTTTTTTTTTTTTGGAGAGGTTTTTGCTGTAGGGCGCGTGCACTCGCCAGACAGACAGAGACAGAGGACAGAAAGCAGGAAATCACCCCCTAGGGGAGATGGCCACGCCACAATCCCTTCTCCTCCATTCTCCTCTCGGGATCTTGGGCACGCACACACACGCGCCCGGCGTGAGTTTAAGCCACCGGGTCCGGGACTCAAACAACGGTCAACTATGTGGGAGTTCAGCGAAATAGCCATTATGCCAACTGCTGGTCCCAACACATTCTTTAATTCAACGTTTATTCTTGTTCTAAGCATAGAAATGCATTTTCTTGATTAGTTAAAAACAATTGTTATGGTTGGAATTTGATCTTAGTAGGTGATGATTATGATCAGAGAATGATTTCTAGCTCTCTTGAGAAGAGATGAGCTCTCATGAGAGTGGGTTGTTATAAAACAGAGCTGGCTACAACTCACACTCTGTCGGCATGTCCCACCATCTCTCTGTGTGTCGGACACGCTGCAGCTGGCCTAATGCCAGCCTTTGGGCTTTGCAGCCACCAATATCATGATTTAAATGAACCTTTTTTTTTTTTTTTTTTTTTTATAAATCACCTAGTCTCAACTATTTCTGCAAGCAACACAATAACAGATTAAGATAATTCTCAATTGAATATTAAGTTTGCCCAAAGCACTGAAATTAGAAGGTTCTAGATTTTGCCATAAATCAATTTTGGAGACGTTTACATCATACTTACATGAGTCATTAAAGTTCCAGTCATTGCTTTATAAGAGAGCAAACTATTCCCCAAAACTTTGTAACTTACCATTTTACTATTCTTCATGATTTTGTAGGTCAGAAATTAGAGCAAGGCTCACATCGGGCAATTCTTCTTCAGTGTCACCTGGAGTCACTTGACGACATCAGCTGGAGGTCGAGCTGATATGGATTCCTCACTCACTGGGAGCCAGGGATGGAAGAGCGGAAGCAGCTGGGGACTGGCCAGCACTGATCTCTCGTGCCGCCTCTCTATTCCATGCGGCTAGTTTGGGCTAACAAAGTAGGACACGACTTCAAAATAATCCTTTCATTTTTTTTTTTTTTTTTAAGGTTTTTACCATGGGGTATGTGCACTTGCCAGAGCAACAGAGAAGAAAAGTGAAAAATCACCCCCTGGGGGATGACCATGCTGCAGTCCCTTCTCTTACATTCTCCTCTTGGGATTTGGGGTATGCACACACATGTGCCTGGTAAAATTTTCAAGACACCAGGTCTAAGGCTCAAACCACAGTCAGCCTGTGGGAGTCCAGTGCTTTAAGCACCATGCCACCTACTGGCCTCAAAATATCTCTTAAAAGTATCTTTTAAGGAACCAGCAGATGGCATAATGGTTACATCGTTGTACTCCCAAATACCTGACCAGGATTAAAGGCCTGGACCCAGTGGCTTGAAAAATCACTCTGGGCACATGTGCATGAATGCCCAAAATCCCGAGAGGAGAATACAGGAGAAGGGATTGCAGTGTGGCATTCCCCCCGGAGGAAGATTTTTTGCTTTCTGTCTTTCTGTCTCTGTCTCTCTGGAGAGCACACATGCCTTATAGTAAAAATCTCTATATTTTTTTTAAAAAAGTATCTTTTAAAATCTAGACCTAGAAGCTGGCACAGCATCATTTCCATTATGTTATATCATCAAGGCAGTCTTACAACTCACCCAGATTGAAATCTAGGGGACACAGATCTACCACTTTGACATTTCACGAAATGTCGAAAATTTTGCTACCATCTTCAATGTACTAAAACAAAATGTTTTATTTTGGAATTGTATTGTTAATAAATTTTCCTACAAAGAGCATACACTCTACGCTATTTTCTTATTAGAAACTACAAGTTTCAGAATCTGTTTCAGTGCTTCCTGTAAAATATAGACTAACTAACAAAGAAAGTCATAGAAAAACAAAAATATAGAAACAAATTATGGGTCAAATGAAGTACATCTCCAACTCTGCCCAACCTAAGAATACATCAAACAAAAAAAAGGGAGGAGTTTAAGACTGGATTCAGGTAGTTTTGTTGCTATTATTTTACTTCGTTTGATTAAGTTGGATTAGATTGAAATAATTTTGATACATAGAAAAGTAAATAAACACATAAACCCTAAGAGAAAAGCTGTCATCCTCAAACTTTAGCCTCGAGTAGTTTATGCATCATGAGGCCAGATGGTGGTACAGCAGCTGTACAACTGGACCCACATGAGAAGGTCCTTGGTTTATGCCCTGAGACCTCCCATACACACTGGGTATGCACACATATGCCCATTATCTGGGCTTTCTGAAGTTGGAGGTAGATCGCAGCATGAAGACCCTGCTGGGGGTGCCCACCCGTGTGTGTGTGTGTGTGTGTGTGTGTGTGTGTGTATCTCATGGAAGAAGTAAATAAAATAAAATAAACTTTAAAAGATTTATGTATCTTATCAAAACCTCAATTTAGTTTTGGAAAAGATTTTGTAGCATAATTTGTATACTCAGAATAATAAGATTAATTCCATAAGCCTTACCCAGCAACCAACTTAATTATTTTACAGTCACTCAGATAGTTCTTCAAATTAATCAAAGTCAAATAAGCCCATACTAAAAGAATCCTAAATAAAAAGTTTTCAGGCCAGTAGGTGGCATGGAAGTTAAGGCACTGGATCCCACGTGGCCAACCACATAGTTTGAGTTGCGACCCAGACAGCTTAAAAATCACACTGAGTATGTGGTGTGTGCATGCCCAAGATCCTGAGAAGACACTGGAGGAGAACTGATCACGATGTGGCCATCCTTCCTGGGGGGTGTGACTTCTTTCTCCTCCTCTCTCTGTCTCTTTCAGGTGATCAAATGTTCCCTGTCACAAACTTATGTATATTTTCTCTATCTTACAATAGGTATAGATTAGTCAAGTTGGATTTTAGGATAATATTTATAAATTCAATTCCATTTTTCAATTGACTCCCAAGTTAAATCAGAAAATAATCATTTCAAAATATTAAAAACAATTCTTGCTTATGTCTCCCTACCTTTTTACATGTTGTACCTTCATCTGGGATGTTTTCTCACATCTTCTTACCATTTTTTGAAATCTCTATCAGAATGTTAGTTTAAGGCTTAGAATGTAAAAGCTGCAAGAAAAGTCACTCTTACGACAACAATGAGAAATAGTCTGCAACCTACCAGAAACCTAAAGTAGAATGGCAAGCAAGTTAACAGGCTTCCAAAGGTGATGAGCCTCCACAGATAAACAGGACACATGAATTGCTTCACTTCTGGTGGAAAGTAGGAGGAGGAGGTAGCAACCATAAAAATGGGTAGAAAGAACAAAACAGCTAAAAATTAAACATATTCTTAAAGGCCTCGTGTGGGCTGAGTTTTAGAATTCCTGACAGCCTTAGATAGGAAGCTCTTTTCCATGCCAGGTGGTCCTGAGAAAGATTGAAAGCAAAACAGGAGCCTTGACAAGTCTACCCATGGTGGAGTGGAGTCCCCAAAGCCCACCAACATCTCTCTCTTTTTTTTAATAATTATTTATTTTATTTATTTAATTATTTTTCAATTTGACCAGAGACAGACAGGGAGAGAAAGAGAGAGGGAAAGTGAGAAAGCAAGCCGTCAGGTTCAGGACTCAAACGTGGTCGACCATGTGTGAGTCCAGCACCATAACCACCACACCACCTACCAGTCCCCCACCATCTGTTCTCAGAATCAAAAATATTAAGCATCTAGAGAGCAGGAAATACTCTTCCATCTCAGGGAAAGACAAAGATTTATTATATGCCTCTAGGAAAGTGCCCAAACTGTCCTGTCCCCATAAACATAAAAGAAAAAAAAAAGTCACCTGTGTAGAGGTAGATGCCAAAGTTCTTGGTCCCCCAGGGACAGACAGAGCCTCCCTCAACCCACCTCCTAACACACACACATATATACACACAAACAATTAACAAGCCCACTAGTGGAAGGGCATCCTCCTTGCCTCTGGCTCCAAATAAAAATACCCCGCTGCTGGCGGGGGAGTAGAAGGAAAGCTACGTGTCCCTGAGAGACAGGCACACATCCTGCCTGGACTCGGGTTCCTGTACTATAGGGGAGATCTGCCACCCCTGGAGGGGCAGCAATAAGCTCCCTGCCCCGAGGGCTACGCTAATACAAGGCAGAGTGAGAAGCCTGACCCAGAACACATGGACTGAGAGTGAGAAACAGGCCAGAAGCGCCAAGAACCCCCCGCACCCACCACAGACTCATATTAGGTGACAGGCGATACCGGTTCACCATTGAGGGAGAGGAAAGCCTGGGAAAGACCTTCTATGGTACAGGTGAACAGCATCTGTTAAAAACTGAGAATGGAGCAGAAATACTCATTAAAACTCTCCAGACTCCAGGCCCCATAGTATAATAAAATCAAGGAAGCAACAGCTGGAGGAATTGGAAACCAGTTTGCACTGAAGATGACTAATGCAAGAAAACTCAGGTTTAACTTCACTACTGATTGATTAAATCATTTTCAATATTAAATTAAATTCTATATTAATGCCTTGATTGAAAAAAAGACATGACCATTTCTGTGTGTAAATATTGTTTACTTCTTTATGTGTTTTTCTAAACCATATCTAGCATTCAATAAAAAGAAAAAATTACAAAATAGAAAAGCAAGATAAGAAAACCTACTGCCAAGAGGTAAAGTTGTCAATATAACAGACTTAGAAATGACCTATTGTTGGAACTAATAATAAGGACTTAAAAATAACACAAATAGCTTGTGTTAAATAAATGAGTAAAAAAAATTGAACAGTATTTATGAAGATAGAAAATCTCAACAGATACAATGGAAATTATATTTTAAGTGCCAACTAGAAATGCTAGAAACAAAAACATGTCAATAAAAGTGAAGAGTGCCTTCAATAGGTGATATTACCAAACTGGATATAACAGAGGAAATAATTGGTAAACTCCAAAGATGATCCAATAGATGTTTTTCAAACTAAAATACAAAAATTTTAAAAAATAAAAAAGAAAAAATAACAGAACAGAACAGAACAGAACCTTCAAGAGCTATGGTGGGGCTCTTGAAGGTTCATATCAAATGGACTAACCTACATGTAATTGGAGTTCCAGAAGAAGAAGAGAGCAATCACAGGACAGAAGAAATATCTTACAAAATAAATGCTATGAATTCTCCAAAAATAAATAAATGATAGCAAATTAAATATCCAAGAATATTAGAAACTCCCAAGCAGGATGAAAAGAAAAGAAGAAAGGAAGGGATGAAGGAAGGAAGGAAGGTAGGGAGGGAGGAAGGGGAAAGAAGGAAGAAATAGAGGGAGGGAGGAAATGAAACATAGACACCTCCTAGGTCAAACTGTTGAAAATCGTAGATAAAATCTTGAAGGTAACCAGAGGCAAAAGGGAAATTAAATGCTGAGGGACAGTGTCAACATACTCCTCTTCACAAATTATAAAAACCAAAAGAAATGCAGTGACAACCTCAAGTACTGAGTTTATTTTTAAGTCAACCTAGAAATCTATATCCATGGAAAATATCTTTTTAAAAATGAAAGAGAAATAAAGCCTTTTCCATACAAATATAAAAAGGAGAAACTTTATTGCCAGCAAACCTGCACTATAATGTATAAAATTCTTCAGGTAGAAATCATATGATACAATATACAAATTTATAGCCATAGAAAAGAATAAAGCAGGCTAAGAATAATGAATATGTGAGTAAATACAGAACACTTTAAATTCTTGAATCTCTTTAAAAGGTAACTGACTGTAAAAGCAAAAATAGTAACAATGCATTATAGAATATATGTAGAAGTAAAATGTATAACAATGGTGTGAAGATTGGAGAAGTGGAATTTTCTGTTTAAGTTCTTACACTGTTATGAAATAGTACAAGATATTCTAAGGCGATTCTGATAAACTAATGATGCTACTTTTCAGTGAACCGTTCATGAGATGCTATTCCCACACTTCAGCATAGTCCAATCTATCCTGCCCTACTCCTGGCTATCTCTGCCTTAACCGTAAGAATTTTTTTCAAATCTGGGTCTTTTTTGGTTTCCCCCTCACAATAAAATGTTGAAACATTTATTTTGGACAGCCATAATGGTGCAGCAATAACACACTCTCTGCAGTACTGAAGCCACATAGGAAGGCCCTTGGTTTACACCCCAAGGTTTCCCTGTACATGTGTGGGGCATGCTTGTGCCTATGATCCTGGCTGGCTAAGACTGGGAGTAGATCCTGGTAAGAAAATCCTTCTGGTAGTCTCTAAATAAATAAATAAATAAACTTTTAATCTCTGGACCTAGTTTAGGTTTAAATGAAAAAAATGATCCAGAGACCTAATATATCAAAAAGAAAAAAAAAAAAAAATCAATGGTCCCAGTCACAGTGAGTAGGAGAAAGTCAGACAGGTAGGAACCTCCTCCTGTGGACAGCAGGTGTGTGTCCTAGCGTGTTGGTGACGTGTGCAGGCAGAGCAGGGTAGTGGTCCGCTAGGGCTTCCACAGTGCCACAGACGGTGGCTTAAACAACAGAAACGTTTTCTCGCTGCCCTGGAGGACAGAGGTCTGGCATCAAGGTATCAGCTGGGTTGTTTTGTCCTCAGTCCTTTCCATTGGCTTGTAGGAGATGCCTGTCTTCTCTGTGTCTCCCTGGGGTCTTTTTCTCTGTATATGTCTGTGTCCCAATCTCCTCTTCCTACAAGGACAACAGTCAGAATGGATTAGGGCTCACCTCAATGACCTCATTAAACCTTAATTACCTCTTTTCATTTTTTTTTAACTTCTGCTATAATGTCTGTGCACTCACCAAAGACAGAGAAAGAGAGAGGGAAAGTGAGAAATCACCCCTCGGGGGTGATGGCCATGCCACAAACTCTTCTCTGTTATCTTTTCAGGATTGTGGCACACATGTACACCCATCCAGAGTATTTTTCAAGTAGCCAGGTTCAGGACTTGAACTGTGCAGTCAACTATGTGGAATCCAGTCACTTTAGCCACCGCACCACTGGCAGGTCGCTCTGTCCTCTTTAGATACTCTATCTCTGAATAGAAATATAGTCCCAATCTCAGGTACTAGGGATTAGAACTTCAGCACACAAATTCTGAAGAATACAAGTCAGTTTGTAGCTGGTAGCTTACAACAAGATATTGCTGTAGCATCATGCCAGCAACAGGGACTCAACCATGAGAATCCAGATAGGCACACTCAAATACAGTCCTCGCAAAAGGACCTTCCTTTATGGAAATATGGAAATGAATATTCCAGAGGACAAAAGCAGAAAGTCCATCTACAAAACATAGCCATTTAAAGCAAAACAAAATAAAGCAATAAAAATGTAACCTAAAAGTTCTTAAAATTTGTTGCTGTATCTTTAGCAAAAAAAAAATTCAAGTTTTTCATTTATATTATTTATATACAATTATTTTAATATATGCTACCTCATACTGTTTTCACAAGACTCCCTGTAGGGCAGCTTTCTTTAATCCATTTTGAATGTAAGGCCCTAAGAAACTAGGAGGTTTATTCAAAGTCATACGGGTGACAAAGTCAGAGTGTACTAGGAATTGTGCCAAGACACTGCCTCCCTGCATTAGAAAAAAGGAAATATTAACATTGGGAGTCTTGCTTTGATTAATTTTAACACTGTTAAACTTAACTTGCCTTGGCTCTAACTGGTGTGGTTTTTTTTTTTTTTTCTTTTCTACCTAGCAATAGTTAGTATTAGTCATCCCAATGAAGCCAACCCACTGCAAATGGCTATAACCATTCCACAATTGTGCAGAGGCCATCTGTCCATTTACAGATAAGGCAATGATCTTCAGAAGATCTGTGGGCAGATTTCCTCACAGATTACAGAGACATCACTAGACATGACATCTCCATCTATAGATATACCCCTCTAAAATGTTAATAAGCTAGAAGACTTTTTTACCCCATTTACTAGGAATAAACTTCCCCTCATTGGTGGTAGCAATCATTTTGTGAAGCCTGTTCCTTTACCTACAATTTGCTTGTCAATTTGCTTTGGCTTGATGCCAGGGCTTCCTATTAGTTCTGCAATTCTCTTTAATGCTGCTGTTCAATATATCTTGACATTTCCTGTAGTCACTTTGCTTTCAGTACAAGCCAAATACCACCCTCACAGAGCTGCCGTGGGATTTCATGAAATAATAGACCTGAAAGCACTCTAGTTCCTTATGAATTTAACAGTGACTGCCTTAAATACGGGGAGGTCAGAAAAATGATTAACAAAGAGCTCACAATTCAGTGGCAGAAATACACAAACAGTTATCAATTTTAGCAAAATTTAACTATGAGAATGAGAAATACTCATCCCCCAAAAGGAAAGAAAATTTGAAAGGCAAAGTACATATGACTGGCATTCCTGGTCAGAGAAAATGCCAAAAATATATATAAAAATAAATAATTCATTAAATGAGGCATGTGGTAATCAGAGCACAGGGTGTGTCAAGAGGTAGAGAAGTCTGCTGTCAGCCTAAACTGGGAGAAGACATTGAGGCCATACCATAATACACTTTCCATTCCCAGTAGAGGAACATGAACATCATTTGAATAAGCAATGGGAATCCATCCAATAGAGAATTTTACATGGGAGTGAATATAAGACCAAAGTCAATCCACTTCCAGGAAACTCTGAAGAAGAGGTTCTTTTAGTCACCATTTCTGAGAGGGGAAAGAAAGAAGGAAGCTTAGTTCCCAGATCCTGAGCCCTGAATCCATAATGCTACTTAATTTGAAACTAGATTCAGGAATGGAAGTCATTGTCCACCTTACTAAGTTTTGGTCCAAGATCCCAAACTGGCCTTTCATCCTATAAAACTAGACTTGGTCATGTATAAACTGGGGAGACTCCTTAATAAAAGGCCTATCTATGGACAGGCACAGGTGGGAACTACTTCACTACCTTTCCCTAAGCCCTCACTGGATTTCTACCCTGTGGGTGTGATCCCCCTGACTGAAAGAGGAGGTATCAAAATGAGAGTGCTTTTCCTGAGAGTCTAGTGAAGAACATGCCCCAATAAGAAGTTCCTTGATGTGCCCATATCCAACAGGCCTTCTGAAGGTAAAGGCATCCCCTGGATGGTCTTCCACATCACATTTGCCAAAGGAAAGGGCAATCGTAACACAGAAAATGAGGGCCCTGGGGTCCACTCCCTTTGAATAAGACTCCCATTCCTTTTCCGAGTCCTGAATTCCTTTGCTAGGATTACTTAACTGCCTAAAAACACTCTGGAGGTGTTAAAATAACTTTTGCATGCTATATCATGAATAGTGACATATTTTAATTTTAGATTAGTGAGTTATTAAAAAGAGTATTATATAGTTCATTTTAAAGGATTATTTAACTATTTTATATAAAGAATTCTATTTTTTCACATGTAACAGGAAATTCATGTAATTTAATTAATTTTAATATGTGTAATAAAAAGCATGATTTTCTTGAGTAACACAATTTAAAAGTAACATGTTTTTTGTTTAAGTATAATAAAATGTGGATAGAAACTTACTACACTGGAATAGCTTTTTATAAATAAAATATCAAGTGGAAAGCTATGTTTTCTCTTTTTAGCACTATTTTTTTAAAAAAATACTAGACTAGTTTTGGTCCCTGCACCAGAATTTGATCAGATGAATGCAACATATGCAACTATCCAAGAGTGTCTTGAGGAAAATTTGCAGAATTGTTACTATTTCTATGCTTCTCTTTAAACACATTACATTTCAGTATCTTAAAACTAGTTTTTCTTTCCTTAAACAGCAGTCTATCATAGGTATAGATTAAACAATCTACATCTAAAAAACATTAAACTAAATAATGTGTAACATCTACAGTAGTTAGTAATATTGAGCTGAGATAAATCACTGGAATAACCAAGATCTGAGGATACTCACCTCAGAGTACAAAACAGCACATGCTCACTCAATTTAAGACGCCATGACATCTAGAACATTGGTTCCCAAAATGTTTTCCCTGAACCAATAGCATCAATACCCCAATGAACTTGTTAGCAATGCAAATTCTTAGGGGCCGGCCCCTTAACTTGGTTTTTAAAGGAGCCAACCGCACATGGCCAATGCTTCAAATTCTAGCCCTGGTGAAAACACACTGAGAGTGTGTGCTTGTGTGCCCAAAATCCCAACAGGATGGAAAATGGAGGAGAAGGGATTGTGACATGACCATGCCCCATGGAGGGTTTGCTTTCTCCTTCCTTGCGCGCTCTCTCTCTCTTTGTCTCTTTCTGTCTAGTACATCCACCCTCTGGCAATAAAAAAAAGAAAGAAATGCAAATTCTTAGGCCCCACCACAGAATCACTAAATCGGGGACTCTTGGAGTGAGGTCCAGAAATTGGTGTTCTAACAAGCCTTCAGCTGCATGTTGAAATTGAAGAACACTGACCTCGTACACGTTGAAACACCACCACCCTCTTCATGAAGCTTCCTTTTGGGAAAATCTGCCCTGGAGGAATTAGAAGAATAAACCTTTCAAGGAGTTCTAAGTAATTCCTCAGAAGGCAGGCAGCCCACAGACGCTCAGGCAAAAGAAACCATCAGATTCAGTTTACATTATTAATATGGCAGAAATACCCTAAGGGTAAAGTGCTTTCTTCAAAATGGAAAGAATTGCAAGAAAACTCTGGTTTGGTTTCACATCTGTGGCATATTTTTAAAGAGAATATTGGCTTGTTGTCTGACAGGTAAATTGAACTGTTGGCCTTAGTAATTACTGACCTTATGACTCTCTGTGGGAGGGTAACTGAACAACTCTTCATCTATAAAGTGGAGATAATACATCTGTCCATGTGGAATTATGGTGAGATTTCATGACCTACCACATGTAAAGGTAAGCCTAGCACAGGAACATTTATTTATTAATACTTAAATAGTAGGATAATAAGATAATTAACCAAGAAATGATTGTGGTTTAATTCTCTATTTATTTGTCCCTCTCTCCTCCCCTGCTATTTCTGTTGAGGGGCCAGGTTGCCCCAGGAATTATTTGCCTCAGAGCAGAAAGCAAGAGCTGTGGAAGACAATTGCTCTTCCTATCTTTTATAAAAGCTTGGACTCATTGAAGAGAGAGAAGTGGCTCTGAGAAGAAGAGTATTGAAAAGGTTTCCCACATTCTGGAAAGAGGTCAGAACCCAGGTGGCTCCTATGAAGAGTAGGATCCCTGCACTGTTTTGTGATGGTGTTAGTGGGAGGTTGCAGACACAGGCTGATTGGGAAGGAAGAGCTCAGTGTGGCCTGTAAGTTTGGACCATAAACACAGAGGGTCCCAGGCTTGACGAGGATTCCCGGCATAGAGACTATATGGCAAAAACCCCAACAGAAACGAACATCCAGACTGAGAGAATGGGTATCCTTCTTAAAAGTAATTATTTCAGTGGCCAGAAATGGGCAGGGAGCCTGCAATGCTTCTGTGGAAGTCCCTGGGGACTTTGCACAACTCACGAGAAAGCAACCCCTAGCCTGGATCAGAACTTCCTGTCAGGCCTACAGGATGGTTCAGAATGAACTGTAGTTGGCTTAAAGAAATAAATTATTCTAATTTTTTTCAAATTTTTTATTATTATTTTAATTTGTTATAAGGCACACTCACTCACCAAAGAAAGAGGAGAGAAAGAGTGAGAAAGCAAGCCACCTGGTCCAGGACTTGAACCATAATCAGTCATGTGTGAGTCCAGCACCTTAACTACCATGCCACCTGCTGGCCCCATTGTACTATTTTTTTAGTATCTTAGTTTGTGGACTGATAATAATACCCTGCTATGTATATTATTACCAGCCATTTGACCTTCAGAATTATACAGATTCTATTCAGTTTTGAAAGTAAAGTCCTTTCTATGTACAGGAGAATTGGAAGGGTGCCAGCCTTCCTCTTTCATCTTCAGGAAGGAAAATGAAGTGAGCCTTGACTGAAAAACCTACCAATCACTCACCGTAGTGGGCTTTAGCAAATACAAAGTAGTGCCTTTTTAAAATTCTATTTGAGTCTATATTTGTAAAACAAGATTTTAGGCTTTAAATCTTTACAATTAAAATGATTTCTATTTTCATATAAAATTCTTCATATACAAAAATGGCTTATTAAGAGGGAATCTCTTTGGACCAGGAGATGGTAGTTACATCACTGGACTGCCACGTAGTAGACTGCAGTTCAAGTCCCGGACCTGGCAACTTAAACTCAAGCTGGGCAAGTGTGCGTGCGTCCCTAAGATCCTGAGAGAAAAATGGAAGAGAAGGGATTGCAGCATGGCCATCCTCTCCCCAGGAGGGTGCTATTTCTCACTTTCAGTCTCTCTGGTGAGCACACTCACCCTGTAGCAAAAAACTCTCTTAAAAAAAAAAAAAAAAAAAAGAGAGAAGAAGAAAAGATAATATAGAGTCTCTTATAAATATATAAATGTGACTGCAAAGATCAATAAGAAATTAGGATGGCATTCTACATGAGAGATCCAGCCCAGCCAGGCTGAGGCAAGAAACATGCTAGACTGTAACAACCTCAGAAGTGATCAAAAGTTCACTGAGCACATGAGTGACAAACTGTGGCATCCATATCGCTGTGAATAGAGCAACTAGAGGGACCGGCAGTTAGAATAATGGCTATGTCGCTGGACTCCCACGTAGTCTACTGCGGTTCGAGTCCTGGACCCAGTGGCTTAAACTCACGCTAGGCGCGTGTGTGTGCATGCCCAAGATCCCGAGAGGAGAATGGAGGAGAAGGGATTGCGGGGTGGCCATCCCCTCTGGGGAGTGATTTCTCGCTTTCTATCTCTCTGTCTCTATCTGTCTGGCGAGCGCACGCGCCCTATAGCAAAAAAAGTCTCCAAAATAAATAAATAAATAAATAAATAAATAAATAAATAAATAAATAAATAAATAAATAAATAAAGCAACTAGAAATATCCCAATATAAAAGGAGATACAGTCTGACAATGACCATATAGTGGCCAATGACCTTCTAAACATGAAAGTCTAAACAAATTGGCTATTTTGAACATATTGCCTTTCCTGGGAATTGCCAAAATGTTTCAGATCTGAAATTACTGGGGCCAGCAGATGGTGTAGCTATTAACGTTGTTGAAGTCACACAGGCCGACAACAGGTCAAGTCCTAGACTGGTGGCTTGGAACTCACACAGGGTGCATGTCTGTGTGTGCCCAAAATCTCAGGAGAATGGAGGAGATGGGTTTGCGGCATGGTCATCCCCTCTGTGGGGTGATTTCTCACCTTCCTTCTCACTGTCTCTGTCTCTTTTTCTCTCTCCAACAACCACACATACCCTATGGCATAAAGCTCTAAAAAAATCTGAAATTACTATTTAAGAAAGTACAGTTTGGTACTGCCAAAATATAATTAAGTAAAGTAGGCATTTCAATATGATTTGCTCCTGTCACACCCACAATTTGAAGTACATTGTCTAAGGTAATTACGAAGTAACACTGCATAACATACATTTTTAAATTCTTGGTGGAGGGACCAGCAAGTGGCCACAGGAGTTAAAGCACTGGACTCCCACATGGCCAACTGAGGTTTGAGTCCCAGACCTGATGGCTTGCTTTCTCACTTTCTCTTTCTCTTTTTCTTTCTCTCTCTGGTGAGCACACATGCCCTATAGAAAATGTTTTTAATAATAATAATAAATTAAATAAATAAATTTTTTTAAAAAAAGAAATTACTGGCAGCAACCAGAAGAAAGGTTATCAATCAGGTCAACTCTCCTTTCTTAATCTATGGGGCAAGATATTGGGTTGTTGGAAGTTACGACACATTTTTGCATGGAAAATACAACCATGACCAATAAAATACCCTTTGTATAGAAAATAAATAACCTCTACCCTCCACTAAGGGAGAGATTAATTCTCCAACCGCATACACCTGGGAAAGTTTTCCCTCTGAGAATTTGACAGTTCCACCTTCAACTATCAAGTCAAGGCATATAGAGCAGCAGGAATATTATGAATAGAATTTTTATATTCTAGAGTCTGGATAGCTGTTATTCAAGGGTAAATGAAATTGGTACGAACAAGGAAAAATGTATTAAAGCATAAAAGTTTCAGAAGAAGCATTACAGGTTGTTGGTTAAGAGGATGGGACTTTGGGACCCAGTAGTTGGTGTAATGGCTATGTCGCTGGACTCCCACGTAGTTGACCACAGTTCAAGTCCTGGACCCGGTGGCTTAAAACTCATGCTGGGTACACGTGTGTGCGTGCCTAAGATCCCGAGAGGAGAATGGAGGAGAAGGCATTGCGGCGTGGCCATCCCCCCTGAAAGGTGATTTCTCTCTTTCTGTCTCTCTAACTCTCTCTGTCTTTCTGGTGAGCGCATGTGCCCTATAGCAAAAACCTCTCAAAAAATAATAATAATAATAATACATGAGAAGTCTTCAAAATGTTCACGGAAAATGCATTTTATGAAAAAAATTATGCATGGATTCCAAATGGTTTTGCATCAAAATAAGTTTGTGCTTTAATTTCATTTGTTCATAAGCCTTTTGAAGTTTCCTTGTATTTATTTTATAAAAAACTGGGAAGGGGATTTGAGACAGAATGATTAACAGACATAAGAATGCATGGGACCAGCAGTGGCATAGTAGCTATGTCGCTGGACTCCCATGTAGTCGACCACAGTTGGAGTCCCGGACCCGCTGTTTCAACTCGCGCCAGGCGCTTATGCATGTGTCCCCAAGATCCCGAGAGGAGAATGGAAGAGCAGGGAATACAGCGTGGCCATCCCCTCTGGGGGATGATTTCTCGCTTTCTGTCTCTCTGTTTCTCTCTGTCTTTCTGGTGAGTGCATGCACCCTATAGCAAAAAAGTCTCCAAAAAAAGAATGCGTGTAAACCAGTGGAATAGGTTCTAGAACAGGGTACTGCAGCTGAGTAAAAACTATCATTGATAATTCAATGTATTCTTTAAAAAAAAAAAAAAAAACTAGTAGAACTATTATCAAATGTGCACAACATAATGCAATGTTTCTTGTTGAAGATTCTTCTGTCACATCCTGTTCATGCCTTGAAATGCCATATTGTATCCCACAAAGATGTACAAATATTACATGTAAGCCAGAAATCAAAATTGAAATAACTAAACACATAAATAAAGGTATGAGTATCAAATAAATGACATGTAATTTATTTCACAGTCTAAATGTCACAGAGAGATGTTAGTTTGGGTGAAAGTTCTCTACATGGAGACCTCTTAGGTTGTTTGTGTGTTTGTTACTACTCTTAGTATTTTTGAATCTGAGATTGAAAGAGCTTTAACATACCTTGTTGGATATTTTAGGCCAAGTGTCTAAAATAGACGTTTTATTCCAGATTTATTTACTGGCTACAAAGATTTATATAACCACATTCAGAGCTTTTAGAGAGCCAAAGGATTAGAAAACAGTATTCACTCTCCAGAAGCCAAATTCAAAAGACATACAAATGGACATAAAGTGATTAAAAACAATCTCTTTTTGAGAGATGTTTGCTATAGAGCACATGTACTCTCAGAGAGACAGAGAGATAAAAAGCAAGAAATCACCACAATTCTTTCCCCTCCATTCTCCTCTAAGGACTCTGGGCATGCATGTGTGTACCCAGCATGAGTTTCAAGCCGCCAAGACTTGAACCGCCATTGGCCACGTGGGAGTCTAGTGCCCCAACCACCATGCCACCTGTGGCCCTGATTAACAAATTTTTTGACTTATGAGTTCAAAGGAAAGAAGATCAAGATGGATGAAAACAAGCAGAAAAATCTCATAGGAAGAGGCTCAAAATTTCAGAGGTGGTTATGATTTGGGGAGGTGACGAGGAAGAGAAAGGGCCACCATTTAAAGTTAAGAATGAGTACCCCATGAAAGAAGGCAATGGCAGGCCAGAGAAAACAGCAGTGCGAGTGGGGAGTAGGGGTAAAGATGATTCCATTATTATGATGAAGGCAGAGAATCACGCAGCTGAGTTTAGGTACAATATTGAGAAATTGGAGCCATTACAGGTTTTTGAGCAGGGCATCAGGTGTTACAAACACGTGTTTAGCAGCAGAATTAGAGAAAGGAGTGAGGGCTTAGGAGAACTGATCCAAGGCTGCTTCAGGAATTCCGGTAAGGCATGACAGGTGTCTGGGGTTATCTGATGACTACAGAATAGTAAGGAAATAACATTAGAGCACTTGGTAAGACCTTAATTATGTAGCATGAAGGAGAGCAGTAAGTCAAAATGCCTTCAAGGCTTTGGGGTTGGAGAACCTGAACAATGGTGATACTATTTCTATGGAGAGGAGGTTTGTTTAAAGTCTATTTCTTTATTTGTCATGTGTAGGTGAGAGAAAGAGAGAATCCTCAACAGGGTCTTGCCACCATGATCCAACCCCAGCCTCTACTGGCATAAACAGGAAATTTTCTTGGAATCTTCCCATGTAGATCAGCCTCACAGAACACCCCATTTTGGCACTGCATCACCATTGGGCCAGGAACACCTTTGATAGTAAGAGCTCTGAGTCAAGGGGTAAGAATGCCATCCAGGTTTGGAAAAGAAACAGGCAAAGCCTTTGAGTTGGAAGGAAATATACTCAGCAAACAGGAGACAGTGGGGAAAACAAACGATTTTAATTCTAAATGTATTGAGCTGTCTTTGATTCTGGGATATTCGAACACCAATGTGCGTAGAAAATTGTGCACTAGGACTAAAACGTTGGTAAGGGGGCAGAAATTAAAACACAAATATGAGAGTCACCAACATAAAGAAGATGTACAGAGTTATTTGACAAAGTGGCCTAAATGACCACTGTGATATTCTACCCTGTCCATGAGTCAGAACGAGAAATTTCACTTCATTCGTCTCTTGTTTCTTCTTGAACACAGCAAAATATTGAGCATCTGACTTCTGAGGAGCAAGCAAGACATGAGGGGCATTCTTATTATCGATGCACTTACTTTCTGTTTTTGGAGACAATAAGTAGCCACAATTTTCCTGTTGAAACACCAAAACAAAGAAGAAAAAAACCCACACACATGAAATAATTAAAATGTGCTAACTAATTTGATATGCTAAAAATCACTTTGAGTCTTTCAATATTTCTGCTAGCTCAGTGACAGGCAATTTTGCATTTTATTACTAAAAGAAATATAGTTTAAAAAAATTTGTCCAACTGAAAGTCAGAAAATGATGTAGTCTCAAAGATAATGAAATATCTTGATCTACATTGGACAAAGTACAGTATCACCTTCAGCTTTGGAGGGGCACTTCAAAGTCATCTGTCCAACTTCTTGGAACTGGAATCTCTTGGACATACTGAAGCATCCACTAAGCCCCTGTTGTGTGACACCTTGGCTACACAATTATTTACACATAAATCTGTCAACAGTATTCAAACACCACCCCGGATACCTACTCAGCCTGCAAAATGCCCAGATTCAGTGTTTTAGATGGTCATCAGCTGCAGCTGTGGCCAATCCTAACCTAACACTGACTTAGGACAAAAACAGAAAGCCTAGAAAGCGCTGTTGCATTGCCAAAGTTTGCTATAGAAAATGCAAATTTGTTCTCCCAAGTCCACAGGAGAATCAACAGAGGTAATCAGAACAACCGAACCAAAGAGAATTATATTCGCCTTCTCCCTGAAAGGAAATGCATCTGGAATGTATTTATAATGACTCAAAAAGAAAAAAAGGAATCATTTAAAGTAGACATGTGGGTTTGTGCCTTGACCTTGTTAAGTGAAAAGTAGGTGTTACCACCATGAATTCCTATGAAATTGTAGTAAATGTGTAAACATCAAGGCCCCCCTACAGAATATTAAGAAACCATGTGTTCAAAAGGGTAGAAACACCTTTCTAGTAGAAATGACATTCTAGGAGAAGTTAGTATATTCCTGCATAGAATATATATATGTGTGTGCATATATACATATAACTTTGATAATTTATTATAAGTTTGAATCTGGGCCTTCATTTTTATTTTTTTCTTTATGATATACCAAAAGCACTTTTTTAAAAGTAAAAACAAGAAGGGGGAGTATAATTAGGCAACACTGATTAAAAGAGAGCTTAATTGTCAAATAGTCAATGTCCAGAGAGATTAGTTATAGATACGATATACATGTATTAAATGTATGAATGTAGCATAAAGAAAATGAGATGTTAGGAATAAATGCTTTTCTTTAGAGTCTGCCAAGAAATTTAAGAAATTCTGTACTTTCTTATCCTAGAAAAGATTATTTTATTTCACTTGAGCTTTAAAAAGTTCAAATGAAACTGGTTAGGCTTTTTAAATAGAGTTTATGGTTATCTTCTTTAGCTCCATAATTTAATATTTTCCCCCATCCCCATTTCGGACCAATCCAGGCCTTCATTGCCAGGTTGGATCAGGACTCCGCATGATAGCGAGAGCCCAGAACATTTGGTCTTTGACCTATCTTCCAGACAGTTTTATTCCAGATTACTGCCTGCTTTCTGCAGCCTCCTCTTTTCACCTTGAGGTGGAAAAGTTCACAGCCAATGCCTGGCTCTTATAACAGGCTTTAAAATGAAGTCTGTAGAGTGAAAAGAACTCTGTTTTTATTTCTTTGGAATTATTGGCTTTCAAGCCTTTGAATTCCCTGCAGATAATTACTGTTTTGGCCCATGATTTCTCTGATATTTGATGCCTCTGACTGGAATAAATTACCTATCTAACAAGGAGGGTTAATTGGTGGTTGTGAGCCGATGTATGTGTTCCCGTACCGTTTTTTAAGTGCCCTGCAAAACGTGGCCATCTGAAACATCCTATTGTTTGAAACCATTTCCTGCAGCACATCTCATGGTGTAGAGTCTTGACTACCAGAAACTAAAGAAATAGGGAGGAACGTCAGGGTCTTTGTGTGTTGATGACACTGAGGATTCTTCTGTTGTGACATTTGTACTCCCTAAAGATGAGCACATTTCATTCAAATATTCTCAACAAGAATTTGATAAACCTAAGGTATCCTATGCCCAGACCCACTGCCATGACACCAGAATTCAAACTTAGAGCTGAAGTTTCCATAAAGTTAACTCTATGGGCCTTCAGCCTGCCTTGGCTGTTTCTTTGAGAAACTATGCTTTTTACGTGTATTTGTCTTATTAAATCCATGAAACTAAAAATGCCTCAACAAAGTAAAACATTAGCACCAACTTTCACAGTAAATTGTTTAGTGTGAATGAAAGCTTTTTAAGAGTGTAACTCTCGGCAAAATTACCCAAAAGTGGTTTAGTAAATGCCATGAAACATAACATCTGCGTATCAAAAACGCATTCTATATGCTGCGGGAAAATTGGAGTACTGAAGCAATTTTCTAATATTTACATATTTATAACAAGTGTCTGTCATGGGAAGGCTAAGCTCACCTGCAATACTTTCACGTTACATAAAATGAAGAACGTCTCATGCTTGGGTGTTCTAATAACCATGATATTATTGAACAATTACACTATTTAATACCTTGGATTAGTTCCTCTGATAGTGCTATTAGCTGTCACTATACTCCATAATAGGTGGCTTCATCTTTGTTATGACATGATCTTTCCTACTGTTTGTTGACCTTTCAATACAAGGGGGAGGGGACGCTCCCAGCCCCCCAAACCTTTAAGCAGCTACTGTAAAGCTGCAGTTTAATTCTCAGCTGGAATGTTTAGAAACCCTTGGTGCTAAATACCTCAGTGGACTGCTTAAACACCAACAACAGCCTTATGGGGCCTTACCCGACCTTAAACACATCTTTTTTTGTTGAGAATATTGCATTCTGCCACAATTCTGTGGGCTAACCCTGGGCTCACATTAAATATACCAGGCTCATTGAAGCTTACTGAATTGAGTTGAGTTGTTCTTTGTTTTATTCTCTCCCTGCTTCACCCCCAACTGGGACTGGGCAGCCTTTCTTCCAGTGGAGCGTGCTTTAAAGTAACCCAAAGAAGAGAAGGAGGGGTGAGGAGAAAAACCAAAAGGTGCAGCTAAGGCCCATAATTAGTCTTGATCCTCCAAGTCTAAAATATTTTAACGCCAGGTTTCTGATTGCAGTACGGGCAAAGTGGATTTGGGAATGCAGAAAAGTAATTAGGTCTGTGCATTGAAGTGTGGAGAGCATTTAAAAGTGAATGGGTGGTTACTACATTCTTGGCAGGCTGTTTTTTATCTTTTCATGCTCGGCTGTTGTTAGAGGTGATGGGTTTATTGCAGTTTTTGCACTCTGGAGGTGGCTGTGTTTTTCTTAACCTAGCCTCTTGCTCTCCATCTCAAAAATGAATCCTCATGGTGTGAGGAAGAATGAGGGGAAATTTTAAAAATAAAAACAAGGCACATTGGCCAAATATTACGCAGCGAAGCAGAATAAGTTGCGAATAAACCTCAATGCCGCAACAGGTCACTTATAAAGATTCTGGGTTTAATTAATGACTCACTGAGCACAGGATGAACTGGAGACAATGGTCACCCCAAGGGGAAGGAAAACAAAACATGTTATTCTCTAACCTTGTTCACAGAGCCATCCAAACTATCTGGGGGCAAGCTGACATCATTAAGTTGTTTCTGGGTCCTGGTAGGGAAGATGCAAACTATAAATGTCTGAGTTATCAAAATGCACAGTTTTGATTATTTCAGTCTATAGAATTGCTGCAGTTTGCTACGATCACATGTCCCTTCCGCCTCAACATTCTTGTCTGCCAGTCAAGTTATCAAGGCTGGTTTGAAAGTCAGAAAATGTATGTGTTTTTTAAAATGCTGGGCAAGGGGGAAAGCAGAGGTAAGAATCGTAGAATATAAATGGGCTCCTTTTAATGTCCACAGAGGGTTTTTAGATTAAAGGGAATGTGATACAAAAGGTTAGGCTTGCTTCTTTAGCAATTCAGGCCTACACAAATAATAATAATAATAATAATAATTGCATGAGGCAACTTGGTCATTGCAAAAACATTTAGTGATATCTGCAGAATGTGAAAAGGTAGAATAGATCTAGTTAACAGACAATCAAATGAGATAAACAAAGACAGTTTTGGGGCCCTGGTGGTGGTTGTCTGGGGATTGGGGATTTTTCTAATTGTTTTTTGTTTTGTTTTCCTTTAATTTTAGAAATGTACCTTGAAAATGCCACTTCAAAGAAAACTGGACTATAGCATTTACATCCTTGGACAACAGGCCACAGAGTTTATCCAAATGACTACTATTTTTCAGTACTTTCGAAATGTTGTGTTCAGTATCTTAATTTTCATTCCACCATGGAGAAATGCATTTCCTTAGACACTAGAGCCCTTAGCTTATTGAGTTTATCTGTGTTTCTGCTGAGCACGAATAAGCACTTCACTGTGTGACGTATTATCACCTCAGCCCTGCCTCTACTCAAAGCAGTTCTCTCATCTCAAGTTTTCCCATTAAAAGATTCATATGGCAGTAATATTGCTTGGGAATCTTCTGTTTTTTAGGTTTTTCAGAAGATACAAATAAATATAGGGTCGTCAGAGAAGTCATGAGGCATTTTTGCATAGAAAAACACATCGTGACTTTTCTGACCACCCCACATAGAACCTGATGCTATTATAAGTAAGACTTATATCTTCATTGTGGCCTGTTTCTAACAGAGAGAACTTGGAAACAATATAAATGTCTAGCAAAGAGAGTAGTTAAATGAATGATGGTACATCCATGAAATGAAGTGCTTGGCAGCTATCAGGGATGATGTTGGGGAAAACTAAATGACAGAGGAGATTTTCAAAATACATTAAGTTCAAATTTATAAAGTTTATTATATATACTATTTGTATATAATTAGTAAATTGAACTATATAATTATTATTTTTAAATGTAGGCCTCTTTTAAGAGAGAGAAATGTACCCCAAAATGTTAATAAAGATTACCCCAATAATGGAATTTGGAGTGATTTTTTTAAATAGTTTCTTATCCACTTATCTATATTTTATTATTATCCCATCATACTAGGATAAGACATTTTTATAATAAAAAAACTATTAATGACATTTATTTTCAAAGAAATTACTTACCAAATTATGATTTTAATTATCCTTTCATGCTTTTTTAAAATATCTTTTATGATCTGTTCTCCTAAGTACAAGAGGCAAAAAAAAATTTTTTTGAAAATTTTTTCCCTTACCTAGATCCATATTTATCATTGTACCTAAACATAAACTTCAGTACCCACAGTATTTTCTGGAAATGCCTATCTAGCTGCCCAAAAGCTGGAAAAGGATTCCAGCATTCTAGGGTTAAATTGTACTTTACATTTAGAACAAGCCAAGCAAGAAAATGTCTCCCCCTGTCTTTCTACCACGAGGCGTCACCAGTTCATCGATTCTACTTCACACTGACGAGGCTCTACCCAGAATGCTTACTTCCAGGCCTGACCAAGGACACAGTAACCTGCTCCCTGGCCCACCATGAACCTAGACAGCCAGGTCCACATTGAGATTGCAGCTTCTCGCATGGAAGAAATCTTCCTCAGTGTGTGCCTGACATATTCCTCGTTATGCAAACGACAACTAAGCACCAACATATACAGGTCAGCTGCGTTATGTGTGTAAGTAATTGTGGAGGGGAAGACGTGACTTCTTGAACTAATCTAAAGCCAAAAGCTTAACAAGTTTTGTCCAGCACAATTCGTGAGCGCCATGGGCAAATCACTTAAACTTGCCGAGTTTCACCTTAAAATAGACACCATAAATATGTTGACCTAGGTCCCAGCACTTCAAAAATTCTTGTATCAAGTAATAAGTGCTATTTAAGGAAAGGTTTGTAAAATAATCAAAAGCCTCCTGACAGCTCAAAAATACTACTAACTAGGGGCCAGCAAGTGGCATGCTGGTTAAAGACATTGGACTCTTATATGGCCAACCACAATTTGAGTCCCAGACCTGGCGCCTGGCTTTCTCTCTCTCTCTCTCTCTCTCTCTCTCTCTCTCTCTCTCTCTCTCTCACACACACACACACACCCTGAACCTCTCTGGTCAAATTAAAATAAATAAAATAAAGGTAAATAAAAGACTTTTTTAAAAAAGTGAGATTGCACAAATTGTGATCTAAAAGGCATAACCAGATTTATGGATGCCCAAAGATACAAACATACATAAAGCATTTGCCACAGTTAATTTCAGGACTTTATGATCTTTTTTTTTTTTTTTTTTGCAGAAGACTCATTATTTTCCTTAAGTAGAGCATACCAAACAGGTATTTGTAGAATTCTCTGGTTTGCATGGTTTAAACAACAATCCTACCATGAGATGAGCTGCTGAGAAAGTTCTTGAAAACATCACTTACTGCAAACTAAATTGTAATCAGCAGGTAGAAATTAGCACATGGGCTAGATACAGCCTAGGATCACGAAAACATACATGGAAGCCACAAGACGGCTACCCCATAATTATGTGGCTTTTGTGCAATAGTCGTTGTAAGCTTCTGTGGCTTCCATTAGGAATACCACAAAGAGTAATTGGCAACAGGGATGTTTCTGGTCTCGATTCCATTCCCCTCCCATTCCTCCTGGGCACAGCACCCTCCTCCAGTCTCTGATCTGAGACCAGATGATGCCCCAGTTGCAGTCTGCTGTAGCATTTTCTAGTTGGTTTATGAAATTTTGTATGCAGTGTAAAAACAGGGCTGGTGGTGAGTTGATATCTCTCATGGTTTGAATCACAGTCACCATCTTTGGTACAGTCTGTGCCCACTTAGAAAAGATACATAAAGGGGCCAGCAGGTAGCGTGGTGGTTAAGGGTGCTGGATTCTCACATGGTCGACCATGGTTTGAGTCCTGGGCCTGGCAGCTTGCTTTCTCACTTTCCCTCTCTCTTTCTCACTCTGTCCTTTCTGGTCAAATTTAAATAAATAAATTAATTAAATTAAATAATTATTTTTTTAAAAAAAGATATGTAAAAAAAGTAGCAGACAAAACCCAGCTTCACTTCTTAGTAAAGGGACCTAGGACAAGTAATTTGCTATTTCCTTACCTTAGTCTTGTCATCTATGAATTGGGGATGTTACTACTACCCAGCGTAGTGTGGGGTTTGAAGTGATACATGTAAGTGCTTACCAGAATGCTCTGCATCGAGTAATTATTCAATTAATGGCAACTATTTTTCTAATTATTACTTATCAGTTACTAGTTTTCTTATTTGGTGGCAGAGAATTCTGACACTCAGAAGATTAAATGCCTAGAAAGCCAGGATTCAAATCCAGGAAGTCTGACTCCAAAATATATTAGTATATACTCCTCTTTACTGTCTCCCAGTTTGGGAATTACCTCAGTTCAGAAGGACAAGCTCAAAATCTACTGAGGTCGTCTATATTCTTTCACCCAAGCAACATTATTGCATCCTCTCTTGCAGTAAGTACTGTTTGTCTCAAACACACAGTAATAATGTTTGCCAGGGTATTCTCAAATGAATTTCTCAGCACCAAGAAAAGAGAGCAAAAGTGATCATTCCCTTTTTCCCTTTCTCCTTTCTTTCATTCAGTGGAAAATCCATGACCTTTGTGACCCTCAACCCAAAACCATAGCCCAAGGCTTGGTATAGTTAGGCCTTGGAGGTGTGGGGAGGGCTGATAATGTTAGTGAAAAATGAACTAAGAGCAGAAACAAAGGCCAGTAAACAGAGTGAAAGAAGCTTAGTACAGGGGGGAAAGGAGGGGCCTGGAAGCCAAATACGAGGCACAGAAAGAGGACTTGGAGAAAGATTGAATAAATTGTTTGCTTGTGCTGTTTTAGCAAAATCAGCTAAACTTGGCTTTCAAAAAGTTTCACACAAAATCATGTTCACTGATTATTTTTTGGCACAAGAAATTTTGTAAAATTTGGAAATTCACAAAGTGACACAATTTGCTAAAAATGCCATTCAACACAATTTGATGGAAACTACAGAAATGTTATTATAATTCATTAGAAAACCTTAAAAATGTGATAGTGTCCTGAAAACTTGGCTCAGTGCCACAAGCATCACTGGCAGCTAAAAACTAAGCAGAAGAACTAAAATGCTCAGTCTATCTATTCATAGGCAAATGTCATGTGTCTTTTATATGGTTAGCTTCACTTTAATGTCTTGGAGATAGTTTGGAGCCATTTTTAGTCTTTCATTTTACTCTTCCCCAGGAGTCAAATCCTGCAGCCCTTCCTCACGTAGGCAATTCTACGTGAAATCTGTATAATCCATTTACCAGCAAAGAAGACATGTTTACTGCTAAAAACTGAGTTTTGAAAGTCTGAGTCTGTAGTCTACTGCCTCATCCTCAGAACTGGTTTATGCTTTGTTTGTGCGTGTGTGTGTTCTAAAGGGGGATAAAAGTGGCTCGTTTCCTAACAGAGTTCAGTGCTCCTGATACAATTCTTATTTTATCCAGTGCGGGAAAATATTCTGAATGAACATCAAACTAAGAGGCTATTACCTCCTTGAAGGAACGTGTTCTGTCTCAGCCACCAGAGGAGCCTAGCAGTTAGGAAACACTTGGAAAGATATACAAGAGAAGAAAGAAAGGGGAAAAGGAGGGAAGGAGAGAGAGTAGAAAAGAGAAACAAAAAAAGATTTGGTTCAAGTTCTAGTACACAGTATAGTGAATGTGGGCAAATTGTTGATTTTTGTTAAACTTCTCTTGTCTGTGAAGAAGAAACCTATCACCAGTTTTATTCATAGTCAGGGTTTTGTGATTTATCAGAGGCTTTTACATATTTTTGTTTGTTTGTTTTTGCCATAGGGCATGTGTGCTTGTTAGATAGAGACAGACAGTGAGAAATCACCCCTGGGGTAGGGGTGGGGGGGTGGCCAGACCACAATCCTTTCTCTTCCATTCTCCTCCTGGGATTTTGGACATGCATTTTGTATTGAGAGAGATTTTGTTTGTTTGTTTTAGGGTGCATACCCTTGCCAGACAGACAGAGAGAAAGAGAGAAATCAACTCTAGGGGAGATGGCCATGCCACAGTCCCTTTTCCTCCATTCTCTTGGGACTTTTGGGGCATGCGCGTACATGTGCCTGGAATGAATTTCAAGGTACCAAGTCCAGAACTCAAACCACGGTAAACCATGTAGGAGTTCAGTGCCTTAAACCACTACACCATCTGATGGCCTCTATACTATTTTGTTTAATCATTATGGTATTCATTGTTTTAACATTATTTCAATCAATATTTTATATGTTCTTTATCAGAGGTCCCCAACCCTTGGGCCATGGGACAGTACTAATCTGTGGCCTGTTAGGAGCTGGACTGCACAGCAGGAGGTGAGAGGAGGGCTAGCAAGCGAAGCTTCATCTGTATTTACGTCCACTCCCCATCACTCACTTTATCAGCTGAACTCTGCCTCCTGTCAGCTCATCACCGGTATAAGATTCTCATAGGAGGCCCCAGATGGGACCATCTAGTTACAGGAAAACAAGCTCAGGGCTCCCACTGAATCTGCATTATAGTGAGTTGTATAATTATTTCATTATACATTGCAATGTAATAATAAGAAAAATAAAATGCACACTAAACGTAAAGTTCTTGAATCATCCAAAACACTCCTGACCCTAGTCTGTGGAAAAATTGTCTTCCATAAAATCTATCCCTGGTACCAAAAAGGTCAGGGACCTTTGCTCTATATAAGAACAGAAAAGAATTTATCTTTCCTCAACGCCCCCCTAATTCTATCTATGCTTTATTGCCCTGGTGTCCTCAATCTTCCCACTCCCAACTTCCAGATTACCTCCAGGTGGGCTCCTTGTAAACGTTATTTTGTAGAAACCCCTAGGCTTCTTTCTGACTCTGACAAAATGGTTTTATGAACTCTCAGTCCCCTGTATTACATTCTTTCTGTTTGAAACACTTAGAGCAGTTTCTCTTTTCTGCACTGCATTTTGACCAACAGTGGTTTAATGATTAATACAGCTTATAGACACTCATTCCAGCCTCCCTCCTGCCTCGTCACTGTGTTCATAATTATATACACTGTGTTTTAACTATTTGTGTGGTTTTTTATGTTTCCTACTGTATTGTATTCCTTTGTTCACATGTCCAACTTCTCCACCCTTGTCACCCAACCGTGAATTTTGTCAGTAAACATATAGTTTCAGTCATTCTCCTCTCCTTAATACCAATGTCAATGCATGGTGCTTCATAGGTAAGTCAATAAATACATTGAACCTCTTTTGGATAAAATGTTTGTCAACTTTTGTTACTCACGGGAAGAGCTGGCTTTACTTATAGATGCATGAATTGTGTGCATGGTATTATTTATGCCCAGGAGAGAAAGAAAACCTTTTGTAAAAATCTATACACACGGACCAACAGGTGGTGTGGCAGTTAAGACATTGGATACCATATGACTGTCTCTGTAATTCAAGTTCCGGACTAGAGGCTTAAAGAACATGTGGGGTACATGTGCATGGGTGCCCAAAATCCCAAGAGGAGAATGAAGAAGAAGGGACTGTGGTGTGGCCATTTCCTTGGGGAGTGGTTTCTCACTTTCCAATGAGTGCACAAGCTCTATGACAAACAAACAAACAAATCTATACACACACACACACACACACACACACACACACAATCTATCCATCTTTCCAATCTTTCTATCTATACCTTCTTTCCATTCTTATCCATAGCTGTGTGTGTAGGCAAAATGACATGAAGCACTAAATTATTCACATTTTTTAGTCTTTAAAACAACTCTTTCAAGTAAAGAGAACAAGCAACAAAATGAGGAAAAAAAGAATATTTGCCATTTACAATATAGGCAAAGAACTAAACTCTAGAATATAAAAAGATATGATTTAATTCACGGGGGGGAACCTATTAGAAAGTGAGTAATAGTTCACAGAAAAGGAAATACAAATGACTCATAAATATATGAAAAGATGTTCAAATCACTCCTACATAGAAAAATATGCAAATTAAAATTACATCAAGATACCATATTTCACTATCGGGTTGGTAAAAATCCAAAAATTTGACAACCCTTAGGGTTGGCAAGATATAGAGAAACAGGAACAGTGATTCATTGCTGGTGGGAGTGTAAATAGGTATAATCATTCTGGAAGGCAATTTGGCAATATTTATTGAAATTACAAATGCATATACTCTTTGACTCAGCAGTTCCAATTCTCAGCGTTTATTTTACAGATACATTCACACATGGGCAGAATCATGAATGTGCAAGGTTATTTACTGCTGCAGTTCTTGTACTAGCAGAAGACTGGAACAATCTCAAAGTTCATCTATAAAGAACTAATTAAATAAATCATGGAATATTAGAATAATGGAATACTATTCAACCACAATAAAAATACTCTACACTACTCATATGTAAAGATATGTAAAATGTAATACTTATATGTAATATATAAAAATAATGTCAATGGGGAAGAAAGTGTGTGTAGTTTGCCACATTCTTTAAAAAATGGGAAAAGAAATATGTGTAGCATTTGTGTATATAAACATATTTTTAAATCCCTGAAATATGCATAAGAAACTGGCACATAGGTTATCTACTTCAGTATAGGAATGGAAGTCAGGGGATGAGGGACTAATGAGAAAGAAACTTCTACTGTTATGACCAGTGGATGATGTAACGATTACATTGCTGGACTCCCACAAGGCCAACTGCGATTCAAGTCCCAGACCCAGAGGCTTGAAACTCATGCTGGGCACACATGTGTGCATGCCCAAAAGCCCAAGAGGAGAATGGAAGAGAAGGGACTGTGGCATGGCCATCCCCCTGGGGATTTCTCACTTTTTGTCTCTCTGTCTCGGTCTCTCTGCCAAGCCCTATAGCAGAAATCTCTCTAAGAACAAAAAAAGAAACTTCTACAGTTAACTCTTGTTAAATTCTTAAGTCATGTGAATTTATTTCTTTTTCAAAAGAATCAATATTAAAATATGACTACTGTTAAGGAAAACAAAGGTATATCAGTCTTATTTGTTCAAATTCCTCAATTCCTCACATTTGGAAACACAACCCTTTACCCTTATTAGGATTTTATTAGCTAGAAGAGAGTTTACAATGTTTTATGAGTAAAGTGATTGCTTATTGGACACTATTTTTTTTTCGGTTTATTGAAAATGCATTGACAGGGGCCAGTGGAAGGCGTAACGGTTATGTCACTGGACTCCCATGTAGTTGACCACAGTTCTAGCCCCAGACCCGGTGGCTTCAAACTCACGTGTGTGTGCGTGCCCAAAATCCCAAGAGGCAAATGGAGGAAAAGAGATTGTGGGGTGGCCATCCCCCCTGGGGGGTGATTTCTTGCTTCCTGGCTCTCTGGCTCTCTGGTTCTCTGTTGAGCACATGTGCCCTATAGCAAAACAAAACAAACAAAAAACTCTCAAAAAAAAAAAAAGAAAAGACAAAAGAAAATGCATTGATAGTATGCAAGGTAAGAGAAAAATGCCAGAAAGTCTTTTCCTACTTAGAAATACTCCCGTATTAATTTTATACTCATTTGTTTAACACTCTGCTTTTCAAAATAATCATTTTTCTCAAATACAATCTCAGGGTACATTTTCTATAATTAATGTCTTGAAACTCAGCGTTCACTATGTAATCCAATAATCTCTAAAATAATAATCTCTGTCTATTGAGGGGTGTGTGCTTTGAACTGAAGAGAAGAAAGGGGGATATGTGTAAGCCTGTAGGAAGGGAAGAACTGTACCAAAGTCTTATAGGCAGCAGCCCAGCAAACCCGGAAGAGTGAGGAGAGGGTGGGCTTGGAGAGAGAAAGGAATAAAGGAAGGGAGGTGAGAGGATGAGCCATTAGAAGCCTGTCCCACGTTTTGCATAGAACCTTGCTGTTGGCAACCACCTTGTTTCCACAGTCTTCATTCTTGCTGTTTCAGATACACACAACCTGGTTTGCAAATGCCCGATGTTATTGAGGCATGCTTGCTTTGTTGATTCAACAAGGAGTTGGCTCCTGTTTAGCCCCCAAAGTCTGTAATGTACATAGGAAGCCCTACTGCTTAAGAAGTGTGTGTGTGTGTGTGTGTGTGTGTGTGTGTGTATTTCAACTCCACAGTACAATCGGTGGCTATTTAGAGAGTAGAGAATTAGGTGAGCTTTTACAATGTGAAAAATATGTATTTGGATTAGGTTAGTTATCACATAAAATCATGTGTATATAAATATCATTTCTGAACCAGCTGGTTCACTTGAAAGCCCAGTTTCAAACTGTTCAATACTCCCATTAATAAAAATTGCCTACATTGTGACATCTGCTAAATAAAACCAATGATGGTAAATAAAATGCGTAAAATAAACTGTACTACTATATGATGCATATCATGCCTTTTCTCAGTATTCTGAAAAATCATCATGCCTATATTATCCAAGCCAAGAATGATGAGGAACTGAGCCCCTATTTAAATGCTTTAAGCATAAATTGTCAGCCGCGGTAAATTGCACAGGTTCCTGTGTATTACTCCAACAGGTGGGTGTTTAGCCCGGTAGTAAAGAATATATGGCGCTGGCAGAATGGAAGCTCCTCTTGAAGTGGTCGCCAAAGCTCTTCATGTCTGTTGTAACACAGATTTTATCATAACTTGAAAGTGTTTAATATTATAGAAACTCTGCAGTGCATATACTATTGAAATACTTTTCCCACTTGATAAGATGAAATGATGCAATCATGTTGGAAATCTATTTACATTCAGTCATACCGGTTCCCCTTAATATTGTTACACAAATACACATTGTACTAGATACAGGGAAGGTGACTGGCTGTCTGGTTGAGAAACAGGAGTTGTGTAAAAAGGCCCCAGAGTCAATAGAATCCTAGTATGTTAGAGATGAAGGAATCTAAAAATTATAGGGTCCAAAACCAACTTTTGCCTATGAGAAAACTAATTCAATAATTGTACATACATTATGTGTATATATATATATATATATATATATGTATATATATATATATACATATATATATATATATATATATATATATGTATATTAGGTTTCTGCCATAGGGTACATATACTTGCCAGACATAGACAGAAAGAGACAGAAAGAGACAGAAAAAGGGAAAGTGATAGAGGAGATAGTGACACCGCAATCCCTTCTTCTACATTCTCCTCTCAAGATTTTGGGCACACACTCACATGCACCTAGCATAATTTTCAAAACTTTATGTCTGGAACTCAAAGCACAGTCAGCCATGTGGGAGTTCAGCACCTTAACCACTTCACCACCTGCTAGTTCCAATCAATAATTACATGTACAAATGCTATTCATATTTAAAACACTCATTTTAATTAAAAAAATAGAAAAGAGGGTTTTGACAAGAGGAAGGCATTCACCATTTTGTAGATCTGGGAGTGAATGGGCTTCAGCCCTTTTCGGTTATAGAAACCACTATGGCGTTGCGCTGCTGTTTGTGAAGGTAGGCAATGAACTTGCAGAACTACCCACACCCAAAATGACTTGGTCTCATGTGGGCCAGGGTTTTTATCCAGGGATATTTATAGCAATCCTTCCTGTGAGCCCACCAACAAGGTTTGCTTCCACACTCTCAGTCTTCAGCCAGGCTTTCTTATCCTTTCCATGTTCCAGATAGTCATGATACATGGTTGCTTTTACTGTTGATTCTTAAATAGATGTGTGGGGATGACTACTCTCAATTTAGATCCTCAACGCAGTAACTTTCTTCCTTGTAAGATGTTATAAAAACCTACTGAAGGAAAAACTTCTGATGTGTAATAATACATATAATATTAACCAAAGAGTTAATATGTATTATATAATCCCAATCAATGAAGGGTTTTAATAGGTCTGAACATATTGTTTGGCACTCCAGTCCTGAATATCTAAATGACGACCTCCCATTTATGTACATCTGAAGAATGTCTTCTTTTTTTACTTGTGATACCATGACCATACAGCTTTTTAATATCTACTTTATTTCTTGTTGGGCTCATATGTATTAAAGAATAAATCATTCAGCTTAGATCACAGGCTGTTGTAGGTAAGAGGAGATCCTATTTTCCAGACTGAATCTACTTTTAACTTCCTATGTAATATTGAGCATATAACCTCATGTCACTAAACCTTAAATATCTAATGTATAAAATAATGGGTTAAGCTACATCTCTAATGCCTTCTGTAGTTTAAAGACTCTAATGCAATTTGGAGCTGATTCTATAAACATTTGATAAAATTATCATTGTGATGACTATCTTATTATTTTGTGCTGAAACTGGAAACCTAGTTGTAGGGATCACACTCAAACATTTCATTCGGCCGTGTTCAGTTAGCCTTTCGTGGTTTATCTGGATGCCCACCCAGATACTTAAGATGTCTAAAGAAGTACACAAAGTATTCTGTGGTCGACTTCGATAAGACAAAATGCTTTCTGCAGGGTGTGATTGGGATGCGCACACCAGGACATCCAGCCAAACTCAGCTGAACTATCCAAGCCCCTTGATTCTGCAAACTGGATTGCAGATCTTTAGAGAACAGGCTTTCTCACAAGATTGCTGGCACTTTCTCTTCCAATGCCAGCCAGAAAAACAGTAAGAACAGCCTTTCTCATATCATTTTGGCATTTCTGGTCTTGGTCCAGGCTGGAAAATTAAAGTGCAAAAGCACTAAACTGAACATTTCACAAGGTAAAGAAATGTTCAGTTCAAGTTTAGCTCTCAAATGGACAAAGGGTTCTTCTTTTACTCACCTTATCAAACTCCCAGATGGCAGAGAAATACTACGATTTACCCTCCACTTTCAAAATTGCCTACTCTAAGTTCCAAGTTAACAGCAAATGAAGGCTTTTTTTCTGCCTGTGCAACAGGCTGCACAAGGATGTTGCTCGGAAGCTCTAGAATGTTAGTTGGTACCACTTAATTCAGGTACCTCTACTCAACACTTGAGTAGACAAATCACTGAAGATTTTTAATTAGGAAAACAAAAATGACTAATGTTCTGAAATGGCATATACACAATGTACTCAAAGTAACATGAAGAGAAATATATAAGCAACTGATAATGACATATACTTTTTTATATACTGTTCTATGACAGATTAGCAAATTCATTTTGTAGAGATGCTGTGTTGATTTTGGAAATTTCCATCACTGAAATTGTTCAAAGCACTGTCTTCAACATACAACCATTAGCTATGATTCTAGATATACCTATTAGTTTTGATATTTATCTATTTTCAAAGTTTATATGACACTGCTCCATAGTAAATGTCTGTTACAAACCACCTGCTTCAAATTTTCTAAGATAGAAGGAATTTTTTGTTTGGTTCGTCGGTTTTTTTGTTTTTTGTTTCTGCCATAGGGAGAGAAGGCTAGCAGAGACAATAAGAGGGAAAGTGAGAAATCACCCCCCGGAGGGATGGTCATGCCACAATCCCTTCTCCATTCTCCTGGGATTTTTGGCATGCATGTACATGCGCCCAACATGATTTTCTTTTATTTTTAATTGTTTTCTTTTATGTTTCTTATTTACATTTAATCACCATACATCTTTTGTGTGTGTGTGTGTGTGTGTGTGTGTGTGTGAGAGAGAGAGAGAGAGAGAAAGAGATTTTTGCTATAGGGCATGTGTGCTCACCAGAGAGACAGAGAGACAGAAAGCAAGAAATCACCCCTACCCCCTGCCAGGAGAATGGCCATGCCACAATCCCTTCTCTTCCATTCTCCTCACAAGATTTCGGGCACACATACATACATTCCTGGCATGAGTTTTAAGCTGCCTTGTTCGGGACTCAAATCACAGTTGACTACATGGGAGTTCAGCAATGTAATCATTACGCCATCTGCTGGTCCCAATCACCATAAATCTTTACAATGTACAAAACATTTTTTCCCAGCTCAAGTACAGTGCTTATCAGTCAAGACAAAGGCATTATTCTGTACATTATCATCAGCAAATAATTTTTCATTCTTGGGTATTTTCCCCCTGTTCCCCTCCCTCCTCCTATTACTCATCACCTATTATTCCTCCCCTCACTGTCTCTATTATCCACAGTTGTCCTCCCTGCTATTATACCTTCCAATCTTTCAGTCTCTGCTGTAAAGCCAGACATTCAATATATATTGAACAGGGACTTACAAAAATCTGTCTTTCATATTCTGGTTTGCTTCACTTAGCACTAAGTCCTCCATATTTGTTCATTTTGTATCAAATGTCAGGGTCTCATTGTTTTTTTAATGGCTGAATAGTATTCCATAGAGTACATATGCCACCCACATCTTTTCAATTCATTCATCTATTTTTGGACACTTGGGTTGATTCCATGTCCTAGTAATTGTAAATAATGCTGCAATAAGTATGAATTAACAAGTGTTTTTCTGACTGAGGGTTTTCCTACCCTTGGGTAAATACCTAAGAGTGGAAAACTGGGTTGTATGGTGGTTCTATTTGTAGGTTTCTAAGGAATCTCCATATCATTCTCCATAGTGTCAATGCAATTTTCAAGCTGCCAGGTCCAGGATCAAAACACAGACAGCCACGTGGGAGTCTAGCACCTTAACCACCATGCCACCTACTTGTCCTGATAAAAGAAAAAAAATTATGACTTTGAAATACATCATTTCTCCAATGGTCACAAAAATTAATAATAATGAAAGAAAAAATTTAATGAATTTGAGTTTACCAAAATAAATAACTCTTCCAAAGGCAACCTATTTTACTGGGAAAACAGATTTATAAGACACATATCTAATCAAGTACTTATATTCAGACTATTTAAATAATTCTTACAGTTTAATAATAAGAAAACCAAATGAAAATGGACAAAAAAATTTTTTCTTTTTTTTTTAGAGAGGTTTTTGCTATTGGGCACATGTGCTCACCAGAGAGACAGAGATAGACAGAGAGGCAGAAAGCAAGAAATCAACCCCCAGGGGGGATGACCACACCACAATCCCTTCTCCTCCATTCTCCTCTCAGGATTTTGGGCACGCATGCACATACACCCAGCATGAGTTTAAGCCACCAGGTCTGGGACTCGAACAGCAGTCAACTACATGGGAGTTCAGCGACATAGCCATTACTCTAACTGCTGATCCCATAAATGGACAAAAAATTTTAGCAGACCCTTCATGAAAGCAGATATACAAATGGCCAGTAAAGACATGAAAAATGTGTTTAATATCATTAATTATCAGAGAAATATGAATTAAAACCATAATCAAAAACTACGGAATCCCCCCTGGAATGGCTAAAATTAAAAAGACCAATAATACCAAGTGCTATTGAGAATGCAGAGCAACTAGAGTACTAATAGTACTGATGCAAACATAAAATGGTACATCTCTAAAAAATTGTTCAGCCGTCCCACTCTTAGGAAATCATCCAATAGCAATGAAAGCATATGTCCTTACAAACAATTACCCTGGAATGACCATAATCACTGTATTTACAATAACCAAAAACTGGGAAAAACAAATGTCCTTCAACAACTGTATAGCTAAACCTATTATGATATATCCAGACAAAGGAACAATACCCAGCAATAAAATAGTAAAAAGGAATAAAGTACTGATAATACATAGACAACATGAATGAATCTCCCGAACATTTTGTTGACTAAAAAAATCCAGACACCCACTCCCTCACTCTAACACACACCTACAAACCCTGCATCATGTATGTCTTCGTTAATGACACTTGGGGGAGGATCTGATCTACAATAATAGAAAGCAAATCAGTACTTTTCCTGGAGTGGGGACACTGTAGGGGTAAGAAAGTAGAGTGGAAAGGCTGACCAACAAGGGATATATAGAAATTTCTTTTTTCTTTTTTGGAGAGGTTTTTGCTATAGGACGCATGCACTCGCCAGAAAGACAGAGAGACAGAGAGACAGAAAGCAAGAAATCACTCCCCAGGGGGATGGCCACACCGCAATCCCTTCTCCTCCATTCTCCTCTCGGGATCTTGGGCATGCATGCACACACGCCGGGCATGAGTTTAAGCCACCAGGTCCAGGACTCAGACCATGGTCGACTACATGGGAGTCCAGGGACATAGCCATTACGCTAACTACTGGTCCCGGGATATATAGAAGTTTTGAGGGTTGTGATGGTTAGTTTTACATGTTAACTTCACTTGGCCAAAATGTATCCAGACTTCTGACCAAAGTATTCTCTGTCTGGGAGGCTGTTTCTGGATGAGAATAACAACGGAATCAGTAGAATGAATTAAGAGGATTGCCCTTCCTAATGTAGGTGAGCTCCATCCAATCAACTAAAGACCTGAGTAGAACGAAAAGGCTGACTAAGAGGGAACGCTGCCTTCCTGATGGGACATGGGTCTTTAGAGTGGGACTTATATTATCTGTTCTCCTGAGTTGGTAGCTTCCAACTGCAGATCTTGAAACTTTTCAGCCTGGATAATCATGTAAGCCACTGAGATTGATATTAAGAGAGATAGATGATACATAGATAAATAGATAATAGATAGAGATGATAGGTAGATCCTCTTAGTTCTGTTTTTCTGGTGTACTCTAACATGGAGTGATAAAGTTCTGTATCTTGATTTTGGTAATGGTTTGTAGGAATATATGTATTTGTCAAAAGTCATCAAATTCTACATTTAAGATGAGTGCTTTTATCATATCAGTTATACTTCAGTAAAGCTGATTTAAAAGAATTCAGTGAACAAACCCAAAAAGCCTGCTACAAGTTAAAATTTGGAAAAGTTTTACGGATTTCTTTAGTTCCTACTTTCAATGGGGATAGGCAGACTTCCAATATGTGTGGCATAAAAATATTATTTTCCTGTTACCTACAAAGTTTTATCATTCTACTGTCTCCCATTACACATCTCTTAGATCCTGCAACAGCTGGAGTTAAAAACTACATGTTTTTCTCTGCTTCAAGCCCAGTTATGTGTGAATTAAGTGTATTATGAGATATAGGTACCAAAGCAATTCAACATCTTTGAACCTTAATTTCTTTACTTGTAAAATTATAATAATCAGTTTACTGGATTACTATCAATACTTCCAACACATACTAAACATAGCAAAATTTATTAATAAATTTAATAGCTCCACAAGATTGCTTGATATTTGTCCCATCGGAAAAGTTTCAAAAACCCACATCACCCCTTAAGAGCTTCCTTCCAAGCGATGATCACATTAAACATTAAATGAGGCAAATAAGGCTCACAATATTTATATTAGATAATAATATAAATTTAGATTTATATGTCTATACAACACATGCATGTCCCCTCTAGCAATTGAAAAACATGCTTCCTCTTTTTGTCCTTTCACTAATAGTAAAAATTTGTCCCGTGGCCAGTAGGAGCGCTACACTCTGATGCTGAGGGCACAGGGTAAGTTCTCGGATTGCATTCCCATTATCTGAGCTGGCTGAGGCTGAGAGTAGGTTGCAGCATGAAGACCTCATTAGGGGTCTCTCTCTCTCTCTCTCAATAAACTTTTAAAAAATTATCTTGGTATTATGTCTTTAGTTGGGAAAAATTACTCAATTCAATACAAAACTAGTATTACTTGTTTTTAGACATACTCTTTCCACTCTGATTCAAATTAGAACAGAAAAAGAATGAAGAATTTAATTACACCTTTGTCAGAAACATTTTTGTCTTACATGTTTAATGTAGACCCATAGTAGAAATGATTTCCCAGCAAGCACCTTCCCATCACTAGCTTTTAAAATGCGGTAAGAGGTGAACACCAGCAGAAGAGTAGCAGCGGCAAGCACAGGAAGACAGATGGGAACAGAAATACAGACTAATCGGATGACAGCTCAGAGCCTGGCTCTGAAAAGGGAAAGAAAGAAACAATGGTCATCCGATTTAGATTGGCGAGACTCTGCCTAGTTCTTCATAACCAACTGCTTGCACCTTTGTAAGCCCAGAATCTTTGTATTACTCTCACATTTAAAAAAGTGTGCTCCCTTTTTTATTTTCCATTTCTCTTCTCTGTTAAGCCTTGTCGAGGGTTGGAAACACTTGCTAGAACTGATTAGACAGCAGTGACCTCAGGCAGCCTTTGATTATACTAGGGAAACTATTCATAATTGTCTTATTATTGGCTTTTGTTATTTACAGGCAAGAAACCCAACTGACTGTACATTTCTTCAGTTCAACGTGACACCCCACTTAAATATAAATACTTTCTTGCCATGATAGAGCATGTAAATACAGAGACATTGAATCTCATCTTTTTCCTGAAATCTAGTTTTTGAAAAGCAAAGAGTTTCTATGTGGAAATTAAGTTGTCTATAGTGATCAATTACAAATGACCTGAATTATTTTAGGAAATATTTTTGAACGCATGTTATGAATCAGTATTTTAGATGTTGGAAAGGCAATAGGGAGCAAAACCAAAAACAAACAAACAAACAAATTACTGACCTCATGAAATATGTAATCAGGGCTGGCAGGTGGTGTGGTGGTTAAAGGTGCTGGATTCCCACATGACTGACCATGGTTTGAGTCCTGGATCTGGCAGCTAGCCTTCTTATTTTCCTTTTCTCTCTCTCTCTCTCTCTCTCTCTCTCTCTCTGTCTCTGTCTCTGTCTCTCTCTCTCTCTAGTCAAATTTAAAAATGATAATAATAAATGGAATTAAGTAAATAAATAAATCTTCTAAAAAAAAAAGAGAAATATGTAATCAATATTGGGAAAGAGAGATAGTCAGTTACTGTATTGTGAAACCTGTGACCACAAGGGAATACGCAAGGTGCTATGAAAACCTAAAACAAGCATGTAATCAGATTCAAAAGCTCAGGGAAGAATTTTCAAAAAATAATGATATCTAATCATGTGAGAAGTAACAGTCATGCTGCTAATATTTATTGAGTGCTTACGAGATTTCAGATTCTAAGTCCCACTCATTTAATCCTCATAGTAACCCTGAAAAGCAGATACTCCTCCTGGCATCATCATTATCGTCAGAATCATCAAGGCACAGGGGGGTTAGAACTAGGCAATGGGGAGCCAGGATTCTAATCCAGGCAGTCCTATTCTAGAGCCTGTGCTCTTAACTACAAATGAAATAGCCTCTCTATAGGGAGAAAAGGGAATCACATGAGCAAAGACCCAGAGGTGAGAGAAAACAGCTTCCATCTGAGGACTTGAAGTTAGAAATCTATTTTTTTTTTTTGAGAGGTTTTTGCTATAGGGCGCGTGTGCTCGCAAAACAGACAAAGAGAGACAGAGAGACAGAAAGTGAGAAATCACCCCCCAGGGGGGATGGCCACGCCGCAATCCCTTCTCCTCCATTCTCCTCTCGGGATCTTGGGCACGCACGCACATGCGCCCGGCGTGAGTTTTAAGCCACCGGGTCCGGGACGCAAACCACAGTCGACTATGTGGGAGTCCAGCGACATAGCCATTACGCTAACTGCTGGTTCCCTGAAGGTAGAAATCTTATGAGGCTTCACAAAGAGCACACATGCAATAAGAAGAAGGAAAAAGAAGACTGGGAGGTAGTTGGGGATCAAATAATAAAGGACTATCAGAAAGCCTAGACTTAACCTGAGGGCACTGGAGCACCAAAGACTTTCAACAGGGAAGTGATAAAGCTAGACTCACATTCCAGAGAATCATTCTCGGGATTGTTTGGAAAATGGATTGAAGGAAATCAAGACTGGAGGCAAGAAAGATCCACTAGGACACTAATCCAGGAAAGAAATGATTGTAGCCAAAATAAGAGGTGATGGTGAAGAACAAAACAGAGAGATATTTAAGAGGAAGAACGGGGCTACCCTGTAGCCTAGTAGTTAGAAGACCTGTATCCCACATGACCAACCACATAGTTTGAATCTGTGCTTCTATACCTTAAAAAAAAACATGGCAGGTGTGTGTATGTAGATGCCCAAAATCCTACCAAGGTGGAGAAGTGGAGGAGAAGGAATTGCTGCATAAGCACACTATATTGCGCAGTGCTTTCTCTCTCTTCCTCTCACTGTGTCTCTCTGGTAAGTTCAGGCACTCTCTAGCAAATACAATATTTTTTAAAAAGGAAAGGAAAGAAAGAGAAGGAGGAAGAAAAAGAAAGAGAAAAGAAAGAGAGGGAGAGAGAGAAGAAGAAGAAAGAAAAAGAAAGAAAGAAGGAAGGAAGAAAAGTAAAGAAGGAAGGAAAGAAGGAAGGAAGGAATGAAGAAAAAGAAAGAAAGAAGAAAGAAAGAAGCAGATGGAAACTGGTGGGTAACTGGCTGCAGGCACTGAAAGAGAAGGCAGAGTTGGGATGACCCTACTCTATCTCTTAGCCACAGGATGGACAATGGTACTATTCATGATAAGCAGACATAAAGAGGGGGGCAGAGTGGAGGGACTGAAGCTCATGAGCTTGGTCCGTGGCACACTAATTCTTTTTTTTTTTCTTTTTTTGGAGAGGTTTTCCCTATAGGGCGTGTGCGCTCACCAGAAAGACAGAGAGAGACAGAAAACGAGAGATCACCCCCCAGGGGGGATGGCCACGCCACAATCCCTTCTTCTCCATTCTCCTCTCGGGATCTTGGGCACACACGCACACACGCCCAGCATGAGTTTAAGCCGCCAGGTCCAGGATTCGAACCACAGTCGACTATGTGGGAGTCCAGCGACATAGCCATTACGCTAACTGCTGGTCCCCGTGGCACACTAATTCTGAGTGGCCCTAGGAGAGACAAGCAGAATGGTCCAACAGAACTACACATCTGGTCATCAGGAATGCAAGCTGGATGAAAGCTGTTCATTTGAGAATTACTATACTTCATAGGGTAGCCAAAGTTGTGGGTGAGCAAACCCAGGGAGAACAGGTATAGTGAAAGAGAAGAGGATGCCAAGCAGAGCCCAGGAAACATCACCACTGAAGGACCACAGGCAGACACAGGGGAGTGCACAAATGAGGATGAGAAGCTGCCATCAGAACCATCAGGAAAAGTCACAGAACGTGTGGTCACAGAAGGCCAGAAAAGAGAGCCCAGAAAAAAGACCTTGGGGGTTTGTGTGTGTGAAAGCATCATGGTTGGCTATAATTTCCTTCCATTCCGATAAGAAAATTTCCTCATGCTCAGCACTCACAGGGTCCACAAGCTTAGACTATTTTATTAAAGCCTACCCATTCTTCCAGTTATTCTTTTGTTCAATATTATATGAATTACATTTATGGGGCAACTTAAGAGAGTATCTTACTCTACAAAGATATTTCTGTTTCCTTAGACTGTGATATCTACTGTCTCTTTTCATAATAGCATTAACTCTTCTACATTGTCATTGATACTCGCTAAACCTAAAAAATCATAAATTAATGCTAGGACTTTCTATTTTCATGACCCCATATAATTTCAAAAACATGAGAGAAATGATCTGTTGCATATTTCACATTGACTGATTATGATGTCATATAGATGAGACTAAAGAAAAATATTAATGATGTTTTATATAGATTTACGATTTTTTAAATCCTATTCTCAATGTTACTTGTTTCAGTCCTAAAGGATGACTGATTAGGTTTAGTTATGTGAATCAAATCTTTGCTTCTTTTAAATATTGTTAAAAAAATGGAGGTACTATAGTAGCTATATGTGGAAGGATCTGCTTGACAATTCTGCCATAAAGTTATGGAACATTAAGACATACTGTTGAGGTGTGTTTTACACCAAAAACAGAAAAATCAAACTGCATCAATTATACACATCCATTCTCAACTGCCATTGAATAACCGTGTTATTCAATGACTGTTTCATAGTGAAAAAGAGATAATAAATAATCTTTTCTTTTAATTGCAAGAAATATCTTTCATTATTTAAAAAATGTGAATACCAGTATTTTGTAATTTTACAGAGCATAAAATCATCTTATTCAGGTAAAGTATACCCTCCAAAGAGTTCAACATAAACTTGTTAATTTGTCAAAATATGTTGAAAATGTGGAAATGAGTCATTAGAAAAGCATTTCCAGTGGTTTTGGATGACTTGTTGCAGATTCAGAGCATTCCTACAGGAGTCAGGAAGGAATGTGAGGAAACAGAGGAAAAGCTGGAAGCTGTGAATGACCTATTTTCTTCTTTTTCTACTTTTATTTACTCCCTAGTTCATTTTTTCCTGTGAAAGGAAAAAGGATTTCCTGATGTAACTACCATTCTTTTAAATAATGCACAATCCGTTGAGATGAACAGGAAACAACTTCAACCAAATAAAAAAAAGGAAAACAGTTAAGATAGACTGGGGCCAGCAAGAGGCATGGTGGTTATAGGCACTAGGTGGTTATAGGCACTAGACTCCTACATGGCCTACTGCAGTTCAAATCCTGGACCTGGCAGCTTGCTTGCTTTTTTTTTTTTAGAGGTTTTTGCTATAGGGCGCGTGCGCTCGCCAGACAGACAGAGAGGGACATAGAGACAGAAAGCAAGAAATCACCCCCCAGGGGGGATGGTCACGCCGCAATCCCTTCTCCTCCTTTCTCCTCTCGGGATCTTGGGCACGCACGCACACGCGCCCGGCGTGAGTTTTAAGCCACCGGGTCCGGGACGCAAACCACAGTCGACTACGTGGGAGTCCAGCGACATTTGCTTTCTCATTTTCCCTCTCTCTCTCCCTCTCTCTCTCTCACTCACTTGCTCTGTTCACATTAAAATAAATAAATAAAGTTAAATAAAATAATTCTTAAAAAAGATACACCAGATACTGTTGACTCAGAGAAACCACTGGGATATCTTGGAAAACATGTAGTTTGCGTGAAATAAAGGAAACATTCTAGGTGCAGCAGAAATGAACTGCCCTATGATGCTGACTCCACACGAGAGGGTCACAGACCCACACCCCAAGGCCTCCCCAAACAGGCCAGGCACGTACATGTGTCCACGATCTTTGCTGAATGAAGCTGGGGAGCGGATCATGGTGTGAAGACTCTACTGGGGAGTGCCTCCCTCCCTCCTTTCTCTCTCTGTCTCTCTCTCTCAGATAAAATGAATAAATAATTTTTTTTCTTAAAAGGAGAAATTCTACAGAAAGACATAATACTATTGGGTTGTTGGGAAAGTCATGACGCATTTTTGTACACAGAAACTCGGAAAAATACATCATGACTTTCCCAACAGTCTAATATTTGGTCATTTTATAAGGAAACATCACATCTGCTATAAATTTAAACTTTTTTAGTTGACTATTATATCTTTAAATTCGTGAACTTCTCTATAATAAAACCACAACATATTTTTGTGCTCTACTTCCTGATCTTCCATCACTCTGACTTTTCTCTTTCAAATTTATCCTTCTTTTAGCCCTAATCTTCATGTGACAGCAGCTTGTAAATTTCAAGCTCTCTCCATTCACATTTGCCACCCACCCTGCCATCAACACCTCACTCACAGATCCTAGGGTTTCCAGATCTGACCTGGCATAACCTTGAGGCAGCCTTCCATGATTGACAGCAGTTGCATTTATAGTATTATTTCTCAGAGGAGGAAAAGACCAGAAGATTTGCAGTGGCAACTGCCAAGGAATTTTATATAAAGAATTGTGGGTTATAAGAGCTTTCCTGACTTGTATAGCAACCAAAATTCAAGTCACTCCTAATACAGATAAGCCACTCAACATTCTGTGACCTTTCTGGGTTTTGTTTTTTGGTATCCAATTTTTTCCCCCTGTTTCTTCCACTCAAGCACCGGCTAACTGGTGTTGTTTGATGTGGCTGGTAAGAAGGAGGTTGGAGATTTATGGGTAGTCCTAATTTCACTCCTTTACTTGCTCCTACCCAAACTTCATGTTTCCTCTCTCATTTCCCCCACATCTTTCCAAATCTTTCTCTTGTTCTTGTTTTCTTTCACCATCGCTCACCTTTTCCCAAATACTGACTGGTAGGAACAAGGTCAGAGAAAGGAGATGTGATTAGACTTGGTGCGGAAGCTATTCTACTTCTTACAGACATAGACACATGCAGCTGACCTTGTAAAGTTTAAATCATATTTTTTTTGAGAGGTTTTTGCTATAGGTCATGTGACCTTGCCAGAAAGAGACAGAGAAATAGAAAGCAAGAAATCACCTCCCCAGGGTGGTGGCCACACCACAATCCCTTCTCCTCCATTCTCCTCTCTGGATCTTGGGCACGCACACACTTGCACCCTGGTGTGAGTTTAAGCCACCAGGTCTGGGGCTCGAACCACGGTCGACTACATGGGAGTTTGGTGACATAGCCATTACACCAACTGCTGGTCCCTTAAATCATAATTTCATACAAAACAAAAACATTAACTCTTTCTGGCATTTCAACTAGGACAAAAGCTACTGAAATATAATCTTTTTCAAATTCATTTTGTCATCATTATTAACACCAGAAATATCAGTTGGGCTTTAAAAATACTAAACATTACCACCAAGTCCATGTATTTTCAAGTATCTTGGTTATGGAATGCCACTGGCTTTTTTGGTAATGCAAACACAGCGCCTTCATCTGGGTAGGCACAAATATTTTAGGGTGTTCTCTTTAAAAATAATCATTTGATTGACTATTCTAACTCAATTGCATGTATGCCTTAAACTCTACTTTAATCATGACATAAATTTTTAGATGGCTGTTTGGCTAGAATCACAGACTTCCATAATTTCCTTTTTTTTTTTTTCCCTTCTTTGCATTCAAAGGATCTTTTTAGGGTCTATAAAAGGAGCCTTTTTCTGTGTAGCATCAAGAATACCAACCATTTCATTCTTAGGCTGAAAAAAAATGGTTCTTGCTCAATGATTAATGGAACTCTGAATTAAGAACTAGGATCTCTGAGGGGTGCTATTTTGTACTAACAAGGCAAAATGCCAAAGTGAGAGCTAGAATTGTATTTTCTCAGCACCAAACTATACTTTCCCCATGTTCCTATCACAATCAAGACAAAACTTCTTTTTGAAATGTCTATTTAGTTTAAGATTTTTCCCTGTGATTTCGAAGCACTTTCCTTCACATATTTTTGTCTCATCCACCAAGTAAAAAAAGAGAATGGAAAGAAAAAGAGAGAGAGAATCTATGACTGTGTGTGTGTGTGTGTGTGTGTGTGTGTGTGTGTGTGCATGACAGGGTGAGAAGAAGAATAAAGACATATCAACACAGAGGAGGAGTGTCATGGGAGGGACATGCAGAATTGAAGAATATTTCTTAAGACATTTCACATATTGTTTTCACGGGTTCAATTGCTCTTACCACTCTTGGACAATGTTTCCTTTAAAACAAGGATAGTTTGGATTCCTATGCCGGATAAAGTGTTGACTCTGAATGTTTTACATTTGCATTTCTAAATTACACCTCTCATCAGAAACCACCACAGAACTACCTTCTATTGCTATTTCTGGAATAGTGGACAACTATTACATTTCTGCTGAGAGTACCTGCATTTTAACAAAAGCCTTCTGGAAGGAGGGTATGAAATCGACTCACCTGGTTCCAGAATGTTTTCCTATTTTCTTTTCCCTTTCTCAGCATCACCACAGGATCCTCCATTTTGTCCCTGTCATTGGCAAAGCACAAGTGTAGCTTGGAATGAGGGGACTGTGTGGTTGCCAGGGTGACCCCAAGGACCAGTTATAGCACATATGGTTCTGCAAATGGAAGTTCCTCCGTCGGACCCAATGGCAGGATGAAAGATTTGCAAACTTGCTCAGGGCATAGCTGGTTTAAAGTTTCCGATAAGTGTTCAGAATTAACCACCTCCTGTTACTCCTAACATATAAAAATAACACCAAGAATAGAATTTTCCATTTTTTTTTATCATCCTGCCAAGTGATCTTTCTCCTGTCTACAAAGAAGAAAAACACACTCGTAGTTACAGTACGAGAAACGTTCTTTGCTTTGAGGGGCATTCACAACAGATTTGATTAATATGCAGGGGAGTATGTAAATGCTTAACAGCAAGAGGGTTTTAAAATCCCTGTTTTAATTATTGAAGAATCTGGAAACAGCAACATATTAGCCTAAGGCTCAAGAATTGCCACCTTACATCAGTCGGTTGAAGACTGACTTGCAGTATCTTCCATTAATATTTTGACTGTTTGCACAATGTTAAGTTTGTCTCCACAGAAACAATACTTTTAAGCCTCCATTGGGACATCCACTGGATGGGAACACTACAGCAAAAAAAGTGAGATACCGCCATACAGTGGGCAATCTGAGTCCCATGTTCCCTTTGAGGAACTATTTTGTTTTATGTTTTTGGAGTTTGTGTAGATCTACTCTCATTCTACACAAGCTAACAAAAAGCATTTACCAGTTAGTATATATTAGACAGTTTTCACTTTTACATATTTGACAAGGAGTATTTCACTTTAGACCTAATGGGTCTTTTTTCCTTGTACATTTTTACTTACATATAATAATTGCACAGATCTGTGGAGTACAATGTGATTTTTTTCAGTACAATGATATAATGTGTATGAGCAAATCAGGGCAATTGGTATATCCATCATCTCAGCCATTCATCATTACCTTATGTTGGAGACATTCAAAATCCTCTTTTTTAGTTTATCTAAGATACACAGGGACCAGCAGTTGGTGTAATTACTATATTGCTGGACTCCCTTGTAGTCCACCACAGTTCGAGTCCCGGACCCGGTGCCTTAAACTCACGCCGGGTGCATGTGCCTGTGTGCCCAAGATCCTGAGAGGAGAATGGAGGAGAAGAGATTGCAGTGTGGCCATTCCCCTGTGGGGGGGGGGGGGGTTGATTTCTCACTTTCTGTCTCTCTGTCTCTCTCTGTCTTTCTGGTGAGCACATGCGCCCTATAGCAAAAACCTCTCCAAAAAAGAAGAAAAAAAAGATATACAGTAATATCTGCATAATATAGTGATATTAACTATATTCACCCTACCATCTTTTTTTTTTTTTTTTTTTTTTTTTTTGGAGAGGTTTTTCACTATAGGGCGCGTGCGCTCGCCAGACAGACAAAGAGAGACATAGAGACAGAAAGCGAGAAATCACCCCCCAGGGGGGATGGTCACACGCAATCCCTTCTCCTCCATTCTCCTCTCGGGATCTTGGGCATGCACGCACACGCGCCCGGCGTGAGTTGTAAGCCACCGGGTCCGAGACGCGAACCGCGGTCGACTACGTGGGAGTCCAGCGACATAGCCATTATGCTAACTGCTGGTTCCCCACCCTACCATCTTTTGTAGCACTTCAAATTGTGCCTCTTACCTATCTACAATTTTTTTCCCACAAATCAACATCCCTTTATCCCTCTCTCTTCACTATCCTTCTCAGCCTCAAGGAGCCAGTCATTCTTCAACTTTACTTCTGTTAGATCATTTAATTTCTGCATATGAGAACATGCGTTTTTTGGGGGTTTTTTGTTTTTTTTTTTTTTAGAGGTTTTTGCTATAAGGCACGTGCACTCACCAGAAAGACAGAGAGAGACAAAGAGACAGAAGGGATAGGGAATCAAAGATGGCAAAAAAAAAAAAGTATACAAGACATAAGAAATGGAAAATTATTAACTGATAGCATATATGTTGATGTGCTTGATTGAGCCAATATACAGTGTATTTTGGATGGAAAATTCATTTGTATGTTGTAATGATGTATAGTGAATTAATGTAAAAAATAAATAAATTTAAAGGAAAAAAAAAGAAGAAGAAAGCAAGAAATCACCCCCCTAGGGGGGATGGCCACACCACAATCCCTTCTCCTCCATTCTCCTTTCAGGATCTTGGGCACGCACATGCATGCACCCAGCGTGAGTTTAAGCTACTTGGTCTGAGACTCGAACTGCAGACAACCACATGGGAGTCCAGCAACATAGCCATTATGCCAACTGCTGGTCCCGGTATTTCTTTTTCTGTGCTTGGTTTATTTGGCTTAATAAAATGTCCTCCAGGCTAACAGAATGGGTCTCTTAATATCACATGGATTAGTTATTTCAGTGATTATTGAGAAAGTAATGCTTCTGCTTAAGAGAAAACTAACACCTATTAATAGTTATCATCCCTCAGTAACAGTTATAATTAAAAGGAAGATGGGGTCAGTGGGTGCGCTGGTGGATAAGGTGCTAGACTCCCAACTGGTCAAAAGTTCAAGTCCTGGACCTTACAGCTTGCCTTCTCACTCTCTCTCTCTCTCTCTCTCTCTCTCTTTCTTTCTCTCTCTCTGGTGAGCACACTTGCCCTGTAACAAGTTTTTTTAAAAATCATAATAATAAATAAAATTAAATTAAAAAATTATTTTTAATAGGAAAAAATTATTATATGAAACTCTTCCATCATAATACCTGAACACAAAAATAATTTATTCCAAATAATTTATCCTAGCTACTTCAAGTCCAGTGTTCCTGATATTATATCAAGAATTTTCTTATTGGTATTCAATGTAACTGTCACATTGTATTTAGAAAAAAGCTGAAATACACAAAATAACTCTAAAAAGTAGCATGAAAAGCATTTGGCAGATGTTTCTGGTTTGGGTTTGGACAGTTGGCTTTAGAGATAAACATCCATAATCTATCTCATCTTGTTTGACAAATATCAGGATATGTTGCTTTAAACACCAAACTCTGATATTTAGGAATCTTCAGACGTGTCACTAGATCTTTTCATTCGCATCAGACTAGAAACAATTTGTTCATTCTATCCACTTCATGGTGAAGTGGAAAATAATGATAGATACCAGATTTGCCATCAGGCTTATCCCTGTAAAATATCAGTCCAAGCATTATCTTCTCTGCAATATTGTACTTCTCCTTACACCGTACTATCTATCTGTACCTGGGCAACCCCCCAATGTGAAAACAACTCTCCAGGGACCAGCAGATGGCATATTGGTTACATCGCTAGACTCCCACATAGTCCACCACAGTTCCAGTCCCAGACCCAGTGGCTTCAAACTTACATCAGGGGTGTGTGTGTGGGTGTGTGTGCCCAAAATCTCAAGAGGAGAATGGAGGATAAGGGATTGTGTTGTGGCCATACCCCACAAAGGGTGATTTCTCACTTTCTGCCTCTCTGTCTCTCCAGCGAGCACATGTGCCCTATAGCCAAAAAACCTCTCTTAAAAAAAAGAAAAGAAAACCACTCTCTAAGATGTTCAGATTCTGAAATCATCCACACTAAGTGAGATTATTTATAATATAAGCATCTATCAAATTAGTCCTCCAGGATCACTCCCAATTTCAACATTATACTTATCTTTTAATAACTGTACTTTAGTTTACTGAAACTGTATTCTAGAGATGGCAGGTACACTTGGTTTTGCTTTTCTTCCAAGTCGATCACATTTTCTTATTTCTTCAGAGTGCGTCTGGTGTCTTCCATAAGTCTATATCTGGACAGTCACTCCTTAATATTCTATTTTTTATGTTTTTTTTAATGCTTGCTTTATTCATTAGGTCTCAAAGTACCAAAGCAAGTGTCTACTGAGATGCACTAATTTCATTTAGATGGTATAGATAGTTAACCAGATTTTGCTTAAAGTGATTTTTTTTAAGTTTATTCATTTTATTTATAAGAGAGAGCATGTGCACACATGAGAGAGAGAAAGTGAGAGAGACGAAGTCTTGTCATGCTGTGATGTGCTTCCCCCAGCTCTCCAGCTCATGAGATACTGGGCACACACACACATGCACCTGTCATATTTCAGGCTCGCTGGCCATCTGAATCTGTGGTCAGCTATGTGGCTTCCAGCACTACAGAACTACTGCCTGTGTGACTGAGACTGGGATGCCAAGTGATTTTTAAGTCAGCCATCTCACTTCCCCAATCATACTTCCAGGGTTTAAGTATTATTCGTTATCAGTGAAAATTGTATTCCAGATTTTCTAGGAGGAAACACTGATAATTGAAGCATTCAATCCCTGGAAAACATAAAAATGGTACCTATTTGTATATCAACACAGAATATAATCATTGCCCATAAATTTCAATCATTTAGCCTCTAAGATGAATTTTCAAAAATAATTCTTAGTGGGCCAGACCCATAGCGCAGTAGCTGTACACTGTGCCTTGGGCGCCAAATTCTACATAGTTGACTGTGGTTCGAAGTCTAACCCCAGAAGCCTGAAAAACATGTCAGGCATATGTGTGTGCATGTCCAAAATCCTGACAGGATAGAGAAAAATAATTGCTGTGCGACCATGTCCCACTTAGGGGGGAGATGGGAGTGTCTTCTCTTTCTTACACACTTACACATGTGCACATGCATAAGCACATGTGCCCCATGGCAATAAAAAAAAAAAAAGTTGTTATCCAGGCCAGCAAGAAAGTTAAAGCCCAGGAGCTCACTGCCAACTTCATGGTTTGAGTCCCAGTCCCAGCAGTTTGAAAATCACACCAGGAGCAAATGTGTGTGTGCCCAAAAACCCAAGAAGAGAATGGAAGAGAAAAGATCTAGGTGTGGCAATGCCCCCTGAGGGATGATTTCTTACTTTCTCAGATCTCTCTGGCAAGTGTGCATGCCCTAGAGCCAAAAAAAAAAAGAAAAAAATGAAAGTTATTATTAGTGGTTCTGTAAAAACAATGGCCAATTCTCTAATAACCCACTATTCAGAAACAATGGTTTGGTATTCTTAAAGTGGTATTTTTGGTTTTTGTTTTTAATTACAATTTGAGTATCCCTTATTTAAAATGCTTAGGATCCAAAGTGTTTTAGATCTCAGATCTTTTTTCTGATTTTGGACTGTTTGCATAAACATGATGAGATAACTTGGAGATAGGACTCAAATATAAACACAGAATTGACTTATGTTTTTTACCTACCTTATACCAGGGGTTTTCAAACACTGGGTTGCAGACCAGTGTAGTTCCACAGCCTGTTGGATATTGTGCAGCAGGGCCAACAAGTGAGGCTTCATCTCACTGTGTTTGCAGCCAGTCCCCCATCACTTGCATTGATGGGCTCTGCCTCCTTCCAGAACAGCAGCCATGTTGAATTCTACAGGAGCACAAAACCGATCGTTGTGTGATTGTTTAATTGTATAATATATTGCAATGTGTTCATGGTGAAAGTGGGGTGCCTGATGAATGTGGTGTCCTTGAGTCATCTTGGGCCCAACCCCCGCACCTTGTCTTCCACAAGGCACAGTGTGGGAAGGTTGGGGACCACTGTCTTAGACACATAGCCTGAAAGTAATTTTATACAATGTTTTTGTATTGCAGTATTTTGATGGTAATTTGTCACACGAGGTCCAGTGTGCAATTTTCCACTTGGACTATCAGATTGGTGCTCAAAAAGTTATGAATGTTGGAGCATTTTTAATTAAGGTTTTGGATTAGAGATGCTCAACCTGTATTTCCTTATTTACATGGGAAATTGCTATTTTTTAAAGATTTATTTAATTTTATTTAATCATTCATTTATTTTAATTTGACCAGAGAGTGACAGAGAGAGAGAAAGTGAGAAAGCAAGTCACCAGGTCTGGGATTTGAACCGTGGTCGGCCATATGGGAATGTCCAGCACCTTAACCACCACGGCACCTGCTGGTCCCCAGAAATTGCTTTTTTTACCACGTCTTAAGTAAATTATTATTCTTTATTTTTCTTGGTAGAGATGTTTTTTAAGAGAGATATTTTTGCTGTAAGGCGCATGCACTTGTTGAAAAGACAGAGAGAGAGAGAGAAAACAAGAAATCACACCCCAGAAAGAATGGTCACACCACAATCCCCTTTCCTCCATTCTCCTCTCAGGATCTTGGGCATACATGCACACGTGCCCAGTGTGAATTTTAAGACCCTGGCCAGGTGCAAGACTCGAACTGCAGTGGACTAGGTAGAAGTCCAACAATGTAACCATTATTCTATCTGCAGGTCCTGAGACTTTTTTTTTTAAAGAGTTTATCCATTTTGTGCCTTTCATCTACAAGTGAATCTGTTTTTCTCCATAGTATCTCTTTTTAAATGATGTATTGACCTTGTATAGACCCGTCTTTTCTCTCCAGTCCTTTTTCCAGAAACCACTCTATTTTTCCATGCTTTTATCTGTTGTTTTAGACACATACAGATAAGCATATTCAGATTTTTATTCTTTATACTTCTAGTACACTCTTCCCTTGGATGTGGTTATATAAGCTTTTCTTTATGAGAACATATTGAATGTTTTATTTTTATAGTTTAAAAAAGGAGGTCCATAGCTGGGCTTCAAGAGGTCCAGAAACCCTCTTAGAGTTTATGCAAAACCTGTATATGTGCATTTGTGGAGAAAATCCAAGAGTTCCAAAAATTCTGAGGGCTTTGGAAGACAAAAGAACATAAACTTCTAGTGTGGACAGTACTCAGCACACAAGCACCCCACGTACACACGCCCACACAACTCCACCGGCTCGTCTGCTCTCTCCAGGTGGCAGCTACATTTTCCTCAACTAAGAACAGGGAAGCGGTTGACCCAGAAAGATGCCTTCTGTCATACAAATGTTGAGGCTTCACAAGTTACTCGTTCCCAAGTATCTATTGCACCCAACTTTTCATGGGCTTTTCATAAACCAGGAGGGAGCAGCCCCACTTTTGCAGCCAGAGCAAGGGGAGATGGTTTTTGGAATTCTAAAGCAGAACTCAAATGAGGTTTCTCATTCTAAAAATTACCAAGGAGTTATAAGGAGTCTTTTTATGCTGTACTCCATGGCAGTGGTCCCCAATCTTTCTGGCACTAGAGACTGGTTTCATGAAAGACAATTTTTCCACAGAAGGTGGGGAGAGGGATGATTTTGGGATGATTCAAGTGCCTTTTATGTATTGTACACTTTATTTCTATTATTCCATTGTAATATATAATGAAATAATTACACAACTTGCCATATGCAGAACCAGTGAGAGTTTGAGCTTGTTTTCCTGCAATTAGATGGTCCCATCTGAGGGCTCTTACAAGAATCTAATACAGCAGCTGATGTGACAGGAGGCGGAGCTCAGGTGATAATGAGAGCGATGGGAAGTGGCTGTAAATACAAACGAAGCTTCACTAGCCCACTCTTCACCTCCTGCTGTACAGCCCAGTTTCAAACAGGTCATGAACCAGTATACCACAGACCAGTACCGGTCTATGGCCCAAGGATTAGAGACTCCTCCTGCTGCATGGTGTTGTGGTCCGAACAAGCTATTGTTAACTGGCCTAAGAACCTACCCACAGTAATTTTCAAGGAAAATACACAGTAGGTTCCACCCTGATTTTTACTTGAACTCTACCTATGTAGATTATTCTAATTAAAGGCAAGAAAATATTTATTTTGCTGTTTTTAGCTTTTTCTCTTGAAAAAAAAAATCACCATGTAGTTATCTAGCTCTCTAACTAGAGGCCAAATTTTTCATCTGCTTGTTAGCCTCATCTGCCCAACTCTATACCTCCAGTGATCTGGACACCCACAGACATCCCTTCTTCTCCCCTCATATTCCTGCCCAGAGAGTAACTGGAAAAGTCATGGAACTTGCCTGATATTTCATCCAATGGGCAGAGAAGATCTAGCCTCACCTGCCCAGAACAGAGTGAACAGATGGGAGATCATTTCCATTTTCACTCTGCACCCTATGAACTCCTCTATTATTTTAACAGATAGTGACCATCATAATCCAAAAGTGTCCTTTGAAATTCAAAATGATATCATCAGCAATTTGTTAATCCTCAAGATGCTTGAAATGTCATCTCTGAAAACCTGTTTCACTCACATTATCCAAAGTTTTGTACTTCCAAACTATACCCTGCAGTTATGCCCAACTCTATACTTGCCGTGATCGGGACTCCCACACATCCCTTCTTCTCCTCCATACGCCTGCAGTTTTGGAGACAAAACCATTGACAACAATATCTCCATGTTCAGCCACAAAAATCCATTTTTGGATTTTGGAGTTGCAATGATACAAACTGATGCAATGATACGAGTAAATGTCTCCCCAAATGTATTATTCACTAAAACATTTTAATATGTCACTCTATAGCAAAGGTCTCACTTACTTTTCTTTTAATCGAATGGGCTACATTAAATTTATCAACGGATATGTGAGCAAAATTATATTCTAATTTGTCTTTTATAATTCAGTAGAGTAAAATAGAGTCCTGATATATTATAAATGAATAACTAATCAGCATTTTTAGATGATAATAATAGTCTGTCTACAAATCATTATCTAGTACATGATGCAAATATAAAGAGCCACTGAGGAGTTCATTCAAAAATGACATATAAGATTTGTTTGTGCTCCAGTGACTAAATTTGTCTCACCATCCACCTGTTTGGGCTTATCTTCTAAGGTATAAAACAGACAGCCAGATGTAAAACCTGGAAAGGTTTCCAAATTCATATTAAAAGAAAAAATAGAGTGCTGAATACAAAAGCTGCTTCCATCTACAACAGTCTTTCCAAATAACATTCCTGGCAACAAACATGTCTACATGACAAAAACCAGACAAATTTCTAAAAAATGAAAAAAGAAACTGTTGATTTGGTCAATCGGTAGATCTTTCTTTTCATGTTACACTGTATATTTACTATTTCCAGTTTCCTCAAACTCTGGTAACTCTGTGTGTTGATCCTGATGTTTTGAAGGGAGTAGAGGGGGGCTTTATTTTTTTGTTTAGTTTTTGCTAAAATTGATTTGATTTTGATTTGATTTTGCTGATTGATGGGTCATTAGAAGTTCTTATATCACTTTAAAGTTCTGAAAAGACTTAGTTTTCTGTAGATGAGGTGAAGAAGAGTAAAGGCCCAGGGAGAAAACAACCACCAGAAATTAGTGGGAAAATGGACTAGATGGGAATATGTCCCACACTGCTGTCCACTAAGATCTTGGGACATGTGGACTGCCCCAATGCTTGTTGCGATTCTCCTTTGGTTCCATTTCCTCTGGATACCTCTATAGGTCACACTCCCACTCACCTTTGCTCAAAAACCTCACCTCAGTACAAGCATCTGTCAGTTCCACCCTTTCTAGGTTTACGCACTCACAGTTAGAGCCACCCAGAAACTCTGGCCTCATGCTTAAATCTCTTTTGCTCCCATTAAAACATCTAAAGAATTCTCAGCTTTGACATGATTTGAGTTTCTCTTTTAGCCTCTGCAACATCTTTTACAGTGACAACATGTGCTCTGCTGTTACATTTACTCATAAGGAGTGTATAGGTCCCTGTTGGAAAATCCTAGCCATGTATATCTTTCAGTTCTTCACTTGCACAAATACACATACACATTTATACGTACTCTTTTCACAGGCATACCCATACCGGAACCAACTTAAGCATCTTCTAAATCTGACTTCCTTTTTTTAGCCACCATCCCCCACCCCTAGCCTCTGCTACTTCTCTTGCTTTCTGCTGGGAACTAACCTAGCAAAGGCATAGGCTGTTTCTGTGGTGGTAAAACCAAGGTGATCTCCATGCACATCACCAGTTGACAAGGAAAGACCCTACTTTTCTTAGCAGCTATCCAGAAGTGCCAGGTAACACTATTCAGAAGTTCCCAGGAGTTAATTCTTTTGACTTAGGTCCATAAAATACAAAAGATGGTAAAGAATGCACAGATAAATGTCTGTGTCTCTGCAGTAAACTCTACAATCTTCCATACAGACCCTCTGTAGACATTCTACTGGGTTGTCAGAAAATTCATGGTGCATTTCTGCATAGAATAACAGAGAAAAATATGTCATGACTTTTCTGACAACCCAATACATAGTTTGCTTGTTGCAGGAACGCAATGAACCATGTTGGATTTGCATCTTCTTTCCTTGCCTCCCTCCATCTTTTGCTTACTCTTGCTTCCTTGGGATTGCACCATCCAATAAACCATTATCTTATTTTCAAAGGAATCTATGTTAAGACAATGGAAGAAAAACTATTTTATCCTTTAAATTCAGGGGGAAATGGGCTTTCAAAATTCATCTAGAATAACTACTCATTCAACCCTTCAATGCATTCTCTTTGTCATAGGACATTCATTCATTTAGACTTAGCTGAATATATTATAAGCCCTCCTTCTCTCCTGCTTAAGAAAAAAAAAAAAATGTCTCTAAAGACCTAAAAGTGTTTAAATGCTTAATTATGCTGTACTTTTGCTGGGCATGATAAAAAAATTAAATAAATAAAAAAAAAATAACTAGGGATATTTAGCCTGATTTGCCAAAGTTATTTAATTACGTGAGTGCATTGAGTCAGGTGATTCTATTTATGTGCCATAGTTATAAGCAAAGGTGACTTCTTATATAAATTAGATACTTATATTAATGTATGTAAATTTACTAGTTTATCCCACTTCACTCACATAGACACAGATCTCCTTCTAACTTGGTGAGTCTGTGGAGGAGAGTATGAGCAAGAAGTCTATGCCTCAGTCAAATTTGTTATGATTTGCTTTTTCCCTAATGTTTAATGCTTCAATTTTAACCACCAAATTAAGGGGAATTTTAGTCTTTTGTGTAATTCATTTTATTTATAAGTGTGTGTCCTGAATATCTCAGAATTTCAACATCATATTTTATCAAATGTAGGATATATTTTTAATTACCAATAATTGTTTTTCTTGATACCAGCAGATGGTGTAATGGTTACATCTCTGGATTCTCATGTAGTCAACTATGGTTCAAGTCCTAGACCCAGCAGCTTAAGCTCGTGTCATAAGCATGGGCATGCATGCCTAAAATCCTGAGAGGAGAATAGAGGAGAAGGGATTCAGCATGGCCATCCCCAGGGGAGTGATTTCTCTCTTTCTGTCTCTCTATTTCTTTGGCAAGTGCACACATCCCATAGCAAAAATCAATCTCTCTCTCTCTCTCTCTCTCTCTCTCTCTCCTCTCTCTCTCTCCAAAATACATACATATAATATAATATATTATACTATATTATAATACATATAGTTATTTTCTGAGCTAGCACCCTACTTTATAATGCTGGAGCCATATAGAATATCAGGGTTTTGTTCCTGGAACAACCTGTGCACACTGGGCACAAGTACACATGCCCTTGATCCTGGCTGACTGGGAAGGCTGGAAAAAGATTTTAGCATGAGACCCTGTTGTGGGTGCTTATCTTTCTCTTTCTCACTTTTTCTTTATGTCTCTCTCCCTCAATAAATAAATAAATAGACTTTTTAAAAATAAAATAGATTTTTTTTCAACCTGAGTTAATATCCTTGAGCCAGACTAAATGAGAAAGTTGGTAGGAGGGATAAAAAAGGAGTTTCTTTGGAAATAATCAGAATCAAATCAAGATTGAATTTGCTAGAGCTGATGTCACTTCATACTACTGGATTTATGGACATGAGGATTGAACTGGACATTTCTCCTTTTTATGTTGTATTGAATTGTTCTTTAAATTACAGAATTAAATGCTCAAGGATGAAAACTTTTGAGTTACAATGTCCCTGAATCAAACACTGTAAAGATGAAGTAGCTTTGCTGTTATGTCTGTCAAAGCCTTCTAGCTATACTTCACATTTGGCACTTTTATATTTGTTCTTCTATTTCTATTTTGTTAAATAAAATGTTGGAACATATACCAAGAAACACAGATTGTCCATAGCAGCATGAGACTTGGGCTGTGGTTGGAAATAATTTAAATTAAACATTACATGAACACTGAAGAAGTTTCCAACTTCCCAATTTAACTTGTGTATAAATTATGCCCCCCTTAAAGAAAAAAAGAAAGAAAATGTAATACAGGAATTTTATACTAAGGCATCTAGGTATCTAAATATATGATTGCTAGATAGATAGATAGATCTATATTTGTGTATAAATTATACTTAAGATGAAAATTAAATATATCTTCACTTTTAACAAAAAGATTACTGAATCTCACCAGAATAAAGCACCAAACATAGAAAACTCCTTGTAACATAAATCATGCTTGAAAAAAATGATCTTGCCTAAAATATGAGTTAGGTTTTTAAAAAGAATTCTTACCTAACGTGTACATCTTATGGTCAGGTAAAAAAGCATTTAATGATAAGGATGTCAATAATCCTACAAATGCTTTTCCAGTTGGGCAACTAGAAATATTCCTTTAATTCCACAGTTCTGCAAAATGCTGTGTTGCTTATCAAGTTTTAAAATAACTGCTTCCGTGTCCACACTTTGGCAGCCACAAACTATGGCGTGACTAGAACTTTGCTCATGTTACTTTGGATTCACAGGCTGTGTCTAAATGCAGCCTCTGAATTGGATGGCTGCATGTAGAATCTAGCCAAATTGGTTGCAGAGATCTTCATCAAATGTTAAGATATCAAAAAGATACAATTATTAAAGCCTTTTGAAATCTACACATCCAAGCATAGTCTAGGCCAAGGCCCAACGTAAGTGCTATAGCATGACAGAAACTAGAGGCTGATGTAACTCTTAGAGTTGATAATAGATAACCCTGATTGGAGGGTGACGAGGAGTAGATGTTTTTTAAAAACAGCCTTTGGGCCAGTAGGTGGCATAATGGTTAAGGAGCTGCACTTCCACGTGGCCAACTATAGTGAGAGTCCCGGACCTGGCGGCTTGAAACTTGTGCCTGGCACCTGTGCATGCACGCCCAAAATTCCAAGAGGGGAATAGAGGAGAAGGGACTGCAACATGGCCATCCCCCTGAGGGGTGATTTCTCTCTTTCTGCCTCTCTATCTCTCTGTCTCTCCGGTGAGCACACACACCCTATGGAAATCTTTCAAAAAAGAAAGAGAAAGAAAGAAAAGAAAGAAAGAAAAAACAGACTTGATCCAATCATGTTGGGTTATCAGAGAAGATTTCTAAAAAAATTATCTTCAGCATATTTATAATTCTCTCCATGAGTGCAAGACAACAGAAAAAGGCATCAATAGGAAAATATAATGAATAAAACTTTAGGCCCATAAATTTGAAAACTTTGACTAAGTGAACAAATTTCTAGAAAACAGTAATTTACCAAAACATCCAAAGAATATATTAACAACCCATAACCATAAACAACATTAAGTAGGGTTTTAAATCTTCCCACAAAAAAAAAAAAAAAAAAAAAAAAAACTGACTCAGATAATTTTACAAGCAATTACTACAAAACTTTCAGGGAACAAACAATTCCAATCTTTGGCAAACTATTCCAGAGGAAAACACAAATAGAAAACACAAACATTTTTTTGTGATAATATAAAATCTTGATACTAATACCAATGAGCAAGGGAAGTTACAGGTCAATCTTATTGATGTACATATATTCAAAAGTCACAAAGAAAATATCAGTAAACTTAACCCAGCACTATACACAAAACACACTATCATTCAGTTTCTATCAAGAATGCAAAGTTTAGAACTGTGGTTTCAGTTCAAACATAAGAAGAGCTTAGAAGTTGTGGGGCTGGCAGGTGGTGGAATGGTTGAGGTTCTGGACTCCCACATGGCTGACAGGAGTTCAAGTCCTGGATCTCACAGCTTGCTTTCTCACTTTCCCTTTCTCTCTCTCTATCTCTCTCTCTGATTAAATTTATTATTATTATAATAATAATAGTAAATAAAATAAAATAAATAATTCTTTTAAAAAAAGAAGTAGTCACATCTGTCCTTATTTTAAAAATAAGCTGGATAAGCTAAATATCAAAAACTTTTCTTAGATCTATCAGATAACTGAGGTCATAAAACAAATTGCCACCCTAAAACCTGAAGAGAGGAGCACCCAAAAACATACAGCATTTGCTTAACTGCAGTGGTAGTTGCCAGAGTCATAATCCATAAAAATAATTAAATGTTAATTTTGACAATTGCTGAGGATGAGGTGTGGACTAACATGAGAGTGAAAAACTCCTAAAGCCCCAGATCTTCATGGACTTGCCCCTGAGAAACCCCAGCAGATTAAAGATTCTCTTTTGGTGCTGGCAAGGGAAGGGGAAGTATTTTCCTTGTAAGCACATCCACAAACATCTCTATTAAAAATATAAATAAAAAGGCCTACTCTCATATACAAGATCAAGGTTTGGTTCCTGGTCAACCTGTGCTTGTACCGGGCACAAGCACACATGCCCTTGATCCCGGCTGGGAAGGCTGGAAAGAGGATCGCAGCATGAAACCCTGTAGGGAGTGCTTGTCTTTCTCTTTTCCACTCGTTCTTTATCACTTTCTCTCCCTAAATAAATAAAAAAAATGAACTTTTTTAAATCTAAAAACATGGTTAACAGAGATCAGGACTTCAAGGAAATAGATCCGAGTCACTAGCCAGAGAGGTCAGGGGAAATCAAAGCAAACCTGAGGACAGAAACGGTAGTGAAAGCCACGGGCCCTAGACACAGGCCCACTAAAAGATGGAGACTTAATCAGATGACTGAATGCACCCTCCACACTGACAGGATTGTAGCTAAAAACTACAAGCTACAAGCTGGCTCTCTGAGGAGTACAGTCACTTCTCACCGAGCAACCTACCTGGTAATGACCACTCGGACTTACTACCAGGTTTCTAGTGCCAGGAATTTCCTTTCCCAGTCTTTTTATTCCTGAGGTCAGTTAGTATTCACAACATGAAGAATTGGCAATCATGCAAGTCTACATTTTTTTTTTACTGTGCACCCATAGCAGTATTTAGAATAAGTAAAAACAATTATACCAGTTTTATATTATTATATTCTGTTGTGTCTTGTCACCTTCTGGAGTTTCTTTAATCTATACCTTTTGAATAGATATAATGACATGATTCTAGTGTTGCATCACATGATGCCAGTTGAAAAATACATACCTTATGGGACCACAACATACTACAAAACATCTGCCTTTAAGATATTCGTTTAGGGAACAGGATATGGTGTAATGGTTATGTCGCTGGACTTCCATGTAGTCGACCGTGATTTAAGTCTCAGACCCTGTGCCTTGAAACACACTCCAGGCATGTCTGCATGCATGCCCAAGGTCCCAAGGAGAGTAGAGGAGAAGGGATTGCTGTATGGCCATCCTCCCTGGAGGGTGAGTTCTTGCTTTCTGTCTCTGTCTTTCTGGTGAACATACATGCCTTATAGCAAAAAAAAGAAAAAAAAAAATCTTCCTTTATTGGCGACAGCAGATGACATAGTGGTTACATCGCTGGACTCTCACATTGCCAACTGCAGTTTAAGTACTGGACTCCGTGGCTTGAAACTCATGCAGGGCTCATGTGTGTGAGTGCCCAAGATCCCGGAAGGAAAATGGAGAAGGGATTGGTGTGGCATCACCCCAGAGGGTGATTCTCACTTTCCCGCTTACTGCCTATTTCTCTCTCTCCTCCCTATCCACACTAGCAAACGTGCCCTAAGGCACAAACCTCTACAAATATATATATATATTCATTGATTGACCAATTCTCTTAAGTACCTTGTTGTTGAAACGGAACTTGGTCATTAACTGAGGACTGCCTGTACATAGTGAAGTCCCAAAGCAAAGAGAAAGTCAAAAACAAGGATGCTAGAAAAGTCTGAAGCCTCTAGCATCATAGCTACAACAAACACTAGACATTAGACATAGACAAACTACCGGGAGGATTAGCATTAATCCTCACACCAAAGCTCTATTAAAGCTTATTAAATTCATTTCTATTACCTGATACAATAGGTTTGGTATATAAACACAAAATAAAATAGCACAAGGATATAAAATGGAAAAAAAAATCACCCTACCTGAAGAGAGAAAGCAATCATCAGAACCAGCTGATGTTGAATTATCCGACAGGGAATTTTAAATTACTATGATTAATGTGTCAAGAGCTCTAATGGAAAAAGTAGACACTGCAAATTCAGATGGCTACTATAAGCAAAAACGTGGAAACTTTAAGAAAGAATCAAAAAGAAATGCTAGAAATTACAAACATACTAAAAGAAATGAAGAATGCCTTTGATGAATTCATCAATAGATTTAACACGGATGAAGAAAGAATCAGCAAAATTGAGAAAAAATAGGTCAACAGAAACTTCTCAAACTGAAATGCAAAGACCAATCAGAATGAAAATACCTTAAAAGAACATCCAGAAACTGTGGGACATTTTCAAACTGTGTTAAAAAAAATATATAACTAGAATACCAGAAAGAGACAAAAGACAGACAAAATGAAGCAGAAGATATATTTGAAGTAATAATGGTGAAGAGCTTCCCAAAATTAATGACATAGTTAAGACCACAAAATCAAGAAGCTCAAAGAGCACAACACACAACTTTTTTACAGGCAAAAACCACTTATGCATATTGTATTCAAATAACAAAATTTTAAAAATTAAAAATTAAATCTTGACAGAAGCCAGAGGATAAAAAACAAGACAAGGCTTCCTGCTGTGATAACTTCTATTTAACAGTGCATTAGAGATCTCAAAAAATAAATAAGTAAACAGCACAGAGGATTTTTAGGGCAGTAAAAATACTCTGTGTGGTACTATAATGGTGGATATACATGATTATACATTTCTCCAAAACCATCGAACATTAACACCAAGAGTAAACTGTAAAAAGTCTATAAACTATGGGCTTTGCATGATAATATATGTCAATGCTGTTTCATCAGTTATAACAAATGTACCACTCTCATGGAGGATGTTGATAATAGAGCAGGCTATGCATATGGATGGACAGAAATACATGGAAATTTTCTGTACCTTCCTCTCAATTTTCTATGAATCTAAACCTACTCTAAAAAGTAGTCTTTTTTAATTTAAAAAAAGGATTTAAAGGGAAAATTATCACTATTCATAGATAATATAATAATTATAGAAAAAACAAACTTGACTATAAATTAGAGTATGCCATATTCCCATGGAGGAAATTATAAAACTATATTGGAAGATAATGAAGATGAGTTTGAGAGAATTTAGAGACTTCCCATGTTCATGGATAGGATGACTCCAATATTAGAAAAAATATCTGTCCTACCCAAGTTGATCTGTAGGCTGAAGGAATTATAAACAAATTTCCAAAAGTTTTCTACTGAAACACAACAAACTGATTTTATGCTCTGCATGGAAGGACAAAAGTTGAGGACAGCCAAGATTTTTCTCTTGACAAAGAATAAGGTAAGTAAATTGTCTTAACCTAATATCGTAATGCTATTGGATTGTCGGAAAAGTTGTGACATATTTTTCGATGTTTTTGAATGCTAAAATGCATCATGACTTTTCTGAGGACCCACTATATTAATTAATACAGTGTAGAACTAGTACATTAAAAAATAGTTTAGCAAAATAGAATATAAAGTCTAGAGGCAGACAAACATCTATATGTAAACTTGAATTATGAACCAGTAGCATTGTAGGTAAGTGGGGAAATAATTTAATAAATGTAATCAGACAGTTGCTAGCCGTGGGTGACTTCAAGGTAGTAATAGAATGGAAAAGAAACTGAAACTAGTAAAATAAGCAGACCTTGGAGAGAATCTAAGCACCACTAACACTGGGTTGAATTGAAACAGTAGCAAAGGAGCTAAAAAGGAGCAGAAGGAGAAAAAGGAATGAGGAGAGATAGAAGTTGAAATCTATAAAGCTCAGTGATGGCCATCACATGGAAGGAGGTGGGAGATGTGAGGATGACTCTCAAGATTCCAGATTGGATAACATAATAAATGGTGATATAAATTGACATATGGAAAGAGGAGCCACTTTGGAGGTTGTAATAGGGCATAAGATGATGAGTTCAGTTTTGAACATACTGCTTTTGGATGGTCTTATCCAGGTGAATGCTCAAAAGCCATGGAAGACATCAGAGAGTGAAGGGCAAAAGCATCAATTCCTATACTGAAGAAACAAATTCATAGCATACTCCGATAATGGCAGAGAAAAGTGTGGTATTAATAATTATGATGGTCTGAGACCAGCAGATGACATAATGATTATGTCACTGGACTTCCACATAGTCAACCATGGTTCAAGTCCCAGACCCCGCAGCTTAAACTCACACTGGGTACGTGTGTGTATGTGTCGAAAATCCTGAGAGGAGAAGGGAGGAGAAAGGATTGCAGTATGTCCATCCTTCCTGTCTCTTTCAGTCTCTCTGGCGAGCATACACGTCCTATAACAATAAAAAAAAAAACCTCTCTAAAAGAATAATAATAATAATAATAATGATCAGGAGCTCTGCCAGGAAAAGACAAGTCTGAAAAATAAACAATTGCTACATTTTATCTTCATTAAAAATAACATTGCATTTACTGATGTTAAATAATGAGGTCCAAGTGAGATTGGGAAACCCAAATATAGAAAGATAGTCCTTTCAAATTTAAATTATTTTTTCCACTTTTTCTAACTCCAATGAATGACTCTGTCCTTACTCTTTATATGTAGAGTATATATAAAACAAATTGTTAAAGTGGATAATCTAGGATCTCTCAATATATAAATTCTTCTATGAAAATGAGAACAATCCAAATAATGACAACAGAAGTCTCAGCTGTAAAAGGAAGTATTCAGACTAATGTGTCAGGGCTGATGGACCTAGTCCCATGATGGTGGCACGGACACCTGAGATCCTTCCATAACCCCTGATGACCTGTGGTAACAAAATTAAAGAAATATGGAAAGGGGCTTTAACTTTCCAGACTTCTCGAAGTCTCTAGAAAATCTTTGCCTCAGTAATCTGGAAGAGTTAATATATTCCTGCAGGTACATGAAGAAGCTTAATTCATTAATATTAAAGAAAGCATAAAAAACAGCCAAGATTTTTTTTTATTTTTTTTTTTGAGAGAGAGAGATTTTTGCTGTAGGGCATGTGTGCTCACCAGAAAGAGAGAGACAGAGAGGCAGAAAGCTAGAAATCACCCCCCAGAGGGGATGGCCACACCACAATCCCTTCTCCTCCATTCTCGTCTCTGGATCTTGGGCACGCATGTACACGCACTCAGCGTGAGTTTAAGCTACTGGGTCCAGGACTCAAACCGCAGTTAACTACATAGAAGTCCAGCGGTGTAGCCATTGTGCTATCTGCTGGTCCCAAGCAGCCAAGATTTCTAAAATGAGCTTTAATAGAAAACAACTGTAGGACTGATAAAGTACAATTTTTGGTTTACTTGCTTTGACTTTTTTCTATCTTTAAAAAGCAACATGTTTTTAAATGTCAAGGGTAATTTCCTTGGCACTTTTTGACATCAGCCATTGTCTTTTCTAATTCCCAAAATTCTGTCTCTTCAAAATTCTCACTTGTCATTTTCTCTATTATAGTCTCTGAAATGTGTACAGAGGTAGGTAGATTTCAAATCTGGAAAAAGTTAAAGACATGCCTACATCATTAAACACAGTGCATTGAGTTATATTTTTCTTTGATACAGAGTATTCTGTAAGAAAATGCTAAAAACAAGTATGCTTCATTATACAGTAAAAATAGCTTTCTGTGTTAAGCTGCTACACATTTTGGGGAGAAGGTATTGGATTTCTACTAGTATTACTCTTGGACACACATCTCCGACTGAAACTCTGAACTTCACTCCCAAGATATTAAGAACCATTCCTCCCCCCCCCTTTTTTTTTAAATTCTCTTATTTGCTCCCCTAAACAATCTAACAAACTCAGTTAATTTCTAGTTGCTAAGAGGTCTGCAACTTAGGAGAATAAGTGCTGCTATTTCATTTTCTATGCTTCTGTGAAAAGCCTAAGGTTTAAAAATATAATAACAACCTTGGCTAATGGAAGCTGTCCTTTGACACAAACATCTATTTTAGCATTTAAGATTAACAGGCATCGTATTTATATACTTAGGATGTATACTCCTAAATTAGGAATAAGCCATACTCTATGATATGGACATTCAAATTAGATATTCAAATTAGTAGTGTTATAGTTTTGCATACTTTCCATGTATAATTTTAAAAGACATAAATATGCTTAAATGGTTGTGTTTGAAGGTTAAGCTACCACATGAAAATCTCTTTATTTTTCGTGTTCTAACAGTAATTGACTGATTCTAATTTTACTTGGTGTATTAACCTTTGCTGGAATAATTCTAAACCATGCTGATTTTTACTTTCCGTATACTTTAGTGATTCTCAACCCCACAATGCTTTTATTAATGAGTATATATAAAGGTCACACCAAAGGCTTGTGATTCATTTTTAAAATAGGGGAAGACTAGACAAAAAGAATAAAGACAGAAATTTTGGGGTCAGGAAAACAGCTTCATTTGCAGCATGACCAGAGCTGCAATGCTATTGCTTCAGGTCTCTACCTGTTACTATTGAATACTGTCCATTTTTTGTCTTGATCTCGTCCCAGAATTAATTGTTGGAAATTATCTGTAAGCTGATTAGGCCTAAGAATGAAGTCTCTGAATATTGATAATAACCTCTGTTAACTACGAGGGTAATATATATTAATTTTCTATGGCTATTATAACAGACTACTACAAATATAGTGGCTTAAAACAACACAAATGTACTACCTTATGTTCTGGGAGGCAGAAGTCCCAAGTGAGACTCACTCGGTCAAACCAAGATGCCAGTAGGGCCACACTCTTTATGGAGGCTGTAGGGGAGAATTGTTTCTTTTTCCAGCTTCTAGAAGCAATCCACTTCTTTTGATTCATGTCCACTTTCTCTATTATCAAAGAAATGCTAAGGAACTATGCTTAAAACTTAAATCCAGGAAACAGGTTGGGATTCTGTTCAAATAGTAGTTGCATGAACCTATCGGCATCTCAAGACAGGACAAAAATTCTAAAAACTGGAAAACAAAGCCTAGAAGAAAATCAGCAATGTTTTAGTCAAAAGTCATAAAATGCTATTTCACCAGTTCAGTCTCATGTACTTTATCTTCTGTTGAGGTCTGATGTTCCCAATAATATTCTTGGATATAATATTCAACTCCAGACTTGTTCCTACGATTAAGTTGGCCATTTTCTTAGTTTTTGAACTCTTCTTTATGTGTGACTAAATTTAGTTTTCCTGGCATAGCACTTCCTGCAGGACTTCTTGGAGATCTAGTCTGGTGTTGGTAAATTCTTTCAGGTTTTGTTTATCTGAGAATGTTCTTGTCTTTTCTTCCCATGTGAAGGATAATCTTGCCAGGTACAGTATTCTTGGTTGCAATTACTTTTCCCTTAACACTTTGAATATATTTTCCCATTCTTTCCTCACTTGCATTGTTTCTGATGAGAGATCTGCTGTCAGCCTGATGAGATATCCTTTATAGGTAACTTGATGTTTCTCTCTTGCCAATCTTAGTATCTTGTCTTTGTCTGTGATTTTGGTTAGTCTGGCTATGTGTCTTGAAGAAGATCTTCTTGAGTTGATTCTATTGGGGGTCCTCTGTATTTCTTGGGTCTGGATCTTTGAATGCCTCTCTAGGTTTGGAAAGTTTTCTTTCAGGATTTCATGGAAAAGATTGTCAATGCCCTTATAAGTCTCTTTCCCTTCTGGGATACCAATTATCCAGGTGTTTAGACGTTTGATGGTATCTAGTATTTCTCATATATTATTCTCATGGGGGGGGGGGCAATTCTCTCAGTCTTCATGGTGGATTTTTCTAGGCCAGCAATTCTATCTTCTATATCTGAAATTCGATTTTTGGTATGATCTAGTCTGCTTTTAATACTTTCAAGGGAGTTTTTGACCTCCTGTATTATAATCTTCAACTCTAACAGGTCCATTTGATTCTTTTTTTATAGTGTGAATTTCCTCTTGTGAGAGTTTGTGAGATCTTGTGAGAATTTCCTCACCTCTTGGAGCTCATCAGCTGCTTTCCCCTGCCTCCTTGGCAATTTTTTGTCTCTCTTCTCTTCGATCTCTGTGAGCTTTGTCACCATGAAAATTCTAAATTCTTTATCTGACATTTCCATAAATTTCATTGTACTGTCTGAGGATAAAGAGGACTTATTATTTTTCCTTGGAGGAGAGGTATTTTCTTGTTTTTCATTATTTCTTGTCACCCTGCAGTGATTTCTAGTCATCTGATGGATGGTGCATTTCTCCCTAATTCTTGAAGTTCAATCTGAGCATTCAGAGGCATGCAGGAGGAGGTGACCTGCAATCTCTCTTCCATTCTGTTTTCACTCTTTATGCATCAGAATCAGTGGGAATAGAGAAAAATTCTGACCCTTATCGTATTCAGATGTTTAGATCCTGTTCACTTGAACCTGTCTAGACACTTATTGTGTAGGAGCTGAGAAACCAATGAATAAAGATAAAGAAAAAGAAAAAGAATTAGAGAAGAGGAAAATATAAAATAAAAAGAAGAAAAAAGATAATTAAAAAAACTTTAGATTTTAACTTTAAAAAGTAAAAATTGAAAAATGTGTGTGCTGTGTGCAAGCAATATTTCACAGCTGAAGTTCAGGATCCATGTGAAGATGGGCCTGGACTTGTGCCTTTTCTAAATAGAATTGGGAAAGGCACAATTAGCACAATAAAGAAGGAGCCTGTGAGCCCAGAAAATACTTTAGCTTATAAAAAAATTAAAATTAAAAATATTAAAAGACACAATGAGACAGAGAGAGAAATGGACAGAAAGAGACAAGAAGCACTACCCACTATAAATGAGTGTGGAGGGGGAAATCTCAGCAGAAAAATCTTCATTTTAAGTCCCTGAAAGCAATGTTTCACAGCTGAAGTTCAGGATCCATGTGAAGGAGGGCCTGGATTTCTTTCTTTCCTAAATGGAATTGGGAAAGGCACAATTAGCACAATAAAAAAGGGGCTTGAGAGCCCAGAGAATACTTTACCTTAAAAAAATTAAAATTAAAAAAATTAAAAGACACAATGAGACAGAGAGAGAAATGGACAGAAGGAGACAAGAAGCTCTACCCACTAGAAATGAGTGTGGAGGGGGAAATCTCAGCAGAAAATCTTCATTTTTAAGTCCCTGAAAGCAATATTTCATAGCTGGAGTTCAGGATCCATGTCTACTTTCTCTGTCAAAGACAGCAAAGTCAGGCCGAGTTCTTCTCATGCTCCCATCTCTGCGGTTCTTTCTTCCAACTCTGTCTTCCACTTAAGGATGCATGTGATTGCACTGGGCACACCTGGATAACAGGAGCTACGCTCTCCATATTAAAGTCAGCTGGTTAGCAATATTAATTCTATTCGCAACCTTAATTTTTCTTTCCCATTGCCCTAGTCCTTTTAGGGTGCTATAACAAAATAGCTTAGACTAGGTAATCTGTAAACAATAAACATTTATTGTTCATAGTTCTAGATACTGGGAAATCCAATATCAAGGCATCAATAAACTCAGTGTCTAGTGAAAGTCTGTTCCCTGTAGATGGCACTTCTATGTGTCCTCACATGGAAGAAGGGGCAAACAGCCTCCTTCAATTCTCATTTGCAAAGAAACTAATTCCATTCATCAAGGCTCTTCCCTATGACCTAGTCTCTCCCAAAGGTTCCCCCTGGTACTACCATCAGCTTGAGTTAGATTCCAACCTCCTATGAATTTGAGGGAAACACCAACACTCAGATGAAAACAACCATGTAACTAACATATTCATGTGTTCTTAAGTTATGGAGCTCTTTGGGGAGCCGTTATCCCGCTCCCTACACACAGTAAACTTTTACCCAGCATTATTTTGACAGATAAGCTGTGCTTCTCTCTAGAAAGTACCATAAGCCCCAGGAAATACCCAGCTCTGGCACTCCTTTTAGACGTTAACAATCAACAGAGAAATGCGCCCCAGAAGAGAGCCCTCTAGCTCTAGAGAAAATGTTTTAAATCCCCTTGTATTAGTGAAGGTAAAGGAGTAAGCCAATATTACAGGGTTTTTCTAACAGAAAGATAGAAGTTTAGGTCTCTCTGACATAGCAGTCCACCAGTGTCAGCTGCTGGGGCACAATCCCATTCATTCCTTCATCAGCCAGGCTCCTTCTACCTGATGCTGCTACATCACTGCTGTCCTCATACACATGGTCAAAGTGGGGTTACCTCCCTTTCTCCACCCAACAGGGACAGTTCAGTGAATAATATCTTCATTAACAAATGAGGCAGTGGCTATACACATCACTTCCCTCCAAGCTCAGGGCTTAGTCATGTGACTACACTGAGCTGCAAGGGAGGCTGGGAAAGGGGTCTCCAGCTAGTCAGACATGTGCACTGGAAGAAGGCAAGACGGAATTTAGGGTGACAGCTGTCAGTCTGCCATACTTCCTCCCTAAGTTTTAACAAAACTACCTCAGTTCCTTTTCCAAGTTCCTTTTTTTTTTTTTTTTTTTTTTTTTTTTTTTTTTTTTTTTGAAGAGGTTTTTTTTTGCTATAGGGCCTATACGCTCGCCAGAAAGACAGAGAGAAAGAAAGTGAGAAATCACCCCCGGGGGGGATAGCCACATCACAATCCCTTCTTCATTCTCCTCTAGGGATCTTGGGCATGCATGCACACACGCCTGGCATGACTTTAAGTCACCAGGTCTGGGACTCGAACTGCAGTTGGCTACATGGGAGTCCAGTGACATAGCCATTATGCTAACTGCTGGTCCCTTAAGTTCCTTGTTTTATGCACTGAGTGGTAACCCATGACTTGTTATTTGTTGTATCTTCCTAACATGCTGTAATTATTTTTCTGACTCTGAGATTGTCACATCCCTTATAGTCTTTTCCTTCTATCCAATAAAAGTAGACATTCTTCAAGACTCATTTCTGGGCAATTTCTGTTTCTATCTTTTCTATGTCTGAGTTCTCATCGATTTTCATTGCTTCTTCATCACCTACTGAAGGGCGAGGTTGTCCTCATACTTAAAGGGATTGAGTGAGTGTCCTTTAATCTTTACAAAATCTCAATAAGTAGGTAATATCCTTACTTTCCAAGTGAGCCCACTGAAGCTTAGAGGTGAGGTTGAGTGCCAAAAACACACAGTTCAGAAGTGTCCTGAAAATATAACTTGAGACTCCAGACTGGGATCATGGTGGGAGCAGAGACTGGGAATGGGGCCTCAGCTGAGGCCCCAAAGCCCCAGAAGGGCTGCTACAAGCAACGTGCTCACTCCAACCCCATGGCGGACCATACACTGCTTTGCGCTAGCAGCCAGTCTCTAGGAGAAGGGGAACCGTGTCCACAAGGGAGAGCGCCCGGCCAGAGTCACATCAACACTGAGAAGCGTAGATGGGCAGCCCTGTGAAGCCAGAGGAGATGGACTGTCGGAGCTGTATCCGGAGTTCTTCACTCCACTCACCCAGAATCTGAGCCATGTTGACCCAAAAGAAAAGAATGAAAAGAGAGCTCAGGCCCAAGTGGAGTTCGCAGACATGGGCAGCAGCTATGGCGGCCTGTTAGTGGAACTGTCACCATTGTTCCCAGATATGCTGATTCTGGGTCCAGAGAGCCAGGTGAAGGTCTCAGATGACATGCAAGACCAGATTCTATCCCTAAGCGCAGCTCTGGAGGTGGCTTCCAGAACATCGCCTGTCTCTGGAGTAATGCCATGAAGCACCTTCCTAACTTTTTCCACAAGGGCCAGCTCACAAAGATGTTCTTCCTTTTCCCTGAACCACATTTTAAGTGGACAAAGCAAAAATGGTGAATCATCAGTCCCACACTACTAGCAGAAAGTGTCTAGTGCTGAGAGCTGGGGGGCTGGTGTACACCATAACCGATGAGCTGGAGATACACAACTGGATGTGCACCCACTTTGAAGGGCACCCCCTGTTTGAGCGAATGCCTGTTGGAGAGCTGGTTGAACACCCCATCGTGGAACATCTAGGCACCTCAACAGAGAGGGAAAGAAAGTTCTACGTAATGGAGGAGAGAATTTCCCAGCCACCTCCTGACGAATATAGGATCCCACCCTCCAAGCAATGACTCCCAGTACCACCCTCCAAGCAGTAACTCCCAATCACTGGCTGCTTGTTCCGCCTTAGCAGGACCCCATCTTCCAGGGACTGAAAAGATGATCTGAGCTGTGACTGCTGGGGAGCTGCATGGGGCAGAACCCCGGCATTCCCTACTTCCCCAGGCTCTTCTCACCTCCCTGTCCCTCCACTGCCAACAGAAAACAAAAGTAGCTGACTAGGAAGGCGAAATAGCCTTAGATCAGAGGGGGTCTTTGCAAGGGTGTGATGTCTCACTCTCCCTTAGCATTCCCTTCTCCATGTGGAATCGCTCCTCAGCTCGGATGAGGAGTGCAAGGCCCCACTGTTCATCTAACTGCCTGCTAGGCCCAAATCTCTAGTGCACTTGTGTTTACGTTGCAGTCCTGGGGATAACGGGTAGGTGTGTACATGTGCCAGTTCTGCTCTTTTTCAGGGAAGGCTGGAGAGTGTATCACATGCTTTCTCCTATCCTCCCATCCTCTCCCTGCCTAAGACTTGACCTGGTGAAAAAAAATTAAATAAAATGATATAGCTTAAAACATACCTAGCTTTAGTTTCTTAGAAAGGATGAAGGCAATCTGGATGAAAATATATTTCAGAAAACAGGTCAAAAAGAAAAGGATTCTGAGGAATGAAGAATTAGTGTCAAGTCATCGGCAGGAGGAGGAAAAAGGACAAGAACATCTGAAAGAATGATGCTCCCCATTAGACAGGGACTCCAGGCCTTCTGAAGGAGAACTGGCAGTTGTGGTGTGACACCCTCTTGCTGGCGGTGGGTGAGAAGCTGCCCGCACTCCTGGGCCCACCTGCATGTGTTAAATCATTAAGAAGCAAATGATGCAGCCGAAGGAAACTGAGCTGCAGAAACACCCACACCACGAGCATCCTCAGTAGACACCTGCAGAGACTGGGCAGAAATGGTAGTTTTGTCTCTTCATCCAGTCAGACCTTACTCTATGGGAGAAAAAGAGCCTAGCGGAACTACGCTATGGGCTTGGACAGCTCACTAAACTATTCCGGCCTCAATTCCTTCACTGTGAATGGACTCATGCACGTTCACAGGTGTTAACATCCTCTGTGCTCTATGAGGCTATGGGTCTTTACTCCAACAAAGAACATGACTTTCATCTGGACCCTCGTTTATGATGCCTCAATGACTCCTGACAAGGGATAAAAATGTAATTCAAAAAGGTTAAGACCCTGATGAAAGAAAAAAATGACTGACATTTTGAAGTAGGGGCAGGGCATGAGAGGAAGCAAGGAATTGCAGACCAGCAAATAAGTATGACCTTGACTATCAGAGGGAGCATACACAGAAGACAGTAAAGGAAGAGAGGGAATAAAAGGAGGTGAAAAAATATTGGGTTGTCAGGAAAGTCATGACGTATCTTTGTATAGAAAGACATAGAAAAATACATCATGACTTTCCTGACAACCTAATAGAACATTATTTTATAAGAATGATGTCAAGATGAATAGACCCAATGATCTCTTTGTATTAAACCAAAATAAACTAAATAAAACCACATGGAAGCTACCCTACTCCTGACGGCTACTATCTGCTATGGCTAGAATCCTGTAAATGCCGGGGACAACCCTCCTCACCACTGGAGCACCGAGGGTATCAAGAAAAGCTTCATACCTCTGAGTAACAGGTATTGGCCTGCTGTTCACCCAGAACAGGAACCAGCCCAGAGCTGAGAAACTGCTGCCAACTCAAACCCCACATGTCCTGGCTTCCTCTCCTTCTCATCATTCTCATAGCCTGGCTCACTTGACAAGACAGAGAAGAAATTTCCCATAGTAGAAGTTCTTCAAAAAAATAAGATTTGTTTCCTTGTCAGGCAGTCAGCTCTCATATCACTGGAGATGTCCATGAGGACACTGAGTAGACGAATGGGCTCCTGGTAGGTGGTGTAGTGGTAAGGGCACTGGACTCCAACCTGGCCAACTGTGGTTCCAGTCCTGGACCCAACTCCTTGCCTACTCACTTTCCCCCTCTCTCTTTCTCTGGTGAAGTTAAAAATAAATAGATTAATTAATTAGTTAAATTAAACAAAATAAATAAATAAATCACTTTGCAAAAAGAAGCGGGGGGGGGGGGGGGCTCCATTGATGAAAGAGTTGTCACTGTTTGCTGAGTACAGTCTCCCCACCTATTATCTAATACTCATCGACAGCTTCAACACTGACTCTCCAAAGCTGGTGTTTTCTCCCTTGTACAGATGAAATGAAGGCTAAAACTGGTAGACGAACTTTACTCAGCTAGGAAAATAAGGCAGCCAGAGAGTATGCTCATGTCAGTCTTGCAGCAAAGCCTAGGTTCTTTGTGCCCTCATGCGACTACAGGCAGAAGCAGATGGGAGCCCAGAAGAGGCTCTCTCCAGGTTGGTGTAATGCTGTCAGTCAAGTATTAACGCAGGGCCAGCCCCATACCATAGCAGTGAAGCACTTTGCACAGGGAGCCAGATCCCACATTACCAACTGCAGCTCAATTCCTGGCTCTGGTGGCTTGCAAACCGCACTGGTCATTCATGACTGTATGTATGCCCCAAATCCTCATAAGATAGAGAAATAGAAGAAAAAAGATTGTGGCATGACCACGCATGCCCCACTAGGGAGATTCTCTCTCTCTCTCTCTCTCTCTCTCTCTCTCTCTCTCTCTCTCTCTCTCACACACACACACACACACACACACACACACACACACATCTCTCTGGTTAGCACACACATTCTCTAGAAATCACAATAAGTAAATCCAAATGGCTACTTAATTAGCAAGATTTTAAAAGGGAGATGTTTCCACAGAAAGCATACCTTGAGTCAGCTGGTGACAAAGCAGTAATAGAACTAGACCCACATGAGAAAAACCCTAGGTTCCCATCCTGGAACCTCTCGGAGCATGCCATGTGCACCTGTGACCCAGGGACTGTGGTGGTTGCTGCATGAAGACCCTGTTGCAGGTGCCTCTCTCTCTCCCTCTTTCTCTCTCAAAAAAAAATTAGTAAATAAAATTTTTAAAAATGAAGCAAATCTTGAGACGAGCAGTTAGCATAATGGCTATGTCGCTGAACTATGTAGTCGACAGCAGTTCGAGTCCCGGACCTGGTGGCTTAAACTCACGCCAGGCGCGTGTGCGTGTGTGCCCAAGATCCCGAGAGGAGAATGGAGGAGAAGGGATTGCGGCGTGACCATCCCCCCTGAGGGGTGATTTCTCACTTTTTGTCTCTCTGTCTTTCTGGCAAACACACGCGCCCTATAGCAAAAACCTCTCCAAAAAATAATAAAGCAAATCTTTATCTGAGGACTTGCACTTTGCACTTTCACCCTTGACATGTCTAAAAACGTCAAAATAAAGCAAAAAGATTTGGGTTTTAACCTTTTTTGGGGGCCCGCTTTGTGCCAAATGCTTTATGCACATTTTTCTCACTGCTTGTTAATAACACATGAAGCAGCTAGGACTGAAAATCACTGAATCCCTTGCTGAAAGTTGCATAGAACACCCTGGATGGTCAGACATAAGTGGTGGTCCTGCTGGCCCCAGCAACATGACTCTCCACAGTTCTGTGCCACCTTGAAGTTATACATACCGCCTTGCTCTGCCAGATTCGTTTTTCAGGATTTTGAAAAAAATACCAAAACTAGATCTGACTCTTTTCTGACTTCATTTCTCTGTCTAAGCACTCCCTCTCAGGTCTGGTAGACTGAACGATAGTCTGGAAATTTATTCTATCACTTGTATGTATTCAGTAAAGTGCTATGTACATTTATAAAGTAGAGCTCTTTGTTTTAAAAGTAGCTATTTTATCATCCTCTTCCTTTCAAAAGGCTAAATTCAAACTCACTTCACTTTTCCTTTTGCCTTTTCCTTTAAAGGTGTTTGATTTCCTTCCCTACCCTGGCTTGCCTGGGTTGAAGAAGTCAGTCTTTGAAGACGACAAGCTTGGAGGCTGAGAGTTAATGATTAGACTCACATCCTTGCCCCAAAGGAAACTAAATCAGAGCAAGATTAACTAGAGGGGGCTGAAGAATATTAATACATGGCTAAAATCCCTATAAAAAGAAAACAAGGGGAATTTACTGCTGATCCGACGCCCCCTCAAATGTCAGTGGGAAGAGACAGAAAGTACCCTGTCCATCCTCCTTCTCAGTTGAAGTATTAATCTTCCCTTGCTCTGCTGTTTCATAAGCGTTTATATCAACTTTCACAAGCTTTCAGCTCCAATTTTGGTGGTAGTTGATCAAAGGCAGAGTGAAGATCTTCAATTTCTTCTTCCTCCTCTACAGCACTCTGCACACAGACTGATGTTCAATAAATGTTTTTGGAACTTAAATATAAGTAGGAATAAAAAGCCTTGAAGGAGATGTGGCTTTTTTTTTTTTTTTCTTTTTCCTAGCACCCAGACAGAAAATGACTTGTCACTTAGAAAACTGAGGATAACCTCAGCAGAGGACATGGGACGTGTGATCACGGCCACAGCATGGGAGGTGCCCTAGACCCGGGTGTCCCTCTCAGGAGTTTACACCGTAACTCCTGCCACCATCCCCGCAAAGAGGCCAACAGCAGTGCATGTCCTTGTAAGCCGAAAGTGCTTTTGCTCAAAGCTGCATATCTTGTCAAAATTGTTTGCCCACATCACTGCAATCCGTGTGCAGGGAAGCCTAAAACAAGTCCGTGTTTGGAAAGCAGTGGAAAGTACAAGAGGTTCTGAAATTCATAAGCCTGGGAAAGCAATGATTCAGAGAGAAGCTGCTCTTCTCAGTTCTTCCAAATTGAAAAACTCTCGAGGCAATAGAGCAGCTGCTGCTTCCCTGAGCTGGTGTGCACTGACCTTACCTGACCTTGTACCTGATGTTTGAACCGGGCCTCCAGCTAGACCAGGAAACCACAGTCTCCCTCCCATGACTAAATTTGCCATGGACACCTCTCCTCCTCCTGTAAAAGTCCATCGGGAGATCCACATCACAGAGAGACAGCCAAGAAGTAAGGTGGGAGGAATTGCTTTAGTAAAGGGTTAACACCAAAGCAGTTATCACAGTTCTGCCTCCTTTCCCACTCTGTTCATCTGCTCACTTCTCATTCTTTATGTTTTACAGTCTTCAGTTCCAATTACGTGTGATTAATAATTAAGTGATTGTTCATTCTTTTCTATCTCCTGAAAGTCATGATCATCTGAGAAACGATGATACAATTGTCACCTGAGAGGGAAAGAGGGCTGGATGGACCCTAATGTACAGTGTTTTCTTTCCTGTATAGCAATGAAAATAGCCACAAATGGAATGGCTTGTTGTTCATGGTTTTAAATCTTTAAGCATTTCATTCTACTTTGAGTCAAGTTTTTTCTTTGTTGTTTTCCAGGTAATCTCCATATTCTCGGGGAAGAGGAACAAAATAACATTACTGTGGAGGGACAGGGAGCTTGCTGGGTTCCAATTCGTCAGCTGTAAGTATGCGCTGGGCTGCCTATTCAAAATCAGATGAACCTGTGGTTATTGAGTCAAATAAAGTGTGTCTCAGAACTCAAAGCATTCGTGATGTGTGGAAAAATTGTAAACATCGTTGACCTAATTCATGTTTCTAAGTTGACCAAGATCAGGTGGTGTCACTCATTACTGGATGCCACGTGGCAAGGCCAGCCTGAAAGACTTGAGTCAAAGAATGTTCTTTGATGTTGCTCTTGACTTGCCAGAGTTTGTAAAACTAAATCTTGCCTGAAAAACAGTGCATCTGGGGAACCAGCAGTTAGCGTAATGGCTATATCGCTGGACTCCCACATAGTCGACCGCGGTTCGCGTCCCAGACCCAGTGGCTTAAAACTCACGCCGGGCGCATGTGCATGCGTGCCCAAGATCCCGAGAGGAGAATGGAGGAGAAGGGATTGCGGCGTGACCATCCCCCCTAGGGGGTGATTTCTTGCTTTCTGTCTCTCTGTCTCTCTCTCTCTGTCTGGCGAGCGCACGCGCCCTATAGTGAAAACCTCTCCAAAAAAAAAAAAAAAAGTGCATCTGTATGATGCATACGTATGTAGCAAGGTGGCGAAGGGCAAGACTATTCCTAACAATTTCAGAGTAATTCACAGAACTAGCAACTAGAAACTTTGCACCTCCAGCCTGCACCATCATTCTCTTTGTAATCCTTCAAAGTAATTTAAACTACATTCTCCTACTCTTCTTGGATCCTCCATTCTCCATAACAGAGGTGTTATAACTACAGCTGAGTTTTAAGCAGTTGAAGAGGAGTCCTCTATTTGCAGTAGATATTCAACAGATATTTGGAAATGAACAATGGAGAAACGGCTGAATGAATAAATGCCTGCTTTGGATACAGTCCCATGGGGCTTTATGCTGCTTATCTACCTCCTTCCCTTCTACCCCCAATGTCCTTTGGAATTCCAAGGTTCTGCAAGAATGGGAGCCTTCTGGTTTATGTGGACATCTACATACACTCCATAGTAAAGGTCTAGGCAAGGATCAGGCAAACCTTTAGGGTACCCTTGTTCCACCACATATTACATTCGTTACTGTACCACATGTCACATGTGGAACAAGGGTAACAAATGAACACCTAGCACATATTGCAGTTGCTCTTAGCATACCAATTTTTGAAAGTTTATTTTTTTCATGAGTAGGAAAGACAGCAGCCTAAAGGGCGTCCTGATTCCATGATGCTCCTCCAGCTTTCAGCTAGCCGTGGACCTTAGCGAGTGTGCTCTGAGAGTACTCAGGGAGGCCTCCAGATCCACGAACTCTTCCCCTGTGGGTCATCCTTGCAAAGCATCACTATTGGTTTGGGAAAAATGTTTTACTGCTAGGCTACTGTCCAGCCCCTGTAGCAGTTCTGATCTGACATATGGATGATAATGTTTGTGAACAAATAGGTATACTTTTAATCATTCAACTTGGAAATATTTTCTGTGAGTTTTCTCAAGCTCCTGAATCAGTTTTGTTGAAATTGCAAAGCAAACTACTTCTCTATGAACCAATATTTTCTTGATACAATATGGTACAAGCAAAATAGAAGACAGAAATAAATTGGATTTTGACGCTGTTATATGGCTACAACTGTCATCCAGAGTCCTGAATTTCACATTTGGGTTTGTTACACAACAGCTTCATTGTTATCATTGACTAGGAAAACATCAATTAGAAATATTTTTATTTGTATACTGAATATAAAATTTTACTCTTTAAAATATCACTTTTTAAAAAAATGTTTAAAACCACTAAAATAAAGCACCAATAGTGAAGGCAATGCAATCTCTCAAGAATTCATAGGGGTTTTGGGACCAGCAGTTAGCGTAATGGCTATGTCGCTAAACTCCCATGTAGTCGACCACAGTTCGAGTCCTGGACCCGGTGGTTTAAACTCATGCCGGGCGCGTGTGCACGCGTGCCCAAGATCCCAAGAGGAGAATGAAGGAGAAGGGATTGCGGCATGGCCATCCCCTCTGGGGGGGGTGATTTCTAGCTTTCTGTCTCTCTGTCTCTGTCTGTCTGGCAAGCGCACATGCCCTATAACAAAAACCTCTCCAAAAAAAAAAAAAAAAAAAAGAATTCATAGGGTTTTTAAGCAATCTACACACTTCCTTCATAGTTATTTAACAAACATTTCCCAGCACCTGAACAATGCCACTCTGTTGTTAAAATTGCTGTGAATAAGAGTATCCGATTCCTGCTCCTATTCTACAAAACTGGTATAGGTCATCGTTATAGTTTGAATATATCCCCCAAAATTCATGTTGAGCCATTATAAAGAGAGTAAGAGTGAAAATTGTTCCAATTATTCTGTTGAAGGTGGAGACTTTGGGCAGAGATTAGTGATTTGGGTGGTTAGGGTGGGCCCTGTGCTTGAGTCCTGTTGAGCTTACAAGAAGTGGAGATGCGAGGGACAGGCTGTGCTTTCTGTGCTTCGGCCAGTCATGTTGTAACATAGGCAAGACTGCTGCCAACTCCATGCCTTTGGGCTTTCCAGCCACTAGAACTGAAAGTCACATAAACCTCTATATCTGTATAAATCATCCAGTCACAGGTATCTATGTTAGCAGTGTAATAACAGATTAATACAGTTATATAGTATTTGCTTTTTAACTGCTTAAAATAACTGTGGTCAGGGTATTTTGTCCGATATTTCAAATGTTCCATGTAATACGGAGCAAATGAACATTGTGACCTAAAATGTTACATACATAAATGTCCTCATTCCTAAAAGACTGCATGAATTTCAAATATTACTAATACAGAGGGCCTCTTCTCTTTCCCAGGTCCCCAGCACTTTCCACTGTTCCTCATAAGAAGGTCTCCACATCCCTCCAAGCCTGGCTTCCATCTTCCTGGTGTTTCTAAGTTGTTGTTCATACAAGATGTCTGACAGCACTGAGGGAAAACACACACACAAACGAACAGGACTGGTCCAAGCACCACTTATTGCTTGAGGCTCTTCCCACACACTGAGCCACAAGAAACTATTGAGTTTTTGGAAATGTCATAACATATTTTTTTGGTTTCTTAATCCAAACATGCTTCAAGACTTTTTCAAAGACCCCCTATATACCAATCCAAATAAATCCCAGTCCTTACCCTTTCCAATGCTATTGACCAGGTCATCCATACATGACCATATTCTGGAAACATGCTCTCCAACTGGTCAAGGGGAAATGACATGGCTTCTCCCCATTAGGGCTGCACTATGGAAGAAAGAAGGTCTCTTCAAATTCTCTGAAATGTGGAATTCACAGAGGCCTCGCTGTTAAACTTAATTCAGTCATCCACCAAATATAAAATTAATAACCATTAGATATAAAAACTGAATCCTGGTACAAGCAGTTGGCATAATGGCTATGTCGCTGGACACCCATGGCTTAAACTCATGCTGGGCACAGGTGTGTACATGCCCAAGATCCCAAGAGGAGAATGAAGGAGATGGGATCGCAGCGTGGCCATCCCCCCTGGGGGGTGATTTCTCACTTTCTGTCTCTCTGTCTCTCTCTGTCTTTCTGGCAAGTGCACGCACCCTATAGCAAAAGCCTCTCAAAAATAATAAATAAATAAACTGAATCCTGTTCTCAAGAAACCTACGCTTTATAGCCTAGTTTACAGAGCCTGTTGATATGAGTCATGGCCCTATGCAATAAAAATCTGAGGGGACCGCCAGAGCCCCACGTGCGATGAAGAAGCCCTGTAGAACAGGGGTTCCCAGCAGGACTTGGCCAGAACGCATAGGGTCCCAGCCCTCCACCTTGGGCAAGTTCTTTAACTGCTCAGAGTCTGTGACAGCCCATGTGGAAAATGTGGATGACAAAACGTGCCTTCCTCAGAGGGCTGTTGTGACAGATGGACGGTGAGTGTGTATCCTGGGATACATCACACGGCCGCCCAGACACTCCAGCTTCACAATGTCAGCCCACCCATCTCCTTAATTCTGTCCACATGATTCTTCCCAAACGAATACTGAGAAACATGTTAAGTGGTGGGAGGGACAGTAAAAATATTTACAAATGATGCTCAACATTATATTCCTACTACAATTTTGACACTTTATTTCTTTTCCTCTGTAACCAGTCAGCACAAATCAATCAAGAGGAGAAACTCACTCAGGTTATTGAACTGTCTTGGGGCACATGTGGCCTTTGTCTGTTTTACAAATTCCCCAAAATTCTTTCTGAAAATGGGCAAGTCTGTAATTCATTTTTAATGGGCAGAAGAATGGTAAGAAATGCAAAAGTCTCTGAGGTGATATAAAAATTGAAAATGCTCCATAAAAAGGACCCACTTAAATGTCTGACTTGTAAAAGTAAATGTCGTTTTAAAATTTTTCATTTGTCACACTCCATGAGGTGTCTCCTGCTTGCCGTGCCTCTGCAAGTCCCTCCCCGTGGTCGCTGCCGTGCAGAGCGCATGTGACTAAGTGTGCTTCGCCAGCCTGCTGCAAGCTGGGTGTGTGCAAATCTCTGTCCCCCTGGGGCCTCTGTTCCACTTGCCAAACCAGCTACTGAAAGACACTTCCCTCTCTAGGCTGCATTTACAGCCATCCGGGGTCCAACGTGCCGGTGTCATAGGGCCTGGCAGAAGCAGCACCGCCGTCCTGTCTCCTAGAGAAGTCCAGGTCCAGCACTCATTCCACTCAGCCCAGCTTGCATGGAGATGCACTGCCAGGAATACCATAGCACCACTTTTCAACGATCAAATCTTATTAGAATCCTGAAAACCTTCCCCGAGTTGTACATCCCTTTGTCCCCAACACCTTTGGAAACTCTATGGGAAGAGCCTCCACTCTGCTACGCTAGCAAGCCTCCACCCAGAACTGAACTAAGGCTAAGGCCACAAGTCCTGAATGTCTTTGAGAGGCAATCTTGCCCTGGTGGGACAGGGCGCTTTCTTGCCCAGCCAGGCAGAACACTCTCGGAAGTCACCACTGACTCCATGAGTAAGCAAGCGGGGCAGGCAGTTGGCACCGCGCACTGGATTGCTGCTCCGAGGTTCATGACGCTGAGCTGCATTCACTTAAGTGCTGCCAAAGTTCTTCGGAGTATTTGAATGAAACTCTTCATAAAACAAACATGAAAATTTATTACTAGCAGTCACCAAATGCTGGCACTTTGACGAATGGCCAACCTGCCGGCATCTGGGAAATGCCTGAGCTGACAAGTGGCTTGCAAAGGAGCTGTTTTCTTAAATGAGGAGTTCACCCACCGCGGCAGAGCACGCGGGAGAGTGCGAGGATCAATTAAAGCAGAGCATCAATCCCTCGTATTTAGAATGCGTTCGGATATCCACGCTGCCGGCTTGCTCGGTTACTATCAAAATGTTTCCAGTTCCACTGTGGACATCGCTGGCTCGGACCCTAAGCTGCTGCTGGAAGCACTGGCCCAGGAGGCTCTCATGGACCCAGAGTCTGCCCAGCTGTGCACCCACACAGGGACTCCCTGAAATGCAAGAAGGGAACATTCACCCAGTGTTGGAATACGTTTATAAAAGCTGGACTCTCCTGCCAATGTTGCAGGTGGAGATTTTTAAATTATCACCTAAACAGATTAGAATATAAATTCTCCCTAATAATAAAATATTTCAGCAATTTCAACTGAAATCCTGCAAAAACTCTTGGGACTTTTTTTTTTAAAGGTTTCCATCCTCATGTGTAATAAGAACCACACCCCCACACATACATACTCGTCTCCACAAGACAATCAAATTAATGACTTTAGCAAGTTGTATCTATTTGTGTATCTCCTTTTACAATATTTACATTTTTAGTTTTAAGGTCTTTATTAAAAGAAAGTAGTCAAGGAGCCTTTTATTTCCAGGTCAATTTAAAAATGAACTTTTATGGGGCCAGTCGGTGGCATGATAGTTGAGGTGCTGGACTCGCACATGGCCAACTGTGATCTGAGTCCCAGGCTTAGTGGATTGAGAATCACATAGGGCATGTGTGCATGCATGCCCAAAATCCCAAAAGGAGAATAGAGGAGAAGCGGTTGCAGCATGGCCACCCCCCAGGCATTGATTTCTCACTTTCCGTCTCACTGGCACTCTCTCCAGCAAGCCGTGTGCATGTTACAACAACAACAAAAAAGGAAACCTTAAAAAATAAATAAATAGGGACCAGCAGTTGGCGTAATGGCTATGTCGCTGGACTACCATGTAATCGACTGCAGTACAAGTCTCAGACCTGTGGCTTAAAGTCACACCAGGCACGTGTGCGTGCATACCTGAGATCCTGAGAGGAGAATGGAGGAGAAGGGACTGCGGTGTGGCCACCCCCCCACACACAGGGAGTGATTTCTCACTTTCTGTCTCTCTCTGTCTTTCTGGCGCGTGCACGCACCCTATGGCAAAAACCCCTCCAAATAAATAAATAAATAAAACTTTTACATAATTGGATTAGAAATATAAAGTGCATTATATATTTGTATTAAATATATATAAGTATTATATTTATTAATTCTGAACTTATATATTGGGTTGTCAGAAAAGTCACAATGCATTTTTTCACAGAAAAACAGAGGAAAATACATTATGACTTTTCTGACAACCCAGTACACATACACACGCATGTACATATGCATACATATAGGTATAAGTAAATATAAATGTATGTCTTCATTGTATAAAGACACTTGTGTGTTCTATCATCTCTGAAGAAATACCAGCGAGCCCGAAGAAATGAAGCATTTTCCCTGATCTTTTATGTTCATGTCAGTAGATGGGTTTAGGTAGTTGAGAGTTTGCAGAACATAAACCCCCAACCCCCACCTGGTCCTGCAGGTGAAAGTGTACTTAGTTCTCAGGCACAGGCCTCCATCGATGAGAGAAGGGGTGTTTTATACATGTCGAAGACTAATATTTCAAGCACATTTTGCAGACTCATTTTCCCAGCATTCTGTTGTTTCAGCTGAACCATTCATGCCACAATATTTTTATAGTCTCTGAGGCTGAAAAACATTCCCATCCAAGCAGGATATATGAACCTCTTAGTTTTCTGATGCAAAAGTAGCATTTTAGATTATCCTCCTGCAAAAGAAAACCGCACTCCTTATGCTGGCAGGTGAATGGGAGAGTGGAGATTTGAACAAGGATATGAAATATAGGTAATACGTCTGCAGTGCCGTATGTCACAGCATATGTGCAACAGCTGCCTTTCTGCTCTGCTGAGATTAAATCAGTGCAGCTAACCTGAGTGTGGGGCCTGGGAGGCTTCTACGACAATCACAAGTAACAGGCAAGGAGGTCATGCCCCTGTCAAGTGACCGCGGCCTTGGAAGGACCACCTCGTATCCTTTTATTGTGGCTACAAAGATCTGGAGGTCGGACTCAGAGGGTTAGACTTGAATCCCAGCTCTGTTTCCTAATACTTACAGAGCCAAAGACAACTTGCTTAAACTCCAGTAGCCACACCTTTTTGTTTATTCGTTTTAAGGTTTTTGCCATAGAGTATGTGTGCTCGCAGGAGAGAGACAAAGAGAGACAGTGAGAAGGAAAATAAGAAATCATTCCTCAGGAAGATGGCCATACTGCAATCCTTTCTCCTCCATTCTCTTCTCAGGACTCTGGGCACACAAACACACATGCTTCCAGCATGACCTTCAAGCCACCAGGTCCAGGACTTGAACCACCGTCATCCATGTGAGAGTCCAGTGTCTTAACCACCATGCCACTCCTGGCCCCAGTCATATCTTTTTAAATTTACAGAACTAAGCCAATCAATAGTTTTGAATCCTGGTTCTACCACTTACTAGTTGTATAAACCTTAGACAAATTTCTCATCCTATATCTCAATATCCTATCCTATAAGATGTAAATATTCATATTGTAGTTTTGTTATAGTAAGGATTGAGTGGCTAAGAGAAGTAAAGCTCTTAGAACGGTGCTGGCCTATAAAAGATTTAGGAATTCCCTGCCTACAAATGTATATCTTATAGAAAATATAAATGTAGCCCAAATCATGTGTGAATTACTGGGCGGCCAAGAGAAAATGTTTTTTCCCAATTAACGAATTATGAGTAAAGTTTTCTGGACATTTTTCTTGGGGAGTAATGGGTAAAAAGTTTAACCCATGCCAGAAAACAAAGACATTCATTGGGGAGTTTTAATCTAGTTACCTCACATTATTCTCAGAATGTTTCTTACCTTAATGGACTGTAAGGATGAAGGAATTCCCCTCTCCCCTTTGAAAGTTCACTGAAAATCATTGATAATAGAGTGATTTTAAAAAGGGAGGGTGCATTCAAATTATATTTAATGTATACGTATGTACACAGGAGCCATAGAAAATATGAACCTGAAGAGGGACCGGATGATTAAGTTTTTTATACCCTCTTCATAGAAGAGAGGGAAAAGGGGAATATGGGAAATTTTAGAGTATCATTTGGGGGATGAGGAATAATGATTTCAATGCACAGTGATGAGTAAACAATTCTCTTTCAGAATTGGATGGGCCTTGGAGACAGACAACAACAGCTCATGACAAACTCCGTCCAGGTGTGTTAAGAGTCCTCAATCTTTCTTCCTGTGCTCTGACTTTAGCTAATGAAAGCTCAGGGAGGAGGCCAAAGGCAATTATTTTTCTTTTTTGTCAGGTCTAGCCATTAAGCAGGTAATGGAATATCAGAGTAAAGCTCCTCCCTTGCATTTCCAGAAAGAAAGAGGATCAAAGATGATCAAGACAGGGGTTTGGAGGCAGGGAGGTCAGAGAAAGAGAGCTTGGTGCTGAGGCTGTTTCTTAATTCAGCCTGCGAAAGTCTAGTCTTAGGGGTATAATTTTCTGAGCCCCAACAGTAGGAAAGGAGCTGCCTGGGTTGGTGGGCCCTGAAGTCCAAACTAAAGCTGGAAAAGAATAAAAATAAAACATAGAAAAATGTCTTCTGTTCATTTTAAAAATTATCTTGTTGGAATTTCATCGATTCCTCCATCAGTCTCATTAAGACTCCCTTGATTCACCCAACAAATACACATGGGCGCTTCCTGGATCCCAAGCCCTGTGGAGGCCCTGAAGATACTAAGACAAAGCCCTGGCCCTTGCAGAGTTCGGATCCACTGCAAGGGGTTGGGGTAGAGCTCAGACCAGAAACAGGAACTAAGTGCCGCAGAGGCAAAAGGAGAGGCCACCAATTCCTTCTCCACTGGGAATGGGACAAAATCCAGGTGGGTCTGGAAGATTTGGAAGGACTTTGTGAAGGACAAAAGGTGATGGATCACAGACCACTTTAAAGCGGTATGGTAGGCCCAGAGAAACAGATCAGCAGACCATTATAAACAAGATAAGCATTTAAGTTGAAGAGATGGTGATGACCATGTCAAAGACACGGAACTTAATGACTAATTAGATACAAGCAGGAGAACTGAGTGATATCACTATGGGGAGGTTGTGCCACAAGAAAATAAAAGTAAAGATGGAGGAAGATTTAAACAAATTTGCAGGTTGAGCATCAGAGTCCACTGCAAAGTAAGGAGTGATAATCCTAAAAGAAAGTAACAGCTGGAACAATATCTGAGGCAGGTAAGAGCGGATGGGGTAGCAGACCCTCACTTTACTTCCATCTTTATCTCTTAGCAGGCACCAGCCTATGTTCCAAAGTTCTATCAGCTACATTCTATTCATATAATAACAAAAAACTAATTTCTGTTAAATTTTAGGTACCTGGGCCGGCAGGTGGCATGGAGGTAAGATGACTGGATCCCACATGGCTATCTCTGGCTGGAGTCCCTGACCTGGTGGCTTGAAAATCACACTGGGTACATGTGTATATATGCCCAAAATTCTTTGAGGAGAATGGAAAAGAAGGGAATTCCAACATAACCAGTTGATGGGGGGGGAGGTGATATCTCTCTCTCTCTCACTCTCTCTCTCCCTCCCTCCCTCTCTCTCCCCTCTCTCTCTCTCTCCGTCTGTCTCTAGTGAGTTCACATGCCCTACAGCAAAAACTGGCGGACCAGCACTTAGCGTAATGGCTATGTTGCTGGACTCCCATGTAGTCAACCATGGTTCACTTCCCGGTCCCGGTGGCTTAAAACTCACACCAGGCATTTGTGCATACATGCCCAAGATCCCAAGAGGAGAAGGGAGGAGAAGGGATTGCAGCGTGGCCATCCACCCCCCCCCCCCCCCCCCGGGAGGGTGATTTCTCGCTTTCTGTCTCTCTGTTTCTCTCTGTCTGTCTGGTGAGCGCACGCGCCCTATAGCAAAAACCTCTCAAAAAAAAAGAAAAAAACTGGGGAAAAAAAATTCTACTTACCCCACATATCAGGCTGAAAAGCATCAGCCTAGGAATAAAAAAAACGTAGTCACATTCTAACTCTGAGCTTTTGACTCTGATTTTGAAAGCCAACATGATTCCTTGCCTCTCTCTCCCTTCTGGTACCATAGATGAAACACAGGTTCTAAGTGTGCATCCAAGTTCTACGTTTACTCCTGAGTGACTTGAGCAAGCTGTGTAAGTTCACAGTGTCTCAGTTTCATCATCAAAAAAAGGGATGTTTTTATGTCTTGATGCTGGAATTTCTTAGAGTTGTTTAGTTTTTTAGCAATTCACTTATAACTATAAAGACGCTTTTATTTCCTAAATTCCTGTAACAGAAACAACTATGTTTTTTTGGTTTGAAAATTACTGAAACTATTATTTTTTATATTGTAAATTTCATGAAATCAAAAGTTGGTGAGGAATCCTTTCTAGATATTGGGTTGTTGGGAAATTCATTAGCATTTTTGGATAAAACAATATGCCATGACTTTCCCCACGACCTAATACAACATGGCTCACACACAACAATTCTGAGAAAAAGCTGAAGAGGGACACCAAAACGCCCATATCCTAATTTTTGGATCCTTTTGAATGTTATCTTATTTGACACAAAGAGACTTTGCAGATGTCACAATATTAAGGATCTTGAGATAGGGAGATTATTCTGTATTTTTTGGGTATGACCAAAATGTAATCACAAGTATCTTCATAATGAGGGACCAGCAGTTAGCGTAATGGCTATGTCGCTGAACTCCCACGTAGTCAACCACGGTTCAAGTCCCAGACCCAGTGGCTTAAAACTCATGCCAGGCGCGTGTGCATGCGTGCCCAAGATCCCGAGAGGAGAAAGGAGGAAAAGGGATTGCAGTGTGGCCATCCCCCCAGGGGGTGATTTCTTGCTTTCTGTCTCTCTGTCTGTCTGGAAAGCGCATGTGCCCTGTAGCAAAAACCTCTCAAAAAAAAAAAAGTATCTTCATAATGAGAAGGCAGAGATGGGTCATGAAGAGAAGGCGGCCATATGACAAAAAAAAAAAAAAAAAAAAAAATGGAAGCAGAGTCAAGAAAAAGATGCTCCTGTGCCTGGCTTTTAAAATGGGAAAAGAGACTATAAGCAAAGGAATGCATGGAATCAATCTCTAAAAGCAGGAAGAGGCAAAAAAAAAAAAAAAAAAAAAAAAAAAACCTAATTCTTTTCTAGAATATCCCAAGGGAGCAGAGTCCACCTGACCACTTAACTTCAGCTCAGTGAAACTGATTTCGGACTTCTGATCTCCAGAATAGCAAGAGAATAAATCTGTGTTGTTTTAGTCAAGAGATACGTGGTCATTTGTTACAGCAGCAATAGAAAACTAATGCAACTGTTTTTTCTTCTTTCTGACACTTGGAAATTATGCTTTCTACCTGGGAGGAATGGAGGCAAAAATTCAGTCACTGCTTTTCTTTTATTTCTGGACCATAGAAAAGGGTCTTCAAAGAGGACTTGCCCAGGATTTACCCCAACTCAAAGCAGCCTATCAGACTCTGCAATGGAGAACTATCCACCCTTCTCTAAATGTGAGCCAAAGAGATTCACATCTGCTAGAAAGAATGCTCTTATAGCTTGATTTTAAATCAAATGATATTAAAAGAGTACTTAATATTGTACATAGGACAAAAGAATAACCAGACTAAGATTCAGCTCTTTTATCTTCTCAAGAAGCAAGAAAAATTCAAGCTTAGTTTTAAGTACTAATAAAACCTGCAGTATAAGGATGTGGGCTCCAAACACAACCCATAAAATAAGGATGTATTTAAAATGCCGTTATTAGATAATTGCCATGCCCACAAACTTCCCCTCATGCATCCTGGCAGCTGATCGCACTTTGGAGCTAAAGGAAGAAAGGGTTTTATGAATAGTTTTATTCTTATGACATTCTAGTGAACAATAAGATCATGACACCAAGGAAAATGTGTTCCCAGAAAGAAAAAAAAAATTAAGTTTTGTCAGGTGGTCCTAAAGGAACCAAAGAAAAAATGTATTTCTTCCAAGAGATTCTCTGGATGCGTTGATAATGGCGCCCACACAACAGTCTGGTGATCTCTGTCTTTATAGTCTACCTTCCTCTTGGGAAGTAAGGAAATGGCATTTTTTGAACTGTCACCAAGGCTGTTCATGTGCCCAAATACATACCTATCTCCATTTGTCCCTGATCAGACTTAAGAAAAGATATTACTTGGATTGAATGTATCCTCACTTCAGCATCTCAGAGATTTTAGTGGAAATTCATTGTGAACACTATTTATATAATTCTCTATAATTTAAGATCCACAATGAACAAGGAGATTTAACTCATAAGAAACACCTGAATCCTATTTTCATATCCTATTTTTAAGTGATTTGATATCAAACAAATATTGAGCTTCTACTGTGTGCAAGAAAATAAGCAAGATGCCAAATGTTGGGTCTGAAGCTCAATGATGAATGAATCATAACACGTACATTGAGAGACCTTAAAAGCAACTTTTTCTAAAAGGTAGACGTGCATAGTCAAGAATATTTCATTCAAATGTTTATTTCCCATGGTCAGGTTCCCATTACAGGGTTATACTGTACATCTGTTATTTTACCCCTATTCCTTCTTCTTCTAGTAAAAGTTGTGTTAACAATTTAGGAGATTTGGTTTTCAGGTTCCTCTTAGAACCAAGGCTTCAGGTATTCCTATGTTTTCATTGGTTTTGATTCATTCGGTTCTAACACCATAAAAAAGGACTAGGGTATATTACTGAGGTGTGTGGATAAAGGGCTTTCAAGAATCATACCACACAACAAATCCCCAAAATGGTACAGAAATGGCTAAGAAACCCAATCACAAAGATAGGAATCTGTCCAGAGTGTAGACCCCAAGTTTCTTAGAAGTAGGCGCTTTGCTGAGACACACAAAGACAGGGCCAAAAGAAGATGCAGGCCAAAACGCCAAGGCCGTCAGTGTGTGTGCTGAGGCTATCAAGGCCCTTATTAAAGTTTCCACTTTGGGACCAGCAGTTAGCATAATGGCTATGTCGCTGGACTCCCATGTAGTCGACCGCAGTTCGCATCCCGGACCCGGTGGCTTAAAACTCATGCCGGGCACGTGTGCGTGCGTGCCCAAGATCCCGAGAGGAGAATGGAGGAGAAGGGATTGTGGCGTGACCATCCCCCCTGAGGGGTGATTTCTCGCTTTCTGTCTCTATGTCTCTCTCTGTCTGTCTGGCGAGCACACGCGCCCTAAAGCGAAAACCTCTCCAAAAAAAAAAGTTTCCACTTTATTATCACTGTCACCAATTGCTCCTGAAGAAACAGGAGAAATATCCCAAACTTTTAGGTTAAATGAACCACTGTGTAAGCAATGCTGTGTACCAGTAAAGAAACAACTTATACAAATATTTTTAAGGAGCCAAATGAGATTAAACTTATCATAAAGTTAACCGAAGTGAGGAAATAAAACAATATTGAGTTTGGTTAGTCATGGACCATTCCTTGGGCTTTTATATATGGATGCACATTTTTGGAGCATATGTATTTACTATTATAAGTTCAAGATACACACAAAATAACCTTCAGGAAAGTTTTGTTAAATTTTGTGGAAGAGAAGTACTAAAGAAAAATTATTGGGTCGTCAGAAAAGTTATGATGTCTTTTTCTATGCTTTTCTATGCAAAAATGTGTCATGACCCAATAGATCTGTGAATTTTATTGCATAGGAAAATATATTTACCAGTCCTTTTATATTCTTTTGCAGTCAGTGAAGTTACATATACACATTATTTTTGGTAATAATTTAGAGAAGAGACCCTCCCCCAATACTGCTATCATCTAATTTGGATTTCAGTACTAAGAAGTACATTTTATTTTTATTTGCCTGTCTTCTGACTTGTTTTAGTCTATAAAGAAGGTCTTGAAATGTTCAAGAACTGAAAAAGAACACAAGTCAGAGTTTGACACTCACTGCTTTCAGAATAGAATGGGCTGGGTGTTGTGCAATAAGATATACATGCTAGTGTAATATTTAGTAAGTTCGTCGTCATTTAAAGTTGTTTGTCAAGCGCTCCACTAGCCAGAAAAGAGCTGAACAAAATCTTAGGTATAAAAAAGATAGATGACTTTGTTTTATAGCCTACTAAATTACAGACAGTAACACTACAAAATAACACAATTCAGGAAATTAATAAAGTATCCTGGTATCTTGGCCATCTGACAAATACATGGAACATACTGGACCCAGAGAGATAAACAACTGGAGTTACAATTCTCACCCCACCCAATGACTCCCCTGATACCTGAGTCAACAGAGACCTAAATGATAACACAAACATTACAGGGTGGAATATGTGTGCATGTAGCTCCAGAACGCCTTTCCTTCCTTTTCCTGTTGTTGTTGTCAGTGACGAAATGCTGACTTGGAATGTTCTTGCATTTAAGACTCATTCAGCGTTTTCTCTTTTTCCTCACATTTATGTTAGCCTCTTCCTTTAATTATCTCGCTGTTGTTGTTCTTGGCAAGGCTGCCCTTTCCATTATGGTGTGTTTACCTTCCAAACAGTCCCTACTTCCTCCTTATCTTTGTGAGCTTATTAACATTTCCAGCAACAACTGCTTGCTTTCCCCTCTTCGGCACATCCTCACCTTCATAGCTCAATTATTTTTCTCTCTTTTTTCAACCCTTCTTTCAACTCTCACCCCAACTCTCTCACCCCTCTGGAATAACAAGTTATTTCCTCTTTCATTTCCTCTTACAAAAGATGTTTTTGGACCCATTCCCAAAAGTTTTTGGCATGAAAGTGTACCCATGCTGATCTGTTTCCACTGGGCACATTTCCAGAGGTGTTTCATCGGTCTGGAGCCCTTGGCCTTCACACCCAGAGAAGCCAGGCTCTGTCAATAACGTTCATCGCCAACCAACATTCCAGGCAAGCAGAGACTATGGTAGCAGTTCTGGTGAATCTTGCTCCCTCTGGCAACAAGCTCTGATTTTCAGATCTGTTTCAAGAAGGCTTTTGAGGTCTGAAAGTCTGGTCTTCTGTTTTGTTTGCTTTGTTTTGTTTAATTGCAAGTGCAAAAGATTAGTTGAAGGGAAGGAATGCTGAGTCAGCAAGATTTATCCAGCTGCTACACGTTTCTCAATTTATAGAATAAGTATATTATCCAATTACTTTTCATGCCTCATAGGTCACCCAGAAATAAGTTTCAATGTGGCATCTAAGCTGGAGGAAAAATGTGTTAAACAAAAACTCTTGAGTAAAATGACCCTATATTTTAGGGCCAAAAATTTGAGGTGAAGAGTCATATTAATTTGCCCTTTAATGGGTACTGGAGTGTTATTATCTATAATGATTAATAAAACAGACTAAAAACTTCCTCATTCCTTTATAGTGTACTGAAGTGAATGATTTCATAATGCTTTTTATATTTGTTCTCAATGTTTATTTATGCTTAATAAAATATATTTAAGAGCAAAAGGACACTATCTCAAGAGGAAGGTTTTGCTCATGTATGAAGACCAAAGCCAAGCAGTTATGGGAGTCCTGAGCCATGTGAGCCTAAACAGACTAGCCCACATTGGAGATCCAATGCTCTGGCCTCCACGGAAATATGAGCACACACTTGAACACACACACTCAAGACTAATGGCATTAAAATCCAGGGCCCATAAACATCATCACCCAGCTAAAAGTAACTAAGTTATTTCCTTAGATTCAAAACACTCCAGATTCAAAAGATAAACCTGGTTTGCGTGTGTGTGCATGTGTGTGGTTTAATTATTTTGTTTCTGCTTGGTTCAAAGGGCAGAGATAGGAAAAGAAAAAAAAAAAAGCCTGTGAATTTTAATATATTTTTTAAAACATTTCTTCAGTAAATTAGGCTATCATCCAGGCTCAGTTATAACATTTTCTAAGTTCCTCTAGTACATTGTTGTTCATCCCATTAAAAATGCAAAGTCAAGGTGATTTCCAATGCAAAATGGTATTTGCCATGTAGCTCCAGGATAGCTTTTCCCTTTGAGCTGATGAAAGTACTAGCCCAGAAAAGGGCAAACTTTACTTCCTGTTGCAGGTGAGGCACCGGTTCAGCACACTGGCAAACTGCAGGAGGAAGAGAGAACTTGTGTAGAGCAGCCACACAGTGAGCTCTTGGTAGAAATGAGGAGCGACTCAGTGACCATCACTCCACCTCACAGCTCCAGATACACAGAGATCAGATGCCACACGGAGGATGGAGAGCAGGCCAAGGACAATCCACTTTCCCTCTCTGCAAACGCGGCCTAGAGAGATTGCTCCTTGTTTGAGGTTGAACAGAAACAGAGAGGAAAAAATACTGCAGAACGAGGGAAAAGGCAGCTTCTAGAAGACCCTTGAAAGAGCAAAATAGGTTTGAGTTTATCACTTGCTAGTCATTTAGACTTGAACAGATGCTTAAACTTTCCAATCCTCAGTCTTTGTAAAAACGAAATAATGTGTGAAAGGCAAAAAATTAGCTGGTCAGTATCATGGCCTAGTAGTTAAGAGAGACAAATCTCACATGACCAGCTACAGTTTGAATCCTGACTCAGAGCTTGATAAACATGCCTTGTGCATATGCATGCATGCCCTAAATCCCAATGGGATGAAGAAATGGAGGAAAAAGGATTGCAGCATGGCCATGCCCCCACAAGGATACTCTCTTCTCCTCTCTCTCTCTCTGTCCCTCTGTCTCTCCTTGGTAAGTACATGAATTAGGGGGAAAAATCAAAAAATGTTTACCAAAAATATGGCTCAACAAATGTTGGTTAATACTATTATGATTGCCGGATATTAAGCTACACTGTCAAGTTTTCATTCATTCATCCAGTAACTATTATTGAATGACTATTCTATTCTGACACTTAAAAATAAAAGATATTCCAGGTCCCGAATAGCACAACAGTAAGAAACACTCTGTGATGCTGCACCCACATGAGAAGGTCTAGAATTTCCACCGTAAGGCCTCCCATTATACACTGCGGATACAGGACCATGACCTGGATCCTAGCCAGCTGTTGCTGGGGGGCGGATACAAGTAAGAAGATTCTGGAGGAGGTGACCGTATCTCTTTTTTTCTCTCTATCTATCTACCTCTCTCTCTCTAAGTAGAAATAAATACATTTTAAAAAAGACATACCCGGGGACCAGCAGTTAGCGTAATGGCTATGTCGCTGGATTCCCACGTAGTCAACCGCGGTTTGGGTGCTGGACCTGGTGGCTTAAAACTCACGCCGGGTGTGTGTGCGTGCGTGCCCAAGATCCCGAGAGGAGAATGGAGAAGAAGGGATTGCGGCGTGGCCATCCCCTCTGGGGGGTGATTTCTCGCTTTCTGTCTCTCTGTCTCTCTCTGTCTGTCTGGTGAGCGTACGCGCCCTATAGCAAAAACCTCTCAAAAAAAAAAAAAAGACATACCTGTTCCCTTTCCTATTACAATGCTGATAATATTCTAGCAGAATGATTAATAATTAAAAGCCTATTCCAGGAATGATGAACTCAATGGAAAGCAATGAGATAATATTATCAACTAGGTTCAAGAAGAAAGGGTCAAGGAAATCTCAAAATCAAAGTCAAAACTACTTAAACTATGTTACAAACTGGATTTAGTGTAAGCTTACATAATAAGACCTTTATATCCAACTTTTAAAAACATAATTAGTATTGCATCCAAAAAAATTTTTTAAAAGTACAAGAGCAACAGTCTTTGAAAATAGACAACGTACAAATTGCTTAATATGAATTATAGAAAATTGAAGGAATTTAATTTATTAAGATTTGCTATACAAAAGTTGAGCATCGATACAATAACGTCAATTTTAAGTTAATAGCAATCCTAATATTTTAATAGTCAGATTATAACAGAATTACTTTATGTATCTTCTCTCATGCATAACTCTAATTTTACTAATAGTAGTTTTCACTATTTCATTTAATGTTATCAAAATTATCCTTTTATAATAATTCTGCTAATATTGATATATCTACAAAGACCTTCTTGGAGAAAATCATAAGAGCACAATTTTAAAACTGCCCTATGGGGACCAGCAGTTAGCGTAATGGCTATGTCGCTGGACTCCCATGTAGTCGACCGCAGTTCGAGTCCCGGACCCGGTGGCTTAAACTCACGCCAGGTGCGTGTGCATGCGTGCCCAAGATCCCGAGAGGAGAATGGAGGAGAAGGGATTGCAGTGTGACCATCCCCCCTGGGGGTGATTTCTTGCTTTCTATCTCTCTGTCTCTCTCTGTCTGTCTGGTGAGCGCACGCGCCCTATAGCAAAAACCTCTCCAAAAAAAAAAAAAAAAACCTGCCCTATGGAATGTGGTTTAAGTGTATCTCTTGTGCCTGTATCAGGCTGACAGAGTTTAGTTATCCTACATATGATAACATGCATTTGCTTCAAAGTAAGTTGCTTAGAATATCATACGCTGCCATTCCAGTCCTGATTAATTTAACAGACTAGCTATTTTTCCTAAAACTTTTGAAGATGCTTATTTAGCTTTGTGTATACTGACTTCTCCAGCAGAAAGCCCTCCTGATAAAGTGCATGAGCATCTTGAAATCAGTGTTCTTGAGAAATCCACTAGAATAAACTCACTTTTCATCCTAACCAGCTCATTTAACAGGAAAAATTGGAGATTTTGCTTAAAGTTTTGAACATTACACAATTTCATACCCCCCAGAAAAAGTTCTGACTAAATAGACAACCACTGAAACATCAGAGTGTGTAACAATTTCCAAGATTTGCTTCCATTGCATCAGATGCTGGAATAGAATCTTTCTTTGTTTTCTAAGATGATCTGTCTATCCTTATTTAGAGAAGCCAAAAAAGAAAAATAACTTCTTCCCCTCTAAGTACCTCTAAAGTCATGAAATGCAAGGCCCCCTTGGACCAACTCCTATCTTTCTCACTCTCTCCCCACCAGTAAAGGCTTTTAAAAAATGGAAAGGAATATCTTTATGTGCTTGCTAACTGTTCCCCACTGCCTCCTTCTTTTTGATGGGTAGGTTGGTGCTACCGTCAGCAGTCCAATTCTCTATCAGCACATTTTAAACTACACTGAAAAAAAGAAAAAGGAAGAGTAGGTTTGTAAGAATCCAGAGAGCTGACCACACCAGCTTCACATTTACTAATTGAAACACGACTCCCCAGAGCCCTTGGTCCACAACTTCTGTGTCTGTAATTGCGTCTGAAGAGTTTAGAGAAAGAAAAATAACAGGAGAAGAGATACCAAATACTCAGATATAAGTAACTACTTAATCCACAAAATGCTTCAGAATGAAAACAGCCAGCATCTTTCTGATTTATGGAACAGTGGGCAAAAATAATCTTTGGGAGGCTAAATGGTGGCACAGCAGTAAAATACAATGCTGTGAGAGGCAATGCCACATAGGAAGGTTCTGGTTCAAGTCCAAAGACCTTCCTGAGTATGTAAGACACACACTTGCTCATGAGCCAGGTCAGCTAAAAACTGGGTAGACAGAGCATCAAGACATTATTGAGGTGCTGTTCATCTCTCTCTCTCTCCTTCTCTGTTGCTCATGGAAGAAGGAAGAAAGAAGAAAGAAAGAGAAAGAAAAAGAGAGAGAAAGAAACTTAAAAATAAATTTGTTTTAATTGTTCTTGGTTGTAATCATGACTCTGTCTCTGAACAAGCCATTTCTGAGCCTATTTCTTCTTCCATAAAACATAGAAGAAAATTCCTTGTTCTTTCTGTTGCCATATAGATTATATAAAGATAAAAAATGTTCTGCATTTCTCGTTTCCCTCATTTTTTCAATAATTTCAGTAAAATACTGTGCATACCACCTATGCCAGACAAGCACAGTAAGAGGGATTTGTGATACTAAAAATGACTGAAATGTAGAGATCCTGGCTACAGGAGTTCACATTTCAGAAGATGGGACAGATATATGCAAAGGCACTCGACCTGCTGGTGAGTATGTGACACTACTTTGCCCATTTCTGTGTATGTCTGCATTTGCTGCCAGACTACATACCTCTCAAAGTCAAGAACTATGTCTTGGGTCCCAGCAGGTGGCACAGTGGTTGAGGTGCTAGACTCCCACGTGGCAGACTACTGTTTGAGTCCCAGACTTGGTGGCCTCCTTTTCTCTCTTTCTGGTGAACACACAAACTATAACAAACTTTAAAAATAATAATAATAAATTAATTTTAAAAAGAACCATACTCTGAAACATCAGAGTATATAACCATTTCCAAGGTTACTTGCATTGCATCAGATGCTGAGATAGAATCTTCCTTTGTTTTCTAAGATGATCTGTCTATCCTTATTTAAAGAAGTCAAAAAGGAAAAATAACTTCTTCTTCCCCTCTAAGTACCTCATATCTCTTCTGTATCCCTAGCACATTGTCTGGCCCATGATTACATGTTCTGTAAATGTTTGTAAAAAAGCATATGAGTAAATGAATGCTTTGCATTTAGTACAAAGTGAACTTATTCTGCTTGGGGAAAATAGAGTGGCCTCCCTAAGGAAGTCAACCTTGAGCTGAGCCTCAAAGGATAAACTGAAGTCAATAGGTAGAGTGCAAAAGGGTTTTCTAGGAAAAGGAAACTGCGTACAAATTCAATGACAAATTCTTTGAGGGTTAGGACACTAGTTTTAAATTCCCTTCGAACGATATATAGAACCTTGAACATGACCTGAATGAGAAAAGCTATCCATAGGTTACTAAATACCAACAATAGCTAATATTTACTGAGCACTTACATATGTCAGACACTGTTCTAAACATTTTATAGTGCTAACTAACAATACTCATAATTATATAAAATAGGTACCCATTTCACTTAGGCAGAGTGTAGATAATTAGCTAAAGGTTACACAGCCAGGATTTAGCAGCACCACCTTTCAAACCTACACAGTCTGGACCCAGAGCCTGTAGTCTTACTCACAGGTTACCTCACTTCTGTATTCGTTTTCTCCATCATTCATAAACATGGAGCACCTCTTTATGCCACACACTGTTCTAGACACAGCAGTAGTGCCTGGTATCCTTGTGAACTTGTGCTCCACCATGAGAAGACAAACAACAAACTAAAGAAATAAACAGAATAGGATATGAAACAGTTACGGTGCTATGGGGAAAAAACCACTACAATGGTCTAGATAATGGTCTGTCCCCCAAAGGTTCATGTTTTGGAATTTGGTCCCCAGAGTAAAGGCACTGGTAGGTGGTAAGACCTTTAAGAGATGAGGCCTCGGGAACCAGCAGTTAGCGTAATGGCTATGTCGCTGGACTCCCACGTAGTCGACCACGGTTCGAGTCCTGGAGCCGGAGGCTTAGAACTCACGCCGGGCGTGTGTGCGTGCGTGCCCAAGATCCTGAGAGGAGAATGGAGGAGAAGGGATTGTGGCGTGGCCATCCCCTCTGGGGGGTGATTTCTCGCTTTCTGTCTCTATGTCTCTCTCTCTCTGTCTGGCGAGCGCACGTGCCCTATAGCAAAAAACCTCTCCAAAAAAAAAGAGATGAGGCCTTGTGGGTGGTATTTGGATCATGGGAGCTCTGTCTTCACAAATGACATGGCACAAATGCCATGTCTCATGCACAATAAGAAGTGAGTTCTCACTCCTGTGAGAAGAGGTTAGTTACCATGAGAACCAAGTTATAAAAAAATGTCTGGCCACACTTCTCTCTCCTCTCCTCTCCTCTCCTCTCCTCTTCTCTCTCTCTCTCTCTTTCTCTCTCTCTCTCTCCCTCCCCCCCTTCTCTTTATACACAAGTCTGCTGTATTTTTTGCTTTTCTTCTCCATATTGTGATATAGCAAAAGTTGGCCAGATGCTATCCCCAGAGTTGTGAGCCAAATAAACCTCTATTTATTATGAATCACCCAGTCTCATACATTTCTATTAGTGGTGCAATAACAGTCCAAGACAACCAGTAAGGAGATAAGAAACAAGGGGTGTTGAGTAAAAGGGAGATGTTCAGTTTTACCTATAGTGGCCAAAATAGCCTCACTGAGAAGATAATGTTTGAGCAAAGATTTAAAAGAGGTGAAAGAGTGAGCTCTCTAGTTATCTGGAGGAAAGGAATTTGAATCAAAATGGAGAACTGTAAAGGCCCTGAAGTAGGAGCTTGCCTGTCTGCTGAAGAATCCCAGTGAGGCCAATATGCTTGGAGCAGAGTGAGCAGAGGGGAGAGTAGGAAAAGTCAGAAAGGGAAGAGTAGAGTTGTTTTTGTTTTGTTTTGCTTTGCTATAGGGCACATGAGTTTACTGGAGAGAGAGAGAGAGAGAGAGAGAGAGAGAGAGAGAGAGAGAAAAATGAGATATCACACACATCTCCACCACTAAAGTGCATGGCCATGCAGCAAACCCTTCTCCAGTCTCCTCTTGGTATTTTGGGCATGAACACACACTCACTCAGCATAATTTTCAAGCTGCGAGGTGCGAGGTTTGGGACTTGAACTGCCAAGTTGGCTATGTGGGATCCATCTACCTTAACTGCCACACCAACTGCTGGACAAGTCACAGGTAGGGAAAACTTTCCCCAGTGGTTAATTTTTTCTTTTTTCTTTCTTTTTTTTTTTTTGTATCCCTACCCACTCAACTTTTATCCCAAATCTGGGTCAAGCAGAGGGACAGAGTTTTCTATTGGCCTACAACCAATCTGCTCTTTTTACCCAAAGAAAACAAGTTCAATTTATGCTTTTTACATAGTCTATCTTGTTTGACTTTCTTTTTGCCTGAAGTAAAGTAGAACTATAGACAAAACAGAATAATTACTGACATGGAAAAAGTCTCTAGACCTTTGAATAAAATCACTACATTCAAAAGATCAGAAGATTAGAGGCTTGGATGGTAGAATTTTGATTATTTTATAAGTTGCTGCTCATAGGTCAGCCCTGTGGCACAGTGGTTAAGCACTGTGTAGAAGGAGCTGGATCACACATGGATGACCAGAGTTCAAGTCCCAGCCCCCAATAGCCTATATACCCAATGTGTGTGCTCATGCCTAGGACCCTGACAGGATAAAGAATTGGAGGGAAAAAAATATTGTGACATGACCAGGTCCCATTGAAGGTTTTCTGTCTCTCATGCACACGTGTGAGCCCTCCAACAGAAATAAATAAATAACTGTACTGATTTTTTTTCCCTATTGTTGTATGCCACTACCATGACTTTATCCCACCCCCTTCACAATGCTTGTGGGTAAGGAAGTTTATTTAGTTAAATTTTTTCTTCACATATTTTGCAAACATTCAAGTTTTTTACTCTGGAACATCAATTATATTATTTTGTTTTATTTCAATTTTTAATTCACAATTTGATATCAGAATCCCACTTTGAATAAAAACATTCTACAGGGAAAAAACCCACTCATCCATCAAACAAAAACCACAAAGAATAAACTTGATAGAGAAACTTTATAAGAAAAAGGTAGATGTTATTAACTAAGCAATTAATATTCTTCAAAATACATGAATAATTGTTATTTGTAAGATATCTGAAATATTTGAATCAATAAATTTAAAATGATTTTTATTTAGGCAAAATTAACATACATTGAGATCCATAGAGCTTAAGTATATCACTTAATAAACACCCATGTAACCAAAACTAGATAAAGATACAGTATGAAAATTTTCCATCTCTCTATAAAGTTTCCTTTTGCATACTCCTAGTCAATTAACCTAAGCCCAAGATAACTTCTTTGATTTCAAAATCTTACCATAAATTAATTTTATCATTTCTTTAATATCACATCAATGGAATGATCCAGTATGTACTCTTTCTGAGATTGGCTTCTTTTGCTCAACATGTTTTTAAGATTCATTCAAGTTTAGTATATCACTAGTTCACTCATTTTCATTGCTTTGTAGAATTTCATAGTATGAATATATCACAGTTTATTTACTCATTATAGACATTGAGTCATTTCCAATGTGGGGTTTATGAATAAGTCATCCATGGACATTCTTGTACAAGCTTTTTGTAAGCATATTGCCAAAATTTTTCTTGATTTAAAGTCATAGGAGTGAAACTGTGTAGTTATAGCGTTATTTACGTTTAGCATTATAAGAAGGTATAAGACAGTTCCTAAACTTAGGACATTTTATACTTCCACCAATAACAGATGGGAAATCCAATTTCTACATATGTTCACAAATATTTGGTGATGGGGTCTTTTTTGTTTTAACTAAAGCCATTCTAGTTCTAAATGCCTATCTCATGATTTTCATTTACATTCCTCTAATAACAAATGAGTTTGTTACATGCTCACTGGCCATTTGCCTGTCTCCTTTCCAACGTGTTTTATCTAAACTTTTGCCATTTTAGAAGAGTTGTCTTCTTGTTATTGATAAGCAGAAATTATTTATACCTTCTTAATAAAATAATTTAACAGATACATATTTTTAGAAATATCTAATGCCAGCCTATTGCCTTTTTTTTTTTACTGGTATTTTTGATTATCAAAAGTTTTTCCTTTTCTTCTGAGAGATTTTTGCTATAGAACATGTGTGCTTGCTGGAAAAAGAGGGAAACAGAAAGTGAGAAATCATCCCTCAAGGGGATCCCTTCTCCTCTATTCTCCTGGATTTTGGACACACACATACACATGCCCGCCATGATTTTTAAGCTGCCAGGTCCAGAACTCGAACCCCAGTTGGCCATGTGAGAGTCCAGCAACATAACCGTTACACCATCTGCTGGTCCCAATTATCAAAAGTTTTTAGGGCCAACCCATGGCCTGGTGCTTAAGGCAGCTAGGTCCTACATGGCCAGCTATGTATTGGAGTCCAGGACCTGGTAGCTTAAAAAACACATCAGGCATGTGTGCATGTGTGCCCACAATCCTGAAAAAAGGGAGAAATGGAGACGGGATTGACTATTTCTTTTGGGATGTGCTTCTCACTTCCTCCCCTCCTCCCTGTGTCTCTCTGGTAAGTACACATAACCTTTATCAAATTTTTTTCTTAAATTTTTAATTTTTATGAAGTTAATTTAATAATTTTTAAATTTTGTGGTTTATACTTTTTACATTCCATGTAAGAAGTCTTTACCTGTCCCAAATTCCCAATGATATCTATGTTTTCTTCTAGAATCTTTATGTTTTTACCTTTCAGTATACTCCATCTCAAATTAAGTTGTGTATAGTGTAAGGAAAGAGCCACAATCATTTTTTCTCCATTTACTTGTCCATTTGTTACAACACTATTTATTGAAAAGAATTCTAATTCTTCCTTTGAATTACATGGCTTTTTAGTCAAAAATCAGTTCATATCTATTTGAATCTGTTTATAAACTCTTTATTCCATACCACTGAAAATCCTTACACCAGTACTATGTTGTCTGCATTACTGTAGTTCTATAGTAAGCTTTAAAATCAAGTGAGTTAATTCCTCCAACTTTGTTCTTTTTCAAAATTGCTTTGGCTCTTCTAGGCCATTTTTTACTTTTAAACAAATTATAGAATAGGCTGTTTTCTCCAAAGAAAAGTGAGAAGGGCTATCATAACTTTGGTTAAAATTGTATTGATTCTGTCTATAGATCAGTTTGGACAGAAATGACTTTTCAACGATATTGAATCTTTCCTCCATTAACTAGGTTTAACTCTTCTTTTTCTAGATTTTATTTAACTATTTAACTATTGTTAGCACTGTTTTGAAGTTTTCAGCCTAGAGATCTTGAACATGTTTTAAAATTTATTCCTATTTATTTTTTGGATTTCAAGGTTAAATGTTTTGTTTTCTTAAATTTTATTTTTAAATTATTTGTTACCAGAATGAAAATACAAATAATTGCATATATTGACCTTGTGTGCTGTAACTTTACTAAGTCACTTATTATTAGTTCTCATAGTATTTTTGCAATTTTCTGAAGACTTCTATATACACTATTATAACATCTGCAATAAAGACAATTTGATTTTTTTTTTCCTTTTCAACCTTATGCCTTTCATTATTTGTTTTTTTACTTCTTGCACTGCATAGGACCTCCAACTCAGCGTTGAAAAGAACTTGTGATGAGAGTGGACATATTTGCCTGGCTCCTCATTTTAGGGTAAACCTGTTTTATCTTTCTAACACTAAGTGTGACCGTAACTGTAGGGTTTTTCAGTAAACTGATGAAGTTTTCGTCTATTTTCACATTTCTTCTAGTGTAGATCTGCTGATAATAAAGTCTCTCACATTTCAGTCAGCTAATAATGTCTCATTTTACTTCCATTTTTTCTAAGGCTTTGCCATAGAGTGTGTGTACTCCCCAGAGAGAGAGACAGTGAGAGGGAAAGTGAGAAATTACCCTCCAGGAGGACGGCCTCTCCACAATCCCTCTCTATTGTGCTCTCAGGATTTCAGGCAAGTGCACCTACTTGCCCAGTGTGATTTTCAAGCTGCCAGGTCCAGGACTCAAACCACAGTTGGCCGTGTGGGCGTTTAGTGCCTTATCACCACACTACCTGCTGGCCCTCTCATTTCACTTCCATTTTTAAGAATATTCACTACATATGGAATTCAAGTTTTAACAGGGTTCTTTTTTCTTTCTGTACTTTAAAAGTATCATGAGAGGTCAATAATTATTTTCATTGTTACCCATCATATAATGCCCATTTTCCTTTCCTTTTTTTCTTCCTATTTCTTCCTTTCTTCCTCCTCTTTCTTCCTTTCTTCCTCTTCTTTCTTTCTTTCTTTCTTTCTTTCTTTCTTTCTTTCTTTCTTTCTTTCTTTCTTTCTTTCTTTCTTTCTTTCCCACCTCCAGCTGCCTTTAAGATAGAAATTTCTCTTTATCTCTGGTTTCCAGCAAGGTAATTAGTATATCCCTAGATATATTTTTTATTATTATTTATGCAGCTTGAACTTGACCAATACATGTATGTTTTCCACCTAGTTAAAGAGACTTGAGACCAATATTTCTTCTAATAGTCTTTATTTTTGCTTCATTCTCTTTCTCCTTTCATTCTGGAGCTTTGTTTCATATGACTTAGATAATATGACATTTTCTCACAGATCACTGAGGCTTTGTTCTTTTCCCACACATATTATTTACTCTGTGTTCTTCAGTTTGAGAAACTTCTATTGACTTTTCTTAAAATTTACTGTCTCTTCCTTCTGTAGTGTTCATTATGCTGGTAGGCCCACTCAGTAAAGGTTTTATTTCAGGTATTATTTTGTCGTGCTAGAATTTCCATTTAATTTTTCCCCACTTCATGCTGATATTCCCTATCTGTTTATTCATTCTGACCATCATTTTCTTAAAATCATTGAATGCATTTACAATAGCTGCTATAAAATTTGTGTCCACTAATTCCAAAGTCTTGACCAACTCAGGGTTTGTTTCAATTGACTACTTTTTCTTTGGGCTATGGGTTATAATTTAATACTTCTTCATACATTTAACAAATTTTTATATATTAGATATTATAAATAATACATTGCCTAGAGTTTGAAATTACATAGTCTTCCTTTAAAATGTTGGATGTAGTTCTGGCAATCAGATAATTCACTGTAAAGTCCTTTTGATTCAGTTAGGCTTGGTTTTGGTCTTTGTTAGCATTGTTCTATTTTAGTATACTCTCTACCAGAGAATATGGTCCTTACTCCAAAGGATGGTGTTTTAGAGTCTCAGATAAATGGTCAGGTGCTCAACATATCTGTTCACTTTAGCTGGGCTAGAATTTCCATGTGTCTTTCAGCACTGTGGAACCTCCATTCAACATTCTGACCCAGTAGCCTCTCTGTGCTAGGCCTTAGAGAATCTTACCCTGTATCAGTACTGTGGAACCTCCATTCAGCATTCTGACCCAGTAGCCTCTCTGTGCTGGGCCTTAGGGAATCTTACCCTGTATCAGCACTGTGGAACCTCCATTCAGCATTCTGACCCAGTAGCTTCTCTGTGCTAGGCCTTAGAGAATCTTACCCTGTACAGGCAAAGCTCAACCCTTGACCAAGAAGGAGACTCTACATACAGACTTCTGGGTCTCAATCCCTGCAGTGTCCTTTCCTATAGAACACTTGTCTGCATATTCCAGCCATCTTAATAGATGTGAATTCTGATCTCTGCCAATCTCAGTAAGACAGATATTTTTCTACTTGAACCACAGTCTGGAAAACTTCACTAGCCAGAAAGTTGGGATAAACTTGAAATTTACCTCATGTCTTGTCTTCCTTTTTTTTAGCTAGGCAAAGAACTTTGTTAACCTTTGTTTCAAACTATTTCTAGGCTTCTTCATTTTAACTAGCTGCAAAGAATGAATTCCATAGAAGCAAAAACTGAAAAGAGCTATACTGTCCAAGGGGCTTGGGCTTAAAAATATTTGAAATCCAGATTTTATCAGATCCATAAACAAAGCAATCCTAACATAAAATAGCCACTCCTAGTAACTTCTTCAAGTTTATCTTCTTCAGAAGTTGGGTCGATTCAGTTTGCCTCAGTCTTGGACGCCTCATTAAAACTCACCATAAGATCTGGAATTTGATCACCAATTTCCTCTCCAATAACGAGTGATGCTTTTCTATCTACAGATTGTTTAGCCAGTCTCTCAACTAGTCAGAGTGTCCACATGAAGCTGGTTTAAGATGCTGGGTAGCATTTCTGTCCACTCCAATGTCTCAACACAGCCTGCAATGGTGAAAGTATTTCCTGTCAGAGATATCTGAACTTTGGGGTTGTTAATGTGGCTCACTGTTCCTTGGTTTGTAAATAATATTTCTTCAATACCAGAGATATTATTTACCCCTAAGTTTCAAAAAAGACAACTGAAGTTTTTATCATCTGCTGTAGCTGCTTTATGAACCACCTTCTTTGTGAAACCAGTTCCTTTCCCACGAATGCACACTGATGCCTGCAGTTTGACAAGTTTATAGATTCTTTCATCTCTTTAGTAGCTCTCCACAGTCTGCCTGGTGTAGACTGGAAAATTGCAGAATTACTCCTTCAGCCCAAAGGGGCTTTACCAAAACATTTTATTAAAAACAAGCACTCTTGCTTTCCAAGTTTAGGTGGTTTGGTAGATTGTAGGATTGTGGTTCAGTATTGCTGGAGAACACGTCCAGAATCCACCTCATATCTTTTCTAAGTCTCACAGCCCTATAATGCCTATTTCCAATGCCTGCCTCAAAACTATTTTCTAGGATAGTTTGTCCATTCTCATAATTATTTATAGTAGAAGGTTAAATATAATACCAGTTACTCTAATATGTCTGGAAATAGAGGTCTAATCAACTGATACTTCTCCAGGTATTTTGAGCAGGAGTTCATTCCTTCAATCTCAAGCAGATAATCTTATAAAAGTATGGGGACCAGCAGCTGGTGTAATGGCTATGTTGCTGAACTCCCATAGAGTCAACCGTGGTTCAAGTCCCAGAACCAGTGGCTTAAACTCATGCTGGGCACATGTGTGTGCATGCCCAAGATCCCAAGAGGAGAATGGAGGAGAAGGGATTGTGGTGTGGCCATCCCCCCAGAGGGTGATTTCTCGCTTTCTGTCTTTCTGGCAAGTGCATGCACCACCCTATAGTATAAAACCTCCCAAAAAAAAAAAAAAAAAAAAAAAAAAAAAAAAGAGAGAGAGAGAAAGAGAAAAGAAAAGAGAAAATTATGGATTGTCTGTAAGGGACCTACTTTCTCCAAGAGTCTAAGATTCAGTAATCTCTTGATGCAGAAATTGGTGTATCTTGGGTCACAATTTCATTCCTTACCAAGTGCGTAAATTAATTTATTTAGTGCCAGCATTTAGACTACCACCTTGACCTTTTCTAGTCAGCCCAAGAGTGGTGTGATTTTCCTAAAAGTTAAAAAAAAAGGAAAAAAAATCCATTATCTGAAACACCTTACAGGCATCATATTTAGCAACATTCTTATAAATCTTTTACATCATTGTAGTGAGTTACAAATAAAATAATACTAACTTTTCCCATTTAAAATGAAAAGTTGGCATCAATTTAACAGAGGGTTATATAGGTTAGTGACTAGAATATTAGGAATGTGCCTGAAGTTCCTTGAATGAAAAGATCTCAAAAACATACAGAGAATTTTTTATACTCAAAAATTGTAATATTGTGTTATGGGGTAGAGTAAAGAAGGGGAAAAGTATAATAGTTAATCATCTAGTATAAATTCAGATGTGGAAGAACACACATACACAAATACCTACTATATGTCTTTCAAGAAATGGCAGAATAAACCCAATCATAGTGCAAAAGATTAGAATTGGTAAGCTACCTATCAGATATCCATTGCTTCTCTTTCTTTCCTTACAGACACTGATATTTACATACATGAAAGTATATTTTTAAAATATTTTAGGCAAGAATTCTTTTGCACTTGTAAAAACCCTTTAGTTAAAACTTTTTTTTTTTGGCCTAAGAGCCGTTGAAGGTTGTCTTGGTAAACATCATGTATGGAAAACACAATTTTTCCTTGCATTAAGCATTTTTGGTGAAATATTTTTAAACTTCATGTAGTGATTTCAGATGATCTGAAAGAACCCTAGAGACAATAAAAGAAAAACACATCTGTTAACCTCTCTGTTAATATAGGTGTCTGATTGTTTCATGTCCCTCAAGGCATAGGCCCACGTAAAACATGACAGAGAGAATGGGTAGTAACGACTGGAATGCAACGTCTAGTTTGTGAACATCCCACACGATGACCACCAGTCCACTTATGAGATGATGTGCCAACAATACCAAAAGTAAGCAGTGAAAACTGCAAACGCTATTAAACAACAGAGGGACATTAGGACACTGAAGGCTTTTTGGAAGGAAGGCATTTACCAACCCTGCTCCTAGGACTTGCAAGGCCTCAGGGCACCATTCACAGTACTTTTTCTCTCTCTGAAGGGTAAGAAAACCAATTTCAGGGCAACTCTTAACCTTGAAAACAGCATTAGAAAGAATTTTCAGATGTTCAGTTTTCTGAGATGTCTTGAGGTCAATTTTAAATATGAAGGTAAAGGAACATTTCTATAGATAGCCAGTCTTCGCATTGCACTGTAGTAGGTGACCATAGCATGACCATGCAAGCTGAAATCACACCAGTAATCTTAAGACTCAATGGAGAAAATAATGATTGTTCTGTGACCTTTAAAATTTTTTATCAAAATAATAAACCATCTTGGGGCCAGCAAGTGCATGGTGGTTAAAAGTGCTGGACTCCCACATGGCTGACCGTGTTTCAAGTCCTCGACCTGGCAGCTTTCTTTCTCTCTCTCTCTCTCTCTCTCTCTCTCTCTCTCTCTGTCTGTCTTGTTCTGGTCAAAGTGAAAATAACAATAATGATAAATAAAATTAAGGAAATAATTCTTTTATAAAAATAATAATAAACCTTCTCTTATTGCCAATTATAAGCATGTAGAGAAATAAAAACAATAGAAAAAATGAGATTTATTTTGTATTCTACAGTTTAAAACATTAGGAACGTAGAAAATAAGTGTTTTTAAAAGTCTTAACCAGGGAACCAGCAGTTAGCGTAAAGGCTATGTCGCTGGACTCCCACGTAGTCGACCGCGGTTCGCGTCTCGGACCCGGTGGCTTACAACTCACGCCGGGCGCGTGTGCGTGCGTGCCCAAGATCCTGAGAGGAGAATGGAGGAGAAGGGATTGCGGCGTGACCATCCCCCCCTGGGGGGTGATTTCTCGCTTTCTGTCTCTATGTCTCTCTCTGTCTGTCTGGCGAGCGCACGCGCCCTATAGCGAAAAAACTCTCAAAAAAAAAAAAAAAAAAAAAAGTCTTAACCAGAGTAGTTTGACCAGTGCTTGCCTTTTTCTCATTGTGTAACAAGATAGGGAGAAAATATATTTTCTATGTCATACTTAATACACTCTTCTAGATCTCTCTGGGTCAGTTTTCAACATTTTATACTCTATGATTTAAAAGTCATGTCATGTCATTTAGAGTTCCTTTAAGGATGAGAGGTTTTTCTAGTTTTAATATTTTGGAGTTTTTGCTATCATCACTTCTTCTGAGACATCGTCATCTTTTTGTCACAACCACTTTTGCATTTCACTTCCAAAGTCATGATTTTCTTGTTTCCTTGCTCCACGTTTAACTTTTTTGGCCAGTTCCCCACTTCAATGATATACCTTGATAGAATGTTATGTCAGTTAACATTGGGAAACAAGGAGACAAAACAATTATACACTTTGCTGTCTGGGTATAAGCTGAATGACAGATGCGCAGTGACCAATCGTTGACAGGTTTTACATAAAGTGTTGTGACTGATAACCGATCATGATCTGCATCTGTTTTTTTTACATACTGATTTGTGGACTGAAGAGCTGCAGTAAAGTTTATACGTTATACACCGTAGTAACTGAAATTTGAGCTCTGATGTTGGGAAACTGGTGTTATTTGACTAAACAATGGTAACTGAAACTCCTGCACATCAGAACCATTTAAGGGGAGAACTGTCTGTATGTAGAAAATTGATTATCCCATTGACTTGATTTGGCCTACATTTAGTTGTTAGTTACAGGTTGAGCATCTCTAACCCAAAGAGCAAAATACTCCCAATATCTGAAACTTTTCAAATACAAACATTATGCCACAAATGAGAAATTCCACACCTGATCTCACATGACAGGTTGTCGTCAAAATCCTACTATACAGAAATGTTGTAAGACTATCTTCAGGTTATGTGTATAAGGTATACATGAAATAGAAATGAATTTCATGTTAGACTTGGGTTTTAGTCCCAAGATATATATATATACATATATACACACACACACACACACACACACACACACATACAAACACATACACACACACCTATATGTGTATATATATAAACACACACATAAATATTCTAAAAATCTGAAAAAATCCAAAATCTAAAGAAAACATTTTATTTCTGTTTCATTGAATCTTATAAAACTTCTAAGTTTGATGGGCTATTTGGGGTCTACTGGGTATAAAACTCAGGGGTACAGGAGATAGAATTGTTCTATTTTTTATAGAGTTTAATTTCCAATCCAAACTCTTATATTACCAATCCAAACAAATTTACTAACTGTTGACTCAGGATTTCCCTTAAGGTATGCCTTCCTGGGTCTTATTGCTGAATTTAAGAGGCTATCTAAACCTGGAACAAGTGTGAGGTAGAAGAGGAAAGGGATTTCTGTTCTTCTCTCAACTCCAGTATATGGTGAGCCATCAGCCCCCTCCCTGGACTTTGCCTGTCATGGAAATCATGTCTATCCACCTCATCTTGCCATCATAGCTCCTCAGGTGTGCTGGTTCTTTGGGAAGTTATAACAGTTTCTTGTGACCTAAGAAAAAATTCAGTGGATCTCCAAGCCAGGTGGGAGCACTCAGGGTCTCTGCAGAAGTCTCAGGTTCAGGAACCACATTCAAGAGGTCCTCTGTTCGCTCACTATCATGGAAAAAGTCTCTTCCTGTCATGATTAAAAGACAAAACAAAATTTAAAAACACTAGTATCCTGTAGCTTTTCTACAGATTCCTGAAGGGAAAGAGGGCATGAGGTGGCAGGCGGTGTGGTGGTTAAGGCACTGGACTCCCACATGGCCAACTCAGAGGTCTGAGTCACTGACCCTATGGCTTGAAAAAAACACACTGGGCACATGTGCGTGCAAGCTCAAAATCCCAAGAGGAGAATGGAGAAGGGATTGTGGCATGGCCATCCTCTCTGGGGGGTTATTCCTTACTTTATATCTCTTTATCTCTCTTGTGTTTCTGGCAAGCACACAGCCTTATGGTAAATATCTTTAAAAAAAAGGAAAAAGAAAAGGAGTACAAGCTTCTTGGCTCCCTAAACCAGTCTGAGTATTCTACCAATGCCCCCTATTCCTGTGCTAGGACGTAATCTTGAAGCCCTTTCTTAGGATCCTCTAAGCATCCCTTCAGAGTCAGCCCAATTTTCTCCTCTTTTACACATTGTTCCTCCCTCACCAGAAACATTACAAGAGTGGGAAATGCTGGTTCTGATAAAGAAGTATTCTTAGTACCCTTCTAAATCCTCTCACCCTCTGCTTGGATCTTTCTGAAACTCAAAAGCCAAAAACTTGAGTCATCTCCATGGCTACCAACTGGCATTCTGTGAAGGTGACCTCTCTGCAAGCAGCAGGTGCCACGAGATCCCAGCCAAAGTGAGAGAAGGGCCGTGGATTAAAAATAAATGGAAGAAAATACATAAGCTGCTACAGTTCCTGATTTTTTTTTTTGAGAGGTTTTTTGCTTATAGGGCACATGTGCTTGCCAGAGAGAGACAGAAAGCAAGACATCACCCCCTGGGGAGATGGTCATGCCGCAATCCCTTCTCCATTTTCCTCTTGGGATTTTGGCACACATGTACACACATCTGGCATGAGTTTGAAGCTGCTGGGCCCAGTACTCAAACTGTGGTTGGCCATGTGGGAGTCCAGCAACATAACTACTACACCATCTGCTGGTCCCTGTATTTCCTAAATTTTATCTCACAACAAGAAAAGAAGAGACACAATGTAATGTGGTAGTTAAGAGCGTGTCTGCCTCCTGAAATTAAAGCCTAGCTCCACCCATAAATAGTTATGTGGCCTTGAAAAGATTATTTTATGTCTTTGAGCCTCAATTTCATTATCTGGAAAACTGAGATAATAAGGTACAAATCTTTTAAGGTTTTTATGGAAATTAAAGGCGGGTGAGGGCAGCTCGGAGGCAGTCGCGCTCCCACGGTCCCCGCTTTCAGAGGAGGGGCGCGTACCCCGGGATCCCGCGGGCTGTGGCCCTGCTCCCCAGATCCCAGTCGATGGGGGCCGCGGTCTGGTGAGGCTTGAGGCCGGTCTGGGAGAGGCCCCGCCTTCTTCGGAGAGCCTGGAAGCAGCCTTGGTGTTGGTGCAAACCGGCAGCCGCCTGGAAAATGACTTTCAGACTGGGGAGGAAGCCCTAGAAACCCGTGGCTCAGAGAGGTCGGTGCCTGCGGGTATGGCGCCGGGGAAGGCTGAGGAAGCGAAGGCGGAAAAGTGCGCCATCTTCTCAGTAGCAGTGGTTGAGGAAAGGGCTGAGGTGACAGCGAAGGAAAAGGAGATCATGGAGGAGGTTATGGAGGTGGAGGAAAAGGCAGTAGGTGAAGAAAAAGAAGTGATGGAAGATTTAGGGGGAATATTTTCCTGGGGAAAAAAAGAAACAGCATAGCACTGGCTCAGTAAATTTAGTTTTTGTTTTTTGTTTGTTTGGTTTTTTTTTTTTTTTTTTTTGAGAGATTTTTGCTATAGGGTGCGTGAGCTCACCAGAAAGACAGAGAGAGACAGAGAGACAGAAAGTGAGAAATCACCCCCGGGGAGAGATGGCCAGGCTGCAATTCCTTCTCCTCCATTCTCCTCTCGGGATCTTGGGCATGCACGTATACACGCCCGGTGTGAGTTTAAGCCACTGGGTCTGGGACTCAAACTGCAGTCAACTACATGGGAGTCCAGCGACATAGCCATTATGCCAACTGCTGGTCCCATGACTCAGTAAATGTTAACCCTTGTTACTAAAGGAAACAGTCACAAGTGGATGATAGAAACTCAAATTTTTCAGGTTACAGATCCCCCAAATACCTTAGAATAGTACCACGTATTCTCAGCTGGGCTGTGATTGCCACAAGATTTGCAAAAGGCAATTATCCTACAATTCTGTTTTATGCTATAGAGCCAAACCTTACTTAGAAGTTTCTTCACACAAAATAAAATGAAGAAGTTTTGCTGTTTTAAAAAACAAGATTCTATGTAGCCCAGCCACAGTTGGGTGCATTGCTAAGATGCTGTGCTCCAGAGCCTGAGACTAAAAAGCAGGCCTGGGTTCAAGTCCCAGCCCAATTACAGCAGCGTTCACCTCTAACCCCAGCAATTGGGAGGCGGAGGCAGGAGGATTTGTAGCTCAATGCTGGCCTGGGCAACAAAGCAAGACCTGTCTAAAAAAAAAAACGACCAAAGTGTTGTTGCCTACCTATAGTCCCAGCTAGGCAGCTGAGGCAAGAGGATTATGAAACAAGACCTGGTCTTTAAAAATAAACAAACAAACAAAATGGAATCTATGTGATTACATATTGCATACATCCTGTGTTCCTGGACAGGGTAATGAAATGTATAAATTTGAGTAAAAAGCATTTCCCCCTTATCATCAACAATAGAATTAATCATCTAGAAGACTGTCAACAGGGCCAATCGTGCTAAATTCATGAGAATAAATGAATTGAGAGTGAAGGATCCAAAAATCACAAAATGTCTAATTTTTCCTTCCTTCCCTTTGATAATTAATATACCTGTGGTCCCCTGAGAAGCCACCATACCTGTCCTCACCTCCCATCATTTCCACTGTTGTCTGGAGCCACTTCCCAGAAGCATGTCTGCAGAAGTGGAAGTGTGTGTGTGCATGGGTGTGTGCATGTGGGTACATGTGTGTGTGTGTGTATACAAAAGATGAGGACAAGGAGAATGAAATGGTTTTGAGGTGAACAAGAAGGATATATTTTATAGAAGCATTAAACAGGGTATTGACAGCTTTCTTTAGTGTAGCAAGTTTCCTAAATATAAAGCAAAGCCAAATAAATTTTAAAAAGTAATCAGCATCTCCTTGGCAATTCTAGCCACTGTTATGAACTGAAAGTTTGTGTCCCCTCAACAGTTGCATGTTGAAATCCTAAACTCCAATAAGATGGTATTAGAAAGAAGGGCCTTTAAGAGGTGATTAAGACATGAGGGTGGAGCCCTAATGAATGGGATTACGGTCCTTACCAGGGAGACCCCAGAGACCTGCTTCACCCCTTTGGCTATGAGAAGACACAGATATCTGTGAATCAGGAAGAAGGTCCTCACCAGTCACTGAATCTCTTGGTGCCTTATCTTAGACTTCCCAGCCTCCAGAACTCTGAAAAATCAATGTTTATTGTTTAAGCCGCCTAATCTACAGTATTCTGTCATAGCAGCCTGAACTGACTAAGATACCCTCCAAGGAAAACAACTCTTGTTAAAGCTGCACGCATGAGTGATACAGTTAGAGAGCACTGAATGTGCGGGCAAGCCCAACAACCATATCATAAACTTAAATCTATTCTACAATGAAAGAAATTAGGAAAAACCATATCCACATTCTCTGTTTATTCCTCCCAACTCTGTACATTTGTTTCTTAGGGTTTGGTCTCTTTTTTTGTTCATTTCTATTTTTGGTTTTTTGGTTTTTTGGGGGGTTTTTTTGAGGGGGAGGCAGTTGCCAACTTGACCTCCTCACTCTTTCTTCTGATGAGAGCAGCTCACTATTGCCTTGGGAACTACAGCTCTCCCAGACATAAAGCCTTTGGTGAGCAAAGCATCTCCTTCCAAAGCTGAGCTAAGGACACTCAGACTCTCTGTTTTGCAGGAATTTAATCTTGGACAGGATGATACAAGGAAGAAGCTGGGCTCATTTGTAGCAGTAGCAATGCCTTGACACTGCCGCCCAAACCCCTAGAGCTCCTCTAGGTCTGATCTTTTTCAAGCCTTGATCTCTAGACTTCCTGCTGTGCCCGGGCATCCTCTCACATTTTTCCTAGAAATTCTTCCACTACTCAGATCAGGTGGAGTCAGTTCCGTTGCAACCAGAGAATCCTAACTTCTAGGCACCTCACTCTAGCTTCAGCCTAGACCCTATGGCTGACAGCATAGAGTCTTTTTGCTTACTCTTCCTGAGGTCTGTGGTAGGCCTCAGGGGCAGCACCACCAAGAGGAGTTGTTAAATTCCTACCTCAGGAGTCAGCAAATCACAAAAAGAAGAGAGACGGGACCAGCAGTTAATGTAATGGCTGTGTCGCTGGACTCCCATGTAGTCGACTGCAGTTCGCGTCCTGGACCCGGTGGCTTAAAACTCACGCCAGGCACGTGTGCATGCGTGCCCAAGATCCCGAGAGAACGGAGGAGAAGGGATTGCAGTGTGGCCATCCCCCCTGAGGGGTGATTTCTCGTTTTCTGTCTCTCTGTCTCTGTCTGTCTGGCGAGCGCACGCGCCCTAGAGCAAAAACCTCTCAAAGAAAATAAAAAAGAAAGAAAAGAAAAAGGAGAGAGAAACAGGAAGTGAACCCATACAGTCATACATATGTGTAAGTGGGAATATAACTCGAATACTTTTGTTTCATAAACGTAAGTCATTTCAGTATAGATTTGGACTTTATCAAGTGAACCTGAAGGAGTGAGTTATAGTCAAAGTTTGGATGAAAGAGCCTGCCCTTGTTCCATGTCTGGTTACTGCTGCTTACCTTCCTTTGGTGAGGTCACATCTTCATAAGCTTTTCAACAGGTATAGATTGAACACTTGGTTTCATGGTCAAGACAGAGTCAGGCCATGAATCCTGACATGGACTCCTCTGTTTTCTGTCTTTTTCCATGACTATATCTCTTGCCTCATCTTGATTCATGAGCAAAACCTGGAGAACCTAAGAAAATAAGTGTTTTGTGGTTTATATGGAAACAATACAACAAATACTGCTGTTGTTTTTGGTGAAGAAAATCAATTTTGTATAGTCTATTTCAACCTAAATAAAATATAAATTTTGCTTAAGAAATAAACTTAAGTCATGACACAACTTAAAATCAATACCCAAAGGCAAAGTCAGTTACTTTTAGGTCTTTAAATTTTGCCAAATGGTTCTTAATTTTTTTTTTTTTTTTGAGAGCTTTTTGCTATAGGGTGCATGCGCTCGCCCGAGAGACAGAGAGAGACAGAGAAACAGAAATCAAGAAATCATCCTCTAGGAGGGATGGCCATGCCACAATCCCTTCTCCCCCATTCTCCTCTTGGGATCTTGGGCTCGCACACACACACACCCTGCATGAGTTTAAACCACCAGGTCCACGACTCCAACTGCAGTCGACTACATGGGAGTCCAGTGACGTAGCCATTACACCAACTGTTGGCCCCAAATGGTTCTTAATTTAATACTACGGTTCCTTAAGAAAAATAGTTGGGGTTCTCTCCATGTTGAAACAAACAAAAAATGACAGCAATAACAGAAAACACCACTTGTCTCGAGATTCATCATTTGTGGCAACTTTGTTGACCAACTTGGATTGAAAAGCTGCCATAACAGTTTTTAACTCATACTTACTCATAAGAAGGAAAGGTGAGCTTTGAGGGTACCTGAGTCTTGTCTTCACTGCCTGGATAGATAGCCCTCTGTGCTTTTTACACAGCCGCACGTTCTTTCTTTCACATAAGTTGACAACCAACAGTTCCCTTTCAAGTGATCTCAGAACACTTCAACAAGACAGTCTCCTTCCACCAGCCCCCTGAGAGCATCTCAGTTGTGGTGAAATACCAGAACCTCTCTTTGAAACAGCAGCAGGCTTCCTGGGCAAGTTTTTAATCATTCATTCCAGGCCCCTTTGAAGCTGCAAAAGTTACTATTATTTCCATAATAGTGAAGATTACTAATTAACTTTTCCTACTGATTTCTGTGAAACCTTTTAAAGGGACTGTATCTTTTTTCTGAACTTTTAAACAAAATCAAACCAAGCCAAAGTTGGGCTTCATTTCTTTTTTCAAGAGGTATGCAGAGGTTAAGTCACATTTTTCAAGGTTAATGCCTTTGGTAACAAATTCTGATATTTAACGACCCTCAGCTTGATTTCTCTCTTCAACATTAAGGACAGTGTGGGCCAGTATTTAACTTACTTTTTAAACAACAAACCCTAAGCCCTGCTGCTTGGAAATGGGGGGGGGGGGCACCCACTTGTTTTCTGACAGCATAAAGCAATCCCTCTGAGGCACAGACCTTAGACTCTTACTCAGAATTGTTCCCTAGTACAAACCATCATTCCTACCCTAATATGAAATTTAGCAATTGAATTCCATATTACACCTCCTACATGCTTACCACTGCTTTGGGCACTCTGGTACATATAAAAATAGCAGACGGTAATTTTTGCCTGTAAACATTGCAATGATCTCTAAATTTTAGGGCTGACATCTATTTTTAATGTGCAGATCACATCTTTCTTTTTCTTGGAGCTTAGACTCTCCTTGGATAAATGGCTTTTGCAGATAGCATTGTATTCCCCAACCTCTGTAAAAGAAGCGAGACAGAAATGGCAAGGGGAAAAATCAAAGTAATGATAATGGTGATGATGAGCTGGTGAGGGCAGGCAGAAACCATGGTAGCAGAAGAGCTGACTGGAACCCACTTGCTCTCTGGGATGATCAGGAATCAATTTTTTTTTTTTTTTTTTTTTTTTTTTTTTTTTGGAGAGGTTTTTCGCTATCGGGCGCGTGCGCTCGCCGGACAGACAGAGAGAGACAGAGAGACAGAAAGCGAGAAATCACCCCCCAGGGGGGATGGTCACGCCGCAATCCCTTCTCCTCCATTCTCCTCTCGGGATCTTGGGCACGCACGCACACGCGCCCGGCGTGAGTTGTAAGCCACCGGGTCCGAGACGCGAACCGCGGTCGACTACGTGGGAGTCCAGCGACATAGCCATTACGCTAACTGCTGGTTCCCAGGAATCAATTTTTGAATATGGCACACCCTGTGGGGTTTCTGAGAGGAGTCAGCATGGCAAAGAAGAGAAGGCACCTTCAGTCTTGCTCTTCCCAGTGAAGTCCAGAACCACCAGCTGCAGCATACCTAACACCTGTTAGAAATGTGGACTCTTGGGCCCCATCCCAGAACCATGAAATCCAAGTCTGCATTCTAACAAGATCCACTGGGTGATTGTTCCACACATTGAAATTTGAAAAGCTCTGGTCTATAGCATTTGATAATTTGAAAGAGCTTTCGAAACTACCTGGAGTTCCTGGTTGTAATTTCTAGGATGTGAAAGAGAGAATTTATAATGCATGTATATGCCTTCCCTGCTGTATAGCACAAAGCCCTTCTGATTTGTGACTGAAATAAGAAGACATCTTATGAGATCTGTCTCCACTGATACGAATTGTCCAACAGTGAAATTTTTCACGCTATATCTGCACTCCAAGAAAAAAAAAAGGATTTATGTGCTTATCAAATTTAGAATAGTTACACTGATTTTAATAACAACGTGAACATGAATTATGCAACCACACAAGGAAAGAAAAACGAAAATAAAACCAGCTCCTATAAAATAACTTTGTGCCCCAATTAAAACAAAATTGCGGACCAACATGACTTTTCTCTTTCTCTTTTCCGAAATATCCTATTAAAGAGATTTAACTTTATCTTTCAAACAAACTGCTTTTGCCAAAGAATGGTCTCATGGCATGCTTAAATCCATGTGGTTCATTCCACTATAAAATAGCTATAAAAAAAATGAGAACAACAAACAGATTTCTTTCAAAGAACTTATTTAAGCTAACAAAATAACTAAAATGAGGCTGTGGTAAGGGTTAAACTTGTACTTCATGTCCTCCTAAAATCTAATAAAATTTGGGCCTTCTGGGAAGGAGGGAGAACACTTTATAGAAAATGAAGACTCTAAGGAAAATTATCTCCATGGGTAGTTCAAGAGGAATGAGAACCTATCTATAGCATTCAGGATTTAGGTTAAAAATGAGGAGAAGTTTCCTAGTAATTAAGATTATTAAATGCACAAAGTAGCATTATATGGTAAGTGAAGAGGACAGAATGTGAATAGCACTTGCCTTGCAGTCCTGGAATTGTCTTCTTATTGGGACCATTATTTAATAATAACAATAGTTATTGCTGTATTATCATGGTTGTTATAACAACAATAACAACTAAACAATAATAATGTCTAGGCACCATGCTTTGTACTTTACATGCATTTTAGGTACCATTACTATATTCATTTTAAGGTTAGGAAGAACTGAGTCACTGCGAGGTTTCTTATCCTTTTACCCACAGACTTATCCAAGGTCACAAAGGCAGGCTGTGTAGTAGGACCAAGATTCATTCATTCCCAGGCAGCTGCTTCCTTCCAGAATCAGCACACTGAACTATTCTACTAGGCTATGTTCCTGATACCTGCACGTCACAATGAGCCGGACTGGGATCCCAAAGTTGAGTTAACCTGGTTTGCTGTGGCAAGTAGACTTAGAGAGAGATGTAGTAAATATTGGGCAAAGCATTAAAAAGTATTATGATAACATCCAGTTAACCAAGTGCTTGAGACATCTAATTTGTTCCCTGTCAGCTCAATGTGTCGTCATTCACCAGGCACAGCCCATCAACCTGAGAGCTGGCTGAGGAGGCCTCAGGGCTTCCATATGCCATCCACATGGCTCTCTCCACATCAACACTCAGCAACAAAGCAGTTCTGAAGACATCCTGACCCTCACTTTCCATTGCACTCGCCAACTATGAACTGTCAACATGGAGCATAACTACAATAACAAACACTTCCTCTCCTAGTAACACATGAACCAGATCACGAAAATTTTCATCAGAAAGTGACATCAGAGAGCCTGAAACTGGATACATGCTATCATTACCATCATATAAATGTAGTCCACTTACTGTTTTCTATATCTACACGTCGAATACGATACCATATGGAAGACTCAGCCACTGTGTAGCACATCAGTACTACTCTGCAAATACTAGTTCTTTCCTTCGCTCCCTCCTTAATCACATGGTTTTCACGTGTTTTATTTTACTTTTCAATTGGAAAGTGGAAAGGCAAGGTCCCTTTAGAAAGCCAGGTTATATCCCATAGTGAAGGAAACAGATTGGAGTTAGGAATGACAGGGTAACAAAGGAGATATTTATAAGGTGTCTCCCCTTTATAAAAGGCAGCTCAATTCCATGAGAGAAAAGGAAGGTGAGTACAATCAAGACTTTACACAAGATCACAGAAGAGATCTGAGACCTAACACAGAAATTTGATACCTGACAATTATAAAACTGCCTTGTACTGGAAGAAACCATGAATCATTTGATGACACTGAATGCCTGGGCTTTACTAGACTATAACCAGAAGGTTATTATAAATGAAAAATACTGAGCTGACCAAAAGTCATGAAAATGACCCAGAAGTGTTCACAGGAAGATTAAAATAGACGAATGATTAAAGTGAGTTCAGGTAACAATTTACTTTAGTCGAGAAATACATGACTTGAACTGAGAGGTTTCAAAAAGGATTCCTTGATTCCAAGACAAATAAATAATTCATGCATTTTTAAATTATATTTTATCTTATAAGAAGTGTTACTACAGTGATACATCCTGTTTTTCTCAGTGCTCCATATGAGAAGCACATTGAACACCAATGATTCCGCAAGGAAGAGAAGTTCTCTCTAGCAAGGCATTTATCAAGTTTTTGCAACTCATATCCCCTTTTATTTGTTTCAACATCTCAGGCCTTTTTTAATGTTCTATAACATTCAGAACGTACTAAATATCATATTAACATTGAGTCAAAGCATCCGAGTTTGTTTTCAAACTACACATTCTCTGCTCCATTATGCTATCCAAGGTGGCAGTAGAGTGGATAATGGGTCTCTGTACACTTCTGCCTGAAGAATCACTGCTGTGTTACTTACTCTGAAATACTGCTGGATTTCAAATTAAAGACATAACCTTATTGACCAAACATCAGCGTTTCAACCTGATTCACTCTTGTAGAACATGTGGTCTTAAAAATGAGTTAAGCTAATTAAGGCACTAAAAAAATATGTAACACGGTTTTCTTTTTAAAAATTATTTTTCAGGACCAGCAGTTAGCATAATGGCTATGTCGCTGGACTCCCACGTAGTCGACTGCAGTTTGAGTCCTGGACCCGGTGGCTTAAACTCACGCCGGGCGCATGTGTGTGTGTCCCCAAGATCCCGAGAGGAGAATGGAGAAGAAGGGATTGCGGCATGGCCATCCCCTCTGGGGGGTGATTTCTCGCTTTCTGTCTCTCTGTCTCTCTCTGTCTGGCAAGCGCACGCGCCCTATAGCAAAAACCTCTCAAAAAAAATATTATTTTTCAACTTTATTTATTTATTTATTTATTTATTTATTTTAATTAGACCAGAGAAGGACAGAGCAAAAGAGAGAGAGAGGGAAAGTGAGAAAACAAGCCACCAGATACGGGACTCAAACCATAGTCAGCAATGTAGGAGTCCAGAGCCCTTAACTACCATGCCACCTGCCAGCTCCTATATATAACACTTTTAGCTTAAAAAATATTTAACTTCAGAAATTGCAGCTGCAAACTTTGCATCTTATCTGTTAGTTATTCTAATTCAGGAAGTTTTGCTAACATCACTCATATTTTACACGTTGTTGGAACATTTTATAGGTTGTCATTTTGTCATCATCTGGATTTAGATGTTTTCCCCTAGGACACACTCAACACTGTAATCCCTCTTAGGTGCCATCATCATTTGTGTGCATGGAGTGAGAAAGCAACAGGTACTGTGGAAGGTTTCAAAGGCTTCGATAGTCTGATGTACCCATCTAAAGATCCTGACTCTTTTGCTGACTGTCTGATCTTGAGCATGTTCCTTACTCTCACAGAACTTCAATTTCCACATCTGTCAAATGAGCTTTATACATAATTGCCACCTCTTTATGCTGCTGTAAGAATTGAAAGAATAAACTCAAACCCTTTGTACAACACCTAGCACATAGTAGGCACTTAGTGTAATTACTGAATACCTGTCAAGCCAATGGAAAAATTTTGTCCTTAAGTTTAAATTTTTAAAACATATGGTATTGAGTATGCCTTTAAGAAAGAGAAAAGATTTTGAGTTTTTAAAAGGAAAAGTACAGTGTGTCTAGATTTAATGAAATTTGATCTTTACTATCATAATAGTGATCATTCTGAATGAAATTGAAGTATTGTTACCTAGGCAATACCCAAAAGCTAATTCCCCAAGACAGAGTGAAAGGAGATGCAAAAATTACTTCGATAATTACCAATTTGTTTCCAAATGCTAGTTTTCTTGTCATATTATATAAATTAACCATATTGTGCCTGCCACTAGTGTATCACATCATTGTATTTTCCAATATATCAACTCAAGTTAATTTAGAATAGTTATCTAATATAATCAAGACACCACCAGCTTTAGGAATGGTGAATTTTTTTTTTAATTTTATCTACTTCCTCTCTATGCTTTCTTCCTCTCCTCTCTCTATCTCTCACATGGTTTGGTCTCTCACTCACTGTGGGAGAACCTCATTCTCCTAGCACAAACTTTTCTTTCTTACTCTTCCTCTGCTCCAATGCAGGGTGCAAACAATAATTCCGTGCCATTGCAGAGCACAGAACACCCCCTGAAGGAGCAGGCCTCTGTAATTCTTCCTCACTGTTCAGGAAAGTACTAGAAACACACAAAGCATTACAAAGTGAAATCTAATCACTGTAATCAGAGAGAAAAATTTAAGTGATAAAGTTGAATGTTTCTCCATCAACCCAGATAAACTGCAATTAAACCCATATCGATATATTGCCAAAATGTCCAGATGAAAAATGACAACTTCAATTATCTTGCTATTTTCTCATAGGATATTAACCATCACAACAACAAAATTTTTTTTTCATTCTACTCCATGCTAAGAGACAGAACCATATGAGTGGTGGAAAAATATGCTAACATTTGATTAAAACATTATGGGAAAATTCTGACATATGCCGAACAACACGGACAGACCTTGATGACATTACGCTAAGTGAAGCAAGCCAGTCACCAAAGAACAAATACTATATGATTCTACTTACATGAGATACCAAGTGTAACTCAAATCATAGAAACAGACAGTAGGGGGTTTCCAGGGGCTGGCGGAACAGGGAAATTGGGAGATCTTGTTTAATTATACAAAGTTTCAGTTTTACAAGATGAAAAGAGTTCTGGAGAAGGTTCTGGAAATGAATGGGTATTGACAGGTACACAACAATATAAATGTACTAAATATACTTATTACCACTGAACTGCACACTTAAAAATGACTAAGATCAGGCCAGCCCCAAGGCCTGGTGGTTATAGGAATCTGCTCCCACATGGCCAATCAAGTGGTTCAAATCCAGGCCCTAATGGCTTGAAAACACTCTGTGTGCGCCAAATCCCAACAGGGCACAGAAATAGAAAAGAGGGATAGTTACCTGATCATTCTCCACTGAGAGGTGCTTTCTCCCCCTCTCTCTCTCTGGCAAGCACATGCACCCTTGGGCAAAAAAGAAAAGAAAGAAGGAGTTAAGATCCTAAACTTTTTTTCTATGCATTTTATCACAATTTTCTTAATTGGTAGAAAGAGTTACAGGAAAATAAATGTCAATAGTTCCCCTTAGAATTCAGGATTTGACATAGGTGAAGGTTCCAAGCGTAATGCCTAACCAACATAATTGTTACTAAAAAATATTTGAATACCAAATCAAAATTGATCGTCTACCAACTAGGTTACATTTAATACATCAGTTCACTTGATTAATCTCATTCCTATCTAAATAGTTTCTTTAATATTCTGGTAAAGACGTACTCATATTATTTTACTCTGAAAAGAACTCTAGAACAGCAATGCACTGAACTTTTCACATTTCAGGATAAACCAGTAACAAATGTGCAATTTCTTATGAATTTTCATAGAACCAGAAATGTACTAGGTGCCTTGCACACAATCTCAGCCCAAAGAAGCATCTGAAATGAAAATCTATGGATATAGACCACTAAAAATAAGGGTAGGCTTTACTGGAGTCTATAAATTAGAGTTTGTAGCATAGGGGAATTGCATTACGTAAAACATGGCCAGACTCACTTTCTTAAAAATCTTAGCAAACCTCAAAATTACTTATAATGGCAGCTGCTGCCTCCCTTCTTCCTCTTCACAAATTCCTCCATGCTACTTTGCATCCATCCTTGTGCTAATCCTCTTTACCTCCTTACTCCTCTCTCCCCTCCACGAACCTCTTTGGAAGCGAATGGAAGACAAGGATTGCAAGTACTGATCTACGCTTCTTTATCTGAAACCTTGAGGCAAGATATATTCAGAATTGAGAACTTTCCAGTTTTGAGGTTAATATAATGCATCCACTATAGATTATATTCATTATCTGGAGACACACTCTAAAATCAAGGACATTAATATTTATGTAGTGGTATATATATGAATCTTCATATTACGTGAGATAATATTATACATAGACCATACAAGTTCAGGTTGGGTTTTGTACCAAACGAATTCACTAAAAAAAGAAGAAAACTTTTTGTTTTCACAACTTCAGGGGTTTCAAATTTTAGAAAAGAGGTTATAAGTTTATACTTGTTTGATGCTTTTCTCTTTTATTCCTGTCATATTTAATTGTAGTAATAGTCAGACAAGGGTATTGAAAACTATGGAAACATAATGTCAAAAGGAAGCACGATTCACTGAACACCTTCTACTCGCCAGGCACTAGTCTAGGCTCTGTACACTCTTGGGGCACTGGCTCACACTCTGCAGGTGGTGGAGCCATAATAAACAACCAAGCACACAAAAGCAATCTATTAATATCATCAGGTAGCTAAAGGTACAAGGAGAACCAGTGAAGCTGAGGAAGCGTGCATGGTAGAATGGTGGAGTGAAGTGGTCAAGGAAAGCCTCTCTTGGGAGGGAGAATCTGAACAGAGACCTGATAGCATGATGAAGCAAGACTGATGACTTTCTAGAGGAAGAACACCCCAAGCTGAGGGAACAGCAAGTGCCAAGTTAGGGCAGGTGCCACTTGATGAACTGGGACAGTGACGTGCCCTGAGGGATAGGGAGAAACAGGGCAAGTGAGAAGAAAGGTCTGGGTAATAGAAAGGGGCATGTGATTACAGCCATCATTGCTGTAAGAGCCAGAAGGACAACAGCCAGACAACAATGGCTGAGAAGTACTAGTCACACAGAGTAGAACAAGGTTGGCCTGGGCCACCATGAGGACAGGACGACCGTGCTGAGTCTCCAGACAAATGCAATAAGGCAAGCCAGGAGGTTGGAAGGAGCAGAGGTCACAGAGGGCAGAGCTCCTGCCACGAGAGGGGTGAGGATGGGATAGAAAGAGCCAACACACTCAGCCTGGAGGGGCTGTTGAGCACAGTAAAGGCTTGGTGTAGGACAAGGAAGGATCCACTGGAGGGGGGCCTTTGTGCAGAAGAGGCCCGGCAGCCTGGTGGAAATTAAGACTAAGTTAACCAACACTTAATCACCTAATCAGAGCTGGGACCCATCCCACTAGCTGGGTAGGGCCCAGGCAGGAGGGATGTGGTGGGAAGGTGAACATCATAGGATCGTTACAAACCTATCCTCCTGTTTCTGAGAAAGACAGCACTTCCTAATACATCACTCTTTCCCATAGCTACTCAGCCCTAAGACAGTCAAAGAACCTTGGGAAGACCAGAAAAAAGTATTCTGTGTCCACTCATAAAAAATAGTATTTGATATCCCAAGAAGGAATCAGTTGTAATGGCGAATACAGCAGGAAGGACAGAGCCCTGAGAAGAGTGCATGAGCCCATAAAAACAGATGAAGACCAAGGAAAGAAAGACCTGCCAGCCCAGAGGAACAGGAATTCTGCCATGGCCATAAAGATAGTAAACAGCTACCGTAGGCCCAGCCACCTCAGCACAGGCTGAGGCCAATGGGTGGCTCGAGTTCAATTTCTGGCCCACCCTGAAAAGCCAGGCACAGTGGCATGCACCTGTAGTCCCAGCTTGCCAGGGGGCTGAGGCAGGAAGATTTCAATACGGACTGTCATCCCCTCACCCCGCCTCGCCCCACCCACACACACACTTAGCACAAAAGAAAAAAATCCTACTGTTAAAATGATCATTAACTTCCATTTTTTAAATTACTGCTATTTCCCAGGCATAGTAGTAGGCACTTCACACACAGTTTTCAAACCTCACTGGAGATTTGAATGACATGGAGGCATTCAAAGGGCAGATAGGTGATGCTGATTACTGGTATTGTTTACCAGCCCTGAGTCTGGGCTCAGTTAAAAAATAAGGTCCAAGAATCACAACAAGGTAGGAAGGTACGTCATACTGTCAGTTTTCAAGTTTTTGCCGTAAGGCACCTGCACTCGCCAGAGAGAGAGACAGAGAAAAAGTGAACAGGAAAGTGAGAAATCACTCCCCCTGGGGAAGCAGGCAGTAAGCCACACTGCAATCCCTTCTCCTCCATTCTCTTCTCAGGATTTTAGGCACACACACACATGCATATCCCTTGTGATTTTCAAGCCACTGGGTCTGGGACTCGAACCATGATTGGCCATGTGGGAGTACAACACCTAACCACTCTGCTATCTGCCGGCCCCCATACTGTCAGTTTTAATCCTGAAAACTAGAACCAGAAAGTGTGGCTTGGGTCTTCAAATGGGCTTCTTAATGCGCCCCTCCAAAATAATAGGAATAAGAAAAAGAAAGAAATGTCTGCATTCCACAAAAGAGGAGAGAGAAACGAGAGAGGGAGACCAAGTGTGCAACCTAGTCAATACCTGACTCTGTGTCCCAAACAGAACAGTGAAAAAGGGGACGATGGCTAAGTTTCTCTTTCACTTTTTCCATAGGGTGAGGTGGGTATATTTCCTGTTTTGTACGGAACAGTGTACAGAAGGACAGGAATAATAACCATTTTGATCAGGTCTATTTTTATACAAACAAACCGACTATCATTCTAAATTGCAATATGAACTAGAGGGCTGTGACTTAAGAGACAATTGAGGGGGCCAGCAGGTGGGGTAATGGTTAAGGGTGCTGGCTTCCACATGGTCAACCATGGTTCGAGTCCTAGACTTGGCAGCTTGCTTTCTCACTTTCCTTCTCTCTCTCTCTCTCTCTCTCTCTCTCTCACACACACACACACACACACACACACTCTGCTCCCCACCAATCAAATTAAAATAAATAAAGTTAAATAAAATAATTCTTTAAAAAAAGACAATTCAGGATTTGAATTCGAGTCAGTCTAATTTAGAAGGTAACCCTTTCCACTTGGTTGCTTAAGAATCTAACTTACATATTTTAAGTTTTTATAGTACAAATAACAAAGGGTCACTATAGAAAGCACAAGAAAGAAAAGAGAAGGAGCCCACAGGTAGTATGGTGGTTAACGCGCTGGACTCCCACATGGCTGACCTCGGATCAGCCTCTCAAAAGCCCAGACCTGGCAGCCTGCTTTCTCTCTATCTCCCTCTCTGGTTAGTGCACATGCCCTGAAGCAAATTTTAAAATAAAGGAATAATAAATAAAATTAAATAAATCTTAAAAAAAAAAAAAAGAAAAAAAACCTCTTAAGAAAAAGAAAGAAAAGAGAGGGAAATTAAGAACCCCTCTGATGATCCATGGCCTTTGTGTCTGTCCGGATGCAGAGCCATCCTGCCTTTCTGTGAGACATGCTAGTCTGTGCAAAGGCTACATTCTGGTTAGAACTGGAATGTTTTCTAGGGGGTTGCAGAACAAGGACTGTCAGGGAGATGGGGCCCAGGACCCAGAGAAAGAAGTTCCTAAGTCATTCCTAGAGACTCCTGAGATACCCCAGCCCCCAACATCTGCCTGCCAGAAGTCAGCTCTCACCTCGGCAGAGCCAGCAGCCAATTCTCTCACCTGTTCCCTCCTCCTGAGTTTCTGACTGAGGTCCCTCTCTGGCACCTGAAGCAGGAAAGCTGCCTCATCCATCATCGTCCTTCCATGTTGCCAAGACCTCATACCTGCGCCTTTGCTTGTTTGGCCATTCCTCTTCCAGTCCCCGGGCCCTGGTTATTGGCAATTGCCTGGTTTTGGACTACTTCCATTTGGACATCTGGAATCTGAGGCTCCCACTTTCCTAAATAGCTACCTGCTTCCAGCTCACTGCGTTCTCTGACCCTCATTCTTCTGTAGCTCCCACAGATGATTCTAATATGGGCTTTCAGAACTAGGCCGTTCCCACTCCAGCACACCAACAGGCTCAAAAGCAGGTTCACCTGGAGTCTAGTTAATCTCTACACCTAGCATCTATCCAGGCTGGAATCTGGGCCTGAATTTCATGGTTCCAATGCCACTCAACCCACAACCCACAACCATCTATGTCCCCAGGGTGACACCAGTCTTTTCCGCCTTTACTAAGAAACTGGTTAGGCAGCAAGACTCTGAGACACTTCCAACGCCATGTGTGTTATACAATAATTTGTTCTGCTTTCATAGTTACTCCACTTAGAAATATTATTTGTATTGGGACCAGCAGTTAGTGTAATATGTCACTGGACTCCCATGTAGTCGACTGAGGTTCGCGTCCCAGACGCGGTGGCTTAAACTCACGCCAGGCACGTGTGCGTGCATGCCCAAAATCCCAAGAGGAGAATGGAGAAGAAGGGATTGCAGCATGGCCAACCCCCGGGGGTGATTTCTCCCTTTGTGTCTCTCTCTGTCTTTCTGGAAAGCTCACATACCTTATAGCAAAAAACCTCTCCAAAAAAGAAAAAGAAAAGAAATATTATTTGTGACATAAATGTGTTATCATTCCTCTTTCAATAGCAAGAGAAAGGCATCTCAAGTGAATGGGACATGTCTATAAATTATGGATTTAATGAATTTTTCTTTAATTTGTTTTCAATAACAACTCTCCATGATATGGACTCCCTTACTACATGGATGACCACAGTTCCAATACCAGATGCAGTGGCTTGAAAATCATGCCGGGCATGTGGGTGTGTATGTCCAAAATCCTGAGAGGAGAATAGGAGAGAGGGGATTGTGGTATGGCCTTCCTCCCTGTGGAATGACTTCTCACTTTCCCTCTCTCTATTCCTGTCTCTCTCCTGGCAAATGCACTCACCCTGTGGAAAAATAAATAAATAAATAAATTATCTGATACTGTAACTGTCCTTCTTCCTACAGATCAATCATTGACTTGGCATAAGACCATAACCCAACTGCCTTAGATCATCACTTAAATGGAATAAATCTTATTAGATAAATTAGAGTGGTTAAATCAAATCAATCAATTTAGTTACAATTACTGATTAAAATAAAAAATTGGCTATGAACAATGTTCAAATCAGGGAGCCAGCAGATGGTGTAACGGTTACATCACCGGACTCCCACATGGCTGATCGCGATTCGAATCCTAGACCCAATGGCTTAAAAATCACACCAGACATATGTGCGTATATGCCCAAAATCCCTGAAAAAGAATAGAGAAGAAGGGATTATGGCATGGCCAGCTCCCCTGGGGGTTGATTTCTTGCTTTCACTCTCATTGTCTCTGTCTCTGTCTCTCTCTGGAGAGTACATGCAGCCTAAGGCAAAAAGTTTAAACAAATAAATAAAACAGTGCTTGTACTTAGACCCTGGCTAAAACATCTACAGATTTTCTAGGGAGAACTTAAAAAAGTCAGTCCCTAGGAACCAGTCAGCTGGACTCCCACATAGTCAACCACAGTTTGAGTCCCAGACCTGGCAGCTTAAAACACACCGGGCACATGTGCGTCCATGCCCAAGATCCTGAGAGGAGAAGGGAGAAGAAGGAATCATGGCATGGCCATCCCCCCAGGGGGGTGATTTCTTGCTTTCTATCTCTCTGTCTCTGTCTCTCTGGTGAGCAGATGTGCCCTATAGCAAAAATCTCTCTTAAAAGTAATCCGTCCCTAAGTCCATAGCTTCTTTGTTCAATGACATCACTATGGTCATTAGGAACTGTTATCGGGTAGTTCCAGTTAGAAGCAGATAGGAAGCCAATGTACACAACTGCCCTCCCTTTCTGAGACACATTTCTAACCACTGGCATGGAAGATGGAGTCGTGAGATCTGCATCCAAGAGGATGGAAGGGGAGAAGTCTTGAATTCCTTCTCTGATAAACCATACATTCGAGGGGCGTTGGGTGTGCTCCAAAGATCTTAAGTGAATTGCAGAAGACCTCAGACCACTAAAGTGTATTCTATTCTAAACTCATCTTTGAAATCACTTCTTGGAATATGAATTAAATAGGAGCACCTTCAGACCTGTGGTATACAAACACAGGGAATGGAGTAAGTACCAAATTTGTTCAGACTCTAACAGAGTAAAATCAATAACATGATTTTCCTGAGTTAGCGTGTGGTTTATGAAAGCCTTGGTCCCTGAAACATCACTAGCAAAATCACTATCTCCAGGATTTAGTATTATCAGGGAGCTAAAAAGACAAGTTTCTGAAACCAATAAGTCAAAGATCTTCAAACTCCAGCAGGAAGTTCATCTATTACTGAATCACACTGAAGAAGGACCCTAGGAGAGATGTTTATCACTCCCACACTGTTCTTTTAACCAGAGCCCCAACCCAAGAAGCAGGTAGAGCGGAGCTCCAGAAAATCATATGGTCAGGGCTAGCAGGGGTATAGTGGTTAAAACACTGGACTCCCACATGGCTGACCGCAGTTCGGTTCCTAGACATGGCAGCTTGAAAATTATATTGGATGCGTGTGCATGCATGCCCAAAATCCCAGGAGGAGAAGGGATTGCAGTGTGTTGATCTCTCCTGGGAGGTGATTTCTCATTCTCTCTCTCTCTCTCTCTCTCTCTCTCTCTCTTTCTCTCTTGCTCTCCAGAGAGTGCATGTGCCCTATGGCAAAAACTTTAAAAAGAAAAGAAAATCATGTGGTCTTCCTAGCCAAAAAGGTGGCCTTTATCCCTGTAACACCAACAGCACCATCTTCACCCACACAGTAGTACTGATATACAAAAAAGACTTTTCTTTCTAGCGCTGAAAAAATAGATCTGTTTTTCTTGTTCTCTGATCAAATGTGCAGGATTTTATAGTGCAGTGCTAGACCAGCTCAATACCTGATTGAAATAACCCAAGAGGAGGGTACAGAGAGAAGGCTGAGTTCAGAACTCTCTGTGAAAGTACATCTGTTTTATATGAGACACACAATCTGTCTCATTCCAACCTGCATTTCTGGGTCACTTGAGACATTTAAACTGCACTTATAATTAACAGCTATTTTTAAACAGTGAAAAAATAGAGCACTGGTAAGGTACAAAAGCATTAAAATTGCCCCAGTTTCGCTTTTCAATAGGACACACCACCGCAATATGCTTCAAGATCAAAGAGAGCTCAGAAAGAGAGAGAGAGAGAGAAAGAGAGAGACAGGCCGATCAGTGGGGATAAATTGTTCCCATTATGATGGTGTAAGAATAGGGTTCTTTCAATTGAAACAATTTAATAACCACATTCATTACATTGGTGTCCACTTGGTTTTATCTGAGCAGTTTTTGCATAACTGGGGAACGAGTTCAATTGAGCTTATTCTCTAGAAATTAAGATGTGCAGGATTTGACATTCAGAAATTAGGCACTAATACTAATCGTCGACAAAGCAGTTGTCTCGAGATTCCCCCTGGATGTAGCAAGAGCGGCCTACCACTAATTATGTCAAATGCAAATCCATTCTCGAAAAGGCTTGCCCAAAATTTTCCTGAGCTCATTTCAAAGCAGTTCAGGTTACATTAGGGTGATGATGGGCTAGCGAGTGTCCTCTCTGGAATAAGTTTGCAGAATCCCTTTGCACAACATCATGTGTGTGCGTAAGTATAGCAATGCCATCTGTAAACTTGTTTCTCCCTGAGCTATCAACAGAAGAAATCTTTCAGAACACTCCTCTAATATTCTGTGAGAGCAAGTCAACTAAATAGAACCCCGACAAACACTGGAAGCGCTGATTTGATGAAGAACAAGGGGATCATTGATTCGGGAGGAAAGAAAATCACTAATTTTCCAGCGTTGACTTCAGCTGTGGATATCTACATAGTAGAAGTGTTGGAATTTCTGCCAACTAGCTTTCCTGAGAGTGGTTACATTTGCTGGTTCTCAACTGCACTATGGAGCATAATGTGTCATTTGAAGTGGAGTTGAGCCTAAAGTGCTATTTAAATAAGATATTAGGAATGGAGCTGTGGACATGCATGCAGGAGAAGAAAAATCCAGAGTTTACATATGATGTATTAGAGACACACAATCCATTCCAGTCTGCTTCCCTCGCTGGAAACTAAATCATGTACGGGAACGTTTAAAAGACATCTCCTGGTGCACACTAAATCCTTCTTTGTTTTCTTACTGCTGCCAGACAAGGGGAGCGTAAAGAATTGTTGGAACATACACTGGGTGGCAACTTCATAATAGCTGCACTTCTTCTTGCCTTCTTTTTTCCAGAAGACAAAGTGTGAAAACCGAGAAGTTACTCTTACCTTTACAAAAGCTTTTAAATAATGGTTTTTCCAGGAGCAACTGCACTCCTCTCACTAGACCATTTCCCCAGATGGGATTTGCAACATAAAACCACCATAGATTGGCTGATTGAGGAAAGGAGATAGACTTGTACAAATCACTGGAAAGATAAATAAGCTATAGAGATCAATAAATAAAAGCCAGGCAGGAAAAAAATCAAACTCCAGCATTCCAGACCAATTAAGATGTTATTTACTGCCCATGTGATTGCAACTTCGATGCTCTCCTTCCTCATTTTCACACCATAGGCATTTGTTTTGCTGAGAGAAAGATATATAACTGATGTGTAAATAGAAAATGATATAGATAGATTTTATGTCCCATAAAACTGTTAATCTGTGCTCCACATTAAATATAAAGTACCTTTTTTATTTAGACCCTGCACTGGTATAATTAAAATAAAGTATGCTCGCTTTATTTTTTCAGTAAGTCATTTCTAACCATAGAGATCAAATAACAGTGCAACAGCAGCATGAAATGTGGTTATAATAGCCTGAGACCACATTTCCTGAAACTAAAACACGGGAGATAATAGTGTGAAGGTACAAATCAAATGCAAATAAAACAGTTTCCCTATTGTTGCTAATCCCTGCATTGGGTTTCAGTAGGGGAAATTTAGCTGTAATGTTTAACTTCTTTGTACAGTAATCGTTGACACGGTATCAGTTACATTTGGAGATCATTGATGGAAACTATCAGCAAAGGATTTAGGAAGACTCCCTGTCCACCCTTCAGGAAGAGAATGGAAGTGACCTGGGGCAAACTGAATAAAAATACACTGCCCAGACTGCCCCTCCACCACCACCACCGGGGCACTTACAGCAGGCAGCGAACACTCATTGACTGTTTTGTAAGTGATATATAGTTTTGTGGCAACCTACTTTCATTCACCCAGCAGAAGCGCTTTTTGATTTCAGAGGTGTGTCAGCATGTCTTAGCAAGAACCCATTTTGGAAGGCAACTGCTCTGAAAACATGTCAGATTTTAACACAAGGGAATTTAGATTCAGTGTGTGTTACGATTTCTGGTTTTCCTATGCTATAATAAGCCTATATGTCATGGAGATAAAACGTGGCTGGTATAATATAGATTTTTTTTTTTAATTAGAAAATATAAATTAAAACGACTTTAGCAGGGTCACCGTTCCTTTCAGCTTGGTATCACATGGACCTTGTGGTTCGTGTTTAAAATGGTCACTGAGCAATTTGTTTCTCGGGATTGTCAAGTGCACTCACATGAGTAGTCAGCCATTATGACAAGATATGGCCTTGTTCTAGAAAAGTAACTAACTCCTCTTTAAGGACTTTCTGATAAACACTGTCTTTCTGGTCTTTTACAAAGTGGCACTTGCTTTATAATTCTATAATTTGCAGCTCTCCACTTTCAGGGAAGTTTGGGGTAGGTTATACTCTGTAATCTATAAATACAATGGTAATCATAGTGTATGCTAAGCAAATAAATAACTTTTTCCTCACTTCAAAAAACGCAGGGACTATAATTCCTTCCTCACCTAGAAGCCTCATATATCTCAAAAGAATAGAGTCTCAGAATTATACAGGTTAAGCCAAACTTAGTCCTTTCTCCTTCCTCTCCCAAACAAGAGGAAAGCCTAACTGGCATACGAGATGATGCACCGGAGTGAAAAAGGAACTGAGGACCGGCTCCTTGTCACAGTGGTAATGTGCTGGTCAGGAGAAGCTGGACCCCACATGGCAACTGCGGTTCAAATCCCAAGCCTGGTGAGCCTGAAACCCACCAGGCACATATACGAGTGTTCAAAATCTGTCGGGTTAAAGGATTGGAGGAAGGGGTCATGGCAGGGCCACACTCTATCAGGAGGTCTCATCTCTCTCTCTTTCCCTCTCTCTCTCTCTCCTTGGTGGGGAGAGAGTGTGCGTGCATGCAGTCTATCATGAATAAGAAAAAAAAATTTTTAAGAAGAATCTTTTAGAAGATCGGTTTTTATTTCTTTACATACTAAAGAGAAATGATGTTTTGCTAGCAATAAAAATACAGCAATTAATAGTAATATTATTTATAAGGAAATGTCCAAATATTGGGAAGCATACTCTAAATTTATCAATTATTTTCATGCATGATTTTAAAAATTTGGATACTATTGGGACCAGCAGTTAGCGTAATGGCTATGTCGCTGAACTCCCACGTAGCCGACCGTGGTTTGAGTCCCGGACCCGGTGGCTTAAACTCACGCCGGGAGCGTGTGCGTGCGTGCCCAAGATCCCGGGAGGAAAATGGAGGAGAAGGGATTGCGGCGTGGCCATCCCCCCTGGGGGGTGATTTCTCGCTTTCTATCTCTCTGTCTCTCTCTGTCTGTCTGGCGAGCACACGCGCCCTATAGCAAAAACCTCTCCAAAAAAAGAAAAAAAAATTTGGATACTATTGGGCTGGTGTTGATTATCAATCCTCTAAATCATTGGTATTTTTTTTAAAAAAAATTCTCAGAAACTCCATGTAGTAAGCAGACTAATGATCCCACAAAGATGGCCACAACAGCCTAAGCCCCAGAGCTTGTGAATATGATATCTTGCATGGCAAAAGAAATTTTTGCAGATGTGATTTAGGATATGGACCTTGAAATGAAGAGATTATCCCGGATTTTCTGGATGGACTCAATCTAATCACATGAGCCCTTAAAAGTAGAGAACATTTTCCAGCTGGACTCGAGAGAGAGAGAGAGAGAGAGAGAGATGGTGACAGAGAAGGTCAGATGGATGCCATGTGAGGATTCTGCTCACCTTTTCTATTTATAAAGGTAGACGAAGGGGCCACAAGCCAAGGGGGGCAGGTGACCTCTAAAAGATAAGAAAGGCAAGGAGATAGATTCCTCTTCAGCCTCCCTAAGGAATAAAACTCTGTTGACAAGTGATTTATCCAAGAGAGACCTCTAACCTACAGAACTGTATGTTAATAAATTTGTGTTGTTTTAAACCACTAACTCTGAGGTAATTTGTTATGGCAGCAATAAGAAACTAATACATTCCATCTGTCCTAACTAAAATTCTGAGTGCTGGTGTATTAGGAAATATCTAAATACAAAACCACATGAATCAAGTTGCAACCACTGAAGCCTTTTTTGATCAACAGCTCCTAATTTTACATCATTAGGGAAACACAGAGCAGCAAAGTATGACATGAAAAGTTGACTAAGCATTATTTACAAAACTAGAAATAGAACAGGAACAAGCTCTTTGGTCAAGAAGAGGTGAGAGTTTTCCAAGGTAATCTTTGTCCATTATCCAAGCATTATCTGCAGTGCCACCAAATATCAAAAAAGCTGGTCTTAGTAAAAGCTGCATTTGCTCCAAATCGAAGGCATCACAAAACCAGGAATTATAAAATTCATTCTTCAACATTTGAACTTCAGAAGAAAAGATTTCCAGGAATGACAGTATCCTGGAAACATTAATGCACCAGCATGAAATAATATCATTCTGTAGGAGGTAATTAAGGCAGAAGCGATGTCGAATTGTATTTGGTTCATGGAAGTTACTGAGCTTTTTATGGGCTTCTTACACAGCTTCTGTGAGTCTCATATGGCTAGCAGGCACAAGAACACCTGCCTGTGATCCTCAAAAAAATCAGGGTGCATAAACATACCTAAGAAATTTGATGACCATTTGTGGAAAAAATGAAAATGTGCAGCTATAGACATACCTAAAGGTATGAAGTATCTCTTGTGAAATCAGAGCACAGTATTGCCCCTGGTCTTGCTCACTGTAGAAAGAACCAAGTGAGCCGGCATTGTGGTTTCCTGGTTAAGGTAACTGGATACCACATGGCCAATGGTGGCTCAAATCACATTGGCCTGGTGGTTTAGAATATACGTTGGCTGCATATGTACCATGCCCAAAATCCCAACACAGGGACCAGCAGATGGCGTAATGTTTACATCACTGAACTCCCATGTAGTCAACCATGGTTCAAGTCCCAGACCCAGTGGCTTAAACCTCATGCTGGGTGCTTGTGTGTTCCCAAAATCCTAGAGGAGAATGGAGGAGAAGGGATTGCAGCATGGCCATCTGCCCAGGGGGTGGGGGGAGCATGTGTGTGTGATTTTTCACTTTCTAGCTCTCTCTGTCTCTCCAGAAAGTGCATGCAACCTATAGCAAAAATCTCTCTTAAAAAAATGGAAAAAAAAATCCCTATACAATGGAGAAATAAAAGAAAAGGGATTGAGGCATTAACAAGCCCTATTGAGGAGTAATTTCTCCCTCTCTCTTTCTCTCTGTCTCTCCATCTCTTTCTCTCTGGTAAGCGTACATTCTCCAGCAATTGGGGGGAAAAGGAACCATTAAGCTATTTACATTACAAGTGGTGGCCCCTCCTCCTGATGGAGAATGTAATATGCTGAACAAACGTGCCGTGTGCTCCATAGTGCTGCCACTATAGACTCGAGCTATTCATTGGTTTGGGGTCATTGGCCATCTCAATTCATGTGAGGAATCTGTTCTTTAAGCAAAATGTTCAATAGCATCTCCTATTAAGATGGGCCAGATTCCAAAGGCATGTATCATTATACATGTGTCGTTGTACACTTGCCTGGATTTTCCTGCAAATCTTGATTTAGGGTAAGAAAACAATGTCCGTTTTGTCAAGTTTTTAAAAAGTATTTACAGGTGCCACTGGGTCCCAAAGTCATTTAAAAGTTTGAGAAAAATATGACACAATGAACACGCAAAAGTCTACATGCCTCATTGTGATGTAACCCTTTTGGAGTCAAAGCACTAACAAGGTGGAGGGACGTGGGACTCTCTCCCTCGCCCCCCTGCAGATGCATACAGATGGCACTACAGACAGAACCATCACTTCTGCTACAACCTTGGTAATAATGTGCTCAGTTAATCCACACCACATAGAGTCATCCTCTCAAGTAATTCACTTCTTTAAAACTGGAAGGAAAATAAATATGGTGCAGTAAAATTGTTGAGTAGAGGAATCTATCTGGACATTTCACAAAACATTTCATTATGCTGACAATTCCCAGAAGTACTCTCAAGAGTGCTTTAAGCTGAGGATTACTGCGCTGGAGCTGATGGACTTTTTTTGTAGCCCCTTTAAAAGGCAGTGAACCGTTTTTCTATTTTATTTAAATAATGCCCCTTAAAATGGATTTTTAGAGGTATAATAACTCCTTAAGAGTCAGTTATGCTAAACAGTTTCTCTTGATAGAAATGTTGTAAAACTCGTTAACTGCACAATTTCAGATGCCGGCTTGGTGAACACTAACTGACATGTGAATGACCAGAGTTTGTAAAATAAATTGCAATAGTTGTTGTATCACACAGCTAGCATTGCACAAGCTGGAGACCACGAGGGGCTCCGACCTGACAGAAAATTACTTCAAGATGAATGAAAAGTGCTTGTTTCTCTTTATTAGTTTTTAGAGAACAATGAAAATGTTGAATTGTTTACAGAGGGCTGATTAAATGTGGTCAGCGGGGCCATGTCCCTACTGCTAACTGTTGGCCTCCCCCGCCCGCCAGCCCCCGACCCACACACTCACACACCAGACCGCTTCGAGCACCCAGCCCCCACCCTTTGCTCCCTGCCACATGCATCTTCTTATGGGCTGTTACGGCTGCACATCTGTGTGTGAAATGTGCTCGTTCTGACATTCCTCTGCTGCTCGGCACTGCAGAGGCCTTTGTTAGGTAAAACACTGTTGTCAAGCCTAACAAGCAGGTCATGCAATTGGCCGGACACTGTGGCAGAGAATAGCCCACGATGAATTCCTTCGGCCTCAAACAATGCACAGTTCCATACTGGAATACATATGTATTTCTTTCATTGTGCAGCACTACAAAAAAGTCATGACATTCTGGGGCTTTTTAAGTCTTTGATTTAAAAAAAAAAAAAAAAAAAATAGGTTGCTGGGGTTAGACTACCGCAGAATAAATAGCCTTTTTTTTGTATTTACTTAGGGTAACGACTGTCTCACGGCTAACGGAAAAACGGGAAAAACGCATGAATTGCGTTAATTGGGCATTTGTGGCTTAAATTCCATTTATGTTTTACCAGAAAGCACAGTAAGAGGCAAGGCACTGCTATCTCTACTGACTGTTTGGCGTGCTTTAACGGGATGGTCAAAACGGGGCGGTCAGGAGGATGTTGCCGAGAAGGCTCTCACTATGTATTTCCACAAAGTAAACAGCCCTGGATGGAAAAAAAAATATGAGAACTCATTAAGAAGCATGTGCCATGCAGGGAGAAAACAGTCTTTCCTCCAGACCACGTTAAATGAATCAGATCCAGAAGTTGTTTTGGTAAATGAAAAAATTAAAGAAAAGCAAATCGCACTGCCATGTCAGCCCAAGAAAAAGCCCTCCGTGGTTCATCCCCTTCCTCACTCCAACCCTCTCCCTTACACGCTTACACACACACACACACACAAACTTACACACACACTGGAGAAAGCAGCAGCAATAGGGAGCAGTTCGAATGTTATTTGTGGCATCAGACACAATACGAGCTCACACCCCTAATGTGCAAGCAGGATTCTCTTCCCCTCTGTGCAGAACACGCATTCTGAGCCTATTATGTGTATAAACAATGGCATATGTAATTACCTTTCTAGGGTGGCAATTATTCCTCAGAATCAACAACCAGAGTTAAAGCATGTTCCCCCAAAAGACATTTGGGGATCAATTCTGGGTCAATTACGTCAAGCTTTGATTTATCACATGGTGTCAGACCATGTTAAAAAAAGAAAGTTAGAAAAAAAGCATTATGAAGTAAGGGCTAAAGGTTTGATTCAAATTGGTTTGTTTCCAACTTTGCTTTCTCCCAATTGCTCTGCGCTTCCCCCACTCTCAAAACAACTGTGATTTGCTGGGTTTTATCTGTTAGGCAGTTTGTTGTTTAAGAATATTAAATGCAATGAATCTGGATTGTGTCCAGATTTTATACCCGCACACACCCCCCCCCCATCTCACCACACACAAACACACACACACACACACACACACACACACACACACACACACATCGGGAACTCGCAATTTCTCCTGGGGATGCAGGAGAGGATAGGAGTTAATAGTTCAGGCTTTAGAGTCTGAACAATCTGGACTTGGAGTCCCATGACTTAAGCAAGATACATATTTCTGGAATGGGTAGTGCCTACTTCAAATGGGTGTTGTGAGGTTGAAATGACGAGAGAGTGGGACCAGCAGCTGGCGTAATGGTTGTCACTGCACTCCCATGTAGTCCACTGTGGTTCGAGTCCTAGACCCGGTGGCTTAAACTCATGCCAGGCACGTGTGTGTGCATGCCCAAGATCCCAAGAGGAGAATGGAGTAAAAGGGATTGCTCACAGCTATCCCCCCTGGAGGATAATTTCTCACTTTCTGTCTCTCTGTCTCTCTCTGTCTTTCTGGTGAGCGCATGCGCCCTATAGCAAAAACCTCTATAAATAAATAAATAAATGCGAGAGAGTATATGTAAAGCTCAACACCTGAGCTTTCATGAGTACCATATGAATGGAGTGATTTCCATTCTACTGACAGATAAACCAGAGGAGGCAAAGTGGAACAGCCCAATGATAAGTGCTGGAGGGGATGTGGTGAAAGGGGAACTCTCCTACACTGTTAGTGGGAATGTAAATTTGGTCCAGCCACTATGGAGAATGATATGGAGGTTTCTCAAAGATCTTCAGATAGAATTACCATATGATCCAGCAATTCCACTCCTGGGTATCTACCCAAAGGACAGGAGAGCACTCTCAGAAAAGCACTTGCACAACTATTTTCGTTATAGCATTATTCACGATTGCTAAGATATGGAACCAACCCAAATGTCCACAGATAGTTAAATAGATTGAAAAATTGTGGCACATATACTCCGTGGAATACTATTCGGCCATTAAAATAAAGAAACAACAAAGTCCTGGAATTTGATAGAAAGTGGATGAATATGGAAGATTTGTTGCTGAGCGAAGCAAGTCAGGCTATGAAAGAGAGACATTGTATGTCTCCACTTAACATATACCGACTGCCTGCACTCTATGGTAGAGACTGAAAGACTGGAGAACATAAAAGTATTCAAAATTATAATGGACACCAGAGACAAAGTGGAAAGAGAGTATGGGTTGGGAAGAGCATAGGAAATTTGGGGGGGGAAATGAGGAGGTAATACGGATGTGGGACACAGATAAGATTTATTATCTATTGATGAGGATGTGTATGGTGGGCTCAACTGGGCTGGACTGAGGTGTATATCATGCTGAGTAAAGTATCTTCACAATCTAAATGATGTATAGCCATTTAATGTATGAATAATAATTTTTTTTTTTTTTTTTAAAAAGCCTTACCCTGTGTAAGAAGAGGGCAATGACCAGTGGCAGCAGAGTGGACATGTGTGGATAACAGGACGGGAGCTGGCCAGGGGTGTAGTGGTTAAAGGGGCCAGATTCCACATAGCAAACTGTGTGACTGGAGTGTGATTCTAGTCCTAGACCCAGAGGATTGAAAAACACACCAGGTTCATTGAATGTGTGTCCAAAATCTTGAAAGGAGAAAGGAAAAGAAAGGATTGCAGTGCAACCAACTCTCATTCGGGGTGCTTTCTTTCCCCCACCCCAACAAGTACATATGCCCTCTAGCAAATCAAAAATAAATAAATACAAGCAAATAAGAGGGTTCAACTGGTAAATCCAAGCCATTAATTAAGAGGCCTGATGGAGAGGCCAGATTGTGGCACAGCAGTGATCCACCACTCTGTGAGGCTGACCCAGATGGAAGGTTCTGGGTTCATAATCAGACACCTTACAGAATTCCAGGTGCTCACATTCCCATGATCCAGGGGTGGCAGAGGCTGGGGATGAATTGCAGCATGAAGGCCCTGTTGGAGGGTGCTCTCTCTTTCTCTCTCTCTCTCTTATTTCTCTCTTTCACTCATTCACTCATAAAAGAAAGAAACAAACTTAAAAAAAAAAGAGAGGCCCAGTAGACTACCCTATATAAAAATATCCGGTTGATTTGGACTCATGCTAAATAGATCAATTGCAAACTACAAACTAATAAAGGTACTATTCTGTTAGCAAGATCCTTTGCCTTCTATAGATCCTTAAGAGCCACAGAGGTAAAAAAAATTACTTATACTCTTTGTCAAGTGTTTACTAAACACAAACCTACTTGTACCAGACACTACACCATACATGAGGAATACAGAGATGGGTCCTCGAAAAACTCTCACACAACAGAAAATAAATATCTACAGTTCAGTATAACAAGTTAATAACTAAATTTCCTGGAAGCTACTTCATGCAAACCAAAAGCAACATAACAAATATCCAATACCATATCCAGGATGTTAGGAGTGGGTCAATTCACCCTATTAAAGATAAATCATGGGGCCAGCAAATGGTATAGTGGTTAAGGCATTGGACCCCACATGGCCGACCACGGTTCAAGTCCCAGACCAGGCAGCTTGAAACTCATGACAGACACATGTGCATGTGTACTCAAAATCATAAGAGGAGAATGGAGGAGAAGGGACTGCAGCAAGGCCATCCTCCTGGGAGGTGATTTCTCACTTTCGCTTTCTCTGTACCTCTGGCAAGCGCACATGCCCTATAGCAAAACTCTTCTCCAAAAAAAATAAGATAAATTGTATAACTAAAGTTATCAGTCAAATTACAGCTATTTCTTACTGAGGAGTAAAATAATTGTTTTTAGAAATTAAATTAAAAGAGATGGCATGAGAATTCTCATCAAATTATTTAGGGAGCAATATAATGCCCCATTCAAAGAACACTTTAAATCCATTTTATGTGGTGCAGCATTGTTTATTTAATAGAATGGAAACAGCACTTACACAATTCATTTCTCAAACAGCACACAGTGCTATTGGCAGTGTGTATTGGCAGCTTAATTAAGAAGTCTGTTGATGGTGTTAATAAAATCTGGCACATGTTCAATTCAGATGGACACTACTCAAGAAGATGACGTGTCTACTGTTAGTTCGTGCTTACTGAATGTGTCACAAGCACTACAGAAAATGGCTAGTATCTACCGCCATACCAGTTCTTAACGTTGGCAAAATCATGACTTTTGCTTCTTCTCAGGTCAGAAATAAATCTTTAGGAAAACGGTATAGTCATTCAACTTATGGAGTACAAAAGGCAACACAACGAATATTGACATGATTACATAGCCAAAGTTTATACAGAGCCATCATGTGGGTGTGTTTTGTTCCTTCCCTGGCCTGTCTCGAGTCCATGAGTGCCGTCCCCAGGTTGCATTCAAATGCTCCTCTTCTCCTCTTCACGCTAATATTTCACTGGGAACGGCAGTCCTCTAGGGCATGGTAACAGAGGCCGCAGAGACAACAGGTGTATTTCACCTTCCCATTTCCCAAGAAATGTACGATGCATTTTTCCAACAGACAACTACAGCTAAGGGGAAAAATAAAATTCAAATTACCTCAAACTATAATGTATCTTTAAAGCCTACTGAACATTTATAGAGTCAATAAAATGGATCTTAGCTACTGAAAGTCCAACCAAAAATGGAATTAAAATATCCTAAGTTACTCACATTAGGAGTTTTGTTTTGTTTTCATTAAAGGAACTTAAAATACTTATAGAATATACCTTCTCATTCACTTGTTTCTTGTCTTAGGAACATGCCTAGTTAAGAGCAGAAGGGGAAAAAAAATGCCCTAAAACTAATTGTAAATTCATTGAAGGCAGGTTCCACATCTTATTTTCTCCCTCATTTTCTTTCCCCTATTTTGTGCAGTGATTCACACATAGTAAGTACTCAATTAAGTTGAAAAGGCAATGCGTGTTTCAATTCACATTAATTTGGAGAGGCTACATTGATTTAAGGAGCAGCTGAGATGAAAAGGATGGGTTCCATCTTTTCGGCGCACTGTCTTGAAAACTCCCTCTGCCGAAACTTGCGTAAAAGTTAGTCACTGTGACATTCTTAATGTCTTGATTTGTTGCCCTTTTTGCTGATAATAACAAGCTGATTCTCCAATGGTCATAATTCCAGCTAGAAAACACGAGGAGGGTGATTTGAAGCAGGTATTCAGTGATTATCTGCCCCGTCTTATAGCAGGACATCTGTGAACAAAATGAAGACCAGTCATTAATCCACACCTTTCTATGAACAACTTTCCAGAAGTATAAAGGTTGTCTTCAGCTGATTATTAAAATGTATTTAGTTCAATATTTCCAAATCCCAACCAGGATCTTTTATGGTGGGTGATGCTGTTTAAAGCTTTCATTGCCTAATTTAAATAAAGATTTTGAAACTCATCCCACCCAGGCACAGACCCAAGCCTAATAAAGTCAGAAATACTACATACCTATATGTTTTTAAGAGAAGTTTTCCTACCCAAGTAAGGACTCTATTTTCTTTGCTTGCCTTGAGAAGTGGAAACAAAGCCCCTTCCGTGGCCCTAAGCCCTAAGTCTCTGTGAACAGTAAAGTTCCGGCCTGCATCCCACCGTGTGGCGCCATATGGATGGCTGGGAAGCAACAGCTGCAGATAGAGACGCCTGTTGTGAACAATTGGCCAGGCAGGAGCACAGTGTCTTCAGCAAAGGCTCTGAACTAACCAGGTGGGTACAAGACAGAGACGCATGGGGAACACTGCGAGTATCGGTGACAGTAACAAAGGCCCAGGAGAACGGCGTGGACGCATCCAGGTCAGTCCCACCTTGGGCTTATCGGTCATCCCTGTGTACACAGATATTGGTAACGCTGTTAGGAAAGGACCAGGGAAGACAGACATCCTTACAAGAAGCACTGCTGCCCACTCACCTGCCCACGGCTGCTGTCTCTCTGAAATGTCCCACTGTAGACCCACTGCAGTGCAATGGAAAGCCAATGAGTCCTAAGTAAGCCTAGCCTTAACATGATTGATTTACTGATTTGCCTCATTTATTCGGGTTTTTTAAAACAGGCCAAAGGTATTTTGTGCTTTAAATACCCTTCAGTTCATGAGTGAAAATGTCATACTACATGAGCTTTTAAAAGCCACCTGGAGGAGCCGGCCAGTGGTGTGGTGGTTAAGGTGCCAGACTCCCACGTGGCTGACTGTGGTCCAAGTCCTGGATCTGGTGGCTTGCTTTCTTACTCTCTCTCTCGTGCACATTCCCAAATTAAAATAATAATAACAAATAAAAATTTTGTAAAAGCCACCTGGCGTGGTGGTGAAGACATTGGACTCCCACATGACTGACTGTGGTTTAAGTCCCAGGCCTGGCTGCTTAAAAGTTATACTGGCTGCATGTATGTGTGCATGCCCAAAATCCCAGGAGGAGAATAGAGGAGAAGGGTGCAGCATGGCCCCCATCCCACCTGGGGTGTGATTTCTTTCTTTCACTCTCACTGTCCCTCTGTCTCTCTATAGTAAAACTTTAAAAAAAAAGAAAAAGAAAAGAAAAGAAAACCTGGAATAATTTCAAGTTCTTTGTTCTCTATCCATTATATCAAAATTGTGACTGAAGTCTGCTAACTTCTCAATGCGGACCATCTTTTGCAGTTCCTTTTCCTTCCGTGTGTCTGCTACACCTGCCTCTACCACCCCTCCTCGGTCAGGGCTCTGCTCCTCAGCCTTGAATATGACAGCCTCCAAGCTATGCCTACGTCTCCTTGGTCGTAGGCTCAACTCCTTCCAAGTGAGGCTACCTCCCCTGGCCTTCTGCCTTAGCCAATTCCAAGATCCCTCTGAGCAAGGGCCTCTGAGTCTCACTCACAAGGCCTTCAGCCCATCCTCATAAGGGCAGACCAGAGAGAAGCAACCTCAGCCCACCAGATGGTGGAACTGGAATTCATTATTTGCCCATAAATGCACTAAATTTCACTGACGTTTCTTTAAACTGTTTCTTCATTTCTCCCTCTGTTTCTCTACTAACTCCGGACTCCACAGAACTGGAATCAGCCCTGACTAGCTATCCCATTTCTTATAATGCCTTGTGCCTTGCCCCGAACCTAAATCTACTTTACCAGACCTTGCTAAAACCCTTCCCTAGACTCTACCCCAGGACTCTATCCCATTCTCGCTCACTACTGGCTAGAATGCAGCTGTAATTAGACTGCCTCATACCATGACACCACCACCCCTGACTCTGAATCTCACTACCATATACACTCCAGTTGGCTCAAACCTCCTGCTGAATTGGATCTCCTCAGATACCAACACCTGCCCTGGCCCAATCCCACGATCGTCACACCCTCTCAGACACTGAGGACTGCACTGTTGGTTAACGCTAGTGACAGCCAGTTCCCAGTCCCCCATACACATCATCTTGACTTCTTCCTGCTCCCTGGAAACCTATGCTGTTGAGAGCCTTCACAGAAACCCCTTCTTCTCAGCCTAGACCAGCTGTAATACTATAATATTTTATAATATGTGTATATTTCATTTATTCATTCAATTAGTCATTTATTTATTCATTCTTACTTTACTCAATAAAAAAAGCTAAAGAAGCAAATATTAAATTTATTTAACAAATAACAAAATCTTACAGAGCGGGAACCAGCAGTTAGTGTAATGGCTATGTCACTGGACTCCCATGTAGTCGACCGCAGTTCGCGTCCCGGACCTGGTGGCTTAAAACTCACGCCGGGCACATGTGCGTGTGTGTTCAAGATCCCGAGAGGAGAATGGAGGAGAAGGGATTGTGGCGTGACCATCCCCCCTGGGGGGTGATTTCTCGCTTTCTGTCTCTATGTCTCTGTCTGTCTGTCTGGCGAGCGCACGCACCCTATAGCGAAAACCTCTCAAAAAAAAAAAAAATCTTACAGAGCTTCCTATCACCTCACTCCTTCCTGAGTTTTGAAATATTCCACTATCCTATTTCACTTTATTTCCTGGACTCCAACATGAGTCTGCTTCATGGACATGGGTCTACTGACTTCCAAGTTCATTGGGAATCTTTGTTCACATTTTTCTTTCTGCCTCTTTCTTCCTTAGCTCCTTTTCATCCTTTGGCACTCTGTGACACAAATTAAGGAGCCTTCCCCAAGAACCAAATCCACACTGATTTATCCCATATATGGATTAATCTGGAATAATGAATATCACACAGTTTAGGATATGGTTTTCACTAAGGCTTTTGTACACATCCACTCTCCAGATACGCTGCTAGATCTTTGAGAAAGGGGATGAAGGCCACGTCTCATTCTTGTTAAAGAGCCTCCAGAGTACCTGGTGCCAACCTCCAAAAAGAGAGGGAGAGTGAGGATCCATCCACATCTTGTTCCTTCCCTACCCCAGCCCGACCCAGTCCCAAAGAGGAAATGACACCAGGTAACTGCATCAAGTTACTGAACTCTACCGAACTCTGTGAGTAGGGCTTTGGGCATATTGAAGGATTAAAGCTTAACTTCTGTAAGCTCTAGTCCTCTTGGGATTCATCTTTTAGGGTCCTCATTGCCTTCAGAATTCTCCATTCTATTTTCATGGCCAGTGTGATAAAAATTGGTCTAGAACTGCCTCCCACTAGGGAGACCTTCCTCCCCCAGATAAAGCCTAGGGCAGTCTATCTTAAATCTTTTCTTTCTTTTTTCGACTTTTTTTTTTTAATTGCCAGAGAGTGCATACACTCACAAGAGATGAGAGAGAGAGAGAATATCCCAATTGGGCATGGTCACACTGGAATCCTTTCTCCTCCATTTCTCATCTCATAGGAATTTGGGGCATGCATGTACACACTCCCAGCATATTTTCCACAGCCAGGATTCAAACTGCTGATGGCCATTTGGCCGTGGGATCTGGCTGCCTTAACTACCAGGCCACAGACCAGCCTATCCTTCTCATTTTTTTCCTTCCTCATCTTTTTTTTTTTTTTTTTTTTTTGGAGAGGTTTTTCGCTATAGGGCGCGTGTGCTCGCCAGACAGACAGAGAGAGACATAGAGACAGAAAGCGAGAAATCACTCCCCAGGGGGGATGGTCACACCGCAATCCCTTCTCCTCCATTCTCCTCTCGGGATCTTGGGCACGCACGCACACGCGCCCGGCGTGAGTTGTAAGCCACCGGGTCCGAGACGCGAACCGCGGTCGACTACGTAGGAGTCCAGCGACATAGCCATTACACTAACTGCTGGTTCCCTCCTTCCTCATCTTAACACTAGTAAACTAGGATCTAAAGAGCTGGACCCAGAAGAAAGGAACCAAGGAGAGACACCTGTACAAAGTACAGCATGTCCAAACAGCTCTCATGGAGGGCTAAGCTTATCAGAAACAGCATTAAGCGTGAAGGGGGAGGGGTGTGGATGAGGGGCGGGGCTAAGGTAGCACAAGAATATGTGTATGTACTTGGCATCTGTCTTGTGCTGATCTTCTCCAATACCTGTGACCTCAAGAGAAACCATACTGCAGGCCACGATAGAGATGTACTACTATTAAATGTAAGTAAAAAATTATTTGAAAAAAACAAGAACGATGAGGCCAGCAGGTGGCATGGAGTTTAAGGCAGCTGGATTCCACATGGCAACTAAGTAGTTCGAGTCCTGAACCTAGTGACTTGCAAAACACACTAGGCATGTGGGGGGGAAGGGTGCCCCAAATCCCAAAATCCTGAGAGGAGAATGGAGGAGAAGGGATTTCAGCATGGCCATCTGCCTTGCAGGGTGCTTTACTTTCTCTGTCTTTGGTGAGTATACACACTTTCTAGCAAAATTTTTTTGATAAAAGAAAAAGAAGCCTGACAAGGATCTGTGAGTACACCTCAATATGACTAATATCTTAGTATGTGCTCAATAAATAACTAATAGCTTTTGTTTCCCATAGTAAATAGCAAATGTCTAAACTGTCAGAACTGACCAAGTACTCTGAGAAACTTTAAAATTCTGGTCAGAGTTGTTTATGATTCATGTATGGATTACAAGCCTCAGTTGAAACCTTAGAAAGGTTTCTAAGATCACAATTCTTACAACACAGATCTCTGAGTTGAATATCTTTTTTGAGAATGAAGATGCAAGCAAGACAAATCCTGGAGAGTTTCCAAGCCTTTTTACCAAAGATTAAAGCCAATGGACTTTTGTGAAAGTTTATATTTCACTTGCAGATGACCAAAGTCTACTGTAGAATCATGAAATATTCATGATATCTCACATATTTCGAATTTTTGAATATACTATACACATTCTACACATATACACACATAACCTTGATGTGATAGTATTGAACAGAAATGGATAGTGAATTTAGAAATTTTTCCTATTTATTTTTATTTTTTTTTATTGTCAGAGGTGTATATGCCTGCCAGAGAGACAGAGAGAAAGAGAGAGAGAGAGAAACACCTGCCAATAGGGTGTGGCCACACACGATCCTTCGATCCTTTTTCTCCAATCTTCCTTCCCCTCAAGATTTTGAGCATGCATACACACACACACACACACACACACACACACACACAGTGTTTTTCAAGCTCTGGGGCCAGGATTCAAACCACAGTCAGCCCTATGTGATCCAATTTCCTTAACCTGCAGGACTAGGCCTGAATGATGGACTTAAGTATATCCCAATGTCATAAGATCATCACTTGGACACGTCTGCGGTCAAAACCCTACTCCAAAACATTGATTTTGTTAACATGTGACACAGAGGCTGCCAGTTTCCCCCTAACACCCACTCTCCCCTTCTTTTATCAGTAGAACTCCTGAATTTTAAGGGATGTATTGCCACAAGGACTATTTTCAGGCCTTCTTGGCAGCTAGGTATAGCCATAGAATGTGAAGAAAAGTTAAGGGTACAACTTCCAGCCAGTGCCCCTAGAGAAAATGCTGATACTCCAGAAATATTAACGAAGCCAATATCCATGGATCACAGAGGAATAAAACAGAAGTTTGCGTGTCCCTTACCAATGCTCTAAACATTAGCAGTCCCGCTGACTCAGCAGCTCCATTGTACCAAGGAGTGCCTTCTGCCTTGTTTAAGTCCATTTCGTTTGGGATCTCTCAAACAGGATACAGGTTAGGTTGCTGTTAACAAATACAGCGCTGTAATCCCAGGTCTGCCACTTTATTGCTGTCTTATCTTGGATAACTTCCTTAAACTTTATAAACGTCTTTTTCTGTCTGTATTTACCTCATAGGGTTGCTGTTAGCAACATGAGAACCATGTTTCTTTCTCTTTCCTTCCTTTCTTTTTTTGTTCTTATTATATCCCTAGCTTCTAGGGATAAAAGCATTTAATAAACACTAGCTATTACTGCTGACTCTGCTGGTACGTCAGATCTAGACAAATAAGAACATAGCTTAACTTTCAGTGTTTCCAGTAGATATGATATAGCACAACCCGTCCACACAGTGTGTATCAGAGAGATCACATTTTTTAACCAAAATCTTAGAAAATACAGTCTGAAAAAAGAATTTTCTGACCTATGAATTTATTTATATAAAAAGTCATTATTTTTCCCTTAGGTAAGGCATGTGCACTCACCAGAGAGAGACAGACAGGGGCAATGAGAGAGAAAGGGAGATATCATCCTCCCCTGTCCCCCCAGAGGGGATGGCTACACCATAATCCCTTCTCCTCCAATCTCCTCCTGGGATTTTAGCACACATTCTTAAGTGCCTGGTGTGATTTTCAAGCCATGAGGTCTGGGACTCAAACTACGATTGGTCATGTGGGAGTCCAGCGCCTTAACCACCACCCCACCTGTTGGCCCTGTATATGAGCAGTCTTACATTCTGAACCACATGGTTGTCAACTGAACAAACTGATTTAATTTTGCAAAATAATCCACTTACATTTGGCAGTTCTGCAAAGTCAGACACATAGTCCTAACAGCATTGGTCCTCTCCCCACTAGTTAGTATTACACAGTTCCATTGCTTCTGCGTGTAATGCAAAAAAGAAAATTTTAAGATCTTGATTTTTTTTTTTTGAGAGGTTTTTGCTACAGAGTGTGTGTGTTCGTCAGAAAGACAGAAAGTGAGAAATCACCCCACCCCCCGAAGGGGGATGGCCATGCTGCAATCCCTTCTCCTCCATTCTCCTCTCGGGATCTTGGGCACGCATGCACACATGCCCAGTGTGAGTTTAAGCCACCGGGTCCAGGACTCAAACCACAGTTGACTACATGGGAGTCCAGCAACATAGCCATTATGCTAACTGCTGGTCCCAAGATCCTGATTTTTATAACACATTTGTGATTGTTAATTTATATCATAACAGTAAAGCAACTCCAGAAAAAATCATTCTGTTTTTGGGAAAAAAAAAAAAAAAACAGATGGGTTCTTGCTTCTGCAGAAATGTCATGGATGAGAGTTTTCAGTAGAATACAGTTCTCCCATTGAACTGCTTAATGAACTTAATAAGCACACACACCTGGCTGCTTTCATTTCACCAGGAGCAACGCCCATTTGCCAGTCTTTGGAGTAATTCAGACTGATCTGTTGAGGGGATAGAGCCTACAGACTGTGGAAGCCTGTCATTAAGGGGAGGAGTATTACAACTCCACGCAGGACAAGATGGTGCTCACTTTCTCACCCCTACAGTAGGGAAAGCAGGACGAGGGAAAGACTTGAGCATGGACTTACTGCTATTCTCTCCCAACGAATGGTGTGAGCTGGCCATCAGTCCACACTGTCACTAATTTAGAGAGTTCCATTTCTTCCTAGCTATCTAGGCCTTTGACAAAAGATACAGGGTTATGTACAAAATTCACTATTCAGAGGGGACCAGCAGTTAGTGTAACGGGTATGTCGCTGGACTCCCTTGTAGTCGACCACAATTCGAGTCCCAGATCCGGTGGCTTAAAATTCACACCGGGCGCGTGTGCATGTGTGCCCAAGATCTCAAAAGGAGTACAGAGGAGAAGGGATTGTGTGGTGTGGCCATCCTCCCCTGAGGGGGGGGGGTGATTTCTCACTTTCTGTCTCTCTGTCTCTCTCTGTCTTTCTGGCGAGCACACGTGCCCTAAAGCAAAATCCTCTAAAAAAAAAAAAAATTCACTATTCAGCTTATTTCAATCTAACTTAAGGTGTTTGTGCTTCCACTTTTTTCCCCCTAGAGATAGTCTTACTGGGTTGCCCATGCTGGTCCCAAACTCACATCTGGCTTGTGTCTCCATCTTTAAAATCTTCTTTCTTCTTTTTTATTTATTTATTTTTTTTTTTTGAGAGGTTTTTGCTATAGGGCGCGTGCGCTCGCCAGACAGACAGAGAGAGACAGAGAGACAGAAAGCGAGAAATCACCCCCCAGGGGGGATGGCCAAGCCGCAATCCCTTCTCCTCCATACTCCTCTTGAGATCTTGGGCATGCATACACACGAGCCCGGCGTGAATTTTAAGCCACCAGGTCCGGGACGCGAACTGCGGTCGACTATGTGGGAGTCCAGCAACACAGCCATTAGGCTAACTGCTGGTCCCATTCTTTCTTCTTTCACTCGACCTATTTGTATAACCATTCTTGGTACTTTATAAATATTTTACTTACATACTTAACATTTCCCATCTAGAATGATTATACCTGGAGTAAGATTCATTCATTTGGTTGAACTGGCGAAGACAAGCCTGAATGAATGCACAGAAAGCTCTAACGTGCAGACAGCTGCCCAGCTCCTCACAGCAGCAGCTGACATTTGAGCGTTTACTCCGTGAAAATCACTGGGCAGAACACTTTACCCACTTTATCTCATTTAGTCCTCATGATAGGCCTGGAACTGGTATTATCATCCCATTTCTACACATCAGAAAACCAAAGTAACTTGCCTCCAGTCATGTAGCTAGAATTACGTCCAGAGCTAAGTTTGTCTGACTCGAAAGCTCATGCCTTTTACAACCACTCCAAACTGCTAGGTTTTTTTGGTCAGTGAGTCAATATTAATAAAGCAGTATGTCAAATGATGTCAACAGAACTCCAAAGTGCCAAGGAATCCTGCTTTAAAGAAAACAGAAAATGAGAAGTATTTGAAATTAGCACACCACTTGTTTTAAATAGGTAATAATTACCTGCCTTTTATGAACTACTTCACTCCAGGCACTTCCCATACATTAAGTTTAGATCTCAGAACAACCTGATAAAGTAGATAAAACTCTCTCTATTTTTATGCATGGGCAAAATACTCAGAGAAGTTAAGGCCAAGTAGCCAGCAAGGGGCTAGACTTTGTGCTATGCTAATCTGTGGCACTTCATTCCCTCTCTAATAAGATCTATCTCTAAAGGGCCTGAAAACTCAGCTTTTTAAAGAGTACCCTTTCCCTGTGGGCGCCACGCATGCGCAGGGCCTCTGGGCCCCTGGGTGCCGCGCGTGCGCGGGGGCTCTGGGCCTCTGGGCCCCTGGGCGCCGCGCGTGCGCGGGGGCTCTGGTCCTCTGGGCCTCTGGGCCCCGCGTGTGCGCGGGGGCTCTGGGCCTCTAGGCACCACATGTGCGTGGGGGCTCTGGGCCTCTGGGCGCCGCCCGTGCGCGGGGGTTCTGGGCCTCTGGGCCTCTGGGCGCCGCGCGTGCGCGGGGGCTCTGGGCCTCTGGGCGCCGCATGTGCCCGGGGGCTCTGGGCATCTGGGTGCCGCGCGTGCGTGGGGGCTCTGGGCGCCGGCCCCCGCTACGCGGGCACCGCTTCACGTTCCGTGACCTGTGCTGCCCAGTCCCAGCCGCCTCTCCGGCGATGATGCATAGCCGCCGGGCCTGTGTCTACGTGTGGCCGCCGGGCCTGCGCTTGGCCCCTGTTCCTGAGCGTGGCCGCCGGGCCTGTGCCTGCACGTGGCTGCCAGGCCTGAGTGTGACTGCCGGGCGGGCCTGCGCCAGCGCGAGGCCGCCGGGCCTGCGCCTAGGCGTGGCCGCTGGGCCTGCCCGTGGTACGGGGCCTGGGCGTGGCCGCCGGGCCTGGGCGTGGTCCCCGGGCTTGTGCGTGGCTGCTGGGCTTGCGCGTGGCCGCCAGGCCGGTGTCTGCTGGTGGCTGCTGGGCCTGTGCATGGCCGCCAGGTCGGCGCGCAGCCCCCAGGCCTGCGCATGACCGCCTGGCCTGTGCCGGTGCGTGGCCGCCGGGTCTGGGCGTGACCACCAGGCCTGCGCGTGGCCCCCAGGTCTGAGCATGGCCGCCGGGCCTGAGTGTGGCAGCTGGACCAGTGCCTGCACGTGGCCGCTGGGCCTGCATGTGGCCCCTGGGTCTGCATGTGGCTGCCGGAAATGCGTGTGGCCCCCGGGCCTGTGCGTGGCCCCTGGGTCTGAGCGTGGCCGTCGGGCCTGCACATGGCCGCCGGGCCTGAGCATGGCTGCTGGGCCTGAGCGTGGCCCCCGGGCCTACGTGTGGCCGCCGGGTCCGTGCGTGGTCACCGGACCTGGGTCTGCGTGTGGCCGCCGGGCCTGCGTGTAGCCGCCAGGCCTGCACGTGGCCCCCGAGCCTGCGCGTGGCCGCCGGGATGGCGCGTGGCCACCGGGCCTGTGCCTGTGCACGGCCGCCGGGCCGACACGTGGCCCCTGTGCCTGAGCGTGGCCGCCGACCACGGGCGGCAGGCTGAAGCCGAAGACAAGGATCGAGAACTTGCAACTATAAGCAACAGAGGGAAACTTTAGCTGTCTTAAACCAATTTGAGAAATGTATTGTATAGGAGGATTTTCTCAACCTATGGACAGTGAGAAGATGATGGTTACCAGCCCTACATTACCTCAGGGAAAAACAATATCTACTCCACCATTCTTAAGGAAGCCAGATACCCGAGGATGGCTCACGCTATGGATCCCCACAACACCATTCCTGGTGGTCACAAAATAGATGCTGTGCCGCATCAACTGATAATCATCTCTGCTTACCAAAACCGCTTGCAACGGTATTACATGGAGACTCACCTACATTTGCAGAACTGTACAAGACCCACCCTTAATCCAACCCTGAACAGAATCTATGTTCCCTATTGTTAAGGAGGGTGGGAAGGGACAGAGGGTCGGAAAGCGGGGTGGAAGTGATTCTAGGAACTAGTAATGGAAAATTTTTTTTTGTAATGGGCATGATTGAATCACTGTGCAGTATGTACTGGATGGGAGATTGCATTTTGTATGATGTGATGATGCTGAGGGAAGGAATGTTAATCAAATTACAAAAAAAAAAAAAAAGAAAAGAAAAAAAGAAAAGAAATTTCAGGGGGAAAAAAAAAAATATATATATATATATATCCACTCAATGACCACAGGGGGACATGTAGCTACAGTTAGGTGCTAATTTATAGGATGCGTAGAGTTGGACTTGTGTTCATGGAAATGTGTGATTCACCTGTGTTTGCTATGAGGGTATTTGGATTGCTTAGAGTCGGTGGCGATTCAATAAGGTGTGGGGGAAAAACAGTATAGAGGGCAAACTTAGATACCAGAGACAGCATGGGAGGAGAATGGGAGATGACTGAGGGTGGGAGATAGGGAATCAAGGATGGGGGGGGAGGCAATGTGGAATGGGACAGGAGAAGAGAGGAGTATGGAGAAGGATAGCAAGAGAACAAATAGGCATAACATTAGTGGGATTCAGATATGGTTTATTACCTGTTGATGATGACGTGTATGGTATTCTCAACTGGACAGGTTAGAGAAGTATTTCATGTTGAGTAAAGTCTTTTTACAAGAAAAAAAAATTAATGAGACAGAAATGGATTATTATCTGTGCTGAAAATGTTATTGTATCCCCAAGTGGACTTGTGTGAAATGCTTTCATGCTGAAAAATTCACTTTACTAACTAAAAAAAAAAAAAAAAAAAAAAAAAAAAAAAAAAAAAAAAAAAAAATCACACCGTGAAGTCTTTTAAAAAAAAAAAAAAAAAAGAGTACCCTTTCCCTGAAAATTTGTTTATACTAATTGTTAGGCCAGCAAAGCTTTAGTTCAGAGACAATACATAGGAAACTTTAATCCAAGCCTTACCCTCATTTTCATAAATTCCAAACTTAAGTGAGGTCCACGTTCATGGGTTTTACTGTATATGGAAAAGAGTTTAATAGTCACTTAGCCCTGCTCTATCTCTATTAACAAATCTAGAAAGCCACACAGAGGTGAGGAAAGGAAGAACAGGGACTCCAAAACAAAAATAGATAAGGAGTGCCTATAATTTGTATTCCAGCAAAAACAATATGAAATTGCCAAACCATAACAACAAACTCAACCCTACACATATAAGTGCTCTACAGATCAATTTTTAAAAATTAACTGAGTCAGATGCTCCTATTAAGGAACATAGCCATAACACATTGACAATCATAATTAAAAGTCCATTTCAAATCTCCTTGGTGAGCAGTGACACAATCGAACACAGCCAGGTTGCCTGGTCCTTTCTACAGTGTTGTATAAATGTGCACAGTATGTGAAATTCCTGGCTGTTTCATATGATCATCTTTGCTGCTCATTCTGCACTTGTTTCTAACGTAGACAGGCTTCTGTGTGCACCCTAAGTGGGAACAATGTACAAGATATGATAGGCAATCGGGCATGTCTGCCAAACTGTTCCCACTGCTTCTATAGCCATGTCCGTAAACCATAGGGTTTTCCCATGGAAGTCCTCACAAATTGCAAATAATCTAGAAAAAATCCTGCATGCCTTGGAAAGGGCCACCCAAAGCAGTAAGATCACAACTCTGTCAAGTTGCATCGTGTTTTGTTTTTTTGTCTTTCTTTCTTTAGGCCATCTTGCAAAAGAACTGCTATATGCCTCTCTGCAAAGAAAACAGCCTTGGACACGAGTAAAGTGATCGGGTGAAGGAGAGCCCGGCTATTTTTCAAGCCTGATGCACAGTGAGCCAGGCAGTGGAACCACGTTGAGATCACTTGCAGTCTGCTAGACTCTCAACCAGTCACCTACTTTCTATGACAGAGAGCCACGGCTTCAAGGGGGCCAGTTTGCTGAGGACCATTTTCAGGAATAGGTTTGAGTCTTGGGCACCCAGAGTGAACTAACTAATCTCCCATAGCTACTCTACACCGAGTATGAAAATATAAATTCCCTACTCTACAAACATAAACTACTCCAAATATATGCTGCTCTCATAGCTTGATAACCTCTTCTGTTGTGCTGCCTGACTAGTCTGTAGACCAGCCTTACCAAAACGTCACCTTAGGATTCAGTCTTTTGCTTTCACTTCCAACTCACTTGGCCACAGTATCATTAAGTATTACCATTTCATTTATAATTTACTTAGATGTAAAGTGAAGGCATTACAGAAAAAGTGTATGGAGACTCATTCCCTGGTCTTGGCAAAGTCTTAGCAAGAAAATATTTTTCCTGGGAGTGTGGATAAACCCTGAGCTCCCTTAGCCTACACATCTCTGACTGTTATTAACCAGCTACATCTTATGAAATACCCAGCCATTCCACTTCTAGGAATATATCCTATAGAAATAGTAACACAAAAATAAAAACACAACCAACCTCATTACAGCAATAACAAATACATGAAATGATCTAAAAGACCAGTGGTTTAAAAGGAATTAATTATAATCCATACATACCATAGAGCACTATGCAGCCATTGAAAATAATAAAGTATGTGTCTATTTAGTGACATGAAACACTGGTCAATGACAAAAGCGAGATGCAGAATTAAATAGTGTGATACAATTTTTGGAGAAAAATAACTGTATATGTATAAAAACATATGTATCAGGGGCAGCAGATGGTGCAGTGGGTGGTTAGGGGAGCTGACTCCCACATGGCCGACCACGGTTCAAGTCCTGGACCTGACGGCTTACTTTCTCACTTTCTTCTCTCTCTCTCTCTCTCTCTCTCTCTCTCTCTCTCTCTCTCTCTCTCTCTCCCTCCCTCCCTCCCTCCCTCCCTCCCTCTCTAGTAAAATTAAAATAAAGTAATTAATTAATTAATTAAGTGAAATAAAATAATTCTTTAAAAAATGTATCTAAAGAGAGAGTATGAAAACAATGATCTACCTTAAGAAAGATAAAAGTGTAAATATATAGTGACGCATATTTCTTTTATGTGATATTCAGGTAAAAGTATTTCTAGTATATACTAATATGTACATATATTTACATATGCATAAAAAATCAGATAGACTACACACTAATAATGGTTACTTCTAGAAGGTGAGATTGGAGAGAGAGGACTTTAACATTTTTCTTATACATGTTATTGTATTTGTTAAGATTTCTAAAGGATTCCCCAAAATTGACACCCCATTTTTCTCATGGGTTCTGAATAAGTTAAGAAATAATACAAAGGAAACCAGATGAGAGACCAAAACAATACCTTTATTACTGATTGAGGCCAGGGTGACTTAGGGTGGGAGTCAAAGAAGATGACATGATTATACATAGAAAACACAAAAGAATCCAGAATAAAACTCCTGGAAGTGATAAAAGAATACAAAAAAGTGCCAGGGTACAAAATTAACATACAAAAAATCTACAGCATTTTTATACAGAAACAAATTCTACTGAAGTAGAATCGAAGAAAGCAATATCATTTATAATAGCCAGAAAACTATAAGATACCTAGGAAAAAACTTAATCAAAGAAGTCGAGGATCTCTACAAGAAAACCTATGAAAACTAAAAAGAGAAATTGAAAATGACACAAAAAAGTGGAAAGATAGCCCATATTCCTGGATTGGAAGAATTAATATAATCAAAATGTCAATTCTACCCATATTAATCCACATATTTAATGTAATCTCAATCAAATTTCCAGAGATATTTTTTACAGAATTAGAAAAAAACAATCACAGAATTTGTCTGGAATCATGAAAGACCCTGCATTGCCAAAGCAATCCTGCACAAGAACAGTAGAGTAGGAGGCATCTCACTCCCTGACCTCATAATATATTATAAAGCTGTGATCATCAAAACAGCATGGTACTGGCATAAAAACAGGCAGGTAGACCAAAGGAACAGAATAGAGACTCCAGAAACAAAACCAAAACATACAGCCAACTGATTTTTGACAAAGAGCAGTAGACAATCCAGTGGAAAAAAGAAAATCTCTTTAGCAAATGGTATTGAAAAAACTGGGTATTCATCTACAGAAAAATAAAACTGGATCACCACCTCTCACCACTAACAAAAATCAGCTCAAAATGAATCAAATATCTAAATGTAAAACCTCAAACTATAAAACTACTGGTGGAAAACAGGGGGAACTATTGGAGACATCAGAGTAGGCAAAGACTTCTTAAATAAGACCCCAAAGCACAGGCAATAATCCAAAAAATAGAGAAGTGGGATTACATAAGATCAAAAAGCTTCTGCACAGCAAAAGAAACAGTAACTAGAATGAATCGACAACTCTCGAAATAGGAAAATATATTTGCAAACTATACCTCAGATAAGGGACTCATAACCAGAATATTCAGGGAACTCAAGCAGTTTACCAAAATAAATTTAAAAACCCAACTAAAAACTCGGCAAATGAGCTGAACAGACAACTCTCCAAGGAAGACATATAAACAGCCAAAAAGCATAAGAAAAAATGTTCAACATCATTTATCACAAGGGAGATGCAAATCAAAACCACAATGAGATATCACGTAATCACAGTCAAAATGGCTAAGATTAAAAAAGGGACCAGCCGCTGGACTCCCACGTAGTCGACCGCGGTTCGAGTCCCGGACCTGGCGGCTTAAACTCACGCCGGGCGCGTGTGCGTGCGTGCCCAAGATCCCGAGAGGAGAATGGAGGAGAAGGGATTGCGGCGTGGCCATCCCCCCTGGGGGGTGATTTCCTGCTTTCTATCTCTCTGTCTCTCTCTGTCTGTCTGGCGAGCGCACACGCCCTATAGCAAAAACCTCTCCAAAAAAAGAAAAAAAAAAAAAAAAAAAGGGACCAGCAGTTAGCGTAATGGCTATGTTGCTGGACTCCCATGTAGTCGACCGCGGTTCAGTCCTGGACTCAGTGGCTTAAACTCATGCCAGGCTCATGTGCGTGTATGCCCAAGATCCCAAGAGGAGAATGGAGGAGAAGGGACTGCAGTGTGGCCATCACCCCCAGGAGATGACTTCTTGTTTTCTGTCTCTCTGTCTCTCTTTTGTCTTTCTGGTGAGTGCATGTGCCCTATAGCAAAAACTTCTCCAAAAAATAAAAATAAAAAATAAAAAAGTAGAGAATGATAGATAAGTGCTAGGAAGGCTGTGTTGAAAAGAGCACTCTTATACACTGTTGGTGGTGGGAACGCAAATTCGTACAGCCACTATGGAGAACAATATGGAGGTTCCTCAGAAACCTACAAATAGAATTACCATATGAACCAACAATTCCACTCCTATGAATCTACCTAAAAAATAGGAATACACTCAGTCAGAAAAACACTTGCACATGTATGTTTATTGTGGCATTATTCACAATTGCTAAGACAGGGAGCCAACACAAATGTCAATGAACAGATGAATAGATTGAAAAGGTGTGGCACATATCCACTAAGGAATACTTGTCACCCATAAAAAACAGTGAGACCCTAGCATTTGATAGAAAGTGGACAAATATGGAAGATTTATTGCTAAGCAAAGCAAGCCAGACTATGAAAGATGGTCATTGTATGTCCCCACTCAATATATACTAAATGTCTACACTCTATGGCAGAAAGATTGGAAGTATAAAATCATGGAGAGCAACTGTGGACACTAGAGACAGTATGGGAGGAGGGTGGGAAAAGGGGAAAGATGAGAGGGAAGGTAAAAGAAGGAAACAAAACTTTTGAAGGACACAAAAATTTATCTGTTGATGACACTATATATGGTAATATCTTTGATTGGGCTAATACACTGTGTATTCATGTTGGGTAACTTTATTTGGTATGCTCTAATGATACACAGTGATTGTATGTAAAACACACACACACACACACACACACACACACACACACCTGCTTGCCTAAACTACAGAACTGTGCCGTCTCAGCAAGGCAAGCCAGCAATAGTTCCCTATCCTTGGGGAGAATATGCTCTCTTGGTAGGCAGGCTCTTCTCCTGGTGGAAGAAGAGTGGCAGGAGCTGAGCTGGCCCACTTATTCACCCAAAACTTACCTCTTAGGTAAGTCAGTTCTCTCTAAAGCAGAATGAAAAATGTGGGGGTCGGCAGGTGGTGTGGTGGTTAAGAGTGCTGGACTCCCACATGACCGACCATAGTTCAAGTCCCTAACCTGATGGCTTGCTTTTCTCACTTTCTCTCTCTCTCTCTCTCTCTCTCTCCCTCCCCCCCCCCCCCCCCCCCCCCCCGTGTGTGTGTGTGTGTGTGTGTGTGTGTGTGTGTGTGTGTGTGTGTCTTTCTCATTCTGTTCTTCTCTGGTCAAGTTAAAATAAAGAAAGAAGAAGGTTAAATAAAAAATAATTTTTTTAAAGATACTTTAATTAAAAAAAGAAAAAGGAAAAGGAAATGTGGTCTGTCGAGTAGGAGGAGTCTGAGAAAGGCTGTTCAGCATATCCGGGAGGCTGATCCAAACTGCCACGGGATAAAGAGGTAATGGTGAGAAGGCAGAGGCAAGAAAGTAAACAAATGAGGAAGAACTGGAAGAAAGGAGGTGAACAGAGGCTGAGTGTAGGGAACTTAGGAAAAGTCTGTTTTAAGGAAGAGGCCAACATAACACCAAAGGTGAAAAATTGAATAAAATAATTTATGGCAAGAGTCTACGCGTGGTGAAGTAATCACAGGCACAAGTGGAGGCGGATGCCTCTTACTGAGACAGAGCAAGAAGGAAGGAAAGGGAGTTGAGTTCGTATCACAGGATCAGCTTTGTAAACAGGTGGATGGATCCTAAGGCTAAATCCAGAAACCACAAAATAAATTTGCAAACTGCCAAAGGGCAACTGTGCTAAAGTCATGACAAAATTCAGCAAAACCAAGACCTACTTGTAGATGTTTTATCAAACTGTGAAACTTTTGAGGAATTAGATGATTTATTATTCGTAAGACATTGCTCGGATTAGTATTGACACGTGTGTGTGTGTGTATCCTCTAATATCATCTAACATCATGCATCCTAATATTACTTGATTCATGTGGTCCTTTGTGCGTGGAAACCCTGAGAGGAATAAAGTGTTTCATAAATACAATGGTTTGAGCTTCACTGGCCCTGTGCAACTTTTTATTGCAGTCCTGGCTACCATTATACAATATTCCCCAAGTCACAATGAAGTATAAAGTAAAATCAAACAGACCAAAGAAATTGGTGGGAAGATTCATAGTCTAAAAGTCTGGCTCCCTACTTTTAACTGAGGAAGATTAAAAGTTCTGCACTGGAAATGTTCCCGAATTTCCACTGATGTATTTTGAGCCACGGTTTCAATGGCCACAGACGTTTTGGTAAGACCTAGCTTCTTCTGGTAAACATATTTCTTTGAGTTAAATAAAAAGAGGGGAGGAGGAGAGAGGGCAGAGTATGTATCTTTCCACAGCCCCCAAAGTTCTATCCTTTATCAGGTTTTAAAGTTATGTCCCAAGTCTCCATTCCTCGGTGTGGTTTAGCTTTACAACCAGCTGCCCCCTCTTAACTAGCAGTTTCTGACGTCATTCAGGCTTTGCAAAATGTGCACTGCAGCCCCTCCTCGGGCTCTCAGCTGCTATTAAAGTTATACTGCATTTGGTTAAGTGTGGAGGCTGGCACCAGAGAGGATCCATAATGGTGATTATCATGCAAATCAGCCTCCCGCAACTCAGGCTCCTCCATGGAGGCCTTCCAGCTTTGCCTGCCCTCCGTCCTGCTCCATTGTCCCCAGGATAAAGCTAACCAGCTTTGCTGCCAACACGGGCCGGGCCGGGGCTGAGACTGGTTCTCCTGACAGAGATTAGTGGGCAGCAGTGAATCTTTCACTCGGGGTAGAAATATGATTTTATTTAAGAAAATAACCATTCATAATTGGGCTTCTGTCACTTTAAATTTTAATGGCGAGAGTAATATGGATGCTTCTGGAACTTTAAATTATGGCTTTCAGAAGCTTCACACTGAATCTTTCAATTATTCTCTGTAAGTACTTTCTCAAAGCATGTGCCACCATGACATTGATATCACAATTCAAATCTAAATTCAAAACTGACTGCAAGGCTATGAGCTATGTGCTGGCGTGCTTGCTGCCTCGTTTTATCTTTGAACATCTGACGAGGAGAATCAAGAGGCGCTCTCCCAGAGCCTGGCCAGCTGTTTGCCAAATATTCAAATACCCTGGCATGCAGAAGAGCCTTTCAGATTTCCCCACATCAAAATTAGTGCCGACCCCCTACTTTTCCCATTAGTTTCTGGCTCACCTACATCCTTTCACACAGGCCTGCCTGACTCACTGGGCTAAGTGCTCGTGAGCGCTCACCTCCTCGGTTCCCGACTCCAGCAATTGGATCCAGTGTGTGCTGCAGAGTGGCAGCCAGTTCAGACAAAACCGTGGGGGAGAATTTTCAAGTCTGCGTTTCCTTGAAGTGGATGTGAAAGCGTGGCGGAGCTGGTGTGTGCAGTAGTAGGAAGACAGAGAGCAGAGGGAGCACGCAGGCTTCACTTAAAATGCATTCATTAGGCTGGGCCAAGAATGGAACTGGAAAGGCAGTAACGAGGGGAAAAGTGAGAAGGCTTGCCTTTTATTTGTGTGCCTTAACTTCTTTGGTACATACCCATTTTCTATGTCGCGTTATTATTTTTATCTTCCTATTAAAACAAGTGCAGATGGATCTATTGAATTACGGATGGCTCTGGCTTTAGACTGCATCGATTATGTCAATTATGTCGCAGTGTTTCCCCTACCTCTGTAAAGACAGGGCCACATTTACCACTGTAAATGACAAAGTCCAGCTGCTCTGATGAGTCCACAATGAAAGAGAGCCCCTCTTGCACATTTTAAAGGTCCTGAAGCAATTTTCTTCCGCTGGATGACTTAGAACAGAGGCTGTGGACAGCGCTTGGAAAGTTTAGAAGGAGAAAGGGACTCAGGTGCCAACTGTGCACGACAACAACCCCTGCCCCATCCGTTGGTCAAACCTCCCAGAGCTGGACGTCCACACTGAGATCCAGCTGGGTGAAGAGGTCCTTGATTTCTTCCGGAAAAGCTGGGTCTTAACTTGTTCATTTCCTGCAATGTGTTTATATTTTGACAGAAGGGGCACAGCGGGAATGCTTTCAGGGCACATTCAGGGGAAGCCACTCCCACAGGAGTCGTGAATGCCAGATGTCAAACGAGTGTGTGCGGCTGAGAATTCTGTGAGCAGGAAGTGACGGGCACCAGATCATATCTGAGGAAACTCTGCTGTCCTGAGCCGAGGCCTCTCCCTAGCTGCAGGTGAAGCCGGGTAGGAACTCATTCATTTTATAAATAATAATATTAAAAGAAGTTGCTACTGTAAGTGGAAAAATTGCTTGAGAGCTATATGTGCTGATGTCATTCCAGTTCTGCCATAGAGGATGTTCATTCCTCAACTCAAATCAGCATAAGGCAAGTGACTTGCTTCTGGGAGCCACGCGTGGCAGAGGTGGGCCACACGTGGAGGGCCAGAGAAAGCCATTGGTTGGCATCCTTTACCCCTCGAATTACTTCCTGGAAACAGTCCCAAATGCTGGTCTGCACCGATGTTGAGATTATGGGACCTAATTAGGCACTTTCCTAAGACACCAATCATGAGCAGAGAGAGAAATAGGTAGCACTGGCACTGACTTCCAAGTGCCATCATAAATCCTGTCTGACTTGAACATGTAAGGCTGACAGAGCATTTCAAACACATAATAGTTCCACGTGAACATTCACCCAAACCTTCACCATGGCCCTTTCCTATGCCAAGGACTGCACTTCCATGAGCCAGTTTTGATTAAATAGTCCTTCAACTGCTAGCTTTCCCTGCAGAATTTAGCACTTGGTTGGCCTCTTCATCGAAAGTTCCTCCACCTCCGCCTTAGGGGTGTTTTCTCACTTTCTCTTTCTCTCTCCCTCTCTCTCTCCCTCTCTCTCTCTCTCTCTGATGAACGCACATGCCCCATAGCAAATGAAAATAAATGAAAATTAAAATTAAATAAAAAGTTTGAGCATGAAAAAAAGAAAGCTGAAGATCTCTGTACTATAAATAGTTCCTCTGGATGATATCATTTACTCCTATGACTTCAGCTACCTATATACTGAAACCAAAAATATTCTAAGCCCAGACCCAGAATACCTAGAACACCTCTATTTTTTTCAAATGACCTATTTCAAACTCAACCAAAGCAACATCAGATCTATTGGGTTGTCAGAAAAGTCATGACACAGTTTTGCATAGGAAAAAATATGTCATGACTTTTCTGAAAACCTAGTATTATGTTTTTTTGCTCTCTGTTCTCTGTCTTAATATTATCAGTATCCACTCAGTGACCGAATCTAGTTACGTCAGCCATATTTATACTCCTTCCTCTCCTCTCCATTCCCACCCACATATATGAAATCAGTCACCCAGGCCCAAGAAATACAAAAGACCCCTAACAGAAGCAACCCAAGAAAATCTTCTCCAAGGCACATCATAGTCAGGTTGGCCAAATCCATAAAGACAAGATACTAAAATTGGCAAGAGAGAAACGTCAGGTTACTTATAAAGGTTATCCCATCAGGCTAACACCAGACCTCTCACCAGAAGCAATGCGAGCAAGGAAAGAATGGGAAAATATATTCAAACTGTTAAATGAAAAAAAGTTTCAGTCAAGAATACTATACCCAGCAAGGTTATCCTTCCAATAGGAAGAAAAGATAAAAACATTCTCAGATAAAACCTGAAAGAATTTACCAGCACCAGACCAGCTCTTCAAGAAGTTCTGAAAGGAGTACTTTACCAGGAAAACTAAAGTCAGACACACAGAAATAAGAGAACAAAAAGCAACCAAGAAAATGACCAACTTAATGCTAGTGACAAATATCAATAATAATGTTGAATGTTAACTTCCAGGATTTAAACGGAAAGATCAGATCACAGTACTGCTGCAAATTCAACAGAAGAGAGATTAATCACAGAAGACGGAACTGGTGAAATAGAATTTTATGACTTTTAAGTAAAACATTACTGACTTTTTCTTTACTATGCTTTGTTGTCCCAATTTAAGGATTTTGCTTTCTTTTGAGCTAGTGATAGGTTCAGCGATTTGTTAAAATGTGTTTTCTTCTTGTTAGTTTGTTTCTTTAAATGGAAACATAAACCTTTTTCCCTTCCTGATCCCTCTGAAATTGGAAAATATTTGGGAGTATTCTTATTTTGTGGCAGAAGGGTTATTTGCACAAGTTCAATAATACCTGTTGCCTTGGGGCGGGGGGTGGGGGAAGCAGTCACTAGGTCCTTTCTCTTCTTCCTCAAGGACACATCTCGAGTCTGTCCACTATATCCCATATCCCACCCGGACCTCTGCAGGAGCATCCTCAGTCCTCCCTACTGGCTGCCTCGCCACTTCAAACTAGTCTTCACATCTCCTGCTACCTGCTGATTAAAGCAGGAAATCCTAGAATGCATCCCTATAAGATACAAGATGGTTTCTGATGGAAAACAGACCAATTTTCAAAATATTTCTATCCTTGAATAAAGCTAAAACAATCAACTGGGATGTCAAGTTAATATTAGGTTTGCTTTTAAAATAAATTTAAGCAGGACCAGTCAGGGGTGTGGTGGTTGGGGCAGCTGGATATCACATAGCCAACAGCATGGTTTGAGTCCAGGACCCGGAGGCTGGAAAAACATGGCGGTGCATGTGCCTGGGTGCTTCAGATCCAGAGAGAACAGAGAAGAGATTGTGGTGTTGCCGTCCTCCCAGGGGTGCTTTTCCACTCTCTTTCTCTTCTCTGTCACTCTCTACAAGCACACTCACCCAACAGAAAGTTAAAAAGAAAAGCAAACTTGGAATCGGCAGCTAGTGTAGTGGTTATATCACTGGACTCCCACATAGTTGCCTGTGGTTCTAGTCCCAGACCCAACGACTAAAAACTCATGCTGGGCATGTGTACATGCATGCCCAAAATCTCAAAAGAAAAATGGAGGAGAAGGGACTGCAGTGTGGCCATTCCCCCTGGGGAGTGATTTCTCACTTTCTGTCTCTCTGTCTCTGTGGCAAGTACATGACCCCTATAGCAAAAATCTCTCTCTCTCTAAAAAAAAAAAAAAAAAAAAAAAAAAAAAAGGAAAAAGAAAAGAAAGAAAAAGAAAGAGTTAGTAAAGAAAGAGTTAGTATAAAAATAAGACAATTCGGGACCAGCAGGTGGCACGGTGGTTATGGCGCTGGACACTCCCACATAGCTGACCACGGTTTGAGTCCCAGACCAGGTGGCTTGCTTTTCCTCTCTCTCTCTATATATATAGATAGATAGATAGATAGATAGATAGATATAGATATATATATATAGATATATATAGATATAGATATAGATATATATGTCTCTATCTCTGGTCAAATTACAATAAATGAATGAATAAATAAAATTAAATAAATAATTTAAATTTTTTTTTAAATAAGACAATTTAAAGAAATATTCATCTACTCAGGGAGTACATAGACATATTTCAGAAGGTAAAAGTGGTCCATGACTCAGTGAAGCTTGGGAAACGTGATACTAGGAAATAGGTCTGACATGGTAGAAAAGCTACTTATCATCTTCAGCCACGTTCTTCGCACATTCCCCGTATTCTACACACATCCTCTCTGTCTCAGCTTTGCTACATAGCAAAGCACCCCAAACCCACTGGCTGAAACTACATTAAGTTTATAACTGAATTACTTGGGGAGCTGTGTCTAGGCAGATCAGAGGCAATCTGGGCTTACAAATGACTTCCCAGACTCTCCTATGTGTTTGTGCTTAAATGGTGGATCAGCTGGTAGCTAAATAATCTAAGACAATCTCACCAACATTTCTAGTAGTTCCAAAACTACTAGCCAGAGCCTCAGTTTCCCTGGGTGACCACTCATTCTCCAGAAGGATCGTCTGGGCACATCCTCAATGTGGTCTCAGGGTGCCAGCACAGAAGCCCCAAGGCACAAGCACTTGTCAGGTCTGCTTGCTCCACGTTCGCTAATGTTCAGTGGCCAAAGCAAGTCACATAAATCAACCCAGGTTCAGCCATGGGGAGAGAGACACTACCTCATTTCTTAACATTTATTTATTTATTTCACCCATGAGAGAGACAGAGACAGGCATTCCCAACAGGGCCCATCCCCAATCTGAGTTTGCCTCGATCACACGTGTGCACCCGGTGTGTTCAGGGAGGTCCCAAGATGCAAACCCAGGGCCTTCTGCTTGTGGATCTCATTCTCTTACGGCTGTGCCACCATCTGGCTCCAAGAGACTCCACCTCTTAATGGAAGGATCTGCAATGCCACATTGTCAAAAGTTAAATACAGGAAAACGGACAATCTGTGACAATTTTTTGCTATCTACTAGGCTTACTATCCCCCAAACATGCCAGGCATATTCCCACATGTGCTCTTGCTGTTCCCATCACCTGAAATGATTTCTCAACCTCCTCCTATTCTTTTAGAAGATTCTTATTTCTTGGGACCATCAGTAGGCATGGTGGTTAAGACGCTGGGCTCCCACATGGCCAACCACGATTCAAGTCCCAGGTCTGGTGTCTTGCTTTCTCACTTTCTCTCTCTCTGTATCTCTGGTGAGCATATGTGCCCTGTAGTAAATAAAATAGTAATTATAATTAGTTATAATAAATAAAATTTTAAAATTCTTTCTAAAAAATACATTATTTCTTGTCCTTCAACATTCAGATCAGGAACCAACAGAAGGTATAATGGTTACATCACTGAACTCTCATGTGGTCGACCATGGTTCAAGTCCCAGACCTGGTGGCTTAAAACTCAGGCCAGGAACACGTGCATGCATGCCCAAAATCCCTAGAGGAGACTGGAGGAGAAGGGACTGCGGCATGACAATCCCCCATGGGGGAATGATTTCTCACTCTCTGTCTCTCTGTCTTTTTCTGTCTCTCTGGTGAGTACATGTGCCCCATAGCAAAGATCTCTCTCTAAAAAAAAAAAAAAAAAAGATTCTGATCAGATATAGCATTCCTGACATCTCTCTTCAAAGCAGAATTCATTACTCCCTTGTATGTTCCCGAGACTCATTGAATATGCCTCTATTATTCCATTTAGTGAATTGTATTCTGGTTTTTATAATATCTTACAATGTCTCTCACCCTAAATAGCCTTTGTACTGCTAGCATCTAGCATGGTGCCTGGCAAATAATGTGCATTCAATAAATGCTCGCTAAGTCGAATTTAATGGAATCAATACAAAATAAAGATGAAAGTCTTCCTGAAATAAGCCTACATTCGAAAACTTAAGGTGCAACTATACAAAGAATACAGGCCTCAGGAGTCAGTAGGACGACCAAATCCACCTCACCTAAGGAAAGGACACCGGGCAGGGCAGTGCTCCTAGCCTGAATGGCCAGCACGGCCACTCGACTCTTAGAATGTTTTGATGGAGTACAATGAGGAACATAGGTTCTGGGGTCAGAAACTACTCGAATCCCAGTCACCTGTGGATCCCAACAGCTCACTTACTCCACTTCTCAGCCCACTCTTTTTTTGGGGGGTTTGGAGGGGGAGAGGTTTTTGCTATAGGGCGCATGTGCTTGCCAGAAAAAGAGACAGAGAGACAGAAAGTGACAAATCACCCCCCAGGGGAAGATGGCCACGCCGCAATCCCTTCTCCTCCATTCTGCTCTCGGGATCTTGGGCATGCGTGCAAACGTGCCCGGCATGAGTTTAACCCACCGGGTCTGGGACTTGAACCACAGTTGACTACATAGAAGTCCAGCAACATAGCCACTACACCAACTGCTAGTCCCTCCTGCACAGATAATAATCAACCAGAGTTATTACCTGTGCAGCAATAGCAAAAGTAAAGCTCTAGCCCAGTACCTGTGCAGACACCTAACACTCCCATTAAACCTGGAGCCTCCTATTTAAATAGCAAATGCTTGGGACCAGCAGTTGGCATAATGGCTATGTCGATGGACTCCCATGGACTCCGATGGACTCCCATGGACTCCCATGTAGTCAACGGGGGGGGGGGGGGGGGGGGGGGGGGGGGTAAACAACTTCACAACTTTACTGAAATTCAAGCCTGTGGCTACTAGAGTTCTATCAGTTTTCAGGCACCCAACCCATGAATAAAAGTTTCTCCTGCCAGGGGGTGTAAAGTGACTATTTCCAGTGAGAGAGGGCTTAGGAAGCTCTGAGTAATTTTGCTGGACATCAATATGGAATCAATTGTCCCAGCCACAGTGACACAGGCTGTGTGATGCTGGAGCCATGTGGGATGGCCTGGGATTCAGACTCTGGGTTGACCTAAACACACCAGGGAGCCTGGCTAACTAGAAGGCTTCAGGGTAGGGGGGCCATGGCATGGTGAGACCCTCTTAGGCTCCCTGTCTCTCTCTCATGAGTGAAAGAAACTTTTAAAAACATATATGGAATCAATACGAGTGCGTACGAGCGCGCGCGCGCACGCACACACACACACACACACACACACACAGGCAACTACTAAGGAATTAGTTAAGGGGAAAAGGAAGCTGTGTAAAATATTACTCTAGTCTTTCTCTTTTTTTGTCCTTTTTTTTTTTAAGAGAGAGATTTTTTTGCTATCGGGCACATGTGCTTGCTGGAGAGACAGAGAGACAGAAAGTGAGAAATCACTCTCCAGCGGGGAATGGCCATGCCACAGTCCTTCTCCTCCAGTCTACTCTCAGGATTTTGGGCACACAAGCACACGTGCCCAGCGTGAGTTTTAAGCCTCGGGCCCAGGACTCGAACCGCAGTGAGTCCAATGGCATAACCACTACACCATCCACTGATCCCTCTCGTCTTTCTCATGTATACTTTCACTCTTGCCCCGCTTACATTTAAGCAGGGTACTCACAGTAAACAAGTGTGTTTCCTCCATATATTTTTAAGCAAGAAAAATAAAATAGAAATACAATTCTAAGCTAAAAATTGTATCACTTCTAAAATAAATGTTGTCATTAAAATCAAAATAAGTTTCAGACACACTGAAGTCTTATTTCAAAGTAAAGCCAACTTTTGACCGAACATTTAAATTTATAAAATTCAAGCAAGACCTTGCCTTGCATAACAAGTGTCTGCAGTTGTCCCTTCTAAGGCTGTACTCACTTCTCAATGGCAGCCCTAAAACAGTTCCACACTTAGTGCACTAAATCCATCTACATTTGTTGATGGATTCATTCTGTAAATGAATCTCCAGTTTCTACTGTGAGCTTCCATCCACAGTGACACTATACCTGCCCGGTACCCAAGATTCTGCTTTCTGTATTGCCCTAATCCACCTCTCCCCAGCCCCCCAGCCCCCCCACAATAAAATTATATTTAATAAATGTTCACTTATGGCTGACAAGGAAATGGGTAAGTAGCACTTGCTTTTGGTGAATTCCTTGGTCCATTCAAGTTCAGAGCAAGCCCTCTACAGATCCTAGAGACTGAAGAATTTACGATGCCTCCTCATGTGAATCAAAATGAAATCAATACTAAACCATAAAGGATCAAATTAAAATAGTTTCTGCTGGCAAATCTTTTTTTTTAATAAAGCATTTATATTTATTTATTTTTAGTTCACTGTAAGGTGTGTGCGTTCACCCAGAGAGACACAGAGAGAGAAATCATCCACCATGGGGAATGGCTATGATGCAATCCTTTTCTCCTCCATTCTCCTCTGGGGATTTAGGGCACACACACACACACACTCTCAGAGTGTTTTTAAGTCACTAAGTCTAGAACTTGAACCCAACAGTTGGTTATGTGGGAGCCAGCTTCCATAACTACTGCACCACTATCTGATTCATGCTGGCCAATCTTAATCTTTTTTTCTTTTCTTTTCTTTTTTTCTCTAGAGAGATTTTGCTATAGAGTGCGTGTGATCGCCAGAGAGACAGATAGCGAGAAATCACCCCCTAGGGGGATGGCCTTACCACAATCCCTTCTCCTCCATTCTCCTGTGGAATTTTGGGCGCACACACACACACACACACAGTGTGAGTTTTAAGCCCCTGAGTCCAGGACTCAAACTGCAGTCCACTACGTGGGAGTCTAACAACATAACCGCTATGCCATCTGCTGGTCCCATCATGCTGGCCAATCTTCTCATCAGGGCTGAGCTGCTCTTCATTCTTCCCCTCCCCATTGTGAAAGTACGCATATGTGTGTGAGAGAGAGAAGAAGAGGATGAATATGTCTCTGATTTGCAGTGCTTGGTCTGCCATAGGGTACTCCAGTTCTAAGTCTGCGCCATAAAACTGACTCAATATACTAATTATGGGAATGTATGCTATAGAATATAAGATGCAGAATCAAATAATTGCCTAAACCCATATGTGTATTTGCCGTTCTGTTGCAAATGTTCAAATTCTATTTCAGGTATGTGGTAAGACAGTTTAAGGTAATATGAATAGAATCAGTGTAACATATTGTTTCGCCCGCTGTTACAATTGTATTGTGGCTGTGTATAGAAACGAGGTACCGTAAATGATTGTCAGCAAAGCACTCACAAAAATGTGAGGCACATGTTCTTTGTATTTTATTTCGTTATATGTCAGTATTTGATAAAAGCAACACGCACAAATTATATTTGGATAAACCTTCCATAAATAATGTTCACGGCAGTCACAAAGTCTAGAATGTAGATACTAATTACAGAGCCAAATCAAAACCACCACAGTTGCAATTAAAACTAAAATATTTTCATTTACGTGAGTCTCATATTCAAAATAACAGATACTGGTTAGTACTTTCATTAGATTTGAATAGTTTATGCTTACGTGCATTTTCAGCTGATCTGTTTCCACTGCTGTGTTTTAAAATCCGGGTGTGTTCTTTAAGAGTTGAATACTTTATTTTGACATACGGAGACAGACCTTTGTCTTATACTAGAAAATGTTTGGATATGTAGCAAAACAGGAAGGAGAAATCAAATAATTTTTATGATTATGCAGGTACTGTTGATTATATAAGTGCTTTAAAACAATAAATTTTTAAATCCTGTGCTGACAGTGAAGTGCAGCAAGAATGCAAATTTAGGAGAGAAACTGAATAATTTAGAAGCTTGTTTTGTAATCAGATCTGAATGGTAACTCTCTAAGATGTGTCCGATTATAAAAAAAGATTTCCCTCGGTGTTTTGGTTTACGGCAGAGGCTATATTATGTCCGTTAAATAGAAAGCCAAGGATTACTTGAACAAATAGCATTGACGCTCTGTAGAATGACGGATGGTCTTTGCAAAGGCCCAGACTGGTTTCATCTTTCTCGAGATTTTATCACTGATTTGTTCTTAGTCATGTGCAGTCACTGAGGCCAACAGAGGTAACAAGTGTTTGATGTATGATACTTGAGCCATTTTTGTCAGAACTGCATTTATTTTAAGCTGCACTTATTCTTGGTGCTTGTAGATGTATATATTCTGGGGCTTTGTTTTTTTCTTGTTTCTAGTGATGGGTCAAACAAGTAAGGCAATTATAACACTACCCTCTACGACTCTACAAAAAGAACATAGATCCACTTCCTTAGAAGGAATGACTTTTCATTGTAGAGTAAACAAATAACTATGGAAACAAGCATCCCGAGACCAGGACTTACTCTTTGTTGGCTGCCATATTTATAGTTTACAACATCTCCCTTGCCTTTTAGTATATATTGTCGATTTCAACTCAATCCACCCTTTACAATTTGCTGCAGGCCACAGAAGTTCTCTAATTGAAAGGGAATTTCAAGGAAGGAGGGGCGCAGAAAAACACATTAATTTATCCTACTGCAAGGGAACCATTCTAATGGTTTCTGATCACTTTTACATCTTCTTTCACACTGAGAATCAGCTCAGCTCTCTTAATCAGTGGCTAGAAACATAGCCTTACCAGTAACACATTCATGAAAGATGGTATGTGTATGAGCTGCAAAATGTTTGGCAGAGGCCCAGGGATGAAAAGGAAAGAAGACAGTCAAGAATTGATGAAATAGTTTTGCATTTCAGCCCTATTCATTTTGGAAATTTTCTATTATCTCTGTTTGCTGCCTTTGGAAGGATAATAAACAAACCCACAGGATGTCAGATTTCTACGGCTTGGTTTCCTCTATATACAGCTACACAAACTGTATAATGACCCAGTGTGATCCTAGCTATACTCACTGGTGAACATGTGTGTGTGTTCAGTGTACGTGTACGCATGTGTGTATATCCTGGTGTCTTTCTAAATTTTCCCATTCATGACATTATCGTATGCAAAGTTTTGTGCTTTCTATTTTGACAGTCTAAGCGCGGTCTAAACATTGTTTCAAAAAATCAGGAGTGGTTTTTGACAATTAATTTCTGCAGTCAGTGGCCTCCTCAAAATGGGCAACTCCCCATGGAACTCAGAAGCCACAACAGCAGACTGTGTGAGTGAGGGAGCGAGACAATTCATTAGCCGATTCTGCAGCAACTCAAAGTGGCGGGGGATGTCAGCCCCTGCTCTGGCGCTTCAATACTAATGAGAGTCATTGCATATTCATAACCCCAAATACAGTCAGCTTCTTGTAAAAACTTTTGTCACCCAGGCTTCATGGCAAGAGCAAAGCACTGCACTCTTCGGTGTCATCATAGCACTTCCGCCAAGTGAGTGTGAGAGCAAGATTGATTGTTTTGCAACTTAGACTGATGGAGAACTAAAAGATGCTGCCCAAGGGTCCTAAAACTGCTCAGCTTCATTGCAAAGCTCAAAATCATCAAGGAAACAAAAAGGAAGGGAGGGAGGCAATGAACATGTATATTGATATATATGTATAAAAGCATATACACCATACATAATATATATATATATATATATATACACACACACACACATATATACATATATATATACATATATATACACATGTGTGTATATATGTATATAAAATACTCCAAACAAGAAATTGGGCTATTACAAGTTCAGAGTAATTATCTGTTAGGAAAGTAAAACTACTCACATCAATTCTTATCATGACGTAAGAAGAATGGCTTGACCCAGTAAACTTATTCTCACATTGCAAAAACTCTGTGGCACTTCTGAATAGAAACAGATTTCTAAAACCATCTGAAGTTCCCTGTCATTACCAATACCAAAGCTCAGTGAACTGAACCTGTCCGCTCTCCCAAACTAGAGCTGTCTGGAATTCAGCTCCTTGGGCACCTTTCCGTGTTGTCACTGCCTCCCTTGCTTCGTCATCATCGTCATCATCGTTATGATTAGTCTCCAGAAGTCAGCTATTCCACAAGTTTGCCAGGAAATCCTACGGGGCTGGCAGGACACCATATGACCTCATGATACCTGTCTATTCAGGGTAGTTACTAGCATCCCCCGGAGTGAAGAAACGGAAATGTATGTTTCACTACCCACTTTGAAAAAGCCTTGAGCACTTTTTCACTCATAATGATGTCTTCAGCCAGAATGCCAGCACACTTCCACATTTTTCTGACAGGCACGCACGCTATAAACTTCCCATAACCATTCAACAAAACAGGACAGCAAAAGAAAACTTCCTAAATTCAATCACACCCAAGTCATTAAAAGTTATTTCCAGATGCAAAATGTGTATAAATATCTGCATAGTTAAAAGACAAACCAGGATCATTGAGACAAGGGTGCAGGATACGGGGTGAGGTGTTGTGAGGGAAGGGTCTTGCCAAAAGGTTTGGTGTCATAGTCACAGACATACGAGCTTTGAAAATAGAAGGATTTGTGTTTATGATTGATTGAGGTAACTGATTATCCACAGATATTTTAAGTGTTGAGACATTAAATTGTCAGCTCTATCAGTTTGATTGCAGTAAAACATGAAAACATTGACTTTTGTCTAGTTAGAGAAATTTATTTTTCCCAGAATGACAATCCTTTAAGTAGAAGCCAGGCAGCTTGCCAGCTTTCCATGTCATACTCTGAAGTTTGCAAATGCAACCCATATTTTCAAGTGTTTTTCAAGGTTCAGTGAGTGGTGCACAGGTCTTTTGCAAATAGTTTTGTAATAAATAGAATTCTGCAGTACCCTTTGTTCTGTGAGCTGAGAAAAGTATTTACTCATCTTGGAGAAGAAGAAGAAGGAAAAAAAAAAAAAAAAAAACATTGTAGCTTTGTATTCCTGGAGTATATGTTACCAGTGCTCTTTACTTATTTAAAGTATCTCTCAAAAATAAAATAACCCTCTTTGGACCACCAGGCTGTGAACGAGTTTGATTAATGTGTTCTATAAGCCTGAAATAAATGCTCATCATAACTGTCAGTAAGCTGACAGCTTTCAAAAGTCTTTGTTCCCAGAATGAGTAATTTGATCTTCTTTAAGATACCATATTCCAGCCTAAAAGGAAGATGTTAAAATCAAATGAATTCTACTAAAATTTGATTGCCATTAAATCAATCTTGTATTCTGGATCCTTGCATGGGCTAGATGCAGGCACACAGTTTGACAAAATAAAACTACCACATCTTATTTGTTGTTATTGCCTGTCAGAACACCTGTGCTTTTCACCAGGCAGAACTGTGGTTCAGTATTTAAAACCTAGTCCATTATAAGAATCGAAAGTGTCGGATGTTATATATAGTCAATCCTTTTAATAAAATCTGTGACGAGGCAATCATCACTAGGCCTGATGATTTCAATGAAAACACTAGTCAAAAACAGATGTGACCATTAATTCTACCGAAACATCAACATCTCTATATGTGCTGCATATTTTCCAAGAATTGATCATGATTATAAAAATACAGCATGTTCCTGGGCCAGCTCAGTAGCACAACAGTTAGGTGCTGCTTGAGCAGTGCTAGGACCATGTGGAAGTTGTGGGTTTGGTTCCCCAGTGGGGCTGTACACACCAGCACAAGCACACTCATGATCCTGGCTGCTTGCAAAGGCTGGGAGGGAAGGTATTGCATGGCATGGGACCCTGCTGAGGGTACCTGTCTCTCTCTCTCTATCTCTGTCTCTTCCACTCCCATTAAAGGAATGAACTTTTAAAAATATAATAAAGTAAAATACAGGATGCTCTGAAGAGCAGTAGATCATCGAGACCTCCATGTTTGAGTTCTGTGGACAACAGGATTTAACACCTGGTACAATGTACAGAGAGCACAGAGCACACCCCAGTAGCTGAGGGCCCAGCTGCGTCGACTAGGACAACCCTTCTTCCTGACACCGTTAGCCAACCAGTGTCCTGAGGCACTGCATTTGATTGCCCTTACTCATCTTAGAGAGTAATAATTCCTTTTTAAAATTATTTATTCTAATGTTATTTATTATAATTTTTTTTAAATTTTGCTATAGGACACATGTCCTCAGAAGAGAGAGATGGACAGAGAGAGAGAGGGTGGGACAAAGAGAAAACAAGCCTCCTGGTCTGGGACTCAAACCACAGTTGGCCATGTGGGAGTCCAGCGCCTTAACCACTATGCCACCTGCTGGCCCCAAGAGAGTAATAATTCTTATAAGTGGTCTTTAAATTATCCATGGCCCTATTCCTTAATTCTAACTACCACTAATGCTTCACTGCTGTTCCACGGCAGAACTTCACAGAGCCCCTGGCCGGCGCATTGCCTCCAACTACGGTCCCTTTCCTCGCTGTGTTCTCCTCCTTCGCTTTCCTGCTGTGCCCACGAAAGTTAAAATTACAGGTCATTTCTCACATGGCTTATTTTTCTTCATTTATATTTTTCCTTATTTCTAAGAAAGCTCCTTTTTGTAATAGGAATGCTTTTTACTACCAAATCACCTTTGTCCATAGAAAGTTATTTTTCATTTCATTATTTTCCACATTGCCCAGAAACCACAGGCTTTGTACATGTGATCACTGATACTCTGCGAGCAGGACTGTTCTTTTTGTTCATTTTGATACATGCATTATTTAACTTTTAATCATGTTTCATTCTCTAGCTAAACCATGACTACTACTCATAATTCCTGATATATTGTGATAGTTTGGAAAACGATGTTCTTTCTAGTCTTATAACTAACTTCCCCACTTTTGTTATATCTCTTCTTTTATAAGGTTTCAGTAGCTAACCGACAAATTATATCAAAGAAGGTGACTTGGACCAGAAGGTGGCATGGTGGTTAAAGTGCTGAACTCCCACATGGTAAACAGTGGTTCAAGTCCCAGACCCAGCGGCTTAAAACTCATGCCAGGCACATTTGTGTGCGTGCCCAAAATTCTGAGAGGAGAATGGAGGAGAAGAGACTGTGGCAGGGCATCCCAGGAAGGATGATTTCTCACTTTTCCACTCTCTGGCAAGTGCACACAGTCTATGACAAAAACCTTAAAAATAATTTTTTTTAAAGATGATATTTTGTTTCTTTTTGTTGGCTTTTGTCCTTTAAGAAAATTCAAATTTCCTTGTGCCCAACCTAAAACAATCTATAGGATTTTCACTGCTTATAATAATTCCATAATTTTAGTATTCCACAGTGTTTTCTAGACCTTCACATTATATTCTTCTTAAAGTACTATATTGACCAAAGGTTATGTTATTATCCCTGAAAAACACAGGGAAATGGCACCTGCCTCAGTTAGACGTCCTACTTTCCAACATCCTGGGTGTTACATCCAAGTACATAGATTGTACTGACTTGAGTAACTATTAAAGAGGCCTGAAACAGGATGCTTTTAAAGTTACTCCTTTTGACTACCCTTGCCTATTCTATCAGGTCATCAGGAAAGTCATGACATATTTTTCTATGTTTTTCTAATGCAAAAATGCATCATAACTTTCCTGACAACCTCATTTATTTTTTAACCATCTGCCCTCTAACTTTTAAAGGTCACTATGACTGTGTCGTTCTAGTGATAACAGCCATTCTTACCATAATTACAAACTTAATTATGTTTATCAAAATGTCTGCACTTCAGGCCCAGCCACCCTGGAATGTAGATAGCACAAGCGCGTGGAGGCTGGAGGCCATTTGGGTGGCCTGAGTTCAGTTCCTGTGTCCACCTGAACACATCGGCATGGTTGTGCATACCTGCAATCCTAGGTACTTGGGAGGCTACGGCAGGAGGGCTGCAATAAGGCAAGACTATCAAAAATACCCATCTCTGTCTTTCCATTTCACTCTCCCTTTTCCTCTCTTCTCTCTTTCTATTTAAACAAAAGAGAGAGATTTCACATTTCACTCCTTCCTATGCCTCATTGCAATTGCACCTATTTACTTTACCTAAAGTCACAGTAAAATTTATTGTCACAACCTAATTAAGTTGCTTTCTAACTACCTATGAGCATCCTCTCTCCCAATTTCCTGAGCCCTTGGGCAAATATAGACTTTGCCTTAGTGCATAATTTTTTTTCCATATGCTCCTTTTTAGTTGTCTGTCAATATTCACCAAAAATTTCTGCATATTAGCAATATTTACAAGAACGAGTAGTCTCTTCTTACAGTTAGTGAAGTATTAACTGTCTTCTTTCTTATATAAAATCAATATTATATGTAAAAGTATTTGCTTTTTCCCTTTTCATTGCTGGAAGGAATGATCATTTTAGTGCAGTGATTTCCAAAATATATTCAGGGATGCCTCAGGGGCCTTAGAAGAAAGGGGGAGGGGAGTGAGCACCAAATGGAAGAAGCTCCAGGCCCAATTCATTCAGCCTACCATTACCTTTTATCTTCAACTTATTATTTTGACATAATTTTAAATGCACAGAAAAATATTGAGCATAGTATACACAACTCCTGCATGCCTGCCCGACAATAACATTTTGCCACATTTATTGTTCTTGCTTACTCTTCCCCTTCCTTCTCTTTTCTTTCTCTCTCTATATGTAACCTTTTTTCTGAATTATTCGAGAGTACGTTGCATATCCCGCGTTCCAGTACCTCTAAAAACTTCAGTATGCATTCCCCAAGAACAGAGAGAGATTCACTTACATATCAAAGTACAATGACAAAAGCCAGGAAATCTAATATTGACGATGGTATTATCTAATCTAATACATAGAGAATCTGTTTAGGTTTTGTCACTTGTCTCCAAATTGTCTTTCAGAGTAATGTTTGTTTGTCTGGTTCAGCGTCAGTCTTTCCTTATCTTCCACAGCACTGACCTTTGTGGACAGTACATGCAATTTCCTTTGTAAAACTCCCTCAATTTAGTTTTGCCTCATAATTTGATTTAGAGTATAAATTTTGGACAGTCATATTATATCAGTGATGTTATACTTCTCTCAGTGTATCACATTAGGAAGCCCATAATATTGGTTTGTTTGATTAGTGGCGATGTTAACTTTGATTACTTAGTAGTTATGGTGGTGTCTGCCAGGTTAATGCACTGTAACATTCTCTGTAATTAAAAACTGTTTTATCCTATTAGAAAGTTATTTATGGGAAGAGATTTTTTTTTTAGAGGTTTTTGCTATAGGGCACGTGCACTCACCAGACAGACAGAGAGAGACAGAGAGACAGAAAGCGAGAAATCACGCCCCAGGGGGGATGGCCACGCCGCAATCCCTTCTCCTCCATTCTCCTCTTGGGATCTTGGGCACGCACGCACACTCGCCCGGCATGAGTTTAAGCCACTGGGTCCAGGACTCGAACCACAGCCAACTACGTGGGAGTCCAGCGACATAGCCATTATGCTAACTGCTGGTCCCGGAAGAGACTTTTTAAGGCTTTGTAAATATTCTAGTCCTCATGTAATTCTCATCCACTGGTTTTAGCATCCCTGATGATTCTAGTCTGATGGATATGATGGCTACAAGAAGATAATATCCTATTATTCCTCAGTTTAATAGTTGATATCCCATTCCCTTATTTGTTTATTTTAAGTATGGATCCATAGGGTTTTTTAGTGGATTAAAGTCTATTACTGTCAATATGTTTATTTATTGTCAGAGGGTATGTGAAGAGAAAGAGGGAGAGAGAGAAAAAGCACCTCCCTAGGGGTGTGGTCTCAATCCCCTTTCTCTCTTTCATCCTTCCCATCAGAAATGTGGGCATGCATGCATACACACAGCATGTATTTCAAACCACTGGTGCCAGGATTTAAACTGCTTAACCACTGCACTATGGGGCTGGCCCTACTCTCATTTTGAAACTCGAATTGTCACAGATTTGGCCAATGGGAGTCCCTATAATCTGACTCCCAAGATTTTCTGATGTATTCTCATCATAATTTGAGTTGTAATATCACTTTGATCTATTTTACTTTTGGGGATTTATTTCCAAACATTGCTTTAAAAGTTTTGAAATCCATGGGGCCAGCAGGTGGCATAGTGGTTGAAGGCTCTGGGCTCCTACCTGCCTGGCCAAGGTTTGAATCCCAGACCTGGTGGCTTGCTTTCTCATTTTCCCTCTCTCTCTCTCTCTCTGTCACTCTCTGGTCAAATTAAAAATAAATAAAGTCAAATAAAATAATTCTTAGAAAAAAAAGAAAGCTTTGAAACCCACTGCCCTACTGTAATGCTTTTCCCCCAGTTTTCCTCATTTTGAGTCAGGTTTGTATAACTAGTAACTAGAAAACAAAGAAGACAGTAAATGATAGTAGCTCTTTGTTTCTGTGGCTACGCAGACTACAAGGCTGCCCTTCCAACCTACAAGGTATGCTCCTGTGATGAAGACTGAGACCCCATCCCCTCTGCCTGGAGCGCTCCTCATGCACCTGCAGGACTCGCTCCCTCGTGTCCTTCAAGTCACGGCTCTAAGCTCTCTCTCAGAGATGCCTTCTTTGACCACCTTTATTATTGAGCTGTCTGGGAAGTCATGACATATCTTCTATGTTTTTCTATGCAAAAAATGCATCATGACTTCTACTCAATAGAAGATCAATGGCTTTCAAACTTTTTAAACAAACGTTGAAAGCTCCTTTGATCATAACCCCTTCATTCTCAATAGTTCATTTCAAAGCAATGTATTAAATGATACTGTGTGTACCCCACGAATGGATACATCAGAAACATGAAATGAACCATTAGTGGATTATTTTATCATAGTGAATCGACAAACTTCCTAAAGCATATAATAATATGTACAAAGTCCCCCTGGGTCATGAAAACAAAATAGATGTTACCCACCCTACTGCTCTGATTTCTCTCTACCGTCACGGACAGCACATCCACCTGTTTCACTTTGCTATCAAACTTATCTAATGTCTTAAGCTTTTTGCTCCTAAATAAAAGCATCAGTAAGCAAGGATAAAGTACAACAATTTGTCTTCTCTATGGAATACTCTCTAAAATACAATATTTTAAACTAGTAGCACTCACCATTTGCTTTTCCCAAAAAAGTCTTTCACAAAACAAAAGATCCTCAACAATCATAGATAATAATCAACCTCAAACAGATAGCCACAGGCTTTGTAAGTAGTCAAGTGCTTTCTCTCAGGCATACAGAGCAGAAACTCACTTTTTCTCTGAGCATACTCCTCAATATACAATTCAATAGGACTGCATTTTATCGATTAGGGTTAAAGATATCCTCACTAAAATACTTAACAAGTTTCCTGACTTACTAGGCTTGCCCAAAGCAAACTAAACAAGTTACTATCATACATCATCAATTTCTTAGAAGGTCTTAAGTTTCTCAACTTACTTAACTAGTGTTTTTTTAAACCACTAACATACTTCCGACCCTCAAAAGTATATTACCTTCAACTGCTGTACTGAGGGCACATGGGGTGGTGATTTTTCCCTTCAATGTTTGTTTTCCATTAAATTACTTAACAGAAACCTTTTTAGTTTGTGAGATGCTTCTGCACTGCACAGCCAATACGTGTGTTAATACAGTAAATAAATAAACATTCACAAGTCATACAATGACGAGGCACCTTATTATATAAAATAATGGAAAAAATTCTATCTACAGGTAACTTGTTTCCCCAAAGATAAATGAAATGCCTCAAACTACACTTTTTCTTTTCTTTTTTTTTTTTTTTTTTTTTTTTTTTTTTTTTGGTCAGAGGGCATGTGAGCTCACCAGAAGCAGAGAGAAGCGGGAGAAAGCACCTCCCCCACCTCAATAGGACTGGGTCACACTACAGCCCCCTCTTCATTTGTCTGTCCTGTTGGGATTTGGGACATGCACGCATACACGCTCAGGGTGTTTTTCAAGCCTCTGGGGGGTGGGACTTGAACCATGTGGTCAGCCACGTGGTAACCCAGCTCCCTTAACCACGAGGCCATGAGAAAGCTCGACTTTGAATCTCTTGGCTATCTAGTCTACTTAGTGAAATCCCTAAGTGGTTTACCAGTGATGGCCCTTACAGGCCTAATTCGCCTTCTAAAAATCTGTTTTAGGTGTGTAAAATCTAGCCAATTTTAAATGAAACTCATGATCATATGTATGTGTAAAGACACACACATGTATACACACACACACACACAAAATACATACCATGTGGATTCAGTGACCTTTTTTATTATTATATTATTATCCTTAACATTTAACTAAGACAAAAAGTATACCACAGTATTCAGTTTTCTAACAAACAAGTACCATATTCATCATGTGTGGTGAAATACAAGCTCTTATCCAATATGGTAGTGGTAGCCACTGTAGCTGTTGAACACTCATAATGTGTCCCATCCTAATTAAGATACACCAGAAATTGGAGACAGCAGATAGCATGGTGAGTGGGGCACTTGACTTCCACAGGGCTGACTATAGTTCGAGTCCTGGACCTGGCAGCCTACTTTCTCACTTTCCATATTTTTCTCTCTCTGTCTCTCTCTGGTCAAGTTAAAAAAAAATGATAATAATAAATGAAGTTAAATGAATAATTCTTTTAAAAAGATATACCATAAGTGTAAGATACACACAGGTTTTAAAGATACTAATTTTTTGAGAGGTTTTTGCTATAGGGCGCGTGTGCTCACCAGAGAGACAGAGACAGAAAGCGAGAAATCACCCCCCCTGGGGGGGTGGCCACGCTGCAATCCCTTCTCCTCCACTCTCCTCTCGGGATCTTGGGCACGCACACCCACGAGCCCAGAGTGAGTTTAAGCCACCAGGTCCACGACTTGAACCGCAGTCGAGTACATGGGAGTCCAGTGACATAGCCATTACACTAACTGCTGGTCCCTAAAGACATCAATTTTAAAAATGCAACATACCTCATTAATAATTTTATGTCGATTGCATGTTAAAATATTTTTATATATTGGGTTAAATAAAATGTATTATTGATTTCACCTGGAACCAGGCTGGTAACATGGTGGTTACAGGTGCCAGATCCCACGTGGCTGATTGCTGCACAAATCCTAGCCCTGGCAGCATAAAAAACATGTCGGGGACATGCATAACCCAAATCCCAACAAGAGAGAGAAATGGAGAAGAAACGACTGCAGCAGATCTACAGCCCTCTGGGACTCCCACATGGCTGACCATGGTTTAAGTCCCAGACCCAGCAGCTTGAAAATCATGCTACTTTCTTCCTCTTCCTTTCCTTCTCTCTTTCTGTGTCTGTCTCCGGTAAATGCACATACCCTCTAGCAATTTTTTTTTATTTTAACTTTTTTTTTATGTGACTACTTTAAAATGTTAAATATGTATGTGGCTTGAATTTGTGGCTTGCATTTTATTTTTATGTGAGAGAGGGCTGGTCTAGACCAAAGCAGGCAAAATTCAGTTGTAAGACCAGTCGCATAGTGAGTCATAAACACCCTGCTTCCTTGTTTTCTCAGGTTGTCAGCAGATCGCTAAAACCTCACAAGCAACAGAAGACAAAGACTAGGTTACTTCAACTTGTAATGAATAAATAATAAATATTCCACATATTAATGTTGGAGTGGTTAATTAGGTAACACAATAACCACTTGCTATAGCCGCTCTTAAAATGACTGCCATACTATTATCTGAGATGGCTAAAGTTCATAGATTTTATTTATTATCTTGTTTCTGTAAACACTATACTAAATAATCCTATAAACACTTTACTATCAACTAAATATATTTATTTAGATATTACAGGTATTCCAAATTCATATGTTCAGAACTGAAATTACTACTGTGCTATTTGAAAGCAACTGTCAATAGTATTTCTCTGACTCAGAATAGAGACAGTACATCCCTCTAGGTGAGAGGGTATATTTGTTTCCTGACGAGGACAGTGAAGGTAATTATCATTTTCCAGGACAAAGGCAGGGCAAGTTTGCTAACAGCCTCTAAAAAGACGGGAGGACATGGATCCACTGTGTCCACAGCATCTACCTGCTATCCACATCCTATCACAGGACCAAGGAAGCCTCTACAAACACAAAAATCATGCTGCCTACTTTGAGTAATAGACCAACCAAATCTATCTGGGCTCCCTGCTTCCTTATCACAGGAATCCACAGAAGTCTAATGATCCAGCCTAGCAATTGACTGCTGTTTAAGAAGTGCTTGACACTCGGAACAGCAAGTGGCATGGTGGTTAAGGCACTAGACTCCCTCATGGCTGACCATGGTTTAAGTCCAGACCCAGCAGCTTGAAAATCATGCTAGACATGTGAATGCATGGCCAACATCCCAAGAGGAGAATAGAGGAGAAGAGATTACAACATGGCCATCCCCCATGGGGTTTCTCACTTTCCCTCTCTCTGTCTCTGTCTCTCTCCAGTGAGGGCATGCATCCTATGGCAAAAACCTCAAAAAAAAAAAAAAAAGGAAGGAAGGAAGGAAGGAAGGAAGGAAGGAAGGAAGGATGGAAGGAAGGAAGGAAAGACGAACTTACTACTCAACCCTCACCTCCCCTCTAACCTTCTCAATCTCTGCACAAGCACCGCCACCCAAGTCAGAAATATGACCATCAGCTCTGGCTGCTGCCCCTCCCTGGGCCTATCTAGTCAGTTTTCCGGTCACCTACTTCTTTCCATTCCTTTCCCTACCTCTCTCAGGTCCTCCTCCTCTCTTACCTAGATGCCTAGTTTGTATCACTGTCTCCAGCATTACCCCACTTCACTCCACTCTTCACGCTGCGGCAGGAATGATCTTATTTGTCATTTCTTTGACCTCTGGATAAAGTCCAAACCTCTTAGGATGATAAAGTATTTCAAGGTTGAGATTTAAAGATAGTATTTCTTGAAATTCCATTTATGATTATTTCACCTAGAGGAAAAAAGAAAGGAGAAAACCAGAGATTAGTTCTATTTCTAACATTAAAGACGTGGGAACAAAAGGGTAAATTGGAAGCTGTGGCATAGAAGGAGCACTCTTAAGGGTTAGCATGGCAATTAAGGCACTGGACTCCCACAGGGACAACTGTGGTTCAAGTCCTAGACCTGGTGGCTTGAAAATCACACTGGATATGTGTGCATGTGTGCCCAAAATCCCAGGAGGAGAATGGAAAAGAAAGGATTATGGCCTGGCCATCCTCCTTGGGAGGTGATTTGTCACTTTCCCTCTCACTGTTTCTCTTTGGCAAGCGCACCCACTCTATGACCAAAAAAAAAGAAAGAAAGAAAAAGAAAAAGCACACCCTTAGAGGGCTGGACCTTAGTGGAATTGTTATAGCTCCTTCATTCCTTATTCACATACAGATCTGATGGTTACTAGGCTAGGTAAATAGATATGTAAATTAGCTTGATTATCATAATCATTTCACAATATAAAGGTATATCTGAACATCACATTGCATCCCTTAAATACAATTTTTATTTGTCAATTTTACCTCAGTAAAACTCGGAGAGGGGTGTTGAGCAGATATTTGAACCCAACTGAATCAATGACTTTTTGCCAGAACTGGTAACCAAAAAGGGGCCTAACATAGCCAAAAGGACCATTGGTCCTGTAGTCATTGTCAGCCTCCTTTCTCTGGTGAAGCGAATGCTCAGGCTGTGAGCAAATATTGCCTTCGTGTGACCAGATATCAGATGGAGGATGGCTGCCATATCTTTCCTTTTGGATCATGGCACCCAATACAGAGGCTTCTTTTAAAATGCTTGATGTTGGGGCCAGCAGGTGGTGTAGTGGTTAAGGCACTGGACTCCCATGTGGTCAACTGTGGTTCGACCAACTCATGCTGGGCGCGTGTGCATGTGTGTCCCAAATGCTGAGAGGAAAATAGAGAAAAAGGGCCTGTAATGTGACCATACCCCCTCTCTGAGGGGTGATTGCTTGCATTCTGTCTCTCTCTGTGTGTCTTTCTGTCTCTCCAGTGAGTGCACACATTCTATAGCAAAAATCTCTCAAAAAAAATTATATTAAACATGCTTAATTCGCCTTTCCTCTGGCACAGTTGAAGGAGAAAACTAAACCAAAGAGAAAGCAATGTATAAAACGATCTTAGGAGGGATTTGAAGAATACATTAGAATGAATTCACCTGACTACATAACATATGATTCAACTGGAGAATCCGGAAATCAAAGTGATAGCTCTTGGTCTGGGAGCAGTTTATTGAAAACACAATGTGTTCTTTCCTCACCTAAATGGAGGAAAGGAACCCAATTCAAAAATCTGTTTATTCATCTGAAAGTGTTAGAGAAGATTCATCAAGTGACTCAGCTTTTGAACCAAAACCATTGACTCTAAAAGCTATCTTTGAAAGATTCAAGAAAAAGAAACTGGGGGGGGGGGGGGGACAGGAAATACAAGCCAACAGGAACCAAAGGGAAGGAGAAACGCCAGAAGGTCACAAATAGATAACAAACCAGTCAGAGACAAAAGACGTAAGTTACCATTTACAGAATCCGAGAGTGGAAGAAACCCATTATTGTGGAGGACAACTTCCAACTTTGAGCAATCTGCTGCCAGAGAATTTTTAACTGCATTGAAAAGCTAAAGTATGAACACCACCTTAAAGAATCCTTGAATAAAATGAATGTTGGTGAAGACGTAGAAAAAGAAGATCTTAATAGTCACAGACACAAATATTTGGATGACGGATCCATTTCTCTTACTGAAGAGCCAGAGGTGGAAGAGGAAGCAATGAGTCTTGAGCCTGATGATAAATGCGATATCAAGTTGGTAGAGGATAGTTGTTTTATCATAAATTCTAAATTCCCAGTTCCCAAGAAGATGAATGTATATTTAGGACAAAAGAATAATACTAGAGAGCTTGCTTTGTTTAAAAAGAGAACTTTAAAGGCCAAAAACATTGAGCGGAAGACAAAATGGCATGAAAAGAAGACAGGAACATGAATGAAAAAAGAAGATAAACAATACAGAAGAAAAAGTGACTTTACATAGAAATATGCCAGCCTGGCATGAAGACATTCTTAATTCACAAAACTTGTAAGGCTGTCTCTGAAAACGTTTATGAAAGTCCTAGAGAATAATAACTAATTGGGAAAAACAATTTTAAAAATTTAAATGTCAGGGAAAAGATAAGAAGTTATCACTTAATAAATAATGAATAGAAGGTATTGCCCTTTTTTGTCAATGCTTACTGATTTCATAATAAGAAATGAGTGACCCCCCCTTACAGGGGTCTTTTTTTTTTTTTTTTTTTTTTTTTTGAAGAAGTTTTTACTACAGGGCGTGTGTGCTCGCCAGAAAGACAGAGAGGCAGAGAAATAGAAAGCAAGAAATCACCCCCCAGAGGGGATGGCCACGCTGCAATCCTCCTCCATTCTCCTCTCGGGATCTTGGGTACACACGCACACGCGCCTGGCGTGAGTTTAAGCCACCAGCTCTGGGACTCGAACCGCAGTCAACTACATGGGAGTCCAGCAACATAGCCATTACGCCCTCTGCTGGTCCCCTATCGTGGTCATTTTAGCACTGAAATAATTAAGTAGACTATAATTTTGAAAAAAAATAAAAATCACTGCCAACCAACAACAACAAAAAAATGCTTAATTCGTCTGAATCCTACAGATGGGCTGGGGAAAACTCAGATGAGCTGCCCACCTCGTTTCTCATCCGTGATGTCTCCTCTACCATCATCAGGCTATCCTGGCTTTTTGTCTGATGAAGCTCCTCTTCTTTATCACTCAGCTTAGATTTGATCTCTTCCAGAAAGCCTTCTCTGACTCTCAAAGCAGGATTAGCTGTCTTTCAAAGATGTCTTTTCATGTTTCCTTAACATTTAATGCTTACTAAGGTTTAGTATTTATTATATTATTAAAATGATCTACATAGCTATTTATTTCCTCAACTAGATGACAACCTTTTGGAAGCACATTATTTTGTGCTCAGTGGTAGCATCATACCTAAAACATAGTAGAGCCCAACTATTCATTATAAAACTATGCATTATAAATAAATAGATAATAAGTCCAATTTTTGGAAAATCAGAAAGTGAATTGTTGCCTTTAAAAAATAGAGGAGGGGGACCAGCAATTTACGTCGCTCAACTCCCATGTAGTCAACAACAGTTCAAGCCCCAGACCCACAGCTTAAAACTCACACCAGGTGTGTGTACGTGAGCATCCAAAATCCTGAAAGGAGAATGGAGAAGGGATGGCAACGTGGCCATCCTCCCAGGAGGGTGATTTCTCACTTTCTGTCTCTCCAGCAAGCACATGCATCCTATAGCAAATATGTGTGTGTGTGCGTGTGTGTGTGTGTGGATAGATAGATAGATAGATAGATAGATAATAGATAGATAGATAGATAGATAGATAGATAGATAGATAGAAGGAGGCTCAGCTTCAGGGTGCACAGATAGTACCACCACAGGGGAGGCTAGAAGCTGCAGGAGGCCCAGGTTCAGATTCGGTTCCTGGGCCAATCTGAACGCACCAGGCCCAGTTGTACATGCCCATAATGCTAGCTTATTGGGAAGTTACAGCAGGAGAGTCACAGCACAGAAAAATCTGTTGAAAGTATCTGTCTATGTCTCTCTCTTCCTCTTGTTCATAAAGAAAAAGAGAGAGAGAGAGAAGAAAAGGTAAGGAATTAATTTGTGGTGCAATTCTCATCTCCAACACACACACACACACACACACACACACAACCCACAAATATTGTGATGGTTAGTTTAGTGTATCAACTTGATTAGGCCATAAATGCTCAGATATTGGTTAAAGACTGTTTCTGAGGATGTTTCTGAATGAGATTAATATCTGCATTGGTAAACTAAGTAATGCAGATTGTCCTCCCAATTTAGATGAACCTCATCTAGTCCCCTGAAGGCTTGAAAAGAATAAAAGACTGAGTGGAAAAAGAAGTCTTTTTCTTGCCTGAAGAGAGACATTGTATGTCTCCACTTAACATATACTGACTGTCCGCACTCTGGTAGAGACTGAAAGTCTGGAGAACATAAAAGCATTAAAAATTGTCAAAGACACAGAGACAAAGTGGGAGGAAAGTGTGGGAGGGGAAGAGCAAAGGAAAGGAAAGTTGGAGGAAAAAATAGAGAGGTAAGATATTTGTGGGACACAGACATGGTTTATTATCTGCTAATGAGGATGTGTGTAGTATTCTCAACTGGACTGAAATGAGATGTATATCATGGTGGGTAAAGTCTCTTTAAAATCCAAATGATATATAGAGATTGAATGTATAGATAAGAAGAAGAAGAAAGAAAAAAATTTAAAAAAAAGAAGTGTTCTTTTTGCCTGTCTTCAAGCTGGGACACTGTTCTTCTGCCTTCAGCTTTCCATTATTTAAATTCAGACTGGATCGTACACCATTGGCTCTCCTTGTTCTCCAGCCTTCAGACTCATACTCAAACTATTCCATCAGTTCTCCTGGGTCTGAGATATATATATCTGTGTGTGTGTGTGTGTGTGTGTGTGTGTGTATGTATATGTATATATCAGTTCTATTTCTCTGAAAAAGCCTGACTATATCAGTTCTGTTTCTCCAGCCTATCAATTCTGCTTCTCTGGAGAATGCTTCACAGTTCAGAAATACTTTGTCTTTAGGATACTCAAAATTTTCCCAAAAAATACACACAAAAGCAACATCTAGTCTCATGCAGTCTTTCTGTTTCTCCTTGTCTAGCTTTAATAGTGACTGTATGAGGCTGAAAAAACCTGATAAGAATGACTATGCAAGAAAATATATATAATATTTACTCTCTAACAGTCTAGAAGCTTAAGTACTGTACTTGCATGGCCCTATTCCTGGTCTAATGGAAAAGAAAGTCAAGTGTACTTAGTCAGGGTTCTCCAGAGAAATAGAAACAACAGGAAATGTAGGTACGTATGAGATTTGTTATGAAGAATGGGCTCAGGGCCAGCAGGTGGCATAGTGATTAAGGCAGTGGACTCCCATATGGCTGATTGCAGTTCAAGTCCCAAGCCTGATGGATTGAAAATTGCAATAGGTATGTGTGTGTAAGTGCCCAAAATCCCAACAGTAGAATGGAAGAGAAAGGATTGCAACATGGCCATCCCCCCTGAGGGGAGATTTCTCACTTTCTCTCTCTCTGTTTGTCTTCGGCAAGTGCACATACCCTATGGCAAAAACATTACAAAATAATAATAAAAAAAAGAAGAAGAATGGATTCACATCATTATGGAGGCTGATGAGTTCCAAGATCTGCAACTGGCCAGCTAAAGGAGTCAATTTTTTTTTTTTCTTTTGAGAGGTTTTTGCTATAGGGCGCGTGCTCTGCCAGACAGAGAGAGACAAAGAGACAGAAAGCAAGAAATCATCCCCCAGAGGGGATGGCCACGCCACAATCCCTTCTCCTCCCGAGATCCTGGGCAGGCACGCACATGTGCTCAGCGTGAGTTTTAAGTCACCGGGTCCAGGACGCAAACTGCAGTCGACTACATGGGAATCCAGCGACATAGCCATTACGCTAACTGCTGGTTCCCTAGGAGTCAATATTATTGATGGTAGTGTTCTAGTCCAAGTTCAAAGGCCTGAGAAACAGAAGAACAAATGATGTATTGGGTTGTTACAAAAGTCTTGATGTATTTTTTTCTGTTTTTCTATGCAAAAAATGTGTTATGTTATGAATTTTCAAACACCCCAATAAATTCCTTCCAAAGTGAGCAGGCTTGAGACTCAAGAAGACATGATATTTCAGTCTAAGTCCAAAGGCAGGAAAAGACCAATGTTCAAGCTCAAGAAGTCAAGACAGGAAGAGTTCTTAATCAGCATTTTTACTTTATTTGGATTTTCAATTGATTGAATGAAGACTATCTACAGTAGGGAGGGCAACCTTCTTTACTAAATCTATCAAATCAAATGTTAATCTTATCTGGAAATACTCTCAAAACACACTCAGAATAAAGTTTAATCAAATGTCTAGGCACTCTGTGGCCCAGTGAAGTTGACACGTAAAATTAACAATCACAGCTGAAATGCCAACTTTCTATCAAGTAGAACGTTTACAACTCTAAATTTTAGAACTCTAAATATAGAATCTTTAATATCCTATGAAGTTTTTACTACTGTTACATTATGGGTTAAAAAAATTAGAGTTTTAAAAATTTTATACAAAATGTCTAATGAAGCAATCACACATTGAAATAGCAGGATTCAAGGTTAGAATTAGGATCTCCTAAAGCTACAAATACGTAAATAAGCACATATATGACAGAGGATAAAATTTATCCAGGTCTTCTTGAAAATAATGGGTTTATGCTAGAGTATACCCTTTTGTCAGAAACACCTTAAAGTAGACCACACGAAAAACATTCATTAGTAGAAACAGAATTTATATGTACCAATATATCCTTTTTCTCACAACACTCCAAACATTTCTTACGATTATAAAGGCCTGGATACAGCTCCCATGTATTGTAGATGATCTGGCTTATTCCTTCTTTATTCCAAAGACTCAGTATAAAACATGATAGCTTATTTTTGTTTTGTTTTGTTTTTATGAGGGAGAAGGAGAAAAAGAGAAAGAGAAAGAGAAAGGAAATAGAGTTGACAGGATTTCACCCTGCCATGATCCTGTGGGCACAGCCTCCTGCTGCCTTAGCTAGGATTACAGGTGTGCACCACCACAACCAGCCAGAAATACCACTCAGGTTGGTCTGAAAACCAAACCCAGGCCTCCCCTGTGGCTCTGTCCTCACACAGTGGCTACACTACCACCTGTGCCACTAGGGCTGGAGCTGCAACACATGTTCCAGTCTTGTGAAATATCCATACCAAACCATCCACTCACTACGTGCTCCTAATAGTCACCTCCTAACGCTTTCGCTAACCTAATATTTCTTACCCTTTGACTTCATCAGCAATAACAGGAAGGAACTATGATTATGGAAACTAATCATCTATAAACAGTGTACTTTAAATCTTACTACTTTATTTTTTAAAAATCTGTTATAAACTTCACACTTTATAAAAGGCAAGAACGAGTATTCTTACAGAATTACAATGTTTTCTGCTCTACTGCTTTGAATCCAGCAGGGTAAACACAAGTTAAGAAATTCTATTTCCAGAGGCTTGCTGACATCACTGATTATTGTTTTGCATAAACAAGGAAATACCAATTAGAGCTGTGTACTAAGACCAAATATCAAATAGCTGGAGTGGGAGGTTCTTAATGGAAACAATAACTTTTTAAAGACCCCTTGCCTTATCTCAGTGTGCCACCAAAAAAGAAATAAAAGACAAAATGTCATGTCTGTATTTTGGGGAGATTGGTGATCCAACCTGGAGTTGCAGAATTGTCCTGATAGACTTAGAAGGACTGGCAGTAGATTTTAATGACCTCAAAGAACTTGCTTTGGAGCATCAGATCTGCTAAGCACCTTCTAGACACGGGTGATGATGTCCATTTTCTAGTTCTTTTTTAAAGAATGGATGACTTCATTGCAAGAATCATGCATATCTTGAACTCTCTCTCTCTCTTAATGCCAGTGAGTGTATGCACATGCCAGAGAAAATTAAAGTGAGAAAACACCCCCAGAGGTACCTGGTCGTGCTACAGTCCCCTTTCTTCCATTTTTTCCTTCCAATCAGAATCCTGGGCATACATGGACACACACCCAGCATGTCCATCAAGCCCCCAGGGTCAGGATTTGAACTGTGCTCAGCTATGTGGGATCCAGCTCCTACCACACATCACTTAACCAGTGCACTATGGGGCTGGCTGTATCTTGAACTTTTGTTTTAATCTGAATTTAGAAAAATCCAAAACTTATTTGGTCAAAGTTCATTTAAGCCATTTTTCAAACTTTATGCACGGGTATATTTCAAAAGTAATTTCATGTATTTCTGATTCATTTGTACTTTTCTCACCAAAAAATTTATTTTATAAAAGTAAGTTTATCTTTTGTCCAAGTTATTTTATGAAGTTAGGTTTTATAGCACTGAAATACTCTTATTTTATAAAGAAAGCTACTCTAAAAACCTAGATCTCAAAATTACTATTGTGGTTCAAATGGAGTCTACAGTGGGCAAAATATCTCCATATTTCTAACTATCTTTTCTTTAAGATTTCTTATAACTGTATAGGTCCAGATAGAGCTACAATCTAATTCAACATTACAATATATATAAACATTATAGCAACATTTTCAAAACTGTTTCTGGGGAACCCTAGTGTCCAAAGTAACGTTAAGAAGGATTCATGGGCAGAAAGTGAATACGAATCGTATTCAAGTTAAGTGTGGAAAATGCTGAATTAACCTCAAACGGGTTTATCTCAAGATCTCTCAGAACTTTTAAGTATATAATGAATACTCAAGAGAAAGACCTAGGAAGGAATATTTCTCAAGCTCATTTAACAATTGAAGTCACTAAACAAAACTTTCAACTTGTAAAACATCAACATTCTGTAACAGTTTGGAAGGTTGGTTTATGTGGTCTCAAATCTAAGGAGGTAGCTGCATTTATTGTCATCCGCCCACGTCTGACACTGTCAATATAATAATCTAGTACACATTTTTAGGAATATGATAGTTCAGGTATTTAAAAAAATACTCCTAGTTAAGAAAGAATCATTAGTAACTCTAGTTTAACAAGATACGAACAAGCTGGAAATCTAAGTTTTGATTCATATAACAATGACAACTTGGCAATCATACTGCAAGGACTAAGTCTAATTCACAAGAGTTTTCCAGAGGAAGGTTTCTGAATAAAACTGACAGCTCTTGAATGCTTGGTGGATTAAAAATATATAGTCATTTCTTAGTTATGACTCCAACATATTTTAATTTTAAATTAGATTTTTTCTACCATTGAACACATTTCAGAATCATGCCTCCCTTTTCCCTATCAAGCACATGGTGTATGTTCAGCAAGTAGAAAGTAATTTAAATATTAGCTTAATCAAGATATAATTCTGACACTGCCGAGCCTGCTCCAGGGCAGTGGGCCCTCTACACTGCTTACAGCTAAGGCTTTGAAAGAGAAGGGCTTCACTGATATGTATTTACATAATTGCAAGGTCATTCTACTGTGTCCCAAAATCACATAAGAGCACTTGCTATTAATTTAGAATTACCTAATATTTTATACAATCCAGACCACTTCTGGCTTTCAATTATAAAGATAAATGAGAACAATCTCTAGGAAGAAATACATTATGCTTTACAACAATAAATGATACTGCATTTTGAGATATAGTATCATTTTGTTTAAATTCATAGATAGTTCTAGCAAATATTCAAAAAAAGATAATAACACAGTTACTCTTGAAAAACATTAACAAAAATCTTAACACAATTTGACAAAGATGTTTCCTTCTACTCATGAAGGATTAAGTCCTATAGGAACTGCCTTCTGTATCAGTCCCTACCTGCACTGCTGAACAAATACCTGAGACTGGGCGACCAGCAGTTAGCGTAATGGCTATGTCGCTGGACTCCCATGTAGTCAACCACGGTTCGAGTCCCGGACCCAGTGACTTGAATTCACACCAGGCACATGTGCGTGTGTGCCCAAGATCCCAAGAGGAGAATGGAGGAGAAGGGATTGCGGCATGGTCATCCCCCATGGGGGGTGATTTCTAGCTTTCTGTCTCTCTGTCTTTCCCTGTCTGCCGAGCATATGCGCCCTATAGCAAAAACCTCTCCAAAAAAATAAATAAATAAAAATAAAAAAATAAAAAGACAAATACCTGAGACTGGTTGATTTGTAATGTATATATACATATCTATAAATATATATATACACACACAGACACACACACATACACACACATACACATACATACACACACATAGATACATATGTATATGTAAAAGAGATTTACTGACTCACAGTTCTGGCGTCTATGAAGTCCACAGAGATAGACCTGGCATCAGGCCAGCCTACAACTCAGCCAGCAGAAGCAGACTATGGCAGGCACATGCAGAAAGAGAGCTGTGGGCAGCTCTCTTATAACAACCAGCTCTTGCAAGAACTAACCCCTTCCCAGGAGAGCTAAAACTCACTGAATCTCTAGAGACATCATTAATCGAGTCAGGAGAGTGGTGTCTCCATGATGCATTCACCATGAGCTAATCACCACCCACTAGGCTTCACCACCTGCCAAGACCAAATCCCAAAAACATGAAACTTTGAGGGACAAGCCATTATCCTAACCATTACATCTTCCAGTCATAAATATGGGAAAACTGGATAAAATATATAAAACATGAGTTTTCAGACAATATAGATTCCTGGGGAAAAAAAAAGAAAACAAACTAGTTGAGCCCTCTGGTTATGCCGGTTTTATCTGGAATCATTTTCCAGGCTGTAAAGCATGGGGGGGGGGGGGTCCAAACAGAGCCCAGCAGTCACGATGAACTCAGGAGACAGAAACAGGCATCTGGGTATGTTGATACAACTCAAAATTGTGTGGAAGATTACCAGACAGAGATATCTCAACAGAGAGACAGTTTTACAGACCTGTAGAGGGTCTCCTCTAATCTTTAGCCAAATATTGATCTACATATTCATAAAGTAAAATTCCTCAAAACTAAAGAAGGAAATATAAGAAAGCAGTACCACAAAAAATTCCCAAACTTTACACAGAGCTAAGAATAGTTTCTACCTGCCAGAAAAGAGATGCTATATAATACATGGGGTGTCAGTAGGGTTTGCAGTGAGGTTAACTTAGCCTTAGGCTAAAACCAAAGGCACTCTGGAACCCCTAATAAAGCGTAAAAGGAAACCATGAAAGGATAAAATAGATCCCAAATAATTTAACTGCATGCCATAACAAAGTCCAATAGCCTTTTTTCTTTTTTTAAGCTCATTAATTTATTCCATGTGTAAAAGAGACAGAGAAAGGGAGAGGTGGAGAGATACAGCACCCCCAAGCAGGGTCTTGATACTGCAGTGGACCCCCAGCTTCAGCCAGCCTAGATCATGGGTCGGCACACACATGCCAGACACGCTCAGGGAAGTCTCCAGACATGAACTGGCAACCTTCCCATGTGGATTTGCTTCACAGAGAGTAATGCTTTGCTACTGCACCTCCATCTAGCCCCAGTCTAACAGTCTTTAAAGGAACAAAAAAACTAAAAAAAAAAAATTTTTTAATTCAGTACCCAACAACAGAATATACATAATGTCTAGCATCTGGTCAAAAAAGATTGTGAAGAAGCAGGAAAATAGGATCCACAGCCCAGCAAAAAAAAAAAAAAAAAAAAAAAAAAAAAAAAAAAAAAAATCAATAGAAATCTGGAGAAAAATAGGGGCCAGCAGGTGGCATCATGGCTAAGGCACTGGACTCCCACATGGCCAAACACAGTTCAAGTCCCAGACCTGACAGCTTGCTTTTTCACTTTCTCTCTCTCTCTCTCTCTCTCTCTCTCTCTCTCTCTCTCTCTCTCTCATGCACATGTGCATACACATGTCCTGTAAGTGAACTGACATGATAAATAAAATTAAATAAATAATTAATTTACAAAAAAAGAAAAATAAATAGAATTATAAAGATGGTAGAACTAGCACAAAGGGACATTAAAACAATTGTAAATATGTTCCAGGATGTAGTTGAAAACATGAACATGTTGTAAAAGAAATAAAGATAGTTTCTAAAGACCCTCTAGAAATTAAAATATAAAATATGAAATGAAAATTTAATTTAATTTAGGATAAACCCAGACTAAAAATGGCAAAAGAAAAGATCAGTAAAGCTGGAAAAGCCACAATAGAAACTATCCAAAATAAAGCACAAATATAAAAAAAGACCTACCCAAAGTAAATATAGTCTCAGTTACTTATAGGACAATATCATGAAGACTAATATGTAACTGGAGTCCCAGAAAAAAAAGTAAATGAGAGAAAAAAATTGAGAATCATCATAAATTTTCTAAATTTGGTGAAAAATATTAAGTCGCAAATGCAAGAAGCTCAAAAAATCCTGAACAGACTAAACCTAAAGAAAATCACATATAACATCAAAATATAAGGATAAAATAATAACACGGTCATAACAATCCACAACACAGCAAAACTTCTGGAAACAAGAAATAAAAAGAAAAACAATAAAAATAGTCAGAGAGAGAGAAAGAGAGCAAAATATACATTTTGTGCAGGAGAATAAAATCAAGAATGACAGAGTACTTCTCATCAAACACCAGGCAAGTCAAAAGACAATGGAGTAAAATCTTTAATGTACAGGAACAAAATAACAACACATTTTACACCTAGGAGAAAAATGAAGGAAAAAAAAAGAAAGAAAGAAAAAGATAGTGAAATAAAAGACCCTTTCCTACAGATAAATACTGAGAAATTGATGTGCTCAGACTAGCACTGTAAGGAATGTTAAAGTAAGTTCTCTCTGCAGGATAAAAACTATACTGGAGGAAAATGTAATTCTTCAAAAAGAAGTGAAGATGTGACTAGAAATAATATTCTTCTCACTTTTTAATCTCCTTAAAAGATAGCTGTTATTTCAGGCAAAAGCAATTACAGTGTATTGTAGGACCTCGTGATATAAGAAACTTTTATGTGGTCTGTGCCCCCAGTTCCTGAGACAGAGCTCCTAAAACCTTTGTAGCTATAGGTACTAGAGGAAGATTTTGTTCTAATATTTTGTCTTTTTATTCCAGTTCCTGATGCAGACCTCCTAAGACTTCTGTGATTTCCTGAGAGATAGGAGTGCCTGACACAGACTCCCTGAATTCCTTGGAATTTTCTGACTGATGGGAGCATATTTTTTTCAATGAGGCAACTTTCGGTAGGCTCCTGAGAGCTACAGGATAGGCCCTGGCTGTCAGGTGTACTAACCATGTGAGTAGAGGGTTAGAACTCTTAGGCCCACTTCCCAGGCTCCAGCAAAGGGAGAAGTACTGAAGGTTAAACTGATCCACAATGACCAATGATTTACTCAACCATGCCTACATGATGAAGCCCTCCTAAGAATTCATGAATTTCATGGTTCAAGTACTTCCAGACTGTTGAACACATGGAGGTTCCTGGAGGGTGCTGCACCCTGGAAACACGTGAAACTCCAGGTTTTCTTCCCAGATGCATCTGTTCCACCCAGGATTCAACTGCTTCCTTACTAATATCCTTTATGATAAGTGGGTAAACCTAGAGAGTAACCCCGTAAGGTCTGTGAGCCTCTCCAGCAAATTAACCAAATGCAATAGTGAGGTTATGGGAACCACTGATATATATTTGGCTTGTCATAAGTTACTTTGGTTTGAATATGTCCCCTCAAAATTTATGTGCTAAAATTCTGTCATCAGCCAGTCCATGGCCCGGTGGTTAAGGGCACTGGATCCTACCTAGTCAACTTTGTAGTTCAAGTCGCAGACACAGACGCTTGAAAAGAATGCTCATGTTCATGGGTGCCCCAAAATCCTGCAAGGAGGGAGAAATGGAGAGGGACTGTAGCATGGCCATTCCCCAGGGGTTGTGCTGTCTCTCTTTCTCTCATGATCTCTCTGTCTCTATCTGGTGAGCATACACTCCCTCTGGTAAAAAAAAAAAAAAAATTAACTTGGTTGTACTATAATGGTATTAAGAAGGTAGAAACTGACTAAGGTGTAAAAAGGTGGGGACTTTGTGAGGTGATTAGGATTAGAAAAGGTTATCAGTGTAGGATACCCCCCCCCCCGCATGACTGAATATTGGTGGGTTTACAAAAAAGAAACAGTAAGACCAGAAAGACATGGACACAGATACAAACTCTTGCTCGCTCTCTTTGTGATGCCCTGCACTGCCTCAGGACTCAACAGGGAGTACCCACCACTACTCTACAAGAAGATCCTCACCAGAAGAACTATCTTGACCTTGGACCTCCAAAACTGTGAGCTAAATAAGCTTTTATAAATTACTTAATCTGTGATATTCAGTAATTAAGCAACATGGAATGGACAAATGGGACTTTGTGACAGGCAACTGAAGTAGGGACATTTTTATGGGAATGAGTTCTTACCCTGTGAGAGCTACTGCTCTCTCCAGATAGACAGTGTTAGAGCTAAGTGAAGCAAGCCAGACTATGAAAGCGAGACAGTGTATGTCCCCACTTAACATAAAGCCAATGTCTGCACTCCACAGCAGAAACTGAAATCCTGGAAGATACAAAAGCAAGGAGAACCATGGTGGATACTAGAGAAAGTATGGGAGGACAGTGGGGGAGGGCGAGAGGAAAGGAATCAAGAGGAAAAAGAACCAAAATATTTAAGGGACACAAAAATGGAAAATTATCTGTTGATGATAACATGTATGATAATATCTTTAACTGGACTAATATATAGTGTATTCGTGCTAGGAAAATTCATTTTACAGGCTGTAATGATAGATAGTGGTTGAATGTTTAAAAAATAAATTTTAAAAATAGATAAACTAAATTAATAAAAACTTTATTTAAAAAGAAGAATTAGATTAAATTATGGGACACTCAGTTGCTTTCCCCTGGAGGATTTTCTCTACACACATTTTGGTGACTGGAGGTGAAGAGCTGAGTGTTGTGCTGAGAGTGAGCGAAGGGGAGAAAAGTTTGGTTTTTGTGTTACAACTCACAAAATATGAAGAGCAGAATGTATAACAATCATAACATTATTGTAAGATTCTTACCCCTTATGTGAAAATGGTATTATACTATTTAAAGGTAGACTATGGTAAGTTAAAGATATATTTTTTTAAACCCCAGAGCTTTCACTGGAAAACTAAAATAAAGATGTACAGGGCTAATAAATCAACTGAAAAAAAAAAGATGGGACAAATAGAAGAAAAACAACAAGATAATAGATGTAAATCAACCATGTCAATAATTGCATTAGCAATTGTCAGATTGGATTTAAATGAAGGAAAAGCAAAGACAATGGGGGAACTACTTTAAATATAGACACAAATAGGTTCAAGTAATTAAGTGCAAATAGTTGTATTATGTAAACACTAATCAATAGAAGCTGAAGAGTCTGTATTGACATCAAATGAAGCAGACTTCAGATTAAGGAGTATACGGGATCAAAATGAACATTTCATATTGATAATGAGTTACCACATCAAGAAGACATAATAATCTGTTCGTATGTGTGTGTACCTAATAACAGAGCTCTAAATTCAAAATTAAAGAGCAAAAATTAATAGACCTGGAAAAAAATTAGACAACACTGCAATTACAGCTACAGATTTCAGCATATCTTTCTTCATAATTAGATAAAATAAATACACAGAAAATAACTAAGGCTATCAAAACTCTCATCCAACTTGACCTAATTGACATGTATAAAACACTACAAATAACAACAGCAGAATACACATTCCTTTCAAGTATACATAAAATATTCATCAAAACGGATCATATGCTGAGTAGGAAAAAGTCTCAATAAATTTAAAAGGGTTGATATGCAAAGCAAATTCTTTGGCCACAACAGAATTAGAACTAAAAATAAATAACAACAAAATATCTGGAACACCTCAAATATTTAGAAATTAGATAATATACCTCTAAATAATCTATGGAAATGTAGTCTTAAGTGTCTAGATTAAACACAATTACTCAGTGATGTAAGTTTCTAATTTAAGAAAGAAGAAAAAAAGGAGCAAATTAAATCCAAAATTACCAGAAGGAAAGAATCAATAAAGAGTAGGAAACAGTAAAACAGAAGAAGGGCTAACATCTTAGACAAATAAATTAAATAAAAATCTGGGTCTTTGAAGAGACTCATAAAAGTGATAAACTAGCTAGAATAGTCAGGGAGAGAGGATACAAATTATGAGTAATAAAAAAAGGAAGATGGGATATCACCATAGATATGTGGACATTAAGATAATAATAAGCAACAATTATGACCTATTTTATGCCAATAAGCTTAAAAACTAAGATTGAATGCACAAATTCTCTAAAAGATACAAGTTACCGAAGCCAAGTAGCCCTGTATCTCTTAATATTTTGTCACACACACACACACACACACACAAATAAATAAATAAAATAAAAAATAAAACTCCAGGTACGGATGGCTTCAATGCTAAATTCTTCCAAACAGTTAAGGTAAAAATAATATCGACTTTGGGGAGCCAGCAGATGGCATAATGATTATATCGCTGGACTTCAATATAGTCAACTGTGGTTTAAGTCCTGGACCCAGTGGCTTAAAATTAAAGCTGGGCACATATGCGTGAGTTTCTAATATCCTGAGAGTAGAATGGAAGAGAAGGGATTGCAACGTGGCCAACCTCCCTGGGTGTAGAGGGGGACCTTCTTCTCACTTTCTGTCTCTCTGTCTCTCCAGCAAGCACAAGCATCCTAGAGCAAAAATCTCTAAAAAACAAAAATAATAATACTGAATTTTATGCAAACTCCTCTAGAAAATGGAAGCATATAAACACTTCTGAATCTATTCTGTAAAAATAGATTAGCTATTACAAGAAAACAGAAATCAATCTCCATTATAAATAAGAAACATAAATACTCCTTAAAAGAATTTTAGTAGCATGAATCCCGTAAAATATAAAAAAGATAGGATGTAACATCAAATGGAGTTTATCCCACACATACAAAGTTAACATTCAAATATCTGTCAGAGTAATTCATCATAGTACGTAAAACACGCATACACAAAGAATTATCTCAGAAAATATAGAAAAATCATTCTTTTCCAGAAATGTAATATATATATTTGAAAAAACAATCAATATAATTTGCCGTGCTAACAACAATGTATACTTCAATCGAGCTGGAGGAGAAACTACACACACACACACACACACACTCACCTCAAAAGATGCAGGGAAAGCATTTGACAAAATTCAACCTTTCATAATAAACTAAAAATAAAAAGGAACTTCTTCAAACTGATAAAGGACATTTACGAAAAAAAAAAAAAAAACCTACAACTAATGTCATACAAATGGGAAGAAGACTAAATTATTTCCTCCTAAGACTGGAATCAAAGCAAGGATGCATGTACTAACCACTTCAATTCAACATTATACTAGAGGTCCTAGTGAAAAAAATAACAAGCATATAAATTGAAAAAGAAAAATTCTTTTTTGTAGCTGACATGATTATGTATTATTATTTCTATATTATAAATCTACAAAAATTAAACAAAAACCTACCAGAACTAATAAATGAGTTTAGCAAGGTTATATGATTCAAAGTCAATATGTGAAAATTATTTGTATTTTATATGTTCTAACAGTAACTATTTCTAATAGCAACTGAAACCAGAAATCATTGGGAATAAATTTATCAAAATGTGTATGAGATCTGTACAATGGAAACTACAAAACACTGCCAATAGGAATTTTAGAACACTTACACACATGAAGAGATGTATTATGTTTAATAAATTAGAAGATTCAATACTCTTTTTATGTGGAGGTTTTTGCTTTAGGGCACATGTGCTCACCAGGAAGAAAGAGACATTGAGAGGGAAAGTGAGAAATTACCTCCCAGGGAGGATGGCCACACTGCAATCTCTTCTCCTCTATTTTCCTCCCAGGACCTTGGGCACACACATACAAGTGCCCAGTGTGAGTTTCAAGCCACCAGGTTTAGGACTGGAACTTTGGTTGGTCATGTGGGAGTCCAGCAATGTAACCTCTATGCCATCTGCTGCCCCATAGTCAATACTTTTTTAAGGTGTCAACTCTCCCCAAACTAATCTGTATATTTAACACAATTACAACCAAAATCCTAGACGTTTTGTAGAAATTGGCATGCCTGCCCATGAGGTAGTTCTATTTGTAGATCTTTGAGGAGCCTCCATATTGTTCTCCACAGTGACTGTACTAATTTACATTCCCACTGACAGTATAGGAGAATTCCCTATTCAACACAGTCTCACAAGCACTTACCATTCTTCATTTTTTTATTAATTTATTTATCTTACATGCTTTCACTGAACATCACCACAGCATACCAAAAGCGATTTTTCAGCCATAATACACTGTAAAGTGGCTTGATCATACATGTTATCATCAACAAATAATTTTCCATTTGTTTCTTGTGTGTGTGTATATGTGTGTGTGTGTGTGTGTATGCATATATATATATATATATATATATATATATATATATTCATTCCCACCCATTTCTCACTCTCTGCCATTTCCCATCCTCCTCCTACCCTGTCTCTGGTATTTCTAGTTAATTTCCATTCCTTTATTCTTATCCACATTGTATTGATTCACAAAATATCTTAATTAATCTAAATACTTTCAATAGTAAGTTCAGCTGATATATACATATCTATGAACAAAAGTTGACTTTAGGCATGAAACTCTGTGGTATAATGAATATACTATAAAATAACACATAGCTTAGGCTATATAACTTACTGTTGTTACTAAATAGGTATTTTTTAAATACATTTTTTCAATTTCAAGAAAGGTACTTTTAGCTTTAATAAATAAAAATCAAAAAATATTAAAAGAACTTTGCTTAATACTTAAAGCCAGGAAACCAGTTAGGATTCTGTTTGAATAGTAAGTACATGGACCTGTCCACAACTCGAGAGAAGACAAAACTCCTTAACTCTGGAAAACAAAACATAGAAGGTCAGTAATGTTTTAGTCAAAAGTCATAAAATTCTATTTCACCAGTTCAAATTCATATACTTTGTCTTCTGTTGTGGTCCAATCTTTTCATTTAAATTCTAGGAGATAACATTTAACTCTGAACTTGTCCCTACCATTAAGCTGGCCTTTTTTTTTTTTTTTTTTTTTTTTTTTTTTTTTTTTTTTTTTTTTTTAAGGTTTTTTTCCTATAGAGCGCGTGTGCTCGCCAGAAAGACAGACAGAGACAGAGAGACAGAAAGCGGGAAATCACCCCCCAAAAGGGATGGTCATGCCACAATCCCTTCTCCTCCATTCTCCTCTCGGGATCTTGGGCATGCACACCACACACACGCACCCGGCTTGAGTTTAAGTCACCAGGTCTAGGACTTGAACTGCTGTAGACTACATGGGAGTCCAGTGACATAACCATTACACTAACTGCTAGTCCCAAGCTGGCCATTTTCTTAGCTGTTTTAGATCTCTTATTTCTGTGTGTCTGACTTTTGTTTTCCTGAAATAGCACTCCCTTCAGAACTTCTTGGAGAGCTTATCTGGTGTCGCTAAATTCTTTCAGGTTTTGTTTATCTGAGAATGTTCTTGTCTTCTCTTCTCATATGAAGGATAATCTTGCCGGATATAGTATTCTTGGTTGAAATTGTTTTTCACTCAACACTTTGAAATATTCTTTCCATCTTTCCTTGCTCGCATTGTTTCCAATGAGAGGTCCTCTGTTAGCCTGATGGAATATCCTTTGTAGGTAACTTAACATTTTTCTCTCTTGCCAGTCTATCTTGTCTTTGTCTGTCTGTGGTTTTGGTCATTCTGGCTATAATGTGTCTTGGAGATCTTCTTGGTTTGATCCTATTTGGGGTCCTTTGTATTTCTTGGATCTGGATCTTTGAATGCCTCTCTAGGTTTGGGAAGTTTTCTTCCAGGATTTCATGGAATAGTTTGTCAATGCCCTTATTAGTCTCTTCACCTTCTAGGATACCAGTTATTCGGATGTTTACTCATTTAATGGTATCTAGTATCTCTCATATTATTATTCTCATTTTGGGAGGCTATTTTCTCAGTCTTTGTGGTGGATTTTACTAGTCCAGGAATCTTGTCTTTTACATCTGAGATTCGATTTTCTGTGTGCTCTAGTCTGCTTTTAATACTATCAAAGGAGGTTTTGACTTCCTGTATTATAGCCTTCATCTCCAATAGTTCCATTTGATTCTTTTTTATGGTGTGTGTTTCTTCTTTCAGCTCTTGCAAGAACTTCCTAACCTCCTGGAACTCATCAGCTTTTTTCTTCCGGTGTTCATCGTTTCTCTTCTTTTTCGTTTCTGTTAGTTTTGTCACTATGAATACTCCAAATTCTTTATCAGACATTTTCATGAGTTCCATTGTACTATCTGTGGATGAAGAGGAGTTATTCTTTTCCCTTGGGGGTGAGGTATTTTCTTGGTTTCACATATTTATTGTGCCCCTGTAGTGACTTCTAGTCATCTGATGGGTTATTTCTTCCTAATTTCTAGAAGATCAATCTGAGCGATCAGAGGTGCACAGGAAGATGTGGTCTGCAAACTCTTTGGTGTTGCGTTTTTCTCCAAGAGCTCTGGCAGGGCAAATTCTCAGCAAAAATTCTTTATTCTTTTATTTCTGAAGTCACTAGAGCTCAGCTCCCATGGCGGACTCCTCATTCTTCATTTTTCAAATCTTAGCCATTCTGACTGGGGTAGGGTGGTATCTTGTTGTGGTTTTGATTTGCATCTCCCTTATGATAAGTGATGTTTAGCATTTTTTCTTATACTTTTTTGCTCTTTGTATATCTTCCTTAGAGAGTTTTCTGTTCAGCTTATTGGCCCATATTTTAATTGGGTTGGTATTTTTTATGGTAAACTGCTTAAGTTCCCTGTATATTCTAGTCATCAGTCCCTTCTCTGAGGTATTCTTTGCAAATATGCTCCTCCATTCTGAGGGTTGTTGGTTCACTTGGTTTCTTTTGCTGTGCAGAAGCTTTTTAACCTGATGTAATGCCACTTCTCTAGTTTTGGGATTATTGCCTGTGTTTTGAGCATCTTATTGAAGAAGTCTTTGCCTACTCTGATGTGTTCAAGAACTTCCTCCCATTTTCCACCAGTAGTTTTATAGTTTTAGATCTTAGGTTTAGATCTTTGATCTGTTTTGAGTTAGTGCTGAGAAATGGTTTCTTTTGTTCTGTAGTTAGATACCCAGTTTTTCCAGCACCATTGGCTAAGGAGATTTTCTTTTCCTCACTGGATTGCCTGGTGCCCTTTGTCGAAAATCAGTTGGCTATATGTTTTGGGATTTATTTCTGGGGTCTCTATTCTGTTTCATTGGTCTACCTGCTTATTTTTGTGTCAGTATCATGCTGTTTTGATTATCACAGCTTTATAATATATTATGGGGTCAGGGGGTGAGATGCCTCCTATTCCACTTTTCTTGTGCAGTATTGCTTTGGCAATACAGGGTCTTTTATTATTCCAGACAAATTCTATGATTGTTTTTTTCTAAATCTGTGAGGAATGTCTTTACCCAGAGAATAGGAATACACTCAATTGGGAAAACACTTGCACATCCACAATTATTGTAGCATTATTCACAACTGCTAAGACAGGGAACCAACCCAAATATCCATGAACAAATGAAAGGATTGACAAAGTGTGGCACATATTCACTACGAAATAGTACTCAGCCATAAAAAATAATGAGAATCTGGCATTTGATAAAAAGTGGATGAATATGGAAAATATATTGCTAAGCAAAGCAAACCAGACTATGAAAGAAAGGCATTGTATGTTCCCACTTAATATATGCTGAATGTCTGCACTCTATGGCAGAAACTGAAAGACTGGACGATATAAAGACATGGAGAGCAATTGTGGATACTAGAGACCGTGTGGGAGGAGGGTAGGAAATCAGGGAGTGTGAGTAGTAGGGAATCATGGGGGGAAAAAAAGAAGCAAAACATCTAAGGGACACCAATATGAAAAATTATCTGTTGATGATAATGTGTATGGTATTATCTTTGACTAGATCAATATGTAGCATATTCATAATGAAAATTGTCATTTGGTATGTTGTAATGATGCACAGTGATTGAATGTGAAATAAAATAAATTGTCAGGCTTATTCTAAAATATACATGAAAATACAAAATACCTAATATAGTTAAAACCATTTTTAAATCTTTTTCTAGCTCCAAGTGATAGAACTGAGACTATACCTGTGATCAATTTATTTTTTTTTAACAAATACACCAAGTTAATGTAGAAGGGAAAGTGTGGTCTCTTTAAACAGAGAAAGCTAGAACAACTAGATATCCACAGGTAAAAAAGTGAAATTCAGAGATCACAATGGACTGGGTTTGCATAAAACTCCACATGCCTTTGGCTACAGATTTACTACATCCATCCTTGAAAAAGGGGAAATAAATTAATTAATTAATTAATTTTTTAAAAAAGAAAGGAAGGAAGGAAGGACGAAGTAGTTCAAAGTCCAAATTTTTATTTTGGACGTAGTAAAGACCCAGGCTGCTACGATCACCACAGTCTTCAGTCATGCTCAGACACTAGGTCTGTGTGTCAGGTTCAACAGTTCTATGCCAGCCTGCAGGAAGACAGACCAGATTCACAGAAGGTTGTTCATTTAGAAGACAACACTAATAATCCGCACAACTGCAGATTTTATTGCTTTCTCACAGAAAGCCTTTTCATAAATTCAGTAATTCTAGTTAATCTACCAAGATAATATAAGGATGTTTCATTTTATAAGGCATACAACAATGATCTCTTATTTGGGTGTCAGTTTTTCAATAAAGTTTTAATTATAAGCAAATGTATCCCTTTAAAAAAAAAGTGAAAATCAATGCTTGTCTCACACTTTATATAAAAATGAACTCATAATGAAGCATGTAAAAGCAAAAACCTATAAAATGTCCAGAAGAAAATATATGAGAAAATCTTTGTGATCTGGAGCCAAATTCTAGTGATAGGACACAAAGGATATGAACTGTACAAACAAAAAGTCAGACCCAGACTTGATAGCACAGACAGTACAAGCATCCTGCCATGCAATGCTGGAGGCTCAGGTTCACACCCAGGTCTACCTAAACTACTAGGTACGTCCATGGGTTCAGTTATGACTGGCTGACTGTAGGGCCAGGGAGAGGATTGTTGCAGGAAAACCCTAATGAGGATGCCTCTCTTTCTCAGAAAATAAACTTTTTTAAACATCAGCAAACTAGCCTTTATCAAAGTAAAAGTTTTTTTCTTTTATAAAAAGCTGTAAAGAAAATGAAAATGCAAGTCACAAAATGAAAGAAAATATTTGCAAAAGAGGTATCTGATAAAGGACTTGTATCCATAATACTTAAGAACATTTACAATTCAAAAATAAAAAAATAAATTGGGTCATCAGGTGGCATGGTGGTTAAGTCGCTGGACTGCCACATGGCTGACCACAGTTTGAGTCCCAGTGCCAGTGGTTTGAAAATCACACTGGGGGGAACCTGCAATTAGCGTAATGGCTATGTCGCTGGACTCCCACGTGGTCGACCGCAGTTCGAGTCCCGGACCCGGTGGTTTAAAACTCACGCCGGGTGCATGTGCGTGCGTGCCCAAGATCCCGAGAGGAGAATGGAGGAGAAGGGATTGCTGCGTGACCATCTCCCCTGGGGGGTGATTTCTTGCTTTCTGTCTCTATGTCTCTCTCTGTCTGGCGAGCGCACGTGCCCTATAGCGAAAACCTCTCAAAAAAAAAAAAAAAAAAAAAAAAGTGAAAATCACACTGGGTGCATATGCATGAGTGCCCAAAATCCCAAGAGGAAAATGGAGGAAAGGCAGTGTGGCCATCCCCCTAGACAGTGATTTCTAATTTTCCTTTTTACTGTCTCTCTCTGGCAAGCGCCCACACCCTTTGGCAACACCCTAAAAAAATAAATAACTCAATTTAAAAATGACAAAAGTTTTAAACAAAGACTTCTCAAAAAAAAGATATATAAATGGAAAATAACACATGAAGACATGCTGCTCAGTATTATAGGCCATTAGAAAAATGCATATCAAAACCACACTGAGATATAACCAGATATAATACATCCACTAGAGTGACTAAAATTAAAATATTAACAATACTAAATGATAACAAGGCCCTGGAACAGTTGAACTTTCATACATAAATTCTGATAACATCTTGTAGTGGTTTAACGTTTTTGAAACAGGAACATATTTTTTCCCTGATTACTCTTTAGATCCTTCACCCATTCAAGCAGAAGACAGGCTCTCCTTGCCTCAAAAAAAAGAGCGATAGTAGAAAGCAGAAATAAGGTGTCTTTCCATTTCTGTGAACTTCAAAGCCCTGATTCTTAAGAATAATGGAAAAGACTCAAAATGTATGCTTACCAGCTCCAAGCAGGTGAATAATATAAAACAAAAGGAAAGATGGCAAGCAGAGAAGCAAATCCTATGAGAAGACCCTATGACTCTCCAGCTAATTTCTACCATATAAAAATGTGAGTTCAACGTTTCCAGATTGTTTTTTGCCTAAAATAGTATCTGTAATTCCAGGTTTCTACATAAAATTCCTCAATTTAAAAATACTGTCCAAACAAAAGCATTTCTGTGGGTCAAAGGAAGTGTATGAATTTGTAATATCTGGCTTTGAGAGCAAATAGGAAAGAACAATGTTTTTAGATCCTCCAGATTTGAAAATAACCTGGAATGGGGAAAAGAAAAAGCAAAGGAACGATGGATGTAGACATTGTTCCTAGAAGAGAACAAAGGCAATCTGCCACCCATTTACGGGTATCGACTCAGGAAGGCAGAAAGAGCCCACATAAGGCCTGGAGATATGATATGTGGGCCGATCCCAGTTACTAGCTTCAGTAGTTTCCCAGGCCCCACCCAGCCCCAGGCAAATAACAGTTTCAGGGAATTCTCCACATTTTAGCATAGTCTGGGCACCACACAAACATTACAATGTAATCAATAGCATGGACATTGCAGAAATGGTTGCTTTGACAAATAAAACCTTATGGAAAGGGCAACAGGTGGCATGGTGATTATGGCTGGACTTCCACATGGTCCACTGCAGTTCAAGTCCCAGACCTGGCAGCTTGCTTTCACTTTCTCTCTCTCTCTATCTCTCTCTTTCTCTCTCTCTCTCCCGTGAGCACACATGCCCTATAGTAAATTTTAAAATAATAGTAATAATAAATGATAGATGAGTCAGTAGCAGCCTGTGATGATCAACTCACTTCAGAAACAAAATGAAGGATGAACATTTCTATAAACAATGCTACAATGGTGACTATGGAAAGATGAAGATGACTAGTAGGATCCACTACCCCACCTAAGATTTAACAGAACACCCAGAAAAAATGAGACCCATAATTCACATTAAAATTTCATCAACTTGGGAAAAACAGAGGCTCAAAATAGAAACTGAACTACAAAAAAAAAAAAAAAAGTGTACTGCTTGAACATTTGACATTGTAGACAGATGTACTTCTATACTTTGTTGTATTGCCCTCAAAACAAGGAGGTAATCAAGGGGCTAGTAGGTGACATGGTGGTTAAAGTGCTGGACTTCCACATGGCCAACCATTCGACTCCTGGAGCTGGTGGCTGGCTTTCTCACTCTCCCTTTCTCTCAGTCTGTCACTTTCTGGTCAAAATTGAAGAATAATGGGACCAGCAGTTAGCGTAATGGCTATGTCACTGGACTCCCATTGTAGTCAACCGCGGTTCGCGTCACGGACCCGGTGGCTTAAACCTCACGCTGGGCACGTGTGCGTGTGTGCCCAAGATCCCAAGAGGAGAATGGAGGAGAAGGGATTGCAGCATGACCATCCCCCCTGGGGGGTGATTTCTTGCTTTCTGTCTCTCTGTCTCTCTCTGTCTGTCTGGAGAGCGCACGCACCCTGTAGCAAAAACCTCTCAAAAAAAAATTTTGAAGAATAATAATAAATTAAATTAAAAATAAACAAGGAGGTAATCAAAAGGAAACTTTTTTAAAAGAACTATTTTATTTAACTTCATTTATTTATTTATTTATTTAAATTTGACCAGAGAAGAACAGAGTAAGAAAGTGAGACAGAGAAAAAGTGAGAAAGCAAGGCACCAGGTCTGGGACTCAAACCATAGTAGGCCATATGGGAGTCCAGCGTCCTTAACCACCACACCATCTGCTGGTCCCAAAAAAGAAAACATTTTATTGTGTTAATTTTTAGATGAATTTATGCTATTGTATGTTAGATTTTATAATATACCCTATAAATAGGCAAACAGGGCATGAGACTTTGCTACTCAATGGACTACAGATTATTATGATCTGGACTACAGAAATTATGATCGCTCATAATTTCCTAGAAAAAAAATGAATTATCACTTTTTTTCAGTTTTTTTGCCATAAGATGCATGTGCTCACCAGAGAGACACAAAGAGAGGGAAAGTGAGAAATCACCCTCCCAAGGAGATGGCCATGCTGCAATCCCTTCTCCTCCATTATCCTTTTGGGACTTGGGACATACATGCACATGTGCCCAGCATTTTTTTTAGGCCACCAGGTCTGGGTCTGGGTCTGGGACTCAGACGATGAGGTTGGTCATGAGGGATCTAGCACCTTAACCAACATGCCACCTCCTGGCCCTCAAATGCATTGTTTATGTTTTCCAAACTTATTTGGGAAAATATAATTCCTTTTCTTAAGATAAATAACTTACGAGACAGGTAGATATCTTATGAGATAGATTATTAGCACTATGGACAAAGTGAGTAAAACTCACTCAATCCGCAACTATTTAAATTAATATGATAACAGGTTCACCAGAATCCATGGTTTTCACATTAGGAAAAGTGTTAGTCTGAGACATTAACAAAGAGAAGGGAAAGAGTGTGACAAAATATGTGTGTACATATGTATGCATATGCATATAAGTGTATTTTCAAATTTTTCTAAAATTACCAAGTAGTCCTTTAATTTCCAGGAAATAATTAAAAACTATGTGTCTAGAAAACAAGGAGAGGGAGGGGCCAGATGGCCAATTAGGGACATTGTCCATGGCATCCCTGCAGTAGAAAAGGATGAAAAAAGTTGGATAAATGGCTACCATTTGGAGCACAGGATTAAGGTGAGATCAACAGAAGACAAAAGCAGAATAGTGGTGAGTTTTTGTAGTGCTGATCTCAAGTGGAAGAAAAAGAAAAATAAAAAGACGTCAATTGTCTTAACTGAGAAGAGAATCAGAGACAACCAAAGCCTCCCACAGTAGAGGGAAGAGTGGGACTCCATGCTGATGCTTCCAACTTTCAGTTCCTTGATTTCACCTGGAATTCCAGCGTTTCCCAGCTGCAGGAGAGCATTGAGAAGAATGCAGACCACAAGCTCATCGTGGGGAGCTGCAAGAATCAGCCAACTCAGAGAAAATGCTGGACTCACCCTGCCACCCCAGCCAAGCACCAGACACACAGAGCCACCTTGGAAGATAAATCAGGACACTCTACTGATTAACTGGCAGGAATTAATGCCTACTCTCCATCCTGCTCCTCCAGGACACCAGAAGTAATGTCCTGTCTCCTCTGTTGCCTTCTACAGAGCAGCTTCTTCAGACTGCCTGGAATAGTGAGAGGAGTGGGAAGGGGTAGCTGACAAAAGGTAGGGTGATAGGGATTTTTCTCTAAAGAGAGGAACAAAATGGGTATCACCTTGTCTACTCTCTTGCCCCAGTGGTCAGGTCCTGCAGCCAATATGGGCAGCTCCCATTGGACTGCAGCCAGGCCCAGCTCCAGTCCCTCACTCAGGAGATGAAGAATACAGATATGTACAGTCTGTCAGACCATACAGTCTGCATTTCCAAAGGAAGTGCAGGCAAAATATTGGGTAAATCCAAGCAGTTTAGCCCCGCCTCCTGACTCTGCAGATAGCAGGGTCTCCAGCTCTGCTCCACAGCTACAAAGCCACTCACAAGCTTGCAGCTACCAGTCCATCTATGGGAATCTTGCAGATGTTGCAGTCGTTCCTGCACAGGACCACAGCCTGGCTCTGGGTCTCGTAGACAGACACTCCCAGTTTAGCCCCCACACCCTTGGCCCTCCAACACATGTCAGCTTCAGCTCTACACCACCACCCCTCCTGCCCCCACTCCCCGACCCCTGCAAAGGCACCCATAGGCCAGCAGTTGCTGGCCCCACAGGTGGAAAGCACAGGGTTCCTACAAGGGTCCACTGCCTGGCCATAGGGCCTAGCAGGCAGAGCAACTCCAGCCTAACCCCTAGCTGCACAGAATTGCTTCAACCCCAGCCCCTTCCCACTCCCAGCTGCATGGTGGTAGTACATAGTTCCCACCTGGCCTTGCAACCTTGAGAGTTGACAGACCCAGCCCCCTCATACTAAAAATAATCTCTGCCATGACTGCCAACCTAAAACCACCTACTGAAGGATGCTGCAGCTATGGAGAGAATCAGGCACTGGGACAGAAAGTTTCCTCTATCTCTGCAGATTACAAACAACTGGCTAACTAAAGAATTAGTCTCTACATCACAACTTCTCAGATAGCACCTATATGCTACCTGTGTGCAATCTAACCAAAGCAGAGCTCATTACTATTCCCAGCTGATATTTTCACTCAGCTACCTCCACCAGAGGAGGACCCTTCCCCGCTCCCTACACAGGGCCTGGAAATTCAGGCAACCACACTACAGGACAATAATTGCCATCAGTTCTAGAACACACCCCGTCTCCATGTGAAGAACTACAAGTCCACAATACTAATCTCACCTACAGTCAAAAAATGCTGACCTGGAGGCCCCAGTGCCCCCACTGGTGTCTTTGAAAATACACAAAGACCTCAATAAATGAAGGCTGAGAGACAGGGGGAAGAAGGAAAAATGGATAGACACTGCCATCAAAAAGTCTAATCAAGAAATTAGGATGAAGTACTCCATTAGATGCCAAAAAATCAATACAGAGCTATAAGAAACATGAAAAAGCAAGAAAACATCTGTCCTCCAAAAGAACTCATGGACTCCACACCAACAACAGGCAAAATGCAGGAAACCACAGCAATACTGCAAAAGAATTTTAGAATACTGACGATAACATAACTCAATGAGATACAAGAGAACACTGACAAACAATTTCAGAAAATGAGGGAAACAATGCATGACATGGAAGAGAGATTTAATAAAAAGATTTCAAGAAAAATCCAGGAGATGGAAAAAAAAATCCAGGAGATGAAGAATATGACACAGGAAATAAAATTCTGAAGAAAGTATCAACAACAGGTTAGATCATATTGAAGAAATAATATTTGAAATTGAATGTAAACCCTTGAAATGGTCCAAACTATCAAAACAAAAGAAAAAATAACCATTAAAAATGAAGAGAACAGGGACCAGCAGTTAGTGTAATGGCTATGTCGCTGAACTCCCATGTAGTCGACTGTGGTTCAAGTCCCGGACCCGGCAGCTTAAACTCATGCCGGGCACGTGCGCCTGCATGCCCAGGATCCCGAGAGGAGAATGGAGAAGGGATTGCGATGTGGCCATCCCCCCTAGTGGTGATTTCTTGCTTTCTGTCTCTCTGTCTCTCTCTGTCTTTCTGGTCAGCACACGCGCCCTATAGCAAAAACCTCTCAAAAAAAAAAAATTTTTTTAAATGAAGAGAACATACTTGAATTATAGAACACAATTCAAAGACCCACAGAATACATGTCCAAGAAGGTAAAGCAATGAGAAAAGACATAAACATCTATGAGATATCTACAGAGATACAGACATCCAGATCCAGGAAACACAAGATTCCAAGTACATTCAACAAAAGTAGATTTTCTTCGAGGCACATAAAGTCAAAATATTGAAGGCCAGAGATAAAGACAAAATCCAAAAAATAATGGCTAAAAATAAGGGCTGAGATACCTATAAAGGAGTCCCCATCAGACTAACCTTGGATCTCTCAGCAGAAACCTTGTGGGCCAGGAGAAAATGGGTTGACATATTTAAAACTATGAAACAAAAACAATTTTAACCAAGAATACCATACCCATCAAAACTTTCCTCCAAATGGAAAGGAAAAGTAAAAATTATTTCCAGACAAAGCTGGAACAAGACAAAGATGGCTACTTTGTCCACTCATATTGAACATGGTACTGAAAGTCCTGGCCAATGCAATCAGAAAAGAATGAATTAAAAATCACTTAAGTTAGAAAGGAAGAAGTTAAATTGTCCCTATTTACAGACAATATAATTTTATTATTAAAAAAAAAAAAACTAAAGAATCCACTGAAAAATTCTTAGAGGTGATTTTTTTTAAAAATTAGCAAAGTTGGGGACCAGCAGTTAGCGTAATGGCTATGTCGCTGGACTCCCACGTAGTCAACCGCGGTTCGCATCTCGGACCCGGTGACTTAAAACTCACACCGGGCACGTGTGCGTGCGTGCCCAAGATCCCGAGAGGAGAACGGAGGAGAAGGGATTGCAGTGTGGCCATCCCCCCTAGGGAGGTGATTTCTCGCTTTCTGTCTGTCTCTCTCTGTCTGTCTGGCGAGCACACACGCCCTATAGCAAAAACCTCTCTAAAAGAAAAAAAAATTAGCAAAGTTGCAGGGTACAAATCAATGTATACAAATCTGTACTGCAGTTTTTAACTTGCAGTAACAGTGATAGATTGAGGAAGGAATAAAATCAATTCCATTTATAATAGCCTAGATAGATAGATAGATATGCTGCATATGTGAATAAATCTAACCAAAGAAGTAAAATATCTTCCCTATGAAAATTATATAAAATTGAGTAAAAAAATATATAAACCTAAGGCCTTGAACTTTAAAATTACTGATGGAAAACACTGGGAAAACTCTAGGAGACATCGGGGTAGGCAAAGACTTCTTAAATAAGATCCCCAATGTACAGGCCATAATCTCAAAAATAGACAAGTGGGACTACATCAGATTAAAAAGTTTCTGCACAGCAAAAGACAATGTAATTAGTATGAATTGACAACTCTCAGAATGGGAGAATTTTTTTTTTCATTAGAATCAGCTACATGTTTATTAGCGCAAAGCCAAGTAATGCGTAAAGATTACATTTCTTGGGAACTAGCAGTTAGCGTAATGGTCATGTCACTGAACTCCCACGTAGTCGACCGCGGTCTGCGTCCCGGACCCGGTGGCTTAAAACAATGCCAGGTGCGTGTGCGTGCGTGCCCAAGATCCCGAGAGGAGAATGGAGGAGAAAGGATTGTGGCGTGACCATCTCCCCTGGGGGGTGATTTCTCACTTTCTGTCTCTATGTCTCTCTCTGTCTGTCTGGCAAGCGCACGTGCCTATAGCGAAAATCTCTCCAGGAAAAAAAAAAAAAAAAAAAGATTACATTTCTTCTCTATCAGTCTATTTTCAATGAATTTCTTTCTTATTTCTTTTTTTTTTAATTAATTAATTTATTTTTTTTGTATATACTTTCAATCATATTGTTTGGCTTACAATGAGACCATTTTGATATGTGAACATTTCTCCCCAGACCCGTTGATCGAAATATCTTCAACAGATAACACCACACCTCCCCATCCCGTCAATGCTCTACCTCTGTATCCCTTCTCCAAATGTCTTTTGTTGGGCCCCACTCCTCCACATACACCTCATCTGACATTCACACCCATCTCTTGTGTTTGTTCAACTGTTAGTCAATCAGTTTCAGACATAGAATGCAGACAAACTGTATATGTTAAGTGGGGACATACAATGTCTCTCCTTCATAGCCTGGCTTGCCTCACTCAGCAGTACATCTTCCATATTCTTCCACTTTCTGTCAAAAGCCAGGGCTCTGTTGGTTTTTATGGCTGAGTAGTATTCCATAGAGTATATGTGCCACAGTTTTTCAATCCATTCCTCCATACGGGGGCATCTGGGTTGGTTCCATGACTTAGCAATTGTGAATAGTGCCGCAATAAACATCGATGTGCAAGCACTTTTCCAATGAAGAATTCTTCTGTCCTTTGGGTAGATACCGAGGAGTGGGATCTCTGGATCATACGGCAGATCTATCTGTAGATTTTTGAGGAATCTCCAAATTATTCTCCACAGTGGTTGGACCAATCTACATTCCCACCAGCAGTGTAAAAGAGTTCCCCTTTCACCACACCCCTGCCAACACTTATCATTTTTTGTTTTTTTAATATTAGACAATCTGACTGGGGTTAGGTGGTACCTCATTGTTGTTTTTATCTGCGTTTCCCTTACGATGAGGGAGGTTGAACATTTTTTCATTTGCCTTTTGGCCATTCGTATGTCATCTTTAGAGAGTGTTTTCTTCATCTCCTTCTCCCATCTTTTAATAGGGTTGATCATCTTTTTTCCAAACACCTTATTTTTTCCTTGTGTATTCTGGTTATCAGTCCCTTATCTGATGCAACATTTACAAAAATAGAATGGGAGAATATTTTTGTAAACTATGCCTCAGTTAAGAGATTTATAACCAGAATACACAGGGAATTTAAGCAGCTTACTCAAAAAATATGATGAGAAAATGAGCCAAACAACCAACTCTCTAAGGAAGACATAAGAACAGCCAAAAAGCATGTGAAAAAATGCTCAACATCTTTCATCATAAGAGAAATGCAGATCAAAACCACAATGAAATACACTGTACCCCCAGTCAGGATGGCAAAGATTAAAAAAAAAAAAAAAAGAATGATAAATGCTGGCGGGCTGTGGTGAAAGGGAAACTCTCCTACACTCTTGGTGGAATGTAAATTGGTCCAACCACTGTGGAGAACAATATGAGGTTCCTCAAAGATCTACAAATAGAACTACAATATGATTCAGCAATTCTACCCCTAGGTATCTACCCAAAGGAAGGAGAAAGCTCAGTCAGAAAAGAGTTTGCACATCTATGCTTATTGTGGCACTATTCACAATTGCTAAGACATAGAACCAACCAAAATGTCCATGAACAGATAAATAGATTGGAAAAGTGTGGAATATATACTCTATGAAATACTATTCAGCCATTAAAAAAAAAAAAGATGATGATCCTGGCATTTGATAGAAAGTGGAAAAATATGGAAGATTTACTGCTGAGTAAATCAATTCAGGCTATGAAAGAGAGACATTGTATGTCTCCACTTAACATATACCAACTGTCCACATTCTATGGTGGTAACTGAAAGACTAGAGAATACAGAAGCATGGAAAATGGTAGGAATACTGAAGATAGTGTGGGAAGAGAGGAGGAGAATATGGGGAAAAAATTGGGACCAGCAGGTGGCGTGGTGGTTAGGGCACTGGACACTCCCACATGGCCGACTGTGGTTCGAATACCAGACCTGTTGGCTTGCTTTCTCACTTTCCCTCTCTCTCTCTCTGTATATCTCTCTCTAGTCAAATTAAAATAAATGAATGAATAAATAAAATTAAACAAATAATTATTTTTAAAAATTTAAGGAGAAAAATAGAGAGGCAAGACATTTATGGGGCGTAGAAATGGATTATTACCTGCTGATGATAATGTGTATAATAACCTGAACTGGACTAGTTTGAAGTATATTCGTGTTGGGTATATTCACTTTATAAGCTAAACCATGTATACTGATTAAATGTATAAAATAAATTTAAATTTAAAAAGTAAAAACAAAAACACACACAAAATAAAATAAAAACAGACAAAAAATGTAAATACATCCCTTGTTTATGGATTGGAAGAATCCCCACATTCAAATATTAATATTACAAAGTGTCTACAAATTCAATGCAGCTTCTGGTAAAATTTCAGAAAAATTCTTCAGAGAAATGGTAAAAGCAATCACAAAATTTCTCTGGAATAACAGAAGACCCTGTATCAACAAAACAGTATTTTACAAAGAGAGCATAATTAGAGGTATCTCACTACCTCACTTCAAAATATATTACAAAGCCACAATAACCAAAACAGCATAATACTGACACATAGACCAAAGGAACAAAATAGAGAATCCAGAAAACAACTTAACTGATTTTTAAGAATTATTTATTTAATTTTTATTTATAACTATCATTATTCTTCAGTTTGCTACAGGGCACATGTGCTTACCAAAGAAAGACAGAGAGAGGATAGAGAGAGAGAAGGAAAGTGAGAAACCAAGATACCAAGGTCCAGAACGTGAACCGTAGTCAGCCATGTGTGAGTCCAGCACCTTTGCCACCACACAACCTGCCAGACTCCCCATCTGATTTTTAATAAAGAGCACAAGACAATCCAGTAGAGAAATGAGAGTATTTTCAACAAATGTTGCTTGTAAAACTGGATAGTCATCTCCAGAAAAATGAAACTAGGCCCCCATCTCTCACCATTTACAAAAACAAATTTTAAATGGATTAAAGATTTTAAACACACAAGGAAAACTACAAGAAGCTAAAAAAAGAAATAGAAAATGACACAAAAAAGTAGAAGCACATCCATGTCCTTGGATTGGAAGAATTAACATTTAAAAAATGGAAATTCTATCCAAATTAATCTACATATTTAACCCAATCCCAATCAAAGTTCCAGACATATTCTTCAAAGATCTAGAAAAGACAACCATAAAATATGTCTGGAATCATAAAAGACCCCGTATTGCCAAAGCAATCCTGCACAAGAAGAGTGGAGTGGGTGGCATCTCACTGGCAGACTCAAAAACATACTACAAAGCTGTGGTAATCAAAACAGCATGGTACTGGCACAGAAATAGACATGTGGATCAATGGAACAGAACAGAGTCCCTAGAAATAAATCCCCAAACATACAGTCAACTCATTGTTTTTTTTTTTGTTTTTTTTTTTTTTTTTTTTGCAGAGGTTTTCGCTATAGGGCGCGTGCACTCGCCAGACAGAGAGAGAGAGAGACATAGAGACAGAAAGAGAGAAATCACCCCCCAGGGGGGATGGTCACACCACAATCCCTTCTCCTCCATTCTCCTCTCGGGATCTTGGGCACGCACGCACACGTGCACGGCGTGAGTTTTAAGCCACCGGGTCTGGGACGCGAACCGCGGTTGACTTCGTGGGAGTCCAGCAACATAGCCATTACGTTAACTGCTGGTTCCCGTCAACTATTTTTGATAAGGGGTACCAGTCAATCTACTGGGGAAAGGAAAGCCTCTTCAGCAAATGGTGCTGGAAAAACTGGATTTCCACCTGCAGAAAAATGAATATAAACCCCTACCTCTTACCTTTCACAAAAATCAACTCAAGGAGGATCAAAGATCTAAACCTAAGACCTCAAACTATAAACCTGCTCCTGGAAAACACTGGGAAAACTCTGGGAGACACTGGGGTAGGCAAAGACTTCTTAAATAAGACCCCCAAAGCACAGTCGATAATCCCCAAAATAGACAAGTGGAATTACATCAGACTAAGAAATTTCTGCATGGCAAAAGACACAGTAATCAGTGTGAATCAACAGCCCTCAGATTGGAAAAAGATTTTTGTAAACAATGTGTCAGATAAGGGGTTGATAACCAGAATACACAAGGAACTCAAGCAGCTGTTCCGAAAAAAGATGATCAACCCAATTAAAAGATGGGAGAATGAGTTGAAAAAAACATTGTCTAAGGATGACATTTGAATAGCCAAAAGGCATATGAAAAAATGCTCAACATCCCTCATTGTAAGGGAAATGCAGATCAAACCAACAATGAGATACCACCTAACCCCAGTAAGAATGACTAAGATTTAAAAAAAAAAAAAAAAAAAAAAATGACAAGTGCTGGTGGGGGTGTGGTGAAAGGGAAACTCTCTTACACTGCTGGTGGAAATGTAAATTGGTCCAGTCACTGTGGAGAACAATTTGGAAATTTCTCAAAAATCTACAGATAGAACTACCATATGATCCAGCAATCCCACTCCTTGGTATCTACCCAAAGGACAGAAGAATTCTTAATCAGAAAAGTGCCTGCACATCGATGTTTATTGTGGCACAATTCACAATTGCTAAGACATGGAACCAACCCAAATGCCCACAAACAGATGAATGGATAGAAAAACTGTGGCATATATACTCTATGGAATACTACTCAGCCATAAAAAACAACAAGACCCTGGCTTTTGACAGAAAGTGGAAAAATATGGAAGTTTTACTGCTGAGTGAAGCAAGTCAGGCAATGAAGGAGACATTGTATGTCCCCACTTAATATATACTGAGTGTCCACACTCTATGACAGAAACTGATGGACTAAAGGATATAGAAACACAGTAAATGGATGTGAATACCATATATAGTGTGTGTGAAAGAGTAGAGTCTGAGGAAGGACATTCCGAAGAAAAAGAGGGAGGTAAAGCATTAATGGGACAAAGAAATGTGGTATTATCTGTTGAACATAATTTTATAGTTTATCAATGGGCTAGGGAGAAATGTTCACATGTTGGAATATTCACTTTGTAAGCTAAATAATGTGATTGAATGTATAAAAGAAAATGAAATAAAAAATAAATAAGTAAAAGAAAGAAAAATAATTTAAAGATTTAAAGCACAAAACCATAAAACTGCTGGAGGAAAACACTGGAGAGACACTTCAATGTATTGGAACATGCATAGATTCCTTGAATAAGACACCAAAACAAGAGCAATAACACCAAAAATAGATAAGTGGGATTACATCAAGCTAAAAAGCTTCTGCCCATCAACAGAAAAAAATAAAGGTACAATTCACCAAATTAGAGAAAATATTTGCAAACTCTACCTCAGACAAAGCATTGACAACCAGGATATATTAGGATCTCAAACAGCTCACTGCCCAAAAACATAATAATGCAGTTTAAAAACAGTCATTTGACCTGAACAGACAACTCTCTAAAGAAGACATATGAATGACCCAAAAAAAAAAATCATATGAAAAAGTGTTTAATTTTTCTCATTATAAAGAAAATGCAAATTGAAACTACATTGACACTTAACACCAGTCAGAATGGCTATGATAGGGGAAAAAAATTTCAAGTACTATAGAGGTTATGGAGAAAAGGGAACCCTTGCACACTGTTGGCATAATGTAAATTAGTATAGCCCCTAAGAGAAACAGTGTGGAGGATCCTCAAAAATCTAAAAATAGAATTACCATATGATCTAGCAATCCCACTATTGGGTATATACCCAAAGGACAGGCAATCACTCAGAGAGACATTCGTATACACATGTTTAGTGCAGCATTATTCACAATAGCTAAGTCAGGAAATTGACCTAAGTGCCCAACAACTGATGAACGGATTGGTATAATATGGTACGTATACATAATGAAATACCACTTAGCCATAAAAGAAAAAAGTTCTGTCATTTAACACAAAGTGAATGAACCTAGAAGATACGATGCTAAGTGAAATACACCAGACTATGAGAGACAAATAGCATCTGTTCCCTCTTACATATACTGAATATCCACACTTCAGTGGAAATTAAAAGACCCCAAAGCATAGAAATAGAGACATTAACGGTAGATACCAGGAGTTGCTTGGGGTAAGGTGAGTGGGAGGTTAGTGAGGAAAAAAAGTAATGAATACAGGAATGCATGTAAATAAGGGGAAGCAGTTACAGGATGGTATATCAGAGCAGAGTTAAAACAATGGACAATTTTATACTTAGAAAAATTAGTAGAACTATTAACAAATGTGTAAGAAATAATATAATATTCAATGTTGAAGAAGATGAACATCTGTATATCCTTGATTTGATTACTATACATTGAATGCATATCTTTAAAACCATACTGTAGCTCAAAAAGATATACATCAAGTATATGTAAACCGGAAATCATAATTAAAAAAAAAAAATAGAAGACAAGGGGCCAGCAAGTGGTGTAGTGGTTAAGGTGCTGGACTCCCACATGGCAGACCACATTTGAAGTTCTGGACATGGAGGCTTGAAAACCATCCAGATGTAAGAGGATAATGGAAGAGAAGGTATTACAGCATAGCTGTCCCCCAGTGGGGGGGAGGGGGGGCAGGGATTTCTCACTTTCCCCCTCTCTCTGTCTCTGTCTATCTCTCTCCAGCAAGCATATGCACCCTTTGGCAAAAAAATAAAATAAAAAAAGAAGACTGGTCTCTTAATTATTCCTTTAATACATTCTTAGAAATTTCATAGTACATTGTCTGAGTAAACATAATACCCAGACCTACACTGTTACAATTACCCAATAATCTATCATTTGTGTGCAACTAAACCTCTGGGCTTCAGGGTTTTTTCTCTATAAAATTGAGACAAATAGGCCAGCTGGTATGCTGTTACGGCGCCTGGGTCCCACATGACTGACTATGAGATATGAGCCCAGACCCAGCAGTTTGAGTAACATGTAACATGCCAGGTGCATGTGCATATGTGCCAAAAAAAACCCTGAGAGGAGAATGAAGCAGAAGGAATTGCAGCATGGCCATCTACCCTTGGGAGTGTTTTCTCACCCCCATCCACATCTCTCCAGCAAGTGAGCATGCACTATAAAAAAATAAATTAATAGGGACAAATATCTAATAGTGTAACATTTGCAAAACCATTAAACACACACACACACACAAAAAAAAAAAAAAAAAAAGAAAGAAAAGAAAACAGGCGAGGCCACCACTGACTTCACTTTCACTAGCCTCTGAAAGAACTAATTAATGTGATATTTCCAGAAAAATAGTACACTATTCCATCATAGTCCTGTAGTATTCTTTTTTTTTTTTTAAGAGGTTTTTGCTACTGGGTGCATGCACTCACCAGAGAGACAGGGAGAGACAGAGAGACAGAAAGCGAGAAGTCACCCCCCAGGGGGGATGGCCACACCGCAATCTCTTCTACATTCTCCTCTCAGGATCTTGGGCACACATGCACACACGCCCAGTGTGAGTTTAAGCCACCGGATCTGGGACTCGAACAGCGGTCAACCACATGGGAGTCCATCGACATAGCCATTATGCTAACTGCTGGTCCCTGTAGTATTCTTTTAAAGGCAAAACCCACCTTCGGTAATTTCACCAGTGCAAGCCCTCCTGAACAACCACCTCTTGCTCCTAGGACAATCTTCATGTCAATAAATACCACGGTATGAGTGCTTAAGAAATCTCATGATACCTTGCAGCTTTGTTTTCATCTGAGGAAATACTCCTAGAGTGAAGTGCGACCACACTGACTTCCCATCTACTGCACTTCTTGCTGATCCTTCAACACACTAAGCATACGCCTTTGCATATAATTGATCCCACTGCCAGGTGCATACTGCCATAAGACACATGTCTTATCTCTTCACTTCATTCAGATTTCTGCTTAAATATTATCTTCCTTGACCACTCATTTAAAGTAGCATACTCTGTTATTCTCTATGCCCTCAATTCACTTTTTAAATAGTAAGTCAAAACATACTTATTCATCTGTTATAATGTAAGGTCTATGAAGACATCTCTTTAGAGCTTAGAACTGCCTGGTATTATAGGACACACACCAAAAAAAATTTGGCGAGGGATCAGCAGATGGTGTGATGGTTACACAGCTGGATTCCCATGTAGTTGACCATGATTTGAGTTCCAGACCCAGTGGCTTAGAACTCACACCAGGTGCATATGCATGCATGCCCAAAATCCCAAGAGGAGAATGGAGGAGAAGGGACTGTGGTGTGGCCATACCCCTTGGGGGATTTCTCACTTTCTGTCTCTCTGTCTCTCCAGTGAACCCAATAACAAAAATATCTCTATATTAAAAAAAATTGTTGAATTAACTTATTTGGATGATTTGACACATCAAAGAAATCTCTGAGAAAAATGCTATGAACAGTGGGATGAGGAGTAAAAGCACCTTGAATAGTTATGGTGACCATGTGAACCTAGAACATCCAGAATACAAAAGGTAAAAGACTACAGAAACTGAATTAGAACCAGAATTAAAGTAAGATTTTTTACTAGCTAAACTATGGTAGAAAGAATGGAGGCAAAAGAGAGAAGGCCAGGCCTGAGATGGCTGAGGCTTGAGCAAAGGAATGAAGAAAAATCTATCTTTTGTCACCAACTCTCTCTTCTCATCTCTCTTCTTCTCATGTTTCCTTCCCCATTATCTATCCACTTTTGCCATCCCTTTCCCTCTTCTTCTTTCACTTCTTCTGTCGTAAGTAGTTTTCTTCTTGCATAGTGCTCTCAATGAATTCTTGTTTCTATAAATTAGTAGTCTCAAAAGAAGATGAGTTCTCTACTGAAAAACCTTAATGTACATATGATACTGTTTTATATGCCAAGGAGAACATGAACATCATCAACCACAGTATCAAATACTCATCAAGAAGGCAACACACTGAAACAAAAAATCATGAAGTCATTTTTCTTCACCTCCTCCATCAGGAAATCTGAATACTTTGAGACTTCATCTGCTTAATTTTTTCCATTTGGTTCTCCAGAATATATATTTAAAATAAAGTCAACATCTCTGACATCAACTCTCACATTCCATTCAAAATAATCACAACACATACACTATAGAATATTTGTTAAAATTGTAAGCCTGAGATTATCTTTTTTATTATTATTAAATTGATGCTGGTACTCATTCAAGTTAAAATAAACTAAAACTGCCAAGCATCCCTATCAGGCTCATAGAATGACTGTGTATATATATGCCTCTCCTCAATCCTCTCCAAATGGCACTGGGCTTGGCATTCAACTGGACTCTTTGAATAATAATGTATAATACATTAATAGCAGCCAGGATCCAACTTGGGGCGTGGTCAGAAAGGCAGCAGAATTCCACATGACTGACTGCATGGTTCGAGTGGTAGACCTAGTGTCTTGAAAAATACTCCAGGCACATATTCATTAGTACCCCAAATCCCAAAAAGACAAAGATATGGAGAAGGGATTGGAGTATGCCCATCCTTCATGGGAGATGATTTCTTACTTCTCTTCTTCTCTCTGTCTCCTCCTCCCTCTCTCTCCTCACTGAGCAAATGCACTCTCTAGCAATTTTTTTATAAAGAGAATAGCAGCCAATGTAATAATAACTATGACTGTATTTAAGAACCTCTCAAAATACCATACCCAGGAAGGTTAAATTACTCATTTTTAAATCCCTCCATAAAATTATAGGTGGAGCATGACTTCTGTAATAAAAAATGACTTCTGCGAAAGTAAACTGTAAAAGAAGATTTTTGTCAAAAATCATAGTGAAGGTCACGGTTTGGGCCATTAGTCCTAAATAGTGAAGAAAAATTAAAGTAAGGAGAAATAGGTCCATTTTTGAAAATATTAGACATACTCACAAGTGACCAGGCATTAGGATTTATTGAACTACATGATGACCTACAAAATACCCAGCCTTAAATAATTTATTCCATTATTTATTAAATATATTCATTATTTTAGTAACTTTGCTTTAATTTTAACTATAGCTATAAATATTTAAAACTTTTCTAAAAAAAAAAAAGAAAGAAAATAATCATACAACTTAAAAATCAAAAGCTGGGGGGCCAGCAGGTGGCATGGTAGTTAAGATGCTAGATTCCTACATGGTAGACCATGGTTTGAGTCCTGGACTCAAGTCTCACTCTTTCTGATCAAATAGAAGAAGAAGAAAGAAGAAAAACAAGAAGGAGGAGGAAGAGGTGGAGGAGAAGAAGAAGAAAAGAAGAAAGAAGAAGAAAAAGGAAAAGGAAAAGAAGGAGGAGGAGGAGAAGAAGAAGAAGAAATAAAATTTAAAACAAAAATAAAAAGCTGGAAATAGAAGAGCGAGAGAAGCTAAATCTCCAGTCACATTGGGAACAGAAAGGTCTGAGTGTACAGAGACCAAATACCTGAAGATAGGATACTCAGGAGAAATTCTCTCCCCACAACTCCCCTAACAATAAAAGGAGAGGAACTTCTCTCTGAAAAACTGAACCCGAAACTCCTACTGTGGATTCCACAGTTGCATTCACAGTAGAGAAGGAAAACAGGCACAGAGCTAATGCACACCTTAGGGAAGGTCCTGAGCACACAGCTATGGAAATATACTCCAAAGAAGTAGAAAAAATTTAGTATATTACCACATGACTAAAAATCAAAGCAGAGCCCCAAGAAATATGAGAAAACCAGAAAATATTTCCCCCTCAAGGGAACATAACTCCTCACTAACAATGATAAAACACAAGAGAACACAGAAATGTCAGAAAAAAAAATCAGAATATTCATTGTAATAAAACTCAATGAGATGCAAGACAGAAAACAGACAACCAATTCCAGGAGATGAGAAAATACTTCCATGACTTCATGAAGGAACTCTGAGGAGACAGACACACTGAAAAAAAAAATCAAACTGAACTTCTGGGGTTAAAAAAATATGACACAGGAAATCAAAACATCCCTTGGAAGTATCAACATCAGATCAGACCACGCAGGAGAAAGAATCTCTAACCTTGAAGACAGAACCTCTGATTTAGTCTAAGCAAACAAAAAGAATGGAAGAATCACCATTAAAAATCAGGACAACATACAGGAAATTTTAGACACCATTGGACAGTCAAATGGCCACATAATAGGTATTCCAGAAGACAAAGAGAAAGGCAAAGTCACAGAAATTTTCTTTCATGACATATGAGCTGAAAACTTTTCAAACTTAGAGAGGCATGCAGACATGCAAATTCAGGAAATACAAAAGACACAAAATAAATATAACATAAGAAGATCCTCTCTAAGGCATATTATAGCCAAATTGGTAAAAATCAAAGACAAAGACAATATTCTAAAAATGGCAAAAGAGAAATGCCAACTTACTTACAGAGGTTATTCCATTAGACTAACATCAAACCACTCAAGTGAAACAATGAAGGCAAGGAAAGAATGAGAAGACATATTTAAAATGTTGAAAGAAAAACAATTTCTACCATGAACACTATGCCCAGCAATATTATGCTTTGAATGGGAAGGAAATATTTCATTCTCAGGTAAACAAATGCTGAATGAATTTGTCCAAACTAAACCAGCTCTTCAGGAAATACTTAAGAGAATACTGCAACAGTATTCACCCAATCACTGACTTTACCATGTCTTCATTTTAAACATTTCTTTTTAATACTGTTTTGATTTTGCTTTTTTGAGGACTGTTTCTTTATGCTCAGTACAGTACTTTGGTCTTACAAGAACCCACGGTGAGTAAGTGAAAGTTTTATTTTCCTATCTCTTCCTAATGAGCTATTGTTACGTACAATTTTACTTATCTCTGACTGCATCAATGATATCACAGATCTTTTCTGAATATAAACTCTTATCTCCCACAAACCTCTATATGGAAATTGCAAATTCTTCTCTCATTGGCTATGCTAAGATTATCTTTGTTTTTAAAAAAATCCATCCTCATTCATTTATGAGACATTTTGTTGTCTGATTTTAATCTGTTTTTCTTTTGAGTTGTAATTTCACAGTAAATAAGATCATGGGCAATTCAGTACATACTTCCAGAATAACCAGTGAAGCAGGTTTTGAAATTGCACAACATAATGTTAAATGTTGAAGGTGAATATGTTTATATCCTTGATGTGTTTATTATACTGTATACATGCAGAAGACCATTTTGTACCCTACAAAGATATATAATGATTATATGTAAATCATGAATTACAATAAATATTTCTTAAAAAAATCAAAAGCTGGGACCAGCAGATGGCATATTAGTTACATCCCTGGATTCCCACATGGTTGACCACAGTTGAAGTCCTGGATCCAGTGATTTGAAACTCATACCAAGCACATGTGGATTAGTGCCCAAGATCCTGGGAGGAGAATGGAGGAGAAGGGACTGTGGCATGGCCATCCTCCCTGCGGGGTGATTTCTTACTTTCTCTCTCACTGTCTCTCTCTGTCTCCCTCATTTCATGAGTGCATATACCCTAAAGCAAAAACCTCTTTAAAAAGTTCAAAAACTTAAAGCAGTTCATCAAATCAAGTCTCTCATTTGGATCACTCAACTTATAACACTCAAAGGTTTTCCCCATAACTCTTTCCAGGTTTTAAAATCAACTTCAGCCTAAAGAAGACTTGTATAGTCAAACTATGCTTTTTCAAGGCACCCTTCTTCTCTTTTTTAGTTATCTTTTCCTAAGGCCCTCACATTGCTACTTAGCTTCTGAGGGAACATCACAAGCCAAAATTCATCTCTCTAAGCCTTGTCCACTTTAAACTAGTGTTTCATTCACCTGATTTGCCTCTAAGTCCTATCACCTGTCATCAAAATGTTAACCTGTTTCATGTTTCACTTCTCAATTTTCTTACCTCAAGTAACTGTTCTGATAAGAAAATTTACTATTCTGGCAGAATCTTTGTGAATATCCAAGATAACAATTTGCATTGAATAGCACCAGTCAATGGTTAATTCTTAAACCTAAAGTAATAATTGACAGGAATAGTGGCTACTTCTTAAACCAAGAGGAATAATTAATAGCAATACTTTGGCTCATTGGTAGAAGTATTCATGGAAAAGTTCAATTTTGGTGCTCCCTAAATTACTTCATGAAAGCACATTATACTCTATACAGAAAACCCAGTTTAATCAACTAGATCTCAGTAAACCATCACAGTATTATGGAATCTAACACAGAAAGAAGCCTTGGAGTTAGTCTAGTTTTTCTAAGTTCTCTTAGGACAGAACCATGTATTATTCATCTTACACAGCAGCTAACACAATGTCTTTCACACCGTAAATACTCAAAAAATATGTGTCGAATCCACAAATACTTGAACCTCTGTTTGATGAATAAATCTCCCCTACATCTTTCCCTAATTCATCTTTCCAATTCCCCACGCTCCCTGTCTCTGTTCCTATATGCACAACTAGCAATAGGGTTTCCAAGATTAAAGGCTGCTAATATCAATGCAAAAAGGTGACTACATGTATTTGTCTCTCCCCAAGCCTCACCAAAGCTGTACCTTCACTGACATATATTTTATAGAAAATATGACAAGTGTAGAGTAAAACAGCTGTTTATATTTCCCTGTACAAGTACCCTAACACATTTAACAGGGAAGAGTAGGTCCAAATTTTGGCTAGCAGTCTAATGTGTATTAAGACAAAATACAACTCCTTAAAGCATGTTAATTTTAAAATAACTCATACACGTAAAAGGTAAATATTTACAGGACAGAAATCTAGAACAATAATAATGGCAGCAAAATATTTTGCCTTTCTTTTTTTCATTTTTACTAAGTTAGTGTTAACTTAATGAAATGTGACGTTGCTATCAGCATAATACAATAAACATGAAAAGGTACCCAATATACAACGAATATATAAAAATCCTAAATGACGACAGCAAAAACAGAAATTATGTTTTCCTTTCATATGCCCTTTGTGTTAACTTGAGTGCATATAACCTTGTTATTTACATACTACAATAAAAATAAAATTGGTTGCCCGTGTGCCTAGATGGAGACTTGAAAAATAACTAAATAAAATTATATTTCTCTGTGACCCATAAAAGATCCATTACACAGGACCCAGTTATCATTTCTCTCTGTTAGAAGCTGTACTAAATGCAGCTAACCAAGGGAAAAATATCTAAATAACCCTCAGAAGTAGCATACAAAGATATTACATCTTTGTTAAAATCTCAAATCTTACATTACCTTAAGATTTAAATCATCTTTAAAGCAAAGTTTATTAAAATTCAAAACTCGTATTGTGTTTATCTTTTCTGTAAGTGGATGTATTATCCCTAGTAACATGTTTATGTCTGATGTTTCTCCTACAAATAAAAGCATCCAGTCATTTTAGGGATTAATAGAAAAACACATCTTTTGTGAGGAACATTTCCCTCATTAAACATTATCATTTTAGCATATTTTTTCTATTTCTGATTTTGCTACAAAATAAAATGAGCTAATTTTTATCCTTAAGTTTCTCTATAATGTATATTGCCAATAAAGCAAATACTTTAATTGCACATTAGAAGAATCTCATTTTCCTCTAAAAATTGCTATAGAAATTAGCCCCAAAGAGACCTCATAACACATACAAAAATCAAGATATGACTCTGTCAAATTGGCATACCAGTTACCACTTACACCAAATATCACTTTAACATCACTTTAAAATTAAAAGCTATTTTTCTGAAAAATCCCAGGCGAGATCATATGGGTCATTAGAATGTTATCTGGCCTCTTCCTAAATTAGTTCTAAAATGAATCAATTAGACAAGAATCAATTAGAAAAAACTGTACACTAATCAACTGATTTAACAGCTAGCCAAACTGTATATTCAAAAAGCAATCCACTCTTGTCAGAAAGTCACATTTTAGGGCTTATGGGAGCACAAATTGGCACTTTTCTAGAACTCAATTTGGTAATATATACCAACTGTTAATGTCCATTCTCTTTGACCAGTAATTATACACTTAAGAATTATCCTATGGAAATCATCAAAAATTCAAAGTTTTTGTGTGTAAGGACATGCATCCCAACACTACCTATTGGGACAAAAGTGAAAAAAAATCAAAAAGAACTTAGTTTTCTTTAAAAATGAATGCTATGCAGCTGTTTAAATCACAATGTGAATAGAAATGAAATGATCTAATAAAAATTTTAGCACATACATAAAAAATACACCAAAATATCTACAATGATTACCTTTGCCTACAGATGATATTTGTATATGTATATTTGTCATATTTTAGGAGCTAATACTGCTGTTTGAGAATATTTGAATTTTCTGCCTTGAACTTACAAGCAATTTTTTAAAGAAACTGTTTCATGGGGTGATAGGCATAAAATATTTCACAGGCAGGACTAGCAGATGGCATAATGGCATAATCGCTGGACTTCCACATATTTTATCGCGGTTCAAGTCCCAGATCCAGTGGCTTAGACTCATACCAGGCATATGTGCGTGCGTGCCCAAGATCCTGAGAGGAGAATGGAGGAGAAAGGATTGCAGAAATGGCCATCCTCCCGGGGGGGGGGGGGGGGGTGTTATTTCTCACTCTCTCTCTGTCTCTTTCTTTCTAATGAGCACATGCACCCTATAGCAGAAATCTTTCTTAATATCTATCTTCTGTTAATATCTATCAACAATCAAATCAGCAGAACATTTAGGCTAACAATCTGCAAGTCCATCTAAAGCCAAATGTATTGACAAGTAGCTATATATCTCACTAAGGACAGTTAGTACAGTAAAACTGCTTGAAAAGGGAGCGGAATCTATATTATGTAACAGGTATGATACTAAATCCTTTACTTATTTCATTTAAGCCTTACAACATTATGTGTTAGATATTATCTCCATTTATTGGAGGAGGGAACTGAAGTTTAGAGAACTAAAGTAACTTATCTAACTTCAAAAAGCTAGTAAATAATGGGAACCAGCAGTTAGCGTAATGGCTATGTTGCTGGACTCCCACGTAGTCGACCGCAGTTCGCGTCCCAGACCCGGTGGCTTAAAACTCACACGGGGTGCAAGTGCATGCATGCCCAGGATCACAAGAGGAGAATGAAGGAGAAGGGATTGCGGCGTGACCATCCCCCCGGGGAGTGATTTCTCGCTTTCTGTCTCTACGTCTCTCTCTGTCTGGCGAGCGCATGTGCCCTACAGTGAAAATCTCTCAAAAAAAAAAAAAAAAAAAAAAAAAAAAAAAGCTAGTAAATGATGATACTAGAATTTCAAACCAGCATTTCAATATGCAGAAGCCTTAGTGAGAGTCATGAAGGAAAGTAAACTAATAACTGTAATGATGAGATTTTTCAGTTTAGATAAGATCATGAACTTGAAAACATTTCAACTGTAAAACACTAAATATAAATTCTTTATTTTATTAATAAAAAAGTAATTGCTAATATACTGATCATTAAGGATTTTTAACAGATTCCACATAATGAGATCAAGAGAAAAGTAAATAAATATTTTGGATAATGTTCAATAAGATAATGCCTAATATTAACTGAACCTATTATTACGTATGTAATAACTACTCGTATTATTGAACCGAATTAACATGAGACTGGCTAATGGAAATTAAAAGAGAAAGAAAGAAAGAAATGTCCCTCTGAATCTCCCCAAAAGTTACATAAACATATTTTCCCTAGAAGTATAAATAATAAATTTACTAAATGACAGTAACATATGTAATCATCATTTTAGACAACTGATAATCATTAGGTAGAAAATGTGTGTTGTCATTTTTTGAGCTGTAGTGATGTACAATGATTGAATGTAGAAAATAAAATAATAATAAAAAATGAAAACGTGTGTTGTGGGGAGGGGAAATTATCACATATACAAAAGTAAACAGAAATCAGGGCCAGCAGGTGGCGTGGTGGTTAAGGCGCTGGAATTCCCACATGGCCAACCACGGTTCGAATCCTGGACCTGGCAGCTTGCTCCCTCACCCTCACCCTCTCTCTCTCTCTGCCTGTCTTTCTCTGGCAAAAACTCACGTGAGATAGTAATAAAGATAAATAAACAAAATCAATAATTCTTAAAAGAAAAAAAAAAAAAAGTAAACAGAAATCATACACACAAAGTGACCCATTTAATTCCTAAGCACATCAACACTATCTTGATTAAAATTCAGAAGTAGATGAAATAATTAAGAAGTTTCCATTTTAATGCTTAAAATATGACTATTAAATATTTTAAATTATTTTACTTATTATCATTGTTATTTTTTTAATTTTCTATGTAGCACGTGTGCTCACCAGAAAGAGAAAGAGAGGAAAGAAAAAAAGCAAGCTGCCTGGTCCAGGACTTGAACCACAGTTAGTCAGGTGGGAGTCCAGCACCTTAGCCAACAAGCCACCAGAGAGGGACAGAGTGAGTGGGAAGAGTGAGAAAGCAGGCCGCCAAGTCTGGGACTCAAATAGCAATCAGCCATGCAGGAGTCCAACACTCTTCAACACACTACCTGCCAGCCCCCTTAAATAGTTTAATCTGAACATTACTTCCCTTTCAATAAAGCATCCTTATGATTTATAAAATTTCCTATTTTAGATAAAAAACTGAAATCATAGCTCCTAATCACTTTTAAAAATCTGTTTACATGCTGCTGACAAAGTCAGGTTCTGCTATACAAGCATGATCTGAGCAATTTTGTGGCTATTTTTACAAATATGAACCCTACACCACCTATACTATTAAGACGATTAAACCAAGTTAAGCCCATGTAGTTTGCAAATTTCCAAAGGTCAAGAACTTTTGCGGCTGGTAAATATAGCAAGGGTCAACATTTCCCTGTTAACACAGACCAAGGAATTTAAACCGCAGCAATCAAGGACTAACCACATCAGTGACCCGGCAACCAAAATGCAGATACAGGTATATCAGAGAGATGTTCCAATCTACCTTATATAAAATTAATCCATTCTAAGTAATAAAGACATTAATTGGGCTAGCCTCATAGTATAGCACTTAAGGGAGCCAGACCTCATGCAGCTCATCCTAGTTCAAATCCTGGCCCCAGCAGCTTGAAAACATGCTAGTCAGGTGTGTACTTGTGCCCAAAATCTGACAGGAAGGAAGACTGGAGGAAAAAGGATGTGGTGTGACCACACTCCACTGGGGAGAGGTGTCCTCTCTATTTCTCTTGCCCTCCCCCCAACCTCTCTCTCCTTCCCTGTCACTCTCTTTCTCTCTTTCTGGTGAGTACATACATCCTCTGCCAATTTTTTAGAAGTGAAAAAAATATGTGTTTTAATTATTCTTTTCTGCCAGCACACTCTGTAGATCTTTAACAGAAAGAGTAAGTTAATTTTCAAATACTTTATCTAAAATGCTCACAGTTCAGTCTTTTTTTTTTTAAGAAGTTTTTGCTATAGGGCGCATGCACTCGCCAGAAACACAGAGAGAGACAGAGAGACAGAGAGACAGAAAGCAAAAACTCACCTCCTAGGGGGGATGGCCACACCGCAATCCCTTCTCCTCTATTCTCCTCTCGGGATCTTGGGCACACACTCACAAGCGGCGGGCATGAGTTTAAGCCCGCGAGTCCGGGACTCAAATCGCCGTCTACTACATAGGAGTCCAGCGATATAGCCATTATGCCAACTGCTGGTCCCTTCAGTCTCACCTATTTTGTAAGTAGTGTCTACCCAAGGGAAAATACTAAATATACAGAGGTTTCTTTGGAACCTAACTATTACCACCACCAGAATATCTTCAGTTACACTTACCACACAATTTTCCAACTCCAAGTGCTAAGCCTGATTTCAATTATTACTAACAATTAAGTTAGTATCCCGTTTCCCATATTCCAGAGTTATTTGAGGTTTTACAGTATACTCTTAAATATATATACATATATATATATATGTACACCAAGTATGCTTAAATATGTATATTTAATAGTGCTATAGTACATTCTTAATGATGCACACACATAGGCCAGCCAGAGGAGTGGTGGTTAAGATGGCTAGATCTCACATGCCTGAGTCACTCCCAAACCAGCAGCTTGTAAAACACACTGGGTGCATGTGCGTGCATGCCCAAAATTCCAAGAAGAGAATGGAAAAGGGATTGTAGCATGGCCATCCCCACTAGAAGGATGCTTTCTCACCTTCTCTTTCTCTCTCCCTCTCCAGTGAACACACATGCCCGATAGGTAAAAATCAAAAAAAAAATTTTAAAAAGGAAAACACACACACACACACATATACACACACACAAAAAAAATATTCTTTTGAGATACAAAGAAAATGACAATGGTGAAATAAGATTCTGAGTATTTTGATAATTATGAAAGCTCACTTAGCCACTATTCAGATTTAACCACTGGCACAGCATAGATAGCCTCAACACACATACTTGAGAAATTCATTAGCTTCTCCCCAAGATCATTTGCACAGTTTATTTTGACTTTAAATTAGATGGTTTGTAGAAATTATATCATAATCCCTCATGTCTTCTTTCTAAATAATTATGTTATTAAATTTAAGTGAACAAGTAGATCTAAAAGATACATGAATTTTTTTTCTTTTTTTGGAGAGGTTTTTTGCTATAGGGCACGTGCGCTTGTCAGAAACACAGAGAGAGACAGAGGAACAGAAAGCGAGAAATCATCCCCCGGGGGGGATGGCTACACTGCAATCCCTTCTCCTCCATTCTCCTCTCAGGATCTTGGGCACACACACACACTCGCCCGGCGTGAGTTTAAGACACCAGGTCCAGGACTGGAACCGCAATCGACTACATGGGAGTCCAGAGACATAGCCATTATGCTAACTGCTGGTCCCAAAGACATATGATTTTTCCTAAAGGTTTTTGCCACAGGGTGTGCACACTCACCAGAAAGAGATAGACAGAGAGAAAGTGAGAAACTGTCTCCCAGGGGAGAAGGCCACACCAAAATCCCTTCTCTTCAACTCTCCTCCTGAAATTTTGGACACACACATACACGCACATGCCCAGTGTAACTTTTAAGCTGCCAGGTCTGGAACTTGAACCACAGTCAGCCACGTGGGAATCCAGCACCTTAACTATCATGCCACTGCTAACCCCCGAAGATTTTTAATCAATATTTATTGAGATTATTTACCAAAATACAGCCATAAAAAGATGTAAAAGATTTCTAAAATCTGTTGAGTTAAATTTATAACACAAAATTTGTCTCCTCTAATGTTTCAATAATTATATTTTCAGTCAATTTTTAGGCAAAATTATCAACCTTATCATATTTATAACTTGTACAAGATTCACAAAAAGAGATGAAATTTTAACCACATAAGAGAGTAGAAAACGCTTAAAAAGAAAGAGAATTGCATAGTAATCCTGAACAATGTCAATAACTTGTCACATTACTTGCTCAGATTCTTCATCTTACTCATTATTTTCCCAGAACCAACCATATGCTTAGAGTACTACAAGTGCTCAATAGTATAACTGAAGTTATAGCTTTCAGTAGGTGATGTCAAAATTACTTTTCAAGAATGTCTTAGTCCAGTCAAGCTGCTATAACAGAAGACCAAAGATGAGATCATTTACAAACAACAGATGATATATTTCTCACAGTTCTGGAGGCTAGGAAGACTAAGGTCAAGGCACCAGCAGATTCAGTGGCTGGCAAGGACACATTTCCCAATTCACAGATGTTCGTCTTCTCACTGTGCCCTCTCATGGCAGAAGGGGCAAAGCAGTTCTCTGGGATGTCTTTCATAAGGGTCCTAATCCCATTCACTAGGGCTGGATCTCACGACCTAACAGACTCCTAAAAGACAAATCCCAACACACTGAGGATTAAGTTTCAACACATGAATTTGGGAGACACAAATACTCAGCCTATAGTCAAGATAATTTCCCACCTTGAAAATGTTAGTGCACATATGCCTATGTGGGTTTTTCTGGGATGAAGATCAATGTCTTTCATAACAGACTCAAAGGGCAATATGACACACAAAAAAGTTAATATCTACAGATTCGGACAAAATATGGGCCTGCTGAATGTAGGCTAGGCCTTTTAAATACACAACAGAGAACACTTATAGTAATACTTCAGAATAGAAAGTCAACTCTGAAATAAAAAGAAAGAGCTTTTTTTGTTGTTGCTTTTTTCACTTGCTTTTTGCTCTTGTTGTTTGGTTTATGTTAGACAAATTTAGAAGATTACTACAATTCTTCATTTAAATCGAATGGCACACATGCAGCCACAATGCAATTATAGGACAGCATACTTCAGAATGGGACATACTGTCTCATCAAGTCAAGCATACCCACAGTATCTTACCAGTTCTTTGGAAACCAGAGTTTGATTTAGTAAATGTTCCTTTTATGAATATCTATAATTCTGACTCAGTACAATAGTTGTTAAACCTCACATGACAAAGAAAGCTAGGCCCAACCATGGTCGCATGTGCTGCTAAGACACCCATGCTCCACAGGCTCAGACCCAATGGGAGATCTGTGTTCCCTTCTCAGTCCGACCTAAAGGCCAGGAACAGGAGCATGTGCCTGTAATCCCAGCCACTCGGAAGGCTGAGCCCATAGCTGGTCTGGGTAACTCAGCAAGATGCTGTCTTTAAAATATAAATAGTTAATTTAAAAAAAAAAAGAAAGTAAGTAAATTTCACATTAATTCTCTCTTTCCACCATCATTTAATTATCTTAGTTTTGAACACACCTATTCTGTAGGTGTATACCATACAGCTCTTCCCCACCAAGCTCACCATACGTACCTCATGCCAACTGTAACGAAAATGCTGTAATTCCACATCATTACATTAAGCAATAGCCAAGATTCAGATTTTACACTGTCTGATTACTAAGATCATATTAGCTCACTATATGCTAGTGGCTTAGTCACTGTATCAACTATTGGTATTAAATCTTTGGATGCAATGAAAGTTAACAATGCTATTTTTATGTTGTGCCAAAAAAAAATCATTCAGTCTGTTTTCCCTTTTTGATTACAGTTCATTTAAGGGAAAAATGTTGCTGTATGGTTTGACAATGTTTTATGTGTCTTCAGCTGACAGAACACACAAAACGTTTGAATAGGCCCATTTATTTGAGCAGACGTATTAAATAATACTTTAAATGTGAACATGCGTGTCATAAATTTTGTAGTCTCTTTAAAGTAGGATAAATCTGGTGTTTAAAGTAGTCTTTGTTCAAAGTCATTTTTTTCCTAACAGTCATAAAGGGACTCTGATTTGTGCTGCATGAACAATGCCAGCATCATCATTTTAATGTTATCCATATGGGCTTCTAATAATAGATAAGAGTCTACATTTGTATTATATGTCTTAGAGACATTTAAAATCTAGATAAGAAAAGGCTGATTTCATTGGCCCCATAGTTAAAGGAAAGCAGACCCTAATTAAAAGAATTCTGTTCTGAATTAACTAGTTTGACATGTGCTAATTGACAGTTCCTGTGAAATGGTTCTAATTAAAGTCAATATGTCTTTTTCAATTAAAAGGAAATTAAGAATATACTAATATACATTAACAACTTAATCTGCCTTCAATATCCCATACATCAGCTGCTTTCCCCCCGAACGCTATTGGAGAACCATCTGACATGAATCATGTACTGTTTGCTTACGGTATCTCATTATTACTTCACACAAGCACAGCAGTAGTACACATCCCCCTGGAGAAGAAGATAACCTCAATGCTTTGATTTTGAAAGCTCCTAACTCTTCGATCCTCAAATATAAACCTACCTTTTTTTCATTTATAAAATGGACATTTCTTAATAAGAATCTTTGCTAACTGAAAACAAAGACAAGTGTTCTCAATTAGTTGGTCTTTTTGCTATAGGCCTTAGAGGTAATTGTACTCTGCTGGAAAGGAGGCTGGACTATGTTTTCGTCATTTGGCTGGACTCAAAACAACGCTTGATTTGAGCAACATACAACAGAAACATCTTTCAAATCACGTTGCTTCCCAAGTGAAACTTTGAGGGAATTTCAGGTGGGAACACTTTGCATTGTATATACAACAAAAATAATAGTAAGCCCGCTTAAATACCAGCACTAACAGAAGGCCCATCATAGTCAATGAAAATGTAGTGTTAGAAAAGCTGTTTATAGCAACATCATTAAATATTCAAATATACATTATCAAAGCTACGGTATTAGCAATTTTAGTGCAAGAGAAAGTAATACTGAAGCATCAATACTAATGTACACAGAATTAACACCACATGGAGAGACTATGAAATGATTAAAACTATTTGTTTCTTACTAGATGATTATAAGTTAGACATTTTAATTATAATAAAAAGGTTTCCTAAAGTTTTTTTTACTATCGAGATACTATCTGCAGTCTTTTTCTACAAGATAGCTAATCTTCACAATCCCCTTCTCCCAAAGTTTAAAATTCAACCATAACATGTAGCTACTTACATAAGTAAAAATTACTTTCCCCTAAACCAGTTTATTCATGTTTAATACTGATCAAGAAAGAATGTTAACAAGTCACTTTCACTTTTTTCCTTTTAATCATTTTTTTTTTTTTTTTTTAGGTTTTTGCCACAGGGTGCATGCATTTCCCGGAGAGAGACAGAGAGAAGGAAAGTGAGAAATCAACCGGGGATGGTCACGTCACAATCCCTTCTCCTCCATTCTCCTCCCAACATTTTTGGTACAAAAGCATATACGCTTGTCATGATTTTTAAGCCGCTGGCCTGGGACTCAAATCGCAGTCAGTCACATATGGCAGTCCAGCACTGTGCCACCTGTTGGCCCTAATCACTTACATTTTTAACAGATGAAAATTGCTATCATCTGTTGTGTTCTAGAAACACATAGAACACATAGAGAGGCAACCAGCTTTCCAGCCAGCCCGAAATCTCTCATTAAAAGCATTCCCCCTACCCCAGGAGCCAATAGGTGGCATGGTGGTTAAAGGCACTGGGTTCCCACATGGCTGACTATGGTTCAATTCCTAGACCTGGTGGCTTGCTTTCTCACTTTCCCTTTCCCTTTCTCTCTCTCTATCTCTGTCTCTCTCTGGTCAAATTAAAAAAATAACAATAATAACAAATGAAATTAAATAATTATATTTTTTAAAAAGACATTCCTCCAAATGTATTATTCTTTTCTGAGTAGTTACCCAAAATTTTAATAAAAATCATTTTAAGGAGAACTCTAAAAACAGCTGAAGTTTAGTAAATTTTCAAAATGAGTATATGCATATTAATCCACTTTCAATAAAGCACTTCCTTACAATTATAATCAAACTCTAGAGTCAAAATGTAGTACTATTTATCACCACATGGAACCCGTAGTGTGATTTCCAACCCTAGAATCTTGCTCCTCAGGCTGGCATACACTGTAAATGTTGTAGTAACAGCATGTACACACAAAATGGGGAAGAAGTCAATGTAGCAACTTTTCTGACCAATTACAGAGCACTGTCTACAGCAGGCCTTCATAACTCAAAGCCTGCAGACTGCACACAGCCATGAATCAATTGTTCATGACCCACCCACAGATTTGAAGAGGAGGAACAAGTAGAAAGACAGACAATATGGTACCCATGTCGGCAACAAGAGAGAAGACTATTCTGTAGACCTGCCTCTCAGTTCACATGTTACCATGAAATTCTACTATTGAAATATAGACTGGCAGGCAACAGGACCTGCCAATCCTTCCAACAGAGGCATTATATATACCAGTGTTGTCCCAAAGGGCAAAAACTATATGAGCTGAAAGAAAGAAAATCCTATTGTATTTATCTCATACTTCTTGAACAGTTTGTAAATATTCATTGATAATCCTCGTGATTTATACTTTCTTATAAGAATTTGGTTTTGGGCCAGCAGGTGGCATGGTGGTTAAGGGCGCTGGACTTCCACATGACCCACCATGGTTTAAGACCCGGACCTGGTGGCTTGCCTTTTCACTCTCTCTCTGTCCCTCCCTGGTCAAAGTAAAATAAGTAAATAAAATTAAACTAAAATATTTTTTAAAAAAGAATTTGTTTTCATTTGAGTTATTTGTTCTGTTTTGGTTTGGTTTTTGCTCCCCTCATTCAATTACCAATGGTGGCTATAAAACTTATTGTTCAACTGCAAACATTTTTAGAAATTAACATGGAGGAAAGTGATGTAATAAAAGTTGGTTGAGTAGAAAGTCCCTCCACCAAAATAACTAAACAACTATTGAGTTGATAAGAACTGTCAGAATCAACTACTTTCGACCTCTGAAGTCTAGTTAAACATACACAGTGTCCAAAGGAGTGCTTAATGAAGAAAAAGGCTGGTGAATTTCAGTGTTATGCATAGCAACTTCTTTCCTTAAACCCTGTGGAAAGCAGTCATGTGGACAATGGCCTACATTCCCCATGTGGTTAGCTGGTACCAGGGTGGATAACAGAAACCTCCTCAAAAAACTGAGCTTCCGAGACCAGCAGTTAGCATAATGGCTATGTCGCTATTCAATAAAGCACTTCCCACGTAGTAGACTGCAGTTCGAATCCCAGACCCGGTGGCTTAAACTCACACCAGGCATATGTGTGTGCATGCCCAAGATCCCAAGAAGAGAATGGAGGAGAAGAGATTGCAGCATGGCCATCCCCCCTTGGGGTGATTTCTCACCTTCTGTCTCTCTGTCTCTCTCTTTCTGGTGCGTGCACGCACACCATAGCAAAAACCTCTCAAAAGAAAAAAAGATTAAAATTAAAAAAAAAACTGAGCTTCCATGTTTGGATCTGTCTAGTAGTTTGTTGAGGGATAGACACAGAGGCTGGCCATTGATTCAACACTGACAGGCTGAAGCATATTTTTTAGTATCAATTGATGAAGATTATAGAAATAGAACATGCTTTATTTTTTCTTCTCTTTTTGCATTCAGGCATTTTAAATACTAGTTAATATGTCAGTTCACTGACTGATCACAGAAGTAACAGCATAGACTTCTGCAAACACATATGAATATAGTCTTTCCAAAATAATTTTGAAAGTCATAAACAAATGAACAATTACAGCCTTCATCAAGCAACAATGACAATCCTTGGTATTTGGAGTAGAATCTGATTCCCAGAATTATGGCATTACAATATTGAAAATATCCAGTTTTCAACAACAAATTACAAAGCACACAAAGAAGAGGAAACTATGCTTCACTCTCCGGGGTTGGGGGGATGAAACTATTCCAGAGGAAGCCCATTGAGTTAATAAGGCAAAAGTCTTTTAATGTCTTAAGTAATGCTCAATGAACTAAAGGGAACCATGGATAAATTATTAAAAAGAATTAAACAAACTATGTATGAACAAATAAGGAATATCAATAAAGGGATAGAAATTATAAAAAGAGAATAAAGTAGAAATGCTATAGGTAAAATGTATAAGAGAGGAAATAAAAAATTCACAAGAGGAGTTTAACAGCCAATTTGAGCAGACAAAAGAATCAGCAAGCCTGAAAAGAGTTAATTACTTAAGTTGATTACTAATTTTCAAAACCAGTCTGATAAGAAAGCAGAAAATAAGTGAAGAAAAATGAACAAAGCCTATGGGACCTATTGCATTATCAAGCATATAAACATACACATTATGAAAGTTGCAGACTTTTGGAGAAAAGAGAAAACAATAGACAGGAAAAAATATTGAAAAATCACTGTCCAACAGATTCTCAAATTTGATGAAAGACATGAATCTACACATCCAGGAATCTTCACAACACCAAATGGGACAAACTCAAAGAGATGCATACCAAGACACAGTATAATAAAACTGTCAAAAACAAAGAGAAAATCTTGTAAGCAACAAGAAACAATTAATTAATACAAGCCTTCCTCAATAATATTAACAGTTGATTTCTTATCAGAAATTGATGCCAAAAAGCAGTAGAATAAAATACTTAAAATGTGGAAAAGGAAAAAATGCCAACTAAGAGTTTATAACAACAAAATGATCCTTCAAAAATAAAGAAAAAATTAAAACATCTCCAGATAGACAAAAGCCAAAGGAGTTAATTGCTAGTTGACCTGATCTACAAGAAATGCTAAAGGAAGTTCTTTAGACTCAAATGAAAGAACACTGAACAGTAAAGCCATAAAATGAAACCGTAAAATAAAGCCATAAAATGAAACAAAAATCACTGGTAAAAGTAACTACACAGGTAAATTAAAATGTATTATTAGTGGATTTTTTTGCCACTAAAAGCCAAGCATATAAAGCAATAATAAATCTATGTTAATGGATACAAAATGTATAAGGATGCAATTTAGGGCAATAACAAACAACATAAAAAGGAGGATAGAATTGGATAGGAGCAGATTTAATGTACACTACTGTAGTTAAATTGGTATCAATCCAAACCAAATTGTTACAGACTTAGTATACTAACTATAACTCCCATGGTAATAATTAAGAAAATAATTTAAAATATACAGAAGAAAGGGTTTGCAGGTGGTGTGATGGTTGGGGACACTAGACTCCCACATGACTGACCATGGTTTGAGTCCTGGACCTGGCGGCTTGGCTTGTTTTCTCACTTTCCCTTTCTTTCTCTCTTTCTCACTCTGTCACTCTCTGGTCAGATTAGAATGAATGAATGGATGAATAAATAGATAAATAAAAGAAGTTCAATAAAATAATTATTTCATACACACACACACACACAGAGAGAGAAAAGAAAATGAAAATCATATAGTTTAAAAGAAAATCAAACACATAGGAGGCAATGTTGAAGAAACTGAGTAATAGAAAAGATATGACACATAGAAAACAACACACTGGGCCAGACCCATGGCTGACTAGTTAAGGGAACTAGATCTCTCATGGCTGCCCACAGTTGAAATCCTGACAACAGAGACTTGAAAAATACACTAGACGTGTGTATGCATTCCCAAAATTCTGGCAAGATGGAGAAATGGAGAAGAAATTGTCATGGTAGCATTACCACTCCCATTGGAGAGTCCTTTCTCTTTATCTCTGTCCTTCTGTCTCTCTTTGGCAAATGCACATGCCTTCTGGCAATTAAAGAAAAAGAAAACTAATAGCACAATGGCAGAAATAAGTCCTTTATTCTTAACTCATTTATATGTAAATGAGTTAAGCAAACCAACTAAAAGAAATTAGGGACTTGTTTCATTGCATAGTAGTTAAGGGCTATACGTGGGGAACTGGATTCCATATGATTGATTGTAGTTCGAATGCTGGTCCCTGTGACTTGAAAACATACTGGGCATGTGTGTGTGTGCATACCCAAAATCCTGACAGGATGAAAAAAATGGAGGAAAAAGGATTGCAGTATGAGCACACCTGATCGGGAGAAGGTGCTTTCTCTCTCTCATAAGTGCATACATCCTCTCACAATAGGAAAAAAAAAAGAAAAACAGAGATCAGTAGAATTAATTTTTAGAATGCATAATCCAGCTATATACTGCTTATAAGAGACTAATTTTAGATCTAAAGACACAAATAGGTTAAATGTGAAAAAATAGAAAAAGATATTGCATTATTTATAATAATCAAAAGAAATCCAGGTTGACTATACTAGTATCAAACAAAACTGATTTTTACATCAAAAAATTTTTACAATAGACAAGTCATTTTATGATAAAATAATAAATCTATCATGACTATAACAATTATAAACATTTACACACCAAACACAGCCTCTAAGTGTATGAAGCAATCAGTAACAGAAATGAACAGAGAAATAGACAGTCTAGACTAATAGTTGGAGACTTTAATAGCCTACTTTCAACAATAAATAGAACATGTTGACAAAAAAATCAGTAAGAACATAGAGGACTCAAGCTATACTTGAGTATTATATAAACCAAGAAGACCTAACACACATATACAGAAAACTTCATCACAAAACAGTGGAATATGTATTTCTCAAGTTCACAAGAAACATTCTCCAGAATAAACCATATGTCTGGGAATAATACAATTATCAATAAATTTTTAAATACAGAAGTCATACAAAGTATCTTCTCTAATCACAATGGACTGAAGCTAGAAATTAGAAATAACAGAAGAAAAGCTAGAAAAGTTTCAAAAACTACACAAAATTAAAGAACATTCTTTTTTTCTTTGAGAGAGAGAGAGAGATTTTTTTTCTATAGGGTGTGTGCACTGACTAGAGAGATAGAGAGAGACAGAGAGACAGAAAGCAAGAAATCACGCCCCAGTGGGGATGCTGCAATCCCCTCTTTTCCCCTCTTGGGCATGCATACAGACGCCCCCTGCATGAGTTTGAAGCTGCAAGTCCAGGACTTGAACTGTAGTCAGTCATTTGAGAGTCTAGTGACATAATCATTATGCTATCTGCTGGTCCCAAATAACGTACTTTCAAACAACCAATGTGTCAAGGAGTCGATTGGAAAATGCCTTCAGATATGTGCAAATTAAAATACAACATAGCAAAACTTACAACATGTAGCAAAAGCAGTGCTCAAAGGAAATTTATAGTTATAAATAGTTACATCAGAAATCAGCAGGTGGCACTGTGGTTAAACTGTTGGATTATCACATGGCCGATCACAGTTTGAGTCCCAGACTTGGCAGCTTGCTTTCTCACTTTCCCTCTCTTTCACTGTCTCTCTCTGGTGAGTGCATGCACCCTGTAACAAATTTTAAAATAATAAAAAATAAATTTTTTTAAAAACTACATTGGGCCAGCATGGTGGTTAAAGGAACTGGACTCCCACATGGCCAACTGTGGTTTAAGTCCTGGACCTGGTGGCTTGCTTTCTCGCTTTCCCTCTCTCTCTGCCTCTCTCTGGTCAAATTCAAAAATAATAATAATAAATAAAGTTAAATAAAATCATTCTTTAAAAAAATTCTACATTAAAATAAAATTTCAAATCAACAATCTAATTTGATACCTTAAAGAACTAGGAGAGGCTGGGAACCAGCAGGTAGTGTGATGGCTAAGGTTTTGGACACTCACACATGGCCAACCATGATTTGAGACCCAGACTTGGTGGCTTGCTTTCTCTTTCTCACTTTCCCAATCTATCTCTCTCTCTCTCTCTCTCTCTCTCTCTCTCTCTCTCTCCCCCTCACCCCCCTCCGTGTGTGTGTGTGTGTGTGTGTGTGTGTGTGTCTGGTCAAATTAAAATAAATGAATGAATAAATAAAATTAAATAAATAATTCTTTAAAAAAAAAAAAAAAGAACTAGGGGAGGCCAGCAGGTGCTATAGTGGTTAAGGTACTGGACTCCCACATGGCTGACAGTAGTTCAAGTCCCAAGCATAGCAACTTCAAAATCACACTGGGCACCTGTGTGCGAGTGCCCAAAACCCCTGGAGGATAATGGAAGAAAAGGGATTGTATCATGGCCTTCCCCACCCCACCCTCAGTTCCCCTCAAGTTATTTCTCACTTTCCCTCTCTCTCTGTCTTTCTCTGGCCAGCACATTTGCTCTATTGCAAAACCTTAGAGAAAGATTACAGAAGAGATAGATAAAATTGATAAGAGAATAACAATAGAGAGAATCAACAAAACCAAAAGTTGTTCTTGGGGGGGGGGGGGGGGACTGTGATTGTTAATTTTTAGTGTCAATTTAAAGGGCCTAAGAGATGCCCAAATAGCTAAGAAAACATTATTTCTGGTATGTCTGTGAAGATATTTCTAGAAAAGTTTAGCATTTGAACCTGTTTCCTAGTAAGGACCTGATTTCATCAGTGTGGGTGAACATCATCTAATATGCTGAGGGCCCAAACTGAACAAAAAGGTGGAAAAACAAATATGTTCTCTCTCTTCTCAAACAAGGGCAAGACCAGTAGATGATGTAATGATTACATCACTGGATTCAAACATAGTCGACCACTGTTCAAGTTCGGGACCCAGTGGCTTAAAACTCACTCCTGGCACATGTGCGTGAATGCCCAAAATCCCAACAAGAGACTAGAGGAAAAGGGATTGCAGGATGGGCAACCCCCACGGGGATGGGTGATTTCTTGCTTTCTGTCTCTCTGTCTCTCTCTGTCTCTCTCTGTCTCTCTGGCAAGCGCACACACCCTGTAGCAAAAAATCTCTAAAAAAAAAAAGCATCCATCTTAGGTTGCCGTTGGACATTGGCGCTTTTGACTCTCAGGACTAGAACAACATCTGAATTGATGATGCCTTCTAGAAGAATAAAGAAGTCAAACTATCTCTATTTTCTGATGACATTATTCTACATACATACAAAAATCCCATAGAATCCACAGAAAGAAAACTACTAGATCTAATAAATGAATTCAGTAAAGTTATAAGGTACAAAATCAACACGTAAACATCAGTTTTGTGGGGGCCAACAGATGGTATAGTGGAACTCCCACGTAGCCAACCAGAGTTTGAGTCCAAGACCCAGTGACTTTAAAATTATGCTAGGCATGTGTGCATGTGAGCCCGAGATCCTGGGAGGAGAATAGGGGAGAAGGGACTGAGGCATAGCCATCTCACTATTGAGCACAGGTGCCCTATAGCAAATTTTAAAATAATAATAATAATAAATAAAAAGAAATTACTCTTTTATTTTTTTAAATATGGTGCTAGCATAAGGAGAGATACATAGAGATCAAAAGAATAGAACTGAGAGTCTAGAAATAAATCCAAACATCTACGGACAATTGATTTTTCATATCAATTGGATGCCAAGACATTTCAACAGAAGAACAGTCTCTTCAACAAATAATGCAGGGCTGTTCCTATGGTCTTGTAGATAAGGGAGCCAGATTCCACATGTCTGACCATGCAGTTCAAATCCCAGCCCTGGTGGCTTGAAAAACATGCCAGGTGCATGTGCATGTATTCCCCAAATTGCAACAGGATGGAGAAATGAAGGAAAAGGGATTTGGGTATGAACACATCCCATTGAGGGGTATTTTCTCCCTCTCTTTTTCCCTTGTGTGTGTGTGTGTGTGTGTGTGTGTGTGTGTGTGTCTAGTGAGTATACATGATGCTCCCTAGCAAAAATTTAAAAACAAGTAATACAGGAATAAATGGATAATCATATACAAAATAACAAAGTTGAACCCCTACCTCACTCCTTATAGGGAAATTAATTTAAAATTAATCCTTGACATAAACATAAAAGCTACAATCATAAAACTACTAGAAAAAGGGTTAAATCTTCATGATCTCAGATTTGGCATAGGATTCTTAGAATTGCACAAAAGCATGAGTAGTAACAGCAAAAATAAATAATGTTGAACTTTTTTTTAAGAGACATATTTTTTCTATAGGGCAAATGTGCTTGCCAGACAGAGAGAGAGAGACAGAGAGACAGAAAGTGAGAAATCCGCCTCCCCCCCTCCGCCCCCCTGTGGGTATGGCCATGCCACAATCCCTTCCCTCCATCCTCCCCTTGGGATTTTGGGTACACATGCACACACACCCTGCCTGAGTTTTAAACCACTAGGTCTGGGACTTAAACCACAGTCAACTACGTGGGAGTCCAGCGATGTAGCAATTACATCATCTGCTGATCCTCAAGTTAAACATTTTAAAATTGAAATCTTTTGTACGTATAAAGGATAGTATCAAGAAAAGTGAAGGAAAAGCCTATTGAATGAGAAACAATTTTTGAAAAAAATATATCTAATAAGGGATTAATATCTAGAATATATTTTAAAAACCCTTACGACTCAACAACAAAATAGAACATCAAACATTTTAAATGGGCACAGGAGCCAGATGATGGTGCACCAGTAAAACACAGCATTTTGCAAGGCCATCCCACATGAAAGAGGTCCCAGATTCAAGCCCAGAGACCTCCCTAAGTATGCTGGGCACAGCCTTGCCCATGATCTAAGGCTAAGAGATGTGGGTATGCTATGGCATTAGGATCATGTTGGGAGTAACATCTATTTCTCTCTCTGTTTATCTTCTTCATGAAAGAAAGAAAGATATTTTGGGGACCAGTAGGTGGCATGGTGGTTAAGGCGCTGGACATTCCCACATGGCTGACTACGGTTCGAGTCCCGGACCTGGTGGCTTGCTTTCTCAATTTTCCTCTCTCACTCTTTCTCTGTGTCTCTCTGTTCAAATTTAAAAAAAATAAACGGATGAAAATTAAACAAATAATTCTTTAAAAAGAAAAAAAGAAAGAAATTTTTAAATGAACAAACTTTACAATAAAAATGAGGTTTGAATAAACATTTTTTAAAGAAGATATACAAATCGCCAATGAATACATAAAAAGATATTTGATATCATTGCCTATTAATAAAATACATGATGAGATACCATCTTAATACCCATTAGGGTAACTTTATTCAAAAAAATAAAAAAGAATACATGCTGTTGAGGATATATAGAAAGAGGAGCCCTGGTACATTACTGGTGGTGATATAGATTAGATACATAGATAGAGACATAGATTATATAGATATAGATATAGATTAGATATAGATATAGATAGATTAGATATATAGATATAGACATATATAGATGATATATATAGATAGATGAATTATATATGTATGTATGTATGTATTTATTCATTTTTCACATAAGTTTTGCCAGAGAAAGAGAGAGAAAGACAGAGAGGAGGAAAGTGAGAAAGCAAGTCGCCAGGTCCAGGATTCGAACCACAATCACCCATATGGGAATTCCAGTGCCTTGACCACCATGCCACCTGCTGGCCCCGACTAGTGGGTATATATTAATAAGAAGGTACACTTGCTATGAAAAACAGCAGTTGGCTGTTGCTCAAAAAGTTAAACATCAAATTACTATATGACCCAGAAACTCTGCTCCTCAGTTATATACTCAAGAGAAATGAAAATGTCCACACAGAAATTTGTAAATGAATGTTTATAACAATATTATGCATAGTAGTGAAAAAGTGGGGACAGCCCAGTGCCCATCAGTGGTAACTAGAAAACCAAATTGTGGCATTGGGGTGTGTGTGTGTGTGCGTGTGTGTTTTACTAAGCAAAATAAAAGCAGATAGAAAAGGTCACATATTGTATGAAGTTAATTTATATGACATATCCAGAATTGGTAAATCCACAGTGACAGGAAGCAGGTTAAAGATTACCAAATAATAAAAATTTCTTCCAGGCAACAAAAAATTCCAAGATGAAATTGACATTTATTATGTGAATATTGGTCTTCCTAAAGAACTACTTATAGCATTTGATGTGGTATTTTTTGGTCTTTTCAAATATAATACATTTTGCAAAGTGACCCTGTACTTAACATAGATTTAAGCTACAATTTCCATAGGATTTACATATATGTGAGTCTTCTTTCCACTACTTTATTCTCTTTTCTTTCAGGCTTGATTTTTGTCTTTTCTCATTAATAAAAGAAAGTAGAATGATATGTCCCAATCTACTATTAAATTATAATTCTTTTAAAGTGAGAAAATAGGACAAAAACATGGGGGGAAATGCAAATAGAAAACCTCTCCAATATTCTAATTAAGGTTCAAGCTATAAAACTGCACAAATGCCATAAAATTTAAATGTTTACAGGTTTTTTTAATCAAGAGAAAGATAACCAAAGTTTGGCTTCCACCATGTATGTAAAGGAGATAAGTTTAAAAACCTAACATGAGGGGACCAGCACTTAGCGTAATGGCTATGTCACTGGACTCCCATGTAGTTGACCGTGGTTCGAGTCCCGGACCCGGTGGCTTAAACTCACGCCGGGTGCGTGTGCATGCGTGCCCAAGATCCCGAGAGGAGAATGGAGGAGAAGGGACTGTGGCGTGGCCATCCCCCCTGGGGGGTGATTTCTCACTTTCTATCTCTCTGTCTCTGTCTGTCTGGCGAGCGCATGCGCCCTATAGCAAAAACCTCTCCAAAAAAAAAAAACCTAACATGAGATTGGACAGGGCCACAGAGTAAAACACACAACCCTCTAGGAGTCTGATCCAAATGGAAAAGTACTGGGTTCCTATGCAGCGACTTTCCTGAGTATGTCGGGCATGTGTGTGCCCACGATCTGGAGAGGGTTGAAGCTGAGAGGGATCACCAAGTCAAGACATTGTTAGGAGTACCATCTGTATGTCTCTTTTTCTCTGTCTCTGTTTCTGTCTCTCTCGCTCATGAAAAAAAAAAAAAATCAAAAGCTTCAAAGAAAAAAAGAACTCTAGATAAGAACTATTATTTGGGGCCAGCAGGTGACATGGTGGTTAAGGATGTTGTACTCTCATATGGTTGACCATGGTTTGAGTCCCGGAACTGGTGGCTTGCTTTCTTACTTTGTTCCTGTCTGGTCAAATTAAAAAATAAATAAATGGATAAAGGTAAAATAATTCTTTTTTAAAAAATAACTGTTTCATTTGGGGAAAAAACTTACTCCCAAAGTTTTTCATCTTTAATATATAAATATGTATACTATATACAATTTCATAATAATCTATATATATGAGGGTCTCAGAAAGTTCATTGAAAATACACATATAAAAAAAACTAGAGACCAGCAGTTGGTGTAATGGCTATGTTGCTGGACTCCCATGTAGTCGACCGCTGTTCAAGTCCCAGACCCAGTGGCTTAAACTCACGCCAGGTGCATGTGTGTGCGTGTCTGAGATCCCAAGAGGAGAAGGGATTGAGGCATGGCCATCTCCCCGGGGGGTGATTTCTTGTTTTCTTTCTCTCTGTTTCTCTCTGTCTTTCTGGTGAGTGCACACACCCTATAGCAAAAACCTCTCAAAAAAAAAAACTATACATCGATTTCAAATTTTTTGCACCAAAATAAACTTGTACTTTAATTCCATTTTTCATAAACGTTATGAAGTCTCCTCATATAAATATGACTATTAGAGGAATATGAATTCATTGACTCTTAAAAATTAGATGTTTACTAACATCACCAAATATGGCTTATTCAAAAAACACTTTCCTCCGACAAATTTTCTGAAGTTATTTTACATTAAAGCCAGGGAAAGAATGTTTCACAGATACTGTACGTAGAGTGTATATGTCTCAAAAATCATTGTAAAAATAGCTGGTAATATTACCATATATCATGATTATGATCTGAACATAAAGAATAAATTTAGTGGTACCAGCAGTTAGCGTAATGGCTATGTTGCTGGACTCCCACGTAGTCAACTGCGGTTCATGTCCTGGACCCGGTAGCTTAAAACTCACGCCAGGCGCGTTTGCGTGCATGCCCAAGATCCCGAGAGGAGAATGGAGGAGAAGGGATTGCAGCTTGGCCATCCCCCCTGGGGGATGATTTCTCGCTTTCTGTCTCTCTGTCTCTCTCTGTCTATCTGGTGAGCGCATGCACCCTATAGCAAAAACCTCTCTAAAAGAAAAAAAAAAAAAAGAATAAATTTAGTAAGACCCTGATGAAAGATTAGAAGGGGGAAAAAAATGAATGAATTACCTGCCCAAAACTAAGGATCTATTTTTCAAATATCATTGTAATATATCCTGAAAGTAAATAAAATCAAAGTGAAATGAACAAAAAGAAACCCTCAATTTCTTTATTCATTCATAGACCAGATAATAAAATAAGTAAACACAAAGCCCACATTTCTATTTTTGTCTTTATGTAAATAATCAGCTAACTAGTCTAACTGTTTATGTCTTGCTTTGCTCAAACTGGCTTGTCTGTGAGAAAAAACTGCTCTGTTGTTAGTGTTAGCAAAGCATGTCTATAAATTCTAGAATCCGGGGAAAACATATCTTGGCAAAAAGTCTATTCTAGAAGTCAGTCTGTGAGATGGGGCATACATTGACCCTTGTAGAACTCCTCCTTTATCAGAATTGCTTTTATTTAAGAATTTCTATCATTGTCACCTTCTCTTTCTTCATTTTTCCTTTCCTTGAATATTATAAAATAGCCATCCTCTTTGATATTTGCATTATGGAAACTGTTTGCTTTCGCTGTTAAACAGATTAAACATGATCTCTCCATTTATTTGCTCATGAGTTGAAAACAAAGAAATACAGGTGTTTTCAATGTTTTCCTGGCTTTACCATATAAAGTAATTGCTCCCAGCTATTCTTAATTTACATACCATATTGATATTTTTCTCTGGTTGTTCTTGGTAACTGAATAGTCGTATTTGGTATCTCAAAGTACAGCAACTTCTTCCAGAATCGAAACCTTTTACAAGGATTCAAGATCATTCCATGTATAATAGAGTCACATCCTTGCCAACAAAAGAAGCATAGTATATGCAGCTACACAGGTCATTTTTTAAGTGCTTGTTGTAGTTAGCCTCCTCTTTACTGTGTATAAAGATATCTGCATGGTGCCAATTTCAATAAGGCGGTCTACATATAGAGAAAACTGCATGAGAAAAAAAAAAGGATTCTGAAATACTCTGTCCAAATGAGTGAACATCTGAAATGCAGTTCTTTCTAAAATTGTTGTAATATATTCCATAGAGGCTTTTTTTTTAAGATATAATTGTTTCCCATGCATCAGTGAATAGTAGCTTTATTTTGTCCTTCCCATTGACTATGACAAAAACAAAATAACTCAAAGCCTCGCTTTCTGGTTGAGTTTCTATTGATGCAATGGGAAGGACATGCATGAAGAATGCTAGCGCAGGAAATGACTTGGATAGCAATGGAGATAGTGCCGTGTTTGTTTAAGTTGCGGTGTGAAAGGCAAGCCTTCCTGCTCCCCTCATCACCGCGCTGTGATTAAAACTCTGGCTGCCTGAAACCAAATGCAAAGTTCTGTACTCCTCACCCAGCTGTCAGTCTTTCAATGAGTTGTTTTACAAGTTCTGAGAAAAGACATGCCCCTGTTTTCAACATGTGGATGAAAGATCTTGCTTTGGCAAATTAAATTAGATGGAAAATGGAGATTTCTCTCTTCATTCCACTTTACCGTGGAACAGTAACAACTATAGGCCCTGGGATTATTATCTTGCTGAACCTCGTTCTTACTTATTAATTGATGTTTATCTTACCGGCTCTACCTATATGCGTATTTAAATGTACATACTATATTCAGGGTACATTTAATGTGTATAAATCCAAGTTAATGTATCTTTGGAACACCCAGTGAAAAGCCAGAATCCACATACATCTGAGGTGGGCTTTCCCTGCCCCTTTAACTGGAAAAAACCTCTGCCCCAAACCACTCCTTCCCGCACAACACACAGTGAAAAGTCAGAAGGGAGGAAGTAACATGTAATACATCAGATGACCAAAAACCACCACCACAGAGACACAAGAAATGTGAGAAATCAAGAGAATGTATCTCCACCAAGGGGAAATAACAGTCCATCATCATTGTACTGTACAGACAGTACAACGGTATTCCTGGAAATGTCAAATAAAGATTTTAGGATATTCATAGTGACAAAGCTAACAGAGATGCAAGAGAAGAGAGACAACAAACTCCAGAAGATGCAGGAGAAAAAGAAACAACGAGTTCCAGGAGGTGAGGAAGTTCTTCCACAATCTGAAAAAGGAAATACACATCATAAAAAAGATTCAAACGGAACTATTAGAGATGATGGCTGTAATACAGGAAATCAAAACCTCCCTTGATAGTATTAAAAGCAGATTAATCGTGCAAAAAATTAAATCTCAGATGTAGAAGATAGAACCTCTGACCTAGAAAACTTCACCAAAAAGACTGAGAATATAACCAAAAAAAAGAGAGAGAGAAAATAATATACAAGTAATACTAGATACCATTAGATGCCCAAACATCTGGATAATTTGTATCCCAGAAGGTGAGGAAACTAATAAGGGCATTGATAATCTATATCATGAAATTCTGAAAGAAAGCTTTCCAAACCTAGAGAGGCATTCAAATATCCAGACCCAAGAAATACAAAGGACCCCACATAGAATCAACCAAAGAAGATCTTCTCCAAGGCACATCATAGTCAGATTGACCAAAACCACAGACAGAGACAAGATACTAAAATCGGCAAGAGAAAAATGTAAAGTTACTTTCAAAGGATATCCCATCAGGCTAACATCAGAACTCTCATGGGGAACAATGCAAGCAAGGAAAGAATGGGAAAATATATTCAAAGTGTTAAGTGAAAGACAATTTCAACCAAGAATTCTATATCTGACAAGATTATCCTTCATGTGGGAAGAAAAGATAAAAACACTTTCAGATAAACAAAACCTGAAAGAATTTACCAACACCAGACCAGCTCTTTTTTTTTTTTTTTTTTTTTTTTTTTTTGGAGGTTTTCACTATAGGGCGCATGCGCTCACCAGACAAACAGAGAGAGACATAGAGACAGAAAGCAAGAAATCACCCCCCAGGGGGGATGGTCATGCCGCAATCCCTTCTCCTCCATTTTCCTCTCAGGATCCTGGGCACGCACGCACACGCACCTGGCATGAATTTCAAGCCACCGGGTCCAGGACGCGAACCGCGGTCAACTACATGGGAGTCCAGCGACATAGCCATTACGCTAACTGCTGGTTCCCCAGACCAGCTCTTTGAGAAGTTCTGAAGGGAGTACTATACCAGGAAAACTAAAACAGACAAATAAGAGAACAAAAAATGACCAAGAGAAAGGCCAACTAAATGGTAAGGACAAGTTCTGAAACATCAATAATAATATTGAATGTTAACGGAAAGGTCAGATCACAGTAACACTGCAAATTCAGCAAAAGAGATTACACGAGACTGAATTGGTGAAATAAAATTGTATGACTTTTTTCTAAAACATTACTGATATTCTTCTATGCTTTCTCTTCCAGATTTAAGGATTTTTGTTTTCTTTTGAGTTGTTGGGTTCAGCAATTTGTTAAAGATTTTTTTAAATTGAAACATAAACTTTTCTTCTTTCCTGACCCCTTTGCAATTGGAAAATATTTGTTAGAATTCTTATTTTGTGGCAGACTGGTTATTTGCATAAGTTCAATAATACAGTAGTATCTGTTGCCTTGTATCAGAAATTGAATTCTTATGGGGCTTGTGCAAATAACAGATCAAATTGAGATTAATCTATATTTTTTTTGCAAATAAGTTAGTTTATAACTCTCCTTAGTAGAAGGGGAAATGGAGAGAGAGGAAAAAAAATTATTTCTGAAGAAAAGTACACTGCACTTGTCACTGATTCTAGCTTTGTCCATACTTTAAGATCTTTTATGAATCAATAAAATCTGAAAAAAAATGTTTAGTATAGAAGGGAGGGAGGGGAAAGGGGGAGAGAAATGGGTAAAAGTATGCTTAATTGACAAAAAATGAGAAGTTATTTACTAATGATAATATATATAGTAATATCCTTGTCTTGACTGACATGTATGGGTTTTGTGTTCGAAAAAGAAATGTACACTGTAAAGACGTGATAAAATATAAATTAAAATAAATAAATTTCTAAGAGATATATCTTTGACAAAGATTACATAATAAGTGTGTGAATAAAATGGTGGCAAATATCATAGACCAAAATATCAGGAAAAATCTGGGGGCCGGCAGTTGGTGTAGTGGTTAAGGGCTGGACTCCCACACAGCCGACCATGGTTTGAGTCCTGGACCTGGTGACTTGCTTTCTCACTTTCTCTCTCTCTTTCTCACTCTCACTCTGTCCCTCGCTGGTCAAATTAAAATAAATAAATAAAGCTTGGACCAGCAGTTGGCGTAATGGCTATGTTGCTGAACTCCCATGTAGCCGACCATGGTTCGAGTCCCAGATCCTGGTGTGTGTGCATGCCCAGGATCTCAAGAGGAGAATGGAGGAGAAGGGATTGCGGCATGGCCATCCCCTACTGGGGAGGTGATTTCTCACTTTCTATCTCTCTGTCTCTCTCTGGCGAGCGCACGCACCCTATAGCAAAAACCTCTCCAAAAAAATAATAATTAAAATAAATAAAGTTAATTAGTTTTTAAAATAAATAAATAAAATATCAGGAAAAATCAGTGTCTCAGGACCAGCAGTGGTCGCAATGGCTTTGTCGCTGGACTCTCATATAGTCAACCACGGTCCGAGTCCTGGACCTGGTGGCTTATACTCATGCCAGGCACATGTGCGTGCGTGCCCAAGATCCCAAGAGGAGAATGGAGGAGAAGGGATTGCAGCATAGCCATCCCCCCTGGGGGGTGATCTCTTGCTTTCTGTCTGTCTGTCTGTCTGTCTCTGTCTTTCTGGTGAGTGCATGCCCTATAGCAAAAAAACTCTCAAAAAATAAATCAAAGTCTCCTTAGCTTTCTCATATTCATGTTTTCATTAAATGTGTCAGTAAATGCCTATACTGTGTGAACTCGTAAAATCTTAATCAAAGTTCAACTAGAAAACATCTCACTTTCAAGCCAGCCCATGGGTTGGTGATTAAAATAGCAGTAGCCCACATGGCTGGCTGTAAGGTTTGAGTCCAGGACCTGGAGGCTTGAGAAACATGCCAGACACATGTGCATGCATGCCCCAAATGGAGGAGTGGGAGAAATGGAGGAGTTGCAATGTGACCATTTCTTATGGAAGGTGCTTTCTCATTGGAAGAAAAGAAGAAAAAACCTCATTTTCAAGTTTGCTGACCAATGCCTTGCTTTAAGTAGCATGTATGCCATTTTTTGCACTTTATTTTCTAAGTGCTCTTTCTTAAAATAAGTGTGATGTGATGTAGGATCAGTAGATGACGTAGTGGTTATGTCACTAGACTCCCATATGGCTGACTGCAGTTTGAGTCCCAGACTCAGTGGCTTGAAAATCATGTATGTGCATGTCCAAAATCCCAGGAGGATGAAGAAGGGATTGCTGAGTGGCCATCCTCCCCGGGGGGTGATTTCTCACTTTCGCCCTCTCTCTCTCTCTCTCTCTCTCTCTCTCTCTCTCTGTGTCTGTGTGTGTGTGTGTGTGTGTGTGTCAAGCGCACACACCCTAAGACAAAAACCTCAAAAAAAAAGTATTAGAAGTTAAAGTTTCTTAAAGAATAAGTTTCATAGCCAAAAAAAAAGGAAAAAAAAAAACATAATGATAACATCTTTTGAAGGCTCCTAAAAATCAACTTTTCTTGGAACTACTTAGTCTAAATAAAGATTTAATAGTCTTCTTTACATTGTTTCTTCCTCTGGCTAAAATACTTTATATAAGTTAAAAGTTAACAAAAAGAAGTAGGAATAAAATTACTTTGATTTTTGTCACTTAAGAAACTCAAAAATGATTGTAACAGTTTTTCTCATACTCTTGCAAAATTCTCACCTATGCTCAAAGCTCCAAGCAAATGTGTCATCCCTAAAGGGTAATTTTTCTGAAAACTACAGATCTCTTCAAGAGATCTGAAGATTTAACTATGATTTGTACATTTCCAAGGTATTTACTACATGTCAATATTGCCTGTTTATTTACTCTGTTGAAAATACACAGGGCATAAGATCTATGAATTTATGGAACAGAAAAGTTACTCTATGCATGTCAACGTAGATGCAGTTTTAATGAACATCTACACTGCAAACAGAGGAGTGTAAAAGAAAGCAAGACAGAGAGCTGACAGGTGGTGTGGTGGCTAAGGATGCTGGACTCCCACATGGCTGACTGCCGTTTGAGTCCCAGACCTGGCAGCTTGCTTTCTCTCTCTCTCTCTCTTTCTCTCTCTCTCTCTTTCTATCTCTTGCTCTGTCCCTCTCTGGTCAAATTAAAATAAATAAATACATAAATAAATTTAAATAATTCTAAAAAAAAAAGAAAAGTTAAAGGAGAGCACAAGTGAAACAGACAAAATCAAATGGAAATAAATGCAATTTGATAAAAGCTCTTCAAATACTGAAAAAAATACTCTGAACTAAGAATCTGCACTGTTGCCCACAATTTATACTTAGGTAATTTTTTTTTTCATTGAGAATAAGTTTTAGGACCAGCAGATGACATAATGGTTATGTTGCTGGACTCCCATATGGCAAACCACAGTTCAGGTCTCAGACCTGGAACCTTGAAACTCATGCCAGGTGCATGTGCATGTGTGACCAAAATCCCATGAGGGAATGGAGAAGAAAAACTGGTAGTGTGGACATCTCCCCTGGGGATGATTACTCACTTTCTGTTTTTCTGTCTCTGGTGAGCACATACACCCTATAGCAAAAATCTCAACAAAAAAAAAAAAAAAAAAGGAAAAGAAAAAAAAAGTTTTATTGGGGCCAGCAAATGGCATAGTGGTTAAGGTGCTAGACTCCCACATTATCAATCACGGTTCAATTAGCAGACCTGGTGACTTGAAAATCATCCTGGACATGATGTGTGTACATGACCAAAATCCTGAGAGGAGAATGGAGGAGAAGAGATTGCAGTGTAGCGATCCCCACTGGGGGGGTGATTTCTCACTTTCTTCTCTCTCTTCTCTCTCTGTCTCTCTGGAGAGCACACACACCCTATGGCAAAAACCTTTAAAAAAGAAGAAAAAAATACCCAAGCTTCAAAAACAAAGCAGTAACTAAAATCCAGACTTAAAAGTATGTAGGCTGATCGCAAGACAATTCAAGGAGTTAGTGCAAAGTAGAAACAGAACCTTGGGCCTGTGGTTGAGGTTTTAAGGCCTGAGAGGAGTTAGAATGAAATAACTGTGATATCTGAATGATCTACCACAGTTTAAGTCCCGGCCCCAGAGGCTTGAAAATCACACTTAGTGCTATGTGTGACTCTCAGGATCCCTAGAGGAGAATGGAAGAGAAGGGATTATGGTGTGGCCATCTCCCCTGGGGAAATGGAAACAAAATTGCAATGTACCTAAGAATATAACTAATGAAATCTGAGTAAGACCTCTATGGAAGAAATTACAAAGCTTTATCTTCATATACAAATGGAAACTTAAGTGAAGAAAAAGATATACCATGTTGGTGGATGTGAAAACTCAGTTTCATAAAAATGTCCATTCTCACCAAATGACAAATTCGATTTCAATAGAAATCCCAGGAAGATTATTAACAGAATTTGATATCATACAGCCCTACATTCCACATGTAAGAGAACAGATTGAAAATAGGACACTTTTGAAGACTGTGAACAATGTGGAAAGAATCATCCTAACAGCCATCATCCTATTACAAAGCTTTGATCATTTACATGGCACAATATCAGCACAGAGATAAATAAATCAAAGGCACAGAATAGAAAACTCAGAAACAGATCCACATACATATGGCAATTGGTATATTAGAAAGTTGACGATACAGATTTCTGAAGAAAAGATAAAATATTTTTCTATTTTTTTAGAGAGAGAGAGATTTTTACTATGGTGTGTGAGCTCACCAGAGAGACAGAGAGACAGAAAGCAAGAAATCACCCCCCAGGGAACATGGCCACACCACAATCCCTTCCCTTCCATTCTCCTCTTGGATTTTGAGCATGTACGCTCATGCGCCCAGTATGGGTTTTAAGCTGCTGGGTCCAGGACTCGAACTGCACGTGACTACATAAGAGTCCAGCAATGTAACCATTACATCATCTGGTTCCAAGATAAACTATTTCAAAAAATTATGCTCAGAAGATTTATTATTCAAATGGGAAATTCAGACCATCCCACAGAATAAATTCCAGGTGGATTTAAAAACCTAAAACAGGAAGGCAAAGTTATAACACTTTTAGAAGGAAAAGACAGGGGCCAACAGGGAGTGTGGTTGTTAGAATCACTGGATTCCCACCCATAGGGCTGACCACAGTTTGAGTCCCAGACCTGGCAACTTGCTTTCTCACTTTCTCTCTCCCTCTCTCATCAAATTTTAAAAATTATAATAAAGTTAAAATAATTATTTTTTAAAAGGAAGGAAAAAACAGAAAATTAACTATATGGCATCAAACTTAGAAAAGCTTTTTTAAACAATATCCCCAAAAAAAGTACAAGACTTAAAGGGGAAAACTGAAAATATTTACATAAAAATTTTTTAAATTTCTATCCATCAAGCTAGCATAAAGAGGGAAAAAGACAAGTCACTGTATGGGACAAATTCACAATGCATATTACCAAAAACAAATTATTATAAAGAACCCCTAATTGAGGCCAACGGGTGGCATGGTGGTTAAGGTGCTCAACCTTCACATGGCCGACTGTGTTTCAGTTGCTTGAAATTCACACCTGAAGCGTATGCATGACTGAATCGCAAGAGAAGAATAGAGGAGAAGGGATTACAGTGTGGCCACCCCTCTCCCCCAGGGAGGGAATGATTTATCACTTTCCCACTCTCTGTCTCTTTCTCTCTCTCTCCAGTGAGGACATGCACCCTATGACAAAAGCTTAAAAAAAAGCCCTAAAGACAAAAATGTTAAAAAGGAACATGAATAGGCAATTCACAGGAAAATATAAATGGCAAAAAACCTACAAAAGATTATTTACCTTCTGTAAATATTAGAGTCCACATTGAAATAAAATAACATTTCATCATTTCATGTTATAGGTCTAATAATATTAAGTATCATCAAGTTTATATGGGTAAGAAACTTAACGTACTGCTGACTGAAGCATAAATTGATATTACTACTTTGGGGAAAGACTTGGCCACACTATGCAAAGGTGATGATAAAAACAACAAATACACACTCTAAAGAAGATTTTGCACAAATGTGCAGAAGAGCAAGCATAAAAGCATTATTTTAACATTTAAGAACTGAAAATAAACTGAATGTCCACAAATTAGGGAATACATAAATAAGCCTGCAGTGTAATTACATAAGTAGTTTTCAAAAAGCTCATAAAAAATGTGTATTTTGCAAAAACTACAGATGAATCTCAAACTTTTCTCACACCAAAATATACTCAAATAAACTTTAATTCCATTTTTTCACAAACTTCTGTTTTGTTTTCTTTTTTTTTTCTTTTCTTTTCTTGGCTTTTTTTGGAGAGGTTTTTGCTATATGGCACATGTGCTTGCCAGACAGACAGAGAGAGACAGAGAGACAGAAAGCAAGAAATCATCCCCCAGGGGGGATGGTCACGCCGCAATCCCTTCTCCATTCTCCTCTCGGGATCTTGGGCATGCACACACAAGCGCCCGGCGTGAGTTTAAGCCACCGGATCCGGGACTCGAACCGCAGTCGACTATGTGGGAGTCCAGCAACATAGCCATTACGCTAACTGCTGGTCCACAAGCTTTTATTTTTGAGAGAGCGATTTTTGCTATAGGGTATGTGCACTCACTGGAGAGACAGAAAAGGAGAACTCATCACCCAGGAGAGATGGCCCCACCACAATCCCTTCTCCTTCAGTCGCCTTTTGGGATTTTGGGCACACATGCGCACATGCCCAGTGTGAGTTTCAAGCCACTGAGTCAGGGATTCGAACTTCAGTCAACCAAGTAGGAGTCCAGCACCTTAACCACTATGCCACCTGCCAGCCCCTTTTTTACAAAGTGTGTGAAGTCCCCCTCAAGAAAAGAAATACTGGGAAAGGATACTACATGAATCATTGTAGATAAATCTCAAAAATATAATCCTAAATGAAAATAAATGAGCTCCAGGATATGTATAGTATGATAAATTTATATAAAGCTTTAAAACATGCAAAGAACAGTATATACCAGAACTTTCTGCAACAATAAAAATGTTCAATATCTGTATTACACATTACAGCAGTTTTCTAACTATATGCAAATATTGAATACTTACAATGTGGCTAGTGCTCCTAAGGAACTGAATGAGTTTTATTTTACTTAAATTAATTTAAATTTCAGTAGCCACATGTTGCTAGCATATACCACAAGAACAGAGCAGATACATACATGTGTGTGTGTGTGTGTGTGTGTGTGTGTGTAAGATCATGCATTGTTTAATGAGAATACATCATGAAAAATGTGTCCTTAGGTGATTTAGTCATTGTGCAAACATCAAAGACTGTACTTACACAAACTTACAGATATAGCCTACTATACATATAAGCTAACTTGCCTTTTGATTTCACTTTCCTTCTCTCTCTCTCTCTGTCTCTCTCTCTCTCTGTCTCTCTCTCTCTCTCATTCTCTCACTGTCTCTTTCTGGAGAGCACCTGTGCCCTATGGCAAAAAAACTAAAAAAGTGTTTTAAATACCAATTAAGATACTAAAAATAGTACTGGAGTTAGGACAATTTTTATTAACTTTCTACTACCAATTTATATTAACTTTCTATGTTCTATTTATCTAAATTTTCTCACAAATTCACTTACACATGCCGAATTAACAGTATCTGAGTTCACTGCCAATTATTTTTAGTTGCCAGATGATCCATGTACTCAACCAGACAGAGACAAAGACACTTAGAGAGACAAGGAGAAAGCAGCTGCCAGCAGGGCGTTGTTACACTGCAGTTCCTTTTCTTCTTCTCCATACTGTTGGGATTTTAGGCATACATGCACCTTGCTTGTTTTTCAAGTCACTGATGCTGGGATTTGAGCGGTGGTTGGCCATGTAGGATCTGGCTCTCTTAACCATTAGGCTACAAGGCCAGACGCAGTGCCAATTTTTTTTTAACTCTGGAAATTTTAATTGACTTTTATTTCTTCTTTTAAACACATGCTTAATAAGTTATGTAGAATAACATTCCTTTGTATCAAAGTGTCAAAAATAAACACATGTGAAATCTAAATTCCCTTGCTGCTCTCTGACTCCTTCCCTTTAGCTGTGCCCAAAATAGACAAAATAGACAAAAAAGAAAAAATAAATATATGATCAGCTAGTCAATGAATGCCTGTCTTGCAAAGAACTTCACTTTTCAAAGATAGAAGCTTTTCTGCAGATGGCTGTAACTTTTAGCAGCTCTTGTAATCAAAATATCAGATCCCTAAGCTATTTTCCTGTGGATCTTCAAGTTACTTTCTTTCAGGACCCTCACCAGAAAACTAACTTTCCACATACACGGCATCTATGCTCACATGAATACTTTTAACTCTCCCAAAAATCTAAATCTCTTATATACTTCCAATGTGTGTGTGTGTGTGTGTGTGTGTGTGTGTACACATATATATGCATGTATATTTTATACATATATATATACAGATGTGTATTTTATACATAAATATATACGTATATATATTTGTGCTTTATTTAATAAAAATATTGATGATAGCAATAAAAAAATGAAAGTCAAATATAACTACTAACATATAAACATTTGAAAGAGATGTCAGTTCATTCAAGTGTTCTCCAAAACCAAAATAACGTAGACCTGGGTTGTTCTATACTACTCACCCACACAACTTTTAATTATGTTACCCATCATGTGACAGAGATACCTAGTTCAGAGGAGAGAAGTCTATTTTGTCTAACCTTCATGACTGTCACTAAACAGTGAGGCTCTGGGGTTATTTTGGATGGTGATACAAATGGCAGGAAATGACAATACTATAATTATCTCTTACTTTTTAATCTATTCTGTGGCAAAGTTAGAGACATTTCTAACCTCCATTACCTTTCATAAACTACGCATAGAATTGAATCTGAAGGTTAATTTCATGTGTCAGTTTGAGTGGACCACGAGGTACCCAGATTAAACATCATTTCTGGGTGTGTCTGTGAGCACTTCTGGATGAGATTACCATTTGGATCAATAGACTCAGTAAAGCACACTGCCTCTCCATGGTGGCTGGGTGTCCTCCACAATGTTGAGGATCTGAAGAGAACAAAAAGTGAAGGAAAGAGGAAGCCACCAAGATTTGCTTCCTGGCTGTCTGTCTGAGCTGAGACATAACTCTTTTGACACTGGACTGGGGTTTAAATCATCAGTTCCCAAGGTTCTCAGGCTTTTGGAATTGGGAGTAGGATTGCGCCATCAGCTTTCCTAGGTCTCCAGCTTGCAGGTGGCAGGTCATGGGACCTCTTAGCTAATTCCTCATAATAAATCTCTTCATAAACACGTATGTGTATATCCTATCACTTCTGTTTCTCTGGAGAATCTTGACTAATATAATTAACACATGTCCTCTGTGATTAATTAGCTTCCTAACCTTGATAGGGCAATAGTATTTTTCTTACTTACACATAAGTACTATTTTTAGTATGGGAGAAATTCAAGCTTGAAAAGTAGGAGGGAACAGAATGTCCCCTTTGCAAAGAGGAAAAAAGCATTTTATGCTTCATTAATCCCAATGACAACAGTTGGTCCTCATGAAGACCACCATAAACTAGGAATTGATAGACAGGATTACAGTGCATTTCAGTATATAATTACAATGCAATTTGAAACATTCATCTTTCATGTTCTGCTATATATTTGAAGTCAGCATAATACTGTTAGATGTTAAATACATGTCTACTTTAAAGAAACACTAGTTTTAAGTTCCAGGATTGAAAACAGAGAAAAATGCTTTCAACTGGTATGTCTATAACACCCAGTAATTAATATTCCATACCAAATACCAAACATGCAATGAATGGCTATTCTTTGATAAATCTAAATTGAAAATAATGAAGCAAAAAGAAAAAAAGCAATAAGCTGCATTATCCTGATTAAAATATACAGCTCAAAGGTATGTTTTTTTTTTCCTCTAGTTTCCAAACCGCCAAAGATTTTTACCTAAACATTCATTTTAAAATAAAATTCATTCAGAGAGTTCTATGAGTGATGAAGTGAGAAGTGCTGTCATAAACTCTGGCAAGTTTCCACTGAAAACCTAAGGCTGGTAGTGTATAAACTTTGACATTATTAGTAAATTGTCGTTCAGCAGAAAAAAGAACATAAGCATTATTGAAATATCTCTTTTATTCCACTTAAGGAAAAGAAACATTTTATTTGGGATAATTGTTGCTGATGAATTAAATATTTGGCATGGTAGTTAAGGTGCTGGATCCCACATGGCCAACTGCATTGTTCGAGTCCAGGACCTGGCATCTTGAAAAACACATCAGATGCATGTGCATGTGTCCCCAAAATCCTGAGAGGAGAATGGAGGAAAAGGGACTACAGTGTGGTCATCCTCCCGGAGGTGGGGGGGCGGTTATTTCCCACTTTCCTTCTCTCTGTCTCTGTCTTACTGTGGGGAGTATATATGTCCTGCAGCAAAAACTAAAATAAATTTTTAAATCAAAAGTACTACAAAGAGTAGATATAACATTATACATTACTATAAACAGAAATCAAAAGCACTAACAAATTAACATATTAAAAATTTACCAGAGAGCCTGGCACTCATCAGAGAGACAGAGATAAAGGGAGAAAATCAATAAGGTGTGGCCATGCCACAATCCCCTCCCCTTCATCTCTTCATCCCATAGAGACATGGAGCACACACATGCCCAGAATGTTTCCCAAGCCACTCAGGACTTGGATTCGACTGCAGGTGGCCAGGTAGGATCCAGTTCCCTTAACCACAGAGCCAGCCAAACACATTAATTTGAAAGAACTTTAAACTTCTATTTAGGCTTGCTTATAAAAAAAGTAAATGAAAAAAGAATGGAAATACTGTTATTTCATGAAACAAAAATTCTTTTTGTAATTTTTTAAATTTCTTAAAACCTCTAATTCAAACAATTGTTACAGATAGTTGGTGCAAAATTGACAAATTTAAAGGAAAACTAATGAGTTGCTTTTACAGAGTTAAAGTTCAATGAAAGTAAAACATCAAGAATATATTGGGACCAGGACCACAGTTAGCATAATGGCTATGTCACTAGACTCCCATGTAGTTAACAGTGGTTCAAGTCCCAGACCCGGTGGCTTAAACTCACGCCAGGTGCATGTGTGTTCATGCCCAGGATCCCAAGAGGAGAATACAGGAGAAGGGACTGTGGCATGGCCATCCCCCCCTGGGGTGTGATTTCTCGCTTTCTGTCTCTCTTTCTCTCTCTGTCTTTCTGGTGAGTGCACACGCCCTACAGCAAAAAAACTTATCAAAAAAAAAAAAGAAAGAAAAAGAATATATTGAGACCAGCAGTTAGCATAATGGCTATGTCGCTGAACTCCCATGTAGCTGATCGCAGTTTGAGACCCAGACTCAGTGGCTTAAACTCACACCGGGCGTATGTGCGTGTATGCCCAAGATCCCAAGAGGAGAATGGAGGAGAAGGGATTGTGGCATGGCCATCCCCCCTGGGGGGTGAAGTCTCGCTTTCTATCTCTCTGTCTCTCTGGCGAGCGCATGCACACTATAGCAAAAAATTCTCAAAAAAAAAAAAAAAATATATATATATATATCTTTATATATTAAGATATATATCATAAAATTTTTTTGATTATCTGCCAGAGGTAATGTGCATTCACCATAGAGAGAAAGACATAGGAGTGTACTCCTCAACCAGGCATGGTCACTCTGAAATTCCATTTTACTCCATTTTTCCATCTCTTGAAGGATTTTGGGCATGCACAAACAAGCATCTGGCATGTTTTTCAAGTCACTAGGGCCAAGATTCAAAACAGGTTTAGCCATGTAGGATCTGGCTTTCTAGGCCCAGCATTTAACTACTGCACAATGGTGCTGGGCCTAAAGTAAGTGTTTAAAACTTCCATTAACATCTTTAAAAAAATATCTTTTGGCCAGCTTCATAGATCCCTAAGTCATATTTTCTGAGTTCTCAAAGGAAAAATAAAAAACAAAACTATGCATGAAAGAGTGACATCTATACAGAGATAATAATCTAGGTTATGAATCTATTCCAACAATTCTAAAAATGTAAAATAAAACTCTAGATATTTTCTCTGATGGTCCAGTTTTGGTATTTAACACTATTTCTACAGACTTTTTCAAATATGTCCTTATTACCTCAAAATTGTTTGAAAGGGGACAGCAGGTGGTATAGAGGTTAAGGTGCCAGACTCCCACATGGCTGACTGCAGTTTGAGTCCCAGACCTGGCACCTTGCTGTCTCACTTTCTCTCTCTCTCTGTCTCCCCCCCGTGAGCACACATGCCCTGTGACAAACTGAAAGTAATAATAATAATAAATAAAATTAAATAAATATTTTAAAGAAAATTGCTTTAAGATCATCTAGACTATGGGAAATTACTCCCACCCATAATTTTATCAAAATGCTTATCATTAAAACACTGTGATATATAATATACATAGAATAATATTCCTATTGAAAGTAGTTTTCTGCTTCTTTTTTTTTAAAGAATTATTTTACTTAACTTTATTTATTTATTTACCCATTTTAATTTGACCAGAGGACAGAGAGAGAGAGAGAAAGTGAGAAAGGAAGCCACCAGGTCCGGGACTCAAACCGCAGTCGGCCATGTGGGAATTGAGTACCCTTTAACCTCCAGGCCAACCTGCCAGCCCCTCCCACTTCTTTTTATTATTCAAATATGTACCTGCTACTTTTTAAATTTTTCTCAACTGTTGTGTGTTCTCATAAAACCATTTATCTCTCCTTAGTATTTATGGCTTTTAATTTTAAACTTAACTGAAATTGGGGCCAGCAGGTGGCATGGTGGTTGAGAAGCTGGACTCTCACATGGCCAACCACAGTTCAAGTTCTGGACCTGGTGGCTTCCTTTCTCATTCTCTCTCTCTTCCTCTCTGGTCAAATTTTAAAAATGATAATGATGATAAATAAAATTAAATAAATACTTCTTTAAAAAAAACCTTGGGACCAGCAGTTGGCATAATGGCTATGTGGCTGGACTCCCATGTAGCCAACCACGGTTTGAGTCCCCGGTGGCTTAAACTCACGCTGGGCCCATGTGCATGCGTGCCCAAGATCCCGAGAGGAGAATGGAGGAGAAGGGATTGCGGCGTGGCCATCCCCCCTGGTGGGTGATTTCTCGCTTTCTGTCTCTCTATCTCTCTGTCTTTCTGGCGAGCACACGTGCCCTATAGCAAAAAAGCTCTCCAAAAAAAATTAAAAATGTTAACTGAAATTACATGGTTAATGTCTATTTCTTCCACTAAACTAAAAAGACAGAAACCACGTCTCTTTTTACTCCTATTTTATTCTCAGTATCCAGTATGGTGCCTGACTTAGAGTGGAATAATCAATAAATATGTGCTAATCAATGGATGTTAACAACAAATACTGATTATTTCCTCTATCATTTATTTATTTATTTGTTTATTTTGGTTTTTGCCATAGGACATGTGTCCTTGTCAGAGAGACAGAGACAGAGAGAGGAAAGGTGAGAAATCACCCCTCTGGGGGAACAGCCACACCACAATTCCTTTTCCTCTACTCCCCTCCTGGGATTCTGGACACACATGTACATGCGCTTGTGTAACTTTCAAGTCACTGGGTCCAGGACTCAAACTGTGGTAAGTCACATGGCATCCAGTTCCTTAACCACCATGCAACTTGCTGGTGCCTGTTTTCTTTACTTTCAGAAAATCACTCTTATCTACTACCTATAAACAAGACCTCAATAAATAAATGACTGAACAGAGATTATGCCAGAAGGTCTTCCTTAGTGTGCAGCTGTGCATCCAAGAACTACACCCCTTTTACCTTTTTTACACCAATTTTACCTCTTTATTATTACATTTAAGTAATAAACTAAAAACAGATCGCCTTTCTATCAATGTGTACGTCCATAAAGATTTCAAGAATCTGCTGACAAGGTGTATAGTATGAACAGAAATTAATAGTCATGTAACCAACAAACTGAGTCAAGTTTCTATATATAAGTGATCAACAACTGAAGCAAAGACAATTACTTGGACCTGGCACCATCGCACAAAAACAAATGAACTTTTCTCCTCAAAAAAGACTCTGTCTTACCAAAACGCCTACTGCAAAATCTTTCTACAACTAGACAAATGTGTATATGCACTATAATGCACATAAACACACATGCACACAAATTCACAGGAGATAAACATGTTCAAAACGTAAGATTACAAGATTTTTAAGTTGAAAGAAAGTTTAACCATAAGGGTATACATGACTGAAATCTGTGTCTTACATTAAACTTCTCTCTAATACTCTCCTGACAATAAGCAAAGCAGGTAATCTTTCTGTAGTGCCCTCTACCTGATCAAAATTATGGGTGCAGGACCAGGTAGATGTAGATGGTGGAACAGCTACATCGCTGGACTCCCACATAGTCAACTGCAGTTCAAGTCCCAGACCTAGTGACTTAAAACTCATGCCTGGTGTGCATGTGTGTGTGTACCCAAAATCCTGAGAGGAGAATGGGGGAGAAGGGATTGCGGCATGCCCATCCCCCGGGGGGCTGGGGATTTCTTACTTTCTATCTCTCAGTATCTCTCTGTCTCTCCAGTGAGTACATGTGCCCTATAGCAAAAAAAAAAAAACCTCTCTAAATAAATAAATAGATAAATAAATAAAAACCCTATGGTTGGTATCTCTCATACTAATGTTAGCAAAGAGAAATAATCATAAATAACATTTGTGCTTTTTTTCTTCTTATCCCTTCTTATTCCTTTTTTTCAAGTTTCCTTATTTTGTGAAAGAGAAAGAGAGACAAACACCCTCAGCAGGGTCTCACACCACGATCCCACCTTCCTCAACCCCCAGCACTGTGTGCCTGGTATGTACAGGTCAACCCAGGACATGAACCTTGATCTTCCACATGGCTTCCACAATTACAATGTCGTGCTACCACGTTCCACTGTGGCTAGGCCTATATCACTTCTCACTCCATATAAAGTATTTCAGGTGGTATATTTAATGGGACTCTTCAATGTGCAAGGCATTTTCACATCAATTCTAATTTAAGCTATACAGTAACCCTGTGAATTATGAGTAAGTTCTATTAGCTCTAATTCATAAATGAGTACACTGAGGCTGAAAGAAGTTCAGTGAATTTTCAGGGAAAAAAAAAAATAAAACAACTAATAAGCAGAGAAGTCCAGGCCATGATCCAGATGTTCTGCCTCTTCGTCTTTTCATTGCACCGCAAACAGTAATGTAAAATGAGAGATTCTTAAAACGTATAGCAGCAATGCTAAGTATTACACTAGCAGTATACTTCTGTGAAGTTTAGAAACTAGGCCAGAATAATATGAGTCTATTGTATCACCAAAACACAGATCTCATTATTTTACTTTTTTAGCGAGAGGACATTTATTTCTTCCACTATGTGATGGACTGGTCAACAGTAGACTCATAAGCATGGCACCTGTCCATCAGGCGAGAAGATCAACCTTCGGGCAGATTCACTCAGTAACACAGTTCATACACACCACTATATAGCTTGTTTAAAGAAGAATATAATGGGAATATTTTCCTGAACCTGTCACTGAGAGAATGTAATATTTTCAATTAATTCACGTTATTATTATATATATATACATTTCATAAAGTATATTTACTGTTTCTTATTCTTCCACTTCCTAAAACTCTATATGTTTTTTAAAGAATTATTGTTCATTAAACTTTATTATTTATTTATTTTAATTTGACCAGAGAGGGAAAGTGAGAAAGTAAGCCAACAGATAAAGGACATGAACCGGGAACCAGCAGTTAGTGTAATGGCTATGTCGCTGGACTCCCACATAGTTGACCGCGGTTCGCTTCCTGGACCCGGTGGCTTAAAACTCATGCTGGGTGCATGTGCGTGCGTGCCCAAGATCCCGAGAGGAGAATGGAGGAGAGGGGATTGCGGCGTGACCATCCCCCCTGGGGTGTGATTTCTCGCTTTCTGTCTCTATGTCTCTCTCTGTCTGGTGAGCACACGCGCCCTATAGCAAAAACCTCTCAAAAAAAAAAGGACATGAACCATGATTGGCCGTGTGAGGGTCCAGCACCCTTAACCACCATGTCACCTGCCAGCCCTTCTATAGGTTTTTTAAAAGTCATGGGTAGAGGGTGAACAGATGGCATAATGGGTTACATCACTAGACTCCCATGCATTCAACCACAGTTCGAATCCCAGGTCCAGCAGCTTAAAACTCACACCAGGCACACGTGCATGCGTGTCCAAAATCCCAACAGAAGAATGGAGGATAAGGGATTTCCGAGTGGCCATCCCCCCTGGATGGCGATTTCTCACTTTCTTTCTCTCTCTGTCTCTCCTGCAAGCACACGTGCCATATAGCAAAAATCTCTCTTAAAAAAAAAAAAATCATTGGGACCAGCAGTTAGCGTAATGGCTATGTCGCTGGACTCCCACGTAGTCGACCGTGGTTCGAGTCCCAGACCTGGTGGCTTAAACTCACGCCGGGCGCGTGTGCGTGCATGCCCAAGATCCCGAGAGGAGAATGGAGGAGAAGGGATTGTGGCGTGGCCATCCCCCCTGGGGGGTGATTTCTCGCTTTCTATCTCTGTCTCTCTCTGTCTGTCAGGCGAGCGCACGTGCCCTATAGCAAAAACCTCTCCAAAAAAAGAAAAAAAAATCATGGTTGAGGGGCTGGCAGGTGGCATGGTGATTGAGGTGCTGGACTGCCACATGGCTGACCATGGCTAAAATCCTGGGCCTGGCAGCTTGTTTTCTCACTCTTCTCTCTCTCTCTCTCTCTCTCTCTCTCTCTCTCTCTCTCTCCTCTCTCTCTCCCCACCCCCCATCAAATTGAGTAACAATACTAAATAAATAAAACTGAATTTTAAAAATGTCATGGTTGAGGATCTTAAGTGGAATAAGTAATTGTTTGATACCTTTTTGCTAACTCCTTTTAGTGCCAGACAGCTGCTGATGTTTGTCCATGCTGTAGTTACAGAGTGGAGCCCTGGGAATACAACGTTCGATTTTAGAGAACCACAGCATGGTTCAAAGAGCAGCTTTCTCCAGTCTATAAGACTTTCTCAGAAAGAAGACCACTGCCTAGTAAGAAACGCACTGGTGGTATCTCCTGCTAGCCCTACATGATCCTAATCTAAACCGTTTTCACTTATTTGATGACATTCCTGTTTTCACATTTTCTCCCATGATGGTTTAACTTTTGTGAGTTTATTTGTTTATTATAGGTTACAGAAAATAATTCATTATTTCAATGTAAATGTATTACCTGTTTAAGACAAAAACAAAAACTATATAAATACAGACTATGCTAAAAGATCCCATGAGAAAAAAATTAAATTCCAAAAGGATAAAGTAGGCACTCTTTTTACAGATTTAGAATTTTATTGGACAATAATAAATTACTTTTTTATAATTTGCTAGAGGGCATGTGTGCTCATCATGGAGAGATAGAGAAAGAGAGGGGAGGAAAATGAGAAAGCACACCCCCCGTCAAGGAGTATGGTCATGCCACAATTCCTCCTACTCCTTCTCCCCTTTCAGATTTTGGGCACACAGTCACACATGTGCACAACTCAACATGTTTCTCAAGCCACCAGATTCAGTCTCAGACTGGGCCTCAAGTAAGCAGCCATGTGGAATCCAGTTACCTTAACCACCATGCCACCAGCTGGTCCATAAAGAAACTTATTATCATATATTCATTTAATATTTAAATGTCATAGCTAGTCAAGTTTATTTAGAGTCTTCTTTTCAGAAGAGATGAATGAAATAAATTAATCACCAAGACTTTTATCCCATATCCTGAGGAAAACTGGATGAGAACAAGAAGACAGACTGTGTGACTGACAGATTACGTATCTCTTTTTGCAGTTCACAAATTTGATGAAGTTTCAACTACAGGGTGGCATTTAGTATATGGAATTTTTGAATTTTTATTTAGAGAACTTCCACAATATGTTCTAAGCAAAAATAATGTTTAAAGTGTGGGCTTAAAAGAACAAGAGTTTTTGAGACCAGCAGGTGGCATGGTGGTTAAGGCACTGGACACTCCCATATGGCCGACAGGGTTTGAGTCCTGAATCTGGTGGCTTGCTTTCTCACTTCCTCTCTCTCTCACTCTCACCCTCTGTCTCTCTCTGGTCAATTTAAAAAATAAATGAAGGAATAAATTTAAAAATAAATAATTAAAAAAAAAGAAGAAGAGTTTTGCTGCATTGTTTGTATGATAACTCTTAGTAATGTAGTGCAGACCTAATGGTAAGTAACCTAGAGTCTCCAGACCTGAAAAAGCAGAGAGTACACTGAGCTGCTGTTTTCCAGTGTTGTTAAACTGATGGTCTGGCAATTGGTAGTATATTCTAACACTGTCATTCTGGCTTTGTATTTGTTTGGAGACTTAAGAGTTTCAAAGCATTTTCACATCCATGATTTCATTCAATCCCAATAAATTTCGGAGGAGATAAAATTCCCCTTATAGCTGAGAAAGCAAAGACTCAAAGAGACAAAGGGATTTTCCAAAGATCATGTCATTTCAGAAATGGCATGTGAACTCGTATTCTTTTAATTCCCAGACAACACATTTGTCTTCATATATACTTTATCTTCAAAATGGGAAAAATCAAAAATGGCAAGGTAAAATGATACACATTTTTAAAGTACTTTGGGAAGTATTTACAAACAAAAACAAAACATACACACACAAATGTAGGACAGAAGTAATAAAGAAATTGGTCTGGCTTAAAGGCAGTTGGTAATAAAGCTGATCATTTTCCCCACCATATTGCACTTCTTCAGGCTCCCTAAGATATGCATCTGAGAGACATCATAGTACAGACTGGTGCAGGAATTTACTAAGATAGATTTAAAATAGATTAACAAAGTCTACCAGACTATTACAAATTCTTAACCAAGCCAAAAAAAAAAAAATCACTACACTTAAGTGTCCTCTTTTTCCAGGATTAAGATCTAAAGTGAGCACATAAGAAAAATCGCATATTGGGAACCAGCAGTTAGCGTAATGGCTATGTCGCTGGACTCCCACATAGTCGACCGCGGTTCGCGTCTCGGACCCGGTGGCATACAACTCACGCCAGGCGCGTGTGCGTGCGTGCCCAAGATCCCGAGAGGAGAATGGAGGAGAAGGGATTGCAGCGTGACCATCCCCCCTGGGGGGTGATTTCTCGCTTTCTGTCTCTATGTCTCTCTCTGTCTGTCTGGCGAGCGCACGCGCCCTATAGCGAAAAAAAAAAAAAAGAAACCTCTCCAAAAAAAAAAAGAAAAATCGCATATGGTCAAAATATCTCAGGCAACGGCGTGCTGAAGACCGACATACTATCTCTCAGAAGCAGTTTTCTTTTTTCTTTGGTTTAATATCAGGTGAAGTAGTTGGCTTCTATTTCATATTATATGAAAAAGCACATCCTTTAAACCCTAGAAGCATACTCAGCTCAACACACACAGAGGAATTGAGGCCTATAAGAACACTAGAGTTACATCTCACATTTATTCTAGGGCACACATTCATCAAATGGGATGTTTTAATTTTTAACTATTTGTTTTTTAGGATTATTTTATGAATTTGATTCTCCATTATTATTATTATTATTATTATTATTATTTTAATTTAGAGAGAGATACACAGAGGGAGAGAGAGAAAGAGAGGGGAAAGCAAGAAAGCCACCAGGTCTGGGACTCGAACCAGTCAGCCATGTGGAAGTCTGGCATCCCAACCATCATGCCACCTGCCAGCCCTTATCACTATTTCTTTCTGGTATATTTGTATATATGAATTTAAGGTAAATGCATTATGTGACATTGCTGTGTAAATTATTCCCCCCAAAAATGAAGATATATATCCACACTAATATTCACACATGTGAACACGTATAAAAAACTGCCCATTCTGCATGATGCTGAGAAGACCCTTAATATCTATGCTGTATATTTTGGTAATAGCTTCATTGTCAGTCTATATAATAACATCCACAGTATACATAAGAGTCTAGTATATTAAAACCTTCAAGTTAGGCATGATGGCACACACCTATAATCTCAGCCACTTAAGAAGCTGAGGCACAGCAACCAGCAGATGGTGTAATGGTTATGTTGCTAGACTCCCATATGGTCAACAGCGGTTCAAGTCCTGGACCCAGAGGTTTGAAATTCACACCAGACACGTGGCCATGTATGCCCAAAATCCTGAGGGGAGAATGGAGGAGAAGAGATTGCAGTGTGGCCATGCTCCCAAAGGTGATTTTTCACTTTGTCTCTCTGTCTCTCTCTCTCTCTTTGGCCAGCACACATGCCCTATAGCAAAAATCTCCCTAAATATAAGAAGCTGAGGCTCAAAGGTTGTGAATTAAAGGCCAGCCTAAGAAATATTGCAAGACCCTATTGCTAAGCAAAAATGGAAAATTTCAAAGGAAGGCCCCCTAAAACGATGAATTCTAGTTAAGCGTGTTAGAAGCCCCATCTCTGTTGCAATTGCCCAGTAATTCTTAATGTTTTACATAAAAGAAAATCTCCAACTCATGTCCAAGAAAAGTGTGATCTTTTATAGGAAAAGATTCTGCAACAACTGCTACTACTTATTTTGTTCAACACTTACAATATATCATGTTTGAAACATTAGACAAAATAACATTTAAGAAGTCTAAACTAAGAGAAAGAATTTCTAGAATATTACTCATCTATGATGACTCAGTACAAATTGACATTTCTCCTAGCAGAGATTTTTTTTAAATCCTTTCTATTTATAGAAAGACAAATTGAGCATTACTGTATCTAAAGTCTCAAAGTTAAGAATCATAGGGTTTTAAGGAAACAAATTCACATTCACTATTATAGATCCTATTGAACTGCAAGTAAATAACAGAGGTCAAAAGAAAAAGGTGGTCTCCCTATTCCAAAATGGAACTACATATATATACATATACATATTATTATAATAGTTACCACATGCTCAAAACTAAAGGTTATTAAAAATCTTAGTTTTTAGTAGTCAGGTTCAGTTGCTTACTTATTTAAAATATTTTTGCCAGAAAGTGTGTGCACTCACCAGCAAAAGACAGAGAAAGTGAGAAAGCACTCCCAGTGGGGAATGGTAACCCTGCAATCTCTTCTCCATTTCGCCCTCATTTCTGGATTTTGGGCACTCACAAACATGTAGTGCACGCCCAGCTTATTTGTCAAGCCCCCCGGCTTAGGACTCAAGCCACTCCATTGGCCATGTGGGTTTCAGCCTCCTTAACCACTATACCGTAGGCTGGCTCAGTTACTTACTTTCATATCTTTCAACCTTGGAAACAGATTTGTTTTGTTACTCTCTCCTTTTTTGTTAAGGAATATTTCCATATTCTTCTCTCTCTTTTTTTTAAAGAATTATTTTATTTAATTTTATTTATTTATTTATTTACTTATTTTAATTTGACCAGAGAGGGACAGAGCAAGAGAGAGAGAGGGAAAGTGAGAAAGTGAGCCACCAGGTAGCACATGTGTGGGGGACCAGCACCCTGCCCCATTAACCACCACACCATCTGCCAGACCCTTTTTTTTTTTTTTTTTTTTTTTTTTACACGAGCAAGAGAGAGCACAGGAGGGAGAAGGAGAGGAGGAAGGAAGGAGAGCAGGAGACATTTCTAACTGGGTCTCACCACATCATAATACTTCCTACTCCAGCCTCCCACTCAGCCAGGACCACAGGTGTACTCTACTGTACTCAGCCTGTTTTAGGTTGGGCTGAGAATCAAATATGGGCCTTCCCGAGCAACCTCGGCCACCACGCCACGGCACCCTCCAACGTGTGCCACTATTGTTGGCCCATTATTTGTTGGAATGCTAATTCCAGCTATCAAAACCATAGTCCCATTTTCACATATTGACAATGCACAATTATACAAAGGAAGGTTACTAGACAGAGTAATCATTAAAATTTTAAAAAGATGGGGCCAGCAGGTGGCATAGTGGCTAAGAGCACTGGACTCTCACATGGCAGACTGAGGTTCAAGACCCAGGCCAGGCGATTTGTTTTCTCAATTTCTCTCTCTCTATCTACCTCTCTCTCTCTCTATTTATCTCTATCTCACTCTGTCCCTCTCTGGTCAAATTAAAATAAATAATTATAAATAAAATAATTCTTAAAAATAAATTTTAATACAATCAAACAAAAAGTGTTTTGTATTAATATTCTCCTCTTTTCATTCAACAAGCAGAAATATACAGGCTCTACTGAAGGAAGAATGCCTTGATCTGAGTTAGAAAGATTTAATCTAGAACTCTTATTCTATAAACTCCAAGAAAATTTTCAAAAGTAGCACAGCTTATTCTTAAATGGATTTGCACCAGATGTAATAGAACTCCAATGAATCCAAATCAGTTCTCATCTTCCATCAAAAAACAAAGAAAACTGCTTTAAACAATAAGGTAGATGGTAGTCACAGTTGAAATCCCAGAATAATATAGTACTTTCCTCTACAGCAATATACAATTCAGCTTCCACATAGCCCAAGTTTCAATTTTTTAAAAAGCTAGGATTTTTACCATCTTTGACCAAAATAAGAATGAAAATTACAAAAATCAAGATTTGGAAATGTCACAATAATTCACCAATAAACAGATGACACAATGATACTTACAATGTAGTTTACATTTTGTATTCTCTAAACACATTGACAAAAACAAATCAATAGTATAAATTTGCAATGTTCTATACTGTTAATGAATTTAACGAGTGAGAATACAGCTAATTCACTGTCAAAAAATACAATAAAAATGATTAACATAATGGGCAAATTTTATTTTTGGCTTCATATAATTCAAGATAGAACGTGAGTAATTGAAGAAGAAATACATATATATAGTTATGTGTAGTCTTCTTAAACATATGCTGGCTAGTCAGGATTAGTGATGCTAAAGATTATTTATTTCTCACATAACTCAAATGACAGTTGGTAAATCTGCTGTTATTTCTGTTGGAGAAATGAGAAGGAAATAAAGTTTCCTTAGGCAATTCTACATTAAAGGTATAAGGCTCACCAAAATTAATAGTAATGCTACAGACAATGAAAGGAGCTGAATGACAACTAAAATAAAGATTAAAAAGTCAGAAGTTTCAAATCTATTACGACCTACCACTCTCTCAATAACACTTGGATTATAGAAATAATGAAAAATTTGACCTCAAATGAAACAGAGATTAAACCAAAAAATTTTTTAAATCTTTTTTTTTTCCTTTCCTTAGTATTTTATTCACTTGAAAGTATATCAAATTCTCTACTTCTCTTTTCCTGGGGGATCAAGACTGAAGTGACCATAGGTGAACTATTTAATCAGACGATACTTCATTTTCACTTACTGAGATTTATTAAGAAAATGTGGATGTAGGTTTCCCAACTCCCAATTCAAAACTACAGTATACCAGAACTCTAATCTCACTTTTACTCATGTAAGTCTGTTGATATAAAATATAAATAATAACTTGCTATGTTGTAGAGGAAGATGGAAAGGCTTTTGATTGTTTATTGGGTTTTTGCTTTTTTTTTTTTTTTTTGCTATAAGACACACACTTTTCAGAGAGACAGGAAGTGAGAAATCACCTCCCAGGAGAGATGGTCATGCTGCAACCTCTTCTCTTCTGTTCTTCTCTTGGGATTTTGGGCACATGCGCACACGCACACACACACACACACACACACACACACACACACGTGCCTGGCATACTTTAAGCTACCAAGTCCAGGACTCAAACCATGGTCAGCTACATGGTAGTCCAGAAACATAACCCTCACACTATCTGCCAGTCCTGGAAAAGTTATTTTCATTAACTATTTTGTACAAATAGTCAGCTCTTCACATTTAGCAAAAACTGTAAGTAACCTGTGTAATAAGCTTTTTAAATTTACAAAGTTCTACATAAATTGACTCATTGTGTCCTTACATCAGTCCTATACCCAGTTTTACAAATTAAAAACTGCAGCTCAACCATGTTAAATGACTTGCCCAGAAATAAAACACAGAGGTCATAACTGAATGACTCAGACTCAGATTCTAATATCTGTACTGCCTCATGCCTATAATTTGCAGGTTTTTAAATGGTTTTTTTGGTCAGGGCTCATAAGTAGAGATTTCTGTGCCAGCAATCTGGCTCTCCAGTTCCACCAAGGATTCTTCTGGCTCCTCTTCCTTGGGCCCTAAAGAGAACACACTTGGGACCAGCAGTTGGTGTAATAGCTATGTCTCTGGACTCCGAGGTAGTCAACCTGGTTCGAGTCCCAGACCCATTGGCTTAAACTCACACCATTGCATGTGCATGCACGCCCAAGATCCTGAGAGGAGAACGGAAGACAAGGGATTGCAGCATGGCCATCCCCTTGGGGGGGGGGGGGGGGGGTTGATTTCTTGCTTTCTGTCTGTCTCTCTCTGTCTTTCTGGCAAGTGCCTGTGCCCTATAGCAAAAACCTCTCAAAAAACACAAACAAACAAAAAAATAATCCCACTTGCTGGCTCATCAGTCTGGTGTTGGCCCCTCATTCAAGGTAGCAGCAGCAAAATCAACGGTAACAATGTCACTGGGAGCAAGAACGGCAAAGGGAAACAGGAGCAAACAGAAGGATCCATGCTAACAGCCTCCTCTTAAAACAGATTCAAGGCGGGACCAGCAGTTGGCATAATGGCTAGGCATAATGGCTATGTCTCTGGACTCCCATGTAGTCGAGAGCAGTTTGAGTCCCAGACTCAGTGGCTTAAACTTACTCAGGGCATGTGTACGTGCATGCCCAAGATCCCGAGAGGAGAATGGAGGAGAAGGGATTGTGGTGTGGCCATCCCCCCCCCCGGGAGGGGGGGGGGGTAATTTCTCGCTTTCTGTCTGTCTCTGTCTTCCTGGCGAGCACACACGCCCTATGGTAAAAACCTCTTTAAAAAAAAAAAAAAAAAGAAACGGATTCATGGCATATTTCATACTTCAAAGTTCTAATGTACTCACTCTCACATATCGTTCACTGCGGAATACAGAAACATCAAAATCGATAGCGAGGCAGTGAGCTCTGTAGCCTTAGAAACAATATTCAGTCAAACACATGATATAATAGTTTGGAGCTAGGAAAAACCTTAAAGCCTTGAGTTCTATTCTTCATTTAATATAAGTGATGTTTTCAAAAATTCATGGAAATGCAAGTTATGAGAAAAACTATGCTTGGATTTCAAAAAATTTGCACTAAAATAAACACATCCTTTAATTCAATTTTCCAAAAACTGTTAAAAAGTCACTTTATATAAGAAAACAGATTTGAAGAGGTTCAGCAACTTGTTCAAGATTATTTTTTCTAGATTTAATTTTTTTTCTTTCTTTCCTCAAGCAAGAGAAACCGAGAGAGAGGAAGAGAGAGCACGAACCCCAATAGGGTCTCCGTGTTGCGATCTACTCACAGCTTCAGTCTGCCCCAGATCGTGGACCTGTGCAGGCCTCAAGGATTCCGGGCAGGTTCCAGACATGAATCCAGAACCCTTTCATGTGGGCCAGCCTCACAGAGCATCGGGCTCCCACTGCACCACCACCAGGCCCTCTCTTAAGTGTAATTTTTAAAAAAAAAGATATTTTTCAACTTTTTTCACAAATTTTGCATGAGAAAATAAAGATCTGCTCAAACTTTTAAATATGTTATTTGTAAAGTTGCTATGTTCTGTGCCCGGCAGGTGGCACAGTGGTTAAGGCACTGGACTCCCACGTGACATACTGCAGTTCAAGTCCCAGACCCGGAGCCTTTCTTTCTCACTTTCCTTTTCTCTCTCTGTATCTCTCTGATCAAATTTAAAAATAATAATAGGGGCCAGCAGGTGGCATGATGGTTAAGGCACTAGACTCCACATGGACAACCACAGTTTGACTCCCAGACCCAGTGGCTTGCTTTCTCACTTTCTTTCTCTCTCCCTGTCAGTCCCCTGTAGCAAATTTTAAAATAATAATAATAGTACATAATAATAATAATAATAAAAACAAATTAAATTACATAACTAATTTAAAAATAATAACAAATAAAATAAAATGAATCTTTCTTAACTTGCAATAGTCTCTTTTAAGTTTATTTATTTCTTCCATGAGCAAAGGAGAGACAGAGAAAGAAAGTCCACCTAACACAGCCTCAAAGCTGTGATCCAACTCAAGTTCTCAGCCGGCCCCGATCACTGACAAGTGTGTGTCCAACGTACCCAAGACTCTCTGAATTTGACTTATGAACCTTCTGATGTGAGATTGCTTTGCATGACTGTCTGTCCACCTAACACTTACCATTTTCTAATTTGTCCAATACAGTCTGGTTAGAAGTCAACAAATAAGGGAAAAGAAACTTGCTATTCTGTTTTACAAAAATTAAAAAAGAAACATGGAAGAAAATTTTCTTTGCCAATATATACAACACCCCATACTACAGCAGTGTTCATGATGTTAAGAAATTAAAAGGACAATTTAAAAGGAGCTGGTTCTATGGCACAGCAGTAATATTCTGCCTAAGAGAAGCCAGATTCCAGACAGCAACAGTTTGACTCCCTGGCCCAGTCAGCCGGAAGCACCCTGGGTACACTTGTGCATACCCAGGTCTGAGAGGCCAGAGGAAGAGGACTGTGGTGGGACCAGTTCTTGTGGAAAGTGCTTCACACTCTCCCTCCTATACACTCTACCACTCTATTATGATAAAGGGAAAAAAGGCAAAAATAAATTCAAAGAACAGAAAATAATGGTAAATAACTGCCCAAACTTCAGGGAATGTTTTGTTCTTTTAGGGCTTGCTGAAGAAAGTGGATAAACGCAAGACAACTTGTAAATGAAAATGTTCTCAGAAAATTGTTTGAAAGACAAAATGGGTTTGATTGTTCCTCAAGGAACAAAGAAGTCAGACTTCATGAAACACATTGGAAAGCCCCATCCTTCCCACGCATATGCTCATTAGTACAGATAAAATAATGAAAGCCAGGGTCTCACTGGTTATGATCCAAATTGTATGCTTTTGTTTCCGCCAGGAAGTAAACTAAATTTTCTAATTTTTTTAAATTATTTTTCCATTCAACTGGATGATTTCATTGTAATTGTTACCATCTGAAAGAAGTGTCTTTACAGTTAAAGTGGCTAATGACTTATACTCTGTGTTTGGGAATGGTTCTTTTTTTCTTTTTTAGAGAGAGATTTTTGCTCTAGGGTGCATGCACTCTCCAAAGTGACAGACAGAGAGACAGAAAGCGAGAAACCACCCCCCAAGGGAAAAGGCCATGCTGCAATCCCTTCTCCTCCATTCTCCTCTTGGGATTTTGGGCATGCGTGCACGCACACACCCAGCATGAGTTGTAAGTTGCTGGGTCTGGTATTCAAACCACAGTCGACTATGAGGGAGTCCAACACGTAACCATTATTCCATCTGCAGTCCCAGGAATGGTTCTTCAACATGTTTTCATTGCCCTTCAACTCATCTTTTTCTACTTTAAGAATTTCTAATGGGACCAGCAGTTAGCATAATGGCTATGTTGCTGGACTCCCATGTAGTCGACCATGGTTCATGTCCCAGATCCGGTGGCTTAAAACTCACACTGGGCGCAGGGGTGTGCGTGCCCAAGATCCCAAGAGGAGAATGGAGGAGAAGAGATTGCGGCTTGGCCATCCCCCCTGGGGGGTGATTTCTCGCTTTCTGTCTCTCTGTCTCTCTCTGTCTGTCTGGCGAGCACACACGCCCTATAGCGAAAACCTCTCCAAAAAAAAAAAAAAAAAAAAAAAAGAATTTCTAGTACCCCACATCTGTATTAATAAAGGATTACAGGGGCCAGCAGGTGGCATGGTGATTAAGGTACTGGACTCCCACATGGCTGATCATGGTTCAAGCTTTAGACCTGGCAGCTTGCTTTCTCACTTTCTCTCTCTTTCTCGCTCTCACTCATTCAGGGGCACACATGTACTAAGCACAGCAGATTTTTAAAATAATAATAATAAATATATAAAATTTTTTAAAAATAAAGAATTACAAATCTAGGAATGAAAATAGACCAAAATTAACCAAGATAGAAGCTATAACTCTAAAGTAGTTTTCAAACAGGAGAGGAAAAGCAAACAAGTAAGGTAAACACACGTAATAGCCAAGGAACTGAAGAAGGCCTTTCAGGTCGAACATTAATGTCCAAGAAGGGAAACCTAACATTTAGATTGTTTTTTTCTACTCCTGGAATAAATTTCTACTCTAAACAAGAATAACAGCAGTAACTCTAAAGAAGGACAAGAACTACAACTTTTTTCTTCGTAATACACAGTAAATATTAAGACTCAATAGCATAACACATACTAGTAGTTTAGCTCATTAAAATATCTCAGGAGACTGTTTAAAGACTGCCTTTGGTGGCATAGGTAGAACAGAATACACTGCCTTTTTAAAAAGCCTACAACTGACCCAAATTCTTCTACCAATATTTTCTTTTTTAGTTTGTTTTTTTTTTAAGTTTTTGCTAAAGGGCACATGCACTCCCCAGAGAGAGACAGAGTGAAAGTGAGAAATCAACCCCACCAAGGGGGATGGACATGCCACAATCCTTTCTCCTCTCAGGATTTTGGGCACTCACACACATGTGCCTGGCATGTTTTTCAAGCCACCAAATCCTGGACTCAGACTACGCAGCTAAACATGTGGGATCTAATGCCTGAACATCCATGCCACCTGCTAGCCCTGCCAATATTTTAATCTTCTTCATTATTTTAATATGCTTACTCCTTTTCCAAATATCCTTTGCAATCAATTTTGCAAGAATTTATCATCCTAAATTCAATGTTTGAACCTCTGCTCCTAAAAAGAAAAGTTGTTCTAAACTTATCTTATAGAAAACATGAATTTATTCGGTTGTTTCATTTATATACTTAGTTTTTATAAAACTCCTTGCATTTTCTTAAGTTTTAGACAGCAAGACACAGAGAGGAAGAAAAAGAGGGAGAGGATTTTGTAACAGAATCCTGCCTGAGCCAACTCTCAGTAGTCCGTTGGCAGAAGGCCTGTGTGTGAACTATTTCCAAGACCTCAGCCTGAAAGGCAGCCAAAGGCTCCACAAAAGAACAGGCCCAAAATGCCTTATTACCTTTCACCTTTGACCCTTCACCCAGCTGCCTCATACTTTGTGAACTTGAAGTCTTGTGAGAGAGTGCTTAGCCATTCTGTTTACAAACAGCCTATTTATTCCTCGGGAACAGCTTGGCAGGACATACTAGGTCACCTGACCTTGAGTTGTCACAGAAACCATGAGCCTCAGATTCTTCTTGTAGCTGGGCCAAAACTGCTACATTCTGACTAGCTGAAATCAGTGTTGGATTATGTAGCAATCATCCATCATTTAATTCACTTTAATGGTATGTACTTCACCAAAGTATTAACACACAAAATGTGAAAGCAATCATACTTGAACAAGTGGTGTAAGTCAGAGCTTGCATGGAAAAGAGGAAAAGCATCCATTTTTAACCTGAATATTACAAGTTAATCTCACCTATTACGCTGCACTAGATCTTGCTAGGTCTATTGGTATCCAACAAAAATCACACAATCTTTCAGTTATTCAACTGTTTTCAAAACTCCAGACTTTATTCTAGTCAGACTTTCCCTTCCGTTAGGCACTTACCTGAAGAATTTACTTGATTAAATCGATTATCTCCAGCACGTTTGAATCCTACAAGGGCTGCTGCTCTCATCATTTGGGTGACTCCTTTAAAATAGAGGAATTAATTATCACAAATTATTAATGAATACAAATACAGTCCAATTTTTTTAACTATAAAAACTGATCTTAAGAATGAATAAATTAGTGAGTAATCACATTTCAAAGGATCATTTATTATTCAGTGGATTTATTTTGGGAAATTATTTCCTGAATGTCCTTATTATACTCAAAGCACAGTTAAGTTTACCAAAATTCTGTAGGCTTACAACTTCTCAGGAATCTCTACTTTTTGAAACAAATACAACACAAGTGAGTTTTCTTAAGTCAAGAAAACTATTTTATCATATTTCCATAGATATTCACAACCAAGAAAAAAATAATTTCCCTGAAACTTCACAGAAGGGCAGCCACTTGCTAAATAGAAAATATGAATTTTAATTTAGGAAAAGAATTTGCAAAAAGACCTGGAAAGACCTTATATCCAAAAGATTCTCCTATGACTATACCAGACGTACAAGTGGATCACCCAGGAAATAAACTAGGAACAAGCTGGTATAACAATTACACTAAAAGTGTGACATCTCTAAGGATGACGATGATGATGATGGTAATGTAACATTTATTGAATGCACTGGGAACTGTTGGAACTACTTTATATGGGTTAGTTGATTTAATCTTCACAACTGCCCCATGAAATAGATACTATTATCATCCTTGATTTACAAAAGAGGAAAGTGAGATTAAGAAAGGTTAGGTTATACCGCTAGTAAAAAGAAGACTCAGAATTTGACCTTAAGCAATATGACTTAACTTCACTGCCTCTCAAAACTTAGCCCTAGAGGGAACCAGCAGTTAGCGTAATGGCTATGTCGCTGGACTCCCACGTAGTCGACCGCGGTTCGCGTCTCGGACCCGGTGGCTTACAACTCACGCCGGGCGCGTGTGCGTGCGTGCCCAAGATCCCGAGAGGAGAATGGAGGAGAAGGGATTGTGGCGTGACCATCCCCCCTGGGGGGTGATTTCTCGCTTTCTGTCTCTATGTCTCTCTCTGTCTGTCTGGCGAGCGCACGCGCCCTATAGCGAAAAACCTCTCAAAAAAAAAAAAAAAAAAAACTTAGCCCTAGAAAAACAATTCACCAGGAAAAAACTTAGCCCTAGAAAAACAATTCACCAGGGCTGGCAGGTGGCATGGTGGTTAAGGCACTAGAATCCCACATGATAAACCCTGGTTCCAGTCCCAGAACTGACAGCTTGCTTTCTCAGTTTCTCTCTCTCTGAGGTCAACTTTAAAAAGAATAATCATTGGGACCAGCAGTTAGCATAATGGCTGTATCGCTGGACTCCCATGTAGTCGACTGTGATTCGAGTCCCAGATCCGATGGCTTAAACTCATGCTGGGCGCATGTGCATGCATGCCCAAGAACCCGAGAGGAGAATGGAGGAGAAGGGATTGCAGCATGGCCATCTCCCCTGGGGGGTGATTTCTCGCTTTCTATCACTCTGTCTCTCTCTGTCTCTCTGGCAAGCGCACACACCCTATAGCAAAAACCTCCCCCCAAAAAAAAATAAAAAAAGAATCATAATAATAAACAAAATAAAATAAATAATTCTTTTAAAAAGTTCACCAAGTAAGTATAAACATCTTGTGCTTAGAATTATACTACTATATAATGCATTATAACCAATAGAGTGCCCTCACAAACACTAGCTAATTTGTGTCTCACAATAACGCTTTAGATAATAGTATCATTTCTATTTTACGAATGAAGAAGACAAAGCGAAGCTACAAATGATTCATTGATTTAGCCAAGGTTACTTGGCTAATAAATAAAACAGTGAAGATGCCAATCCAAGTGTTCTAATGCAATGTTTTATATTATTTCTACAATAAGAAGCCTCTTTATTTGATACTCAGATCTCTTCTAAGATGGAATATTATTTACTCAATAACAATTAGAATGAAGAATTCCCAATAAGATTGATGAAAAGAATAACAAAATAAAGGCTTCCTTAATTTAACATTAAAAGAAAACAATATTACGGTGAAATAAGTTAATAAAAACAAATCTCATCTTCCACAGTTTAAGATAACATACTTCTTACTAGCAAGATTATTATTTTTATTTAGCCATAATACATTCTTAATCCAAATAATATGGATAAAAAGACCTGGAAAGGTCTTATAGCCAAAGGATTCTCCTTTGGCTCTACCAGGCAGAGAAGTAGACCGTCTGGGAAACAAATTAGGAATAAGCTGGTGTGACAACTGTACTGAGTGTGACATAAGAATCTGTATTGATTCTCCTCTTATGAACATATTTAGAAAGGATTCATCAGCACTTGGATTATTAGGAAGATTACGCTAGGCATATTATAAGGAAGATCGTTTCTCAAGTGGGATTTTCCTAATTCTTGGTTCCCTATTGTCACTCTTTGCACAAAAGTCAACAACTATTTATTTCAGAATGCACAGGTTTTAAAACCGACACCTGTGAGAGTTGTACATGCAATGTTAGGAAGCAACATCTTTTCCAGAAAACCGAATACGAAATCTACAGAGCAGAAAGCAAATTAAGGAATGTTAACTCGTGTGTTACTAACACAAGAAACTTTAGGTAGCCATCCTTAAACTAACCGAGGAATCCATTAGCAAGAAACTAAAGGAAAAGGGCCTTACCTTGGCTTGTCTGCGATACAGACTCTCCTGTGGCCATGCCTATGTCCATAGCTGCAGACATTATAAAAGCATAAGAAAACTACAAGAAACAAAGGGAAGACAAAAAATAAATAATGTGAAAATAAATATATTAGGAAAATTCTAAAATATTTGTTCTCTAAAAAGAAGGAGGAGAGAAGATTTTAAAATGGAAAGTAAAATAGAAACAGAAGTTCTCAGAGAATTTCCTTCTAGAATATATTAAGGGGGAAACTCTATACAATCAACATATAACAAGACACCATAAAACGTTAAAACGGGGGCCAGCACATGGCGTAGCAGTTACATTGCTGGACTCACATGTGGTTGACCACAGTTCGAGTCCTGGACCTGGTGGCTGGACCTGGTGGCTTGAAAATCACACCAGGCACGTTGCCCAAGATCCTGGAAGGAGAATACAGAAGAAGGTATTGCAGTGTGGCCATCCCCCCTGGGGAGTGATTTCTCACTTTCTGTCTCTCTGTCTCTGTCTCTCTTCAGCAAGTGCACACACCCTATGGCAAAAACCTAAAAAAATAAATTAATTAATAAAATAAAATAAAAAGAAGGAAAAGTAAAGATGGTAAAATCTCTTAGAGTAGTGCTGAGGCATATTCCCCATAAATATGCTGCTGGATTCTATTTCTTTTTCTTCCTTGTGTTTCAAGAGCTGTAGCTCACTCTGCAGCTATTGCCTGCAAAGCCTATCATTCTTTGTAGCTCTGTTTTACCAAACAGGCTCAGGGGGCCGTTCTCATGAAATCCTATCTGATTGCCAGCATCCATTCACTTTTTCTGACATTCTTACACTAAAAATTGCCTTGAAACTTTCAGTATTTCCTCTATAATGCAAATAGATAGAAGTGGTTTTAACATGATATTTTGACACTTAACTCAAAAATGACCTTTTATGGTTTTAGTAAAGTTACTTTAAAATCTAAAAATCATTGAAATATGCATGCTGAGATAAAGAAAAATTTTTCTTCTCAAAAATATTTAGAAACACGCACACACCAGGGGACCCTTTTTGCTCACTGGAAAATACGATAAAACTGTTGTGATAAAATTGGAATGGAAAGACTCTAGGAGAAAACATGGGCGCCCCAATACAGGAAGACAGCCACTCTATTCTACTATGCAAGTACATGAGTGCTTAGGATGGCGCGCATCTGGCTGGTTTAACAGAAGGAAATGGGTTTTCACTTTAACAGTTTAGAAATAAACACTTTCCGATGTCAGCTCTCACTTTGTTTGCCTGCCTCAGGCTTCTCCAGCCAGCCATAAGAGTCTCCCAATGCCTCCACTCTCCTCCTCAGGCTCTGTCCTGCCCTGTGTCTGAGTTACGTCTGACTGAAGTAAGAAATACCTAAACTGCTTCAACGCACACTCGGTAGCTCTTACCACTGGTCATTCACCACACTGAGGTGGGAATGACCTTTGCCCTTCCCTTGTGATAAACAGGGCTAAGTAAAGTTTCTGAGACTGCCTTGCCTTGTAAGTGACCAATCAGAATTAATGAGTTCTCGTTACTCTTTTTCCTCCTAAGCATGCTAAGCCATGACCTGTTAGCATCCCTCATGACCCTACATCCTGATTGGTTATGCCTCCCCCCCACAAAGACATCAATTGACTGCTTCTTACAGGCCTAATCTCTTAAATTGAATTACCAACTCTTGTTCTTACTGCTATACTTGGTAAATCTGTGGGTCCCCTCTGGCTTTGCCTGGGTAACCAAGAGATTTTACTCAAAGTATAACTGGAGATCACTGAAAACTTGCATATCAACACAATGTCATTTAAACTTTCCCTAAAGCTTGCACAACAGTAATTATAAGAAAACACTAATTTTGAGATGTGTTTTAAGACTTTTTTTTAAGAGAGATTTTTACTATAGGGCATGTGCGCTCACCAGAAAAAGACAGAGAGACAGAAGGGAAGAAGTCACCTCCCATGCTGCAATCCCTTCCCCTCCATTCTCTTCTTGGGATCTTGGGCACACACGCACATGCACCTGGTGTGAGTTTTAAGCCACAGGGTCCAGGACTTGAACTGTGGTCGACTACATGGGAGTCCAGTGACTCAACCTTTATGCCATTTGCTAGTCCCAAGAAAAGATTTTTTTTTTAAGTTTGTTTTTTCTATGAGAGAGAAAAAGGCATAGAGAGAGACAGGCAGAGAGACAGTCACCCCTGACAGGGTCCTCATGTGGCGATCTACCTTAAGTCTCAGCCAGCACAGATTATGGGCATGCCTGTGTACCTGGCATACTCAGAAATAACATCTAGTGTCAACCTCACCCTTTCCATCTTGTGTAAGCTATCTAGCCAGAATGACTCATTGGTAAGCAGGGCCAGGAATAAGATGAAAAGAGCAAGACACTCACCTCAGCACAAATGTAAAGGGGTGCCAAAACAATTACAGCAACCCTGGTAAGAAATATCTAAAGGCAAGGTTTTAAGCAATCAAAATGCATGCAGCAAATCTATCAGGTCATCAGAAAAGTAATGACATATTTTTCTATGCAAAAATGCATCATGACTTCTCTGATGACCCAATATGATGAACAAAATACTGAAATTTAAAAGTCAGTATTAGTGGGGACTAGCAGTTAGCATAATGGCTATGTCGCCGAACTCTCAAGTAGTCAACCGCGGTTTGAGTCCTGGACCCGGTGGCTTAAACTCACACTGGGCGCGTGTGCGTATGTGCCCAAGATCCCGAGAGGAGAATGGAAGAGATGGGATTGCGGCATGGCCATCCCCCCTAGAAGGTGATTTATTGCTTTCTGTCTCTCTGTCTCTTTGGCGAGTGCACACACCCTATAGCAAAAACCTCTAAAAAAAAAAAAAAAGTCAGTACTACTGATTTTTCATTTGGTCTAGGTTCTATGTGGCAAAGCGATGTAATTTTTTCCTTAGCTACAGTTTGGAACTTTGTTCACTGTGGATTTTGTGCCTGAGATGAGTGTCTTGATATCTAAGACTCAGATATTAGAACTATCAGACATAATGGGATCAGCAGATGGTGTAATGGTTGGGTCGCTGAACACCCACGTCATCAACCACAATTCGAGTCCCAGACCCGGTGGCTTAAAACTCACGCCAGGCACATGAGTTTCATGCCTGAAATCCCAAGAGGAGAACGAAGGAAAGGGATTGCAGCGTGGCTATCCCTTCTGGAGGGGTGATTTCTCGCTTTCTGTCTCTCCATCTCTCTGTCTCTCTGGTGAGTGCACACACCCTATAGCAAAAATCTCTCTCTAAAAAAAAAAAAAAAGGACTTAGGGGCCAGCAGGTGGTGTGGTGGTTAAGGGCGCTGAACTCCCACATAGCCAACCACAGTTCAAGTCCTGGACATGGAGGCTTACTTTCTCACTTTCCTTCTCTCTCTCTCTCACTCTGTCCCTCTTTGGTCAAATGAAATCAATAAAGTTAAATAAAATAATTCTTAAAAAAAAAGGAATTAACAGATATAAATGATAAAACTATGCTTACTATACTTTAGAAAATAAATATCATACTTTTAAAAAATTTGGCAAGGATAGGAAACAACAAAAAGTGAAAAAGAAATCTGAACAGAAGTAAAATGAAATTTACAGAAATGAAAAACAAAACTAGAAATTTAGGACTCATTGTACTGCTGCAGCAACAGATCAGTCCCAGAAAAAGAAAATTAGTGAAGTAGAAGAGGTCAAAAGAAACTAATCAGGAATCAGCAGTAGGAAAGAAAGGGTAAAAAAGGTTGGACAGTGACACGGAAGTGCTGCAATTCTCTGCAAGACTGACTCACTGCAAAGGTTCCTGGTTCATGTCTGAAGGCCTCCCTGGACACAGCAGGCATGTACATGCCAATGATCTCAGTCTGGTTGAGGCTGGGGGTAGATTATGGTGTGAGGACCCTGTTGGGGGTGTCTATCTCTTTAATTCTCTCTTTCTCTCTGTCTCTCTTGCTCATGGAAGAAAGAAGAAAGAAGTGTTGAAGAATGAAAAGGAGTCTGCAAATCTGATACATGTTTATTCTGAGTTCCAGAAGGAAAGAAGAAAGAATATGAACAGAAGCAATCCTATTTTTCATTAATGATAACTTGGAAATTTTCTTTAAATTTGCTTAATCCAGACACATTTGTGGTTTTTTGGGTTTTTTGGTTTTTGGTTTTTGGCTTTTGTGAAGAGGTTTTTGCTATAGGGTGCGTGTGCTCGCCAGACAGACAGAGAGAGACAGAGAGACAGAAAGCAAGAAATCACCTCCCCAGGGGGGATGGCCATGCCACAATCCCTTCTTCTCCATTTTCCTCTTGGGATCTTGGGCACACAAGCACACACACCCAGCGTGAGTTTAAGCCACCAGGTCCAGAACTCGAACCACAGTCGACTACATGGGAGTCCAGTGACATAGCCATTGTGCCAACTGCTGGTCCCAACATTTCAAGGGACCAGTTGGTAGCACAGTGATAGTGCCACTGACTCACATGGGGAAGGTCCTGGGTTTGCATCACAGGACCTTCCTGAGCCCACCACAATGAGATAGCATTTCATACCCATTAGGATGGATTTATTTATTTATTTATTTATTTATTTATTTATTTATTTGAGAGACTTTTGCAATAGGGCTTGTTAGAGAGACAGAAAGTGAGAAATCACCCCCCAGTGGAGATGGCCATGCCACAATCCCTTCTCCTCTATTCTCCTTCCAGGATCTTGGGCACATGCACAAGTATCCAGCATGAGTTTCTAGTCACCGGGCCCAGGACTCGAACCGTGGTTGGCCATGTGAGAGTCCAATGACGTAACCGTTATGCCATCTGCTAGTAATTTATTTTAAAAAATACATAATAACAAATAATGGTTTCAAAGATGTGGAGAAAGTAGTGTCAGCCTCATCCTCTCCATCTTCTTACCAGCTTTACTGGTAACAATGTCAAATGATGCAGCTACTTTGGGAAATAGTTTTACAGTTTTTTTTAAAAGTTAAAAATAAATTTTCCATATTGAGCAATTCCACTCTTATGGATCTACCAAGAAGAAATGAAGACATATATACAGATGAAAACTTATACACAGATTCATAATAGCCAAAAACTGGAACGACCTAAATGTTCATCAGTTGATAAATAATTAAAAGAAATGTGGCATGTTACATGGTGTTATATGCCATTCAATTACAAAGGAACAAATTATTACATGTCCAGTATAGATGAACCCCAAAAATATTGTAAATGAAAGCAGTCCAACATAAGAAATCACATATTGTGTGATTCGATTCCTATTAAATGTCAGGAAAAGAGACATTAACCAGAAACAGAAAAGCAGATTAGTATTGTCTTGGATAAGAAGAGGCAATAGAGATGAACAGTTAGTGAACATGAGGGATCCTATTCAGGTGACCAGAATGTTCTAAAACTGATTTTAGAGACAGTCCCAGCCACTGTGCTGAAGTGGTAACACAGTGCCCTGCCAGGCTGGTAGTTGTGTGCCCTACCAGAGGGCCAGTCCCAGGATTGACCTGAAAACATACCAGGAACGGGCACCCAGGATCTTGAGTAGATAGAAGACTGGGGACAGCAGATCACGCGTGACAAGATGCTATCAACAGTGCTTCTCTCTCCTCTCTCTCTGATGCATGCATACATTCACTGTCATGAAAGAACTGATTAACGGGGGTGACTACACAATTTGCTAAATTTACTTTAAAATCACTGCATTAGACACTTGAAATGGAGAATTATATGAGATACAAAACGTGCCTAAGTAAAGTTATATATAACAGATATCGTTGGCAGGTCAGAATAGCTGACATCAAAAAAAAAAGTGAACCAGAAGAAAGTGGAATGAGATCTTAACCCATAATGACAAAAATAATTATCAATCCTGAATTTTTTACCCAGCAAAATTTCTTTCAAGAGTGAACACAAAATGAAGATGTTTTCAAAACAGTGAAAACAGTTTGTCACCAGTAAATACACAATAGAAACAATGCTAAAGAAAAAAAAAAAAACAAAGATAGCAGGAATGGATTCTCAGATGTCATATTTAATATACAAGAAAAAATCAACAGCAAATATAGTGGCAAGTATGTGAATATATGTTCATAAATATAAAATCTAAAAAACTCTAGCAATAAAGTCACATGGGCTTAAAAATATGCATAACCCAAAAATAAGGTGGGGGGGATGGAGTTAATATTTTCTAAAGTCTTCATGTTATCTAGGAGGAGGTTAAAATTATTATTTAACTTTAGGCTTTAATAATTACTCTTGGGACCAGTAGTTAGCATAATGGCTATGTCACGGAACTCCCATGTAGCCAACCACGGTTCGAGTCCCGGACCCGGTGGCTTAAACTCATGCTGGGCGCGTGTTCGTGCGTGCCCAAGATCCTAACAGGATAATGGAGGAGAAGGGTGCAGCGTGGCCATTCCCCCGGCAGGTGATTTCTCGCTTTCTGTCTCTCTGTCTATCTTTCTGGCAAGCACATGTGCCCTATAGCAAAAACTTCTCCCCAAAAAAAAAAAATTACTCTTACCATAATTTGTAAAGTAGGCATTAAATTAGTAGAATGTATAACTTCTGATTTACTAGATGAAAATGGAATAATTTTTTTTAAATTGCTTTAGTCAGGGCTCTCCATAGAAACAGAACCAATAAGATGTATTTTAAAAAGAGATTTTATTATTAGAAATTGGCTCTGGGAACCAGCAGTTAGCATAATGGCTATGTCGCTGGACTCCCACGTAGTCGACCGCAGTTCGCGTCCCGGACCCGGTGGCTTAAAACTCACGCCAGGCGCATGTGCGTGCGTGCCCAAGATCCCGAGAGGAGAATGTAGGAGAAGGGATTGCGGCATGACCATCCCCTCTAGGGGGTGATTTCTCGCTTTCTGTCTCTATGTCTATCTCTGTCTGTCTGGCGAGTACATGCGCCCTCTATAGTGAAAACCTCTCCAAAAAAAAAAAAAAATAGATATTGGCTCAGGGCCAGCAGGTAGCATGATGGTTCAGGAACTGGACTCCTGGATTCTGGACCTAGCAGCTTGCTTTCTTACTTTCCCTCTCTCTCCTCCTCTGTCTCTCTCTGGTGAATGCATGTGCACTATAAGAAATTAAAAATAATAATAATGGGGCCAGAAGGTGGTATAGTGGTTAAGATTCTAGATTTCCATGACTGACTGTGGTTCAAATCCTGGACTGGGTGGCTTGAAACTCATTCTGGGCACATGTGTATGCATGCTCAAAATCCTGAGAGGAGGATAGAGGAGAAAGGATTGTGGTGTGGCTTTCTGTCTCTCCAGAAACTCACAAGTGCCCTATACCAAAAATTTCTCAAATAATAACAACAATAAATAAAATTAAATAAATAATAAAGAAATTGGCTCACACAATTATGGAGGCTGCTAAGTCCCAAGGCCCTCAGTGAGTAAGCCAGAGACCCAGGAGAGCCTGTGATAAGCCTATTCTAGGTCTGAAGGCCTAAAAAACATGAGAGTTGATGGCACAATTCTAGTCTGAAAGTTGACATGCTCAAGACCTAGGAAGAACTGATATTTCAGTTCAAGTCCAAGGGCAGGAAAAAAAAAACAACTGACTGAGCTGCTTTAAGTGCTTGAAGTTACCAGTGGACAAAATAAAACAATCAGATTTTTAAAATAAATACCTATCTTGCATTCATTATATCTATCTACAACTCATATTTCCTTTCTTTAAAAGACTGTGCTAATTCATCATTTAAAATAATCCTACACAGGTTCACTTACACTAAAGATTTATGAGGGACCAGCAGTTAGTGTAATGGCTATGTCGCTGGACTCCCACATAGTCGACTGCGGTTCGAGTTCCGGACCCGGTGGCTTAAATTCACGCCAGGCGCGTGTGTGCGCATGCCCAAGATCCCAAGAGGAGAATGGAGGATAAGGGATTGCGGCATGGCCATTCCCTCTGGGGGGTGATTTCTCACTTTCTGTCTCTCTGTTTCTCTCTGTCTGTCTGGTGAGTGCATGCACCCTATAGCAAAAACTTCTTCAAAAAAAAAAAGATTTAAAAAGATTTATGAGAACTCCATGTGTTAGTCTGTTATTGTGTTGCTAAACATAAATACATGGGACTATGAAATTTATAAAGAATAGAGGTTTACTTGGCTCATCATTCTGGTGGCTGGAAAGTCGAAAGGCATGGGCTGGCGTCAAGCCTGCTCCTGGTGTTCATCACAACATGGCCAAGGGAAGCAGAGCAGAGGGGTGGGCGTATGTGAAGAGAAGACACACGTGGTCAGAGACACTGCTGGGGCCACTGCCGAAGCTCTAGCCTGTACCCTCTAGAATGGCAGCTCTAGCTACACCTGGGACTGCCTGAACCATGGCTGGAGCATCTGGGCGCTACACTGGGATACAGGGAGCTCTAGGAGACGCAGGGCAACATGACCATCCAGGTCCTTTCCTAGAAACCATTCTGCTCGCTTAGGCCTCTGGGCCCATAATGGCACGAGCCAGCCCTGAGATTGCTGAGAGGTCTTTGGGGGCTTTTGCTCATTCTCTTTTGCTAGTAATTTGACCATAATCTCAGTGTTCTCTGCCAAGTATGCTTTTTTTTTTTTTAATGGAAATTTTTGCTATAGGGCATGTACACTCACAGGAAAGACAGAGAGAAAGTAAGAAATCATCCTCCAGGAGGGATGGTTATGTCACAGTCCCTTCTCTCCATTCTCCTCTCAGGATTTTCGGCACATACACACACATGTGCCCAGAGTGAGTTTCAAGCCTCCAAGCCCAGGACTTGAACCACGATTGCCCATGTGGGAGTCCAGCACCTAACTACCATGCCACCTGCTATCCCCCCCACCAAGTATGCTTTTTAGTTTTTGCTCTTTACATGGTCAGGCTGCAAGTGTGCCTAATCTTCCCTCTCTGCTTATGTCTTTTCTTGAATTTCACTCAACACAGAAACAAGCAGCAGCTTGAGCAGTTTGTTGTTTAGAAATTTCTTCTGCAAGAGGACTCTTGTAACCATTCCTCAGTTCAGCATTCCTTGACGTACAGCATGAACATTAATTAACCAGATTATTATTTCATAACAAGAGTGACTTTTCCTCCAGCTGACAACCGACACCTCAGACTGGCCTTACTATCCTTATCTCTATCAGCTTGTGGTTACAGCCATTGTATTACTCATTTAGTAGAAGTTTCCGTTCATTTATCAACTGTTGTTCTTCTGAACCTCCAACAGAACCTAAGCTTTTCCTCTAAACTCTCCTGACATCTGCCGATTACCCAGGAAAGCCACTTCCACATTTCAGATATTTTCACAGAAGCACAGCCCTGACTGCTACACCCATTTCCTTTCTTTGTCTGTGATTGTCTTGCTACATAGAAATACCTGAGACTGGATGATCTGTAAAAATCAGAGGTTTATTTCATTCATGATTGCATTGGTTGCAAAGTCCAAAGGTGTGAGGGTGGCATCAGAGCCAGCCTCTGGTGCTACATCACGACATGGCCAACCGAAGCAGAGAGAAAAGGTGGCCACATACAAAGACTGAAGAAACAGAATTCTTCACTTTCTCTGTTTGTCCTTCTGGCACTCCCTGCCAATTGGATACTGCTTTCTCACTAAGCCCCACCTCTGAAAAGATTTCACCACCTTCCAAAGCCATTACATTACAGTGGAGACCCAGCTTCCAGAATGTGAACCTGTGAGGAACAAGCCATTGTCCAAATCATAGTACTCAGTAATTAGCTTAACAATCCAGGACATGCTTCTACAAGGAACCACAGTTTAGGAAACTACTAAGAGTGAGAATGAATCCTAACTACAAGCTGACAAGCATCTAAAAGGGAAATGGCACATTGCAGTCATTTGTCAAAAGCCACATATTCATTACAAGACAGAAAGTTTTATTAGCCTTAACATATAATAAAAACTAACATGGACATTTATATGTTGATAAATGTATAATTATATAGGTCGTGCATTATATACTGTAATTTATACTTGAAAAAGAAACAGTTATCTCAAAACAGACAACTTGACACTACGTATCATTATTTCAGAGTTCCCATGCATCATCTTCTGGAGAATTTCAACAAATTATATAAAATGCTAATGTTAAATATAAAATATAAGTGATGGTTAGTCATTTGCAAGGGTCTTGCAAAATAATGAATTATTCTTTAGATATGTCTAATCTAATAGCATCGATGATGCAGAAATTGTAAGAATAACTACAAAGACTTTGTGCCTGCTAGGCTTTCTGATACTATAAAGTATCACGAGGAAAGATGGATTGGATAATAAAGCTTTAGTAGGAGTAATATGAAGCCAATTTGGCACAGCCAGGGGTAGAGAAGAATACCAGACTGGAAGGAAAGTAGGAAGGAACGCTTAACTCCCTGTAGAGAGGATAGTTTACACAACAATTCAATAACAAACATCCCCATAATCTCCATTGCTTAACACAACAGAACTTAATTTCTCACTTATGCTACATGTACAAAATCCATCAACGAGGGTCTCTACTTCTTAGTCACTCAAGAGGCTGATGAAAGTTCTGCCATTTTATGACTATATCATAAAATACAGATGGTTTCCTTAATCTCTGCAGTAAGGGGAAGAGAGAAACTGGAGGGTCATATACTGGTTCTTAAATGTTTAGCCAGGAAGTAATATCCATTCCGGAGCCCATTCACAAGAATTCATGACATGACTCCCCCTAGTCACCAACTACAGAGTGGCTAGAAAACATGGAAGAGTATATGATTATTTGGCGAACAGTTAAGTATCTTTGTAACTGTTCCCAGCTCTTAGTGTTTTTGTACCAGCAAACAACCTAATTTTGGAAATAGTCACAAGATAGAAACATGTGCTATCACTCAGGCCAAATTCTTTTTATTTTTAAGGTTTTTTTCCATAGGTCACAGGTGTTCGCCAGAGAAAGTGAGCAAGACAGTGAGAGGGAAAATGATGAATCACCCCTGGGGGCGTGGCCATACTGCAATCCCTTCTCTTCCATTCTCCTCTTGGAATGTGGGCCACATTCATAAAATCGAGCTTGATTTTCAAGCCACCAGGTGTAGGTTTCAAACGGCAGTAGGCCATGTGGGAGTCCAGCATCTTTACCATCATGCCACCTGCTGACCCCCAGGCCAAATTCATTTTCATATGTGCTAAAGTTCTATGAAAGAATAAAAGATGGGGACCAGCAGTTGGCATAATGGCTATGTCGCTGGACTCCCATGTAGTCGACCGCGGTTCGCGTCCCGGATCCGGTGGCTTAAAACTCACGCTGGGCGCGTGTGCGTGCGTGCCCAAGATCCCGAGAGGAGAATGGAGGAGAAGGGATTGTGGCGTGACCATTCCCCCGGGGGGTGATTTCTCGCTTTCTGTCTCTCTGTCTCTCTCTGTCTGTCTGGCGAACACACACGCCCTATAGTGAAAACCTCTCCAAAAAAAAAAAAAAGAAAGAATAAAAGGCAGTGGATAGGCATAAATCCACATTTGCCCTCTAGACAAATTCCTCCTCTCTCTCTCGCACTTTCATCCCTACTCATGTCTTTGTTTTTTGTTTGTTTTTTTTTTATTTTTTTAGAGAATTATTTATTCAATTTTATCTACTATTATCACTATTAATTTTTGTTTTTTAATTTGAAGAGAGAGGGGTGGGGACATGAGAGAGCAAGCCATCAGATCCTAGAATCGAACCATAGTTAAATTCCAGGGAGTCTAGCACTCTAACCACCACACCACCTGCTGGCACTTCTATTTGTGTCTTTAAACTTTAGCCATTTGGGGCCAGCAGGTGACAAGGAGATTAATGTGACTGGATCCCACATGGCCAATTAAGCCATTCGAGAGCTGAACCCTGCAGCTTGAAATATCACTCTGGGCACGTGTGGGTGTGTGTGTGTGTGTGTGTGTGTGTGTGTCCAAAATCCCAAGCAGAGAAGGGATTGCAGCATGGGGGGGAAAAGTTAGCCATTTTTGGTCCAAGCCTACATATACTTTAACACTATTTCCAAGCACCTACTTAGCCTCCTCTTCATGTGTTGTTAATATCATTAATTCTGCATTCACCTGAATTGTTGAAAGTCTTTTTCTGGTCACTTCATTTACAAAATAATTCTTTTTTTTTTTTTGGAGAGGTTTTAGCTATAAGGCGTGTGCGCTCGCCAGACAGACAGAGAGACATAGAGATAGAAAGCGAGAAATCACCCCCCAGGGGGGGTGGCCACGCCACAATCCCTTCTCCTCCATTCTCCTCTCAGGATCTTGGGCACGCATGCACACGCGCCCGGCGTGAGTTTTAAGCCACCGGGTCCAGGACACGAACCATGGTCGACTATGTGGGAGTCCAGCAACATAGCCATTACGCTAACTGCTGGTTCCCTACAAAATAGTTCTTATATTACTGGGACCATCAGTTGGTATAACAGTCACATTGCTGGACTCCCACCCAGTCTACCATGTTTCAAATCCCAGACCAGGCGGCTTAATACTCACTCCAGGCATGTGTGCATGCTGCCCAAGATCTCAAGAGGAGAATGGAAGAGAAAGGATTGTGGCATGGCCATCCCCCCTGAAGGTGATTTCTCACTTTCTGTCTCTCTATCTTTTTATGTCTCTCTGGTGAGCACACACGCTCTATAACAAAATAAACAGGAATTCTTATATTACTTGCAAGACAATCAGGTGAGCTCATTTGTCATCACCAAAGGAGATCAGAGTGAATTCACCCACGGAAGTCTGGGGCTCTGCCTCCACACAGACAGGAGGCTGCCCGCAGAGATTCAGTAGCTAAGCTAAAGCATCGTATACAAAGATAAGCTGAGGAGGGTAGGAAAAACCACCAGCTTCAAATTCAAACAGAATTGAGTTCCTGCTTCTCCACCTAGTGGCTGTATAACCATGCACAAGGTCCTTACCCTCTCTGGACCTCAGTTTCTTCACCTCTAAAACAGTACTATGATTGAAGGCATTGGAGAGCAGGGTTATGAAGTATCTAGCATTTAGGTTCCTTTTTTTTTTTTGGGGGGGGGGGGGGAGGTTTTTGCTATAGGACACATGTGCTCACCAGAAAGACAGAGAGAGACAGAGAGACAGAAAGCGAGAAATCACCCCTCGGGGGGATGGCCAACCACAATCCCTTCTTCTCCATTCTCCTCTCAGGATCTTGGGCATGCACACATACACCGGGTCCAAGATTTGAACTGCAGTCGACTACATGGGAGTTCAGCGACATAGCCATTACACTAACTGCTGGTCCCTAAGTTCCTAATTTTTAAAGAATTTTTGTTATGACTATGGCACACAGACTCATCAACAAACATAGGACAATGTAAACTAATACAAGAAGAGAAGAGTTTCTACTTAAAAATTATGGGGCCATCCCATGGCCTGGTGGTTGGGGGTGCTAGATCCCACATGGCCAGTCACTCAGTTGAGTCCTGGACCCAATGGTTTGGGAGACACGCCAGGCACATGTGCGTATGTGCACAGACTCCTAAGGGGAGGGAGAGATGAAGGAGAAGGGATTGAAATGTGACCATGCCCCCATAAAGAGTGATTTCTCTCTCTCTCTTTCTCTGTTCCTCTGTCTCTCTGTGGCAAGTACACATGCCCTCTGGCAAATTTTTTTTTAGAAAATTATAGAGCATGATGGTACTTTAAGAATTTAATAAACTTGGATGTAAAATTTTCAAAAAAATGTTAAGTCTTGGGTCCAACAGATAGCATGGTGGTTAAAGCACTGGACTCCCACATGACCAACTATGGTTCAAGTCCCAGACCCAGCAACTTGAAAATTATGCCAGGCACGTGTGTGTGCATGCCTAAAATCTTAAAATGAGAATGGAGGATAAGGGATTGTGTTGTGACCATCCCCCCCCCCCCCCAGGGGATGATTTCTCACTTTCCCTCTCTCTGTCTCTCTCTCTCTAGCAATTCTACATGCCTTATGGGTGGTGAGGGGGGGAACAAACAACAACAACAACAAAACTTCAAAAGAAATGTTCTTTGGAGCCTACAGGTGGTGTAGTGGTTAAGGCACTGGACTTCCACATGACCAAGTGTGGTTCAAGTCCCAGACCTGGTGGCTTGAAAATCACACCAAGCATTTTTGCATATGTGCCCAAAATCCCAAGAGGAGAATGGAGGAGAAGGGATTGCAGTCCCCCTGGGGTATGATTTCTTAGTTTCCTTCTCACTGCCTTTCTCTGTCTCTCTCCAGGGAGGAGGTTTTAAGGATTTTGCAAAAACCTTAACAAAAAAAAAAAGTTCTTATAAGTCTTTAGAGAATAATATTGAAGAAATATAAATTAATTAAAATTTATAATTTGGGGCCAGCAAATAGCATGGTGGTTGAGGTGTCAGATTCCCTCTTGGTCGACCATGGTTCAAATCTTGGACGTGGTAGCTTGCTTTCTCACTCTCCCTCTCTCTGTGTGTCTCTCCCTGGTCAAACTGAAGAATAATAATAAATGAATAAAGTTAAAATAAATAATTCTTTTAAAACTTTTAAATGAAGTTTATAATTTCATACATTGAGATTATCATAAGCTTTATGTAATAAAAATGTACACAAAACAAGTCAGAGAGAAATACAGATTTGCAAAATGGGTTTGCCTTTGGGTAGACAACTACAGACTGGCTCTTTCCTAGGCCTCAACACTGATCAGTAAATTATAAGAAATTAGGGTCCATAAGTGGTTTTGCATGCCATTCTTTTCCAGTACTAGCACACAGAGCACTCAGTAAATATATTTGTTAATGGACAGATAGAAGCTATTATCTCTAGAACTGATAGTTTTCTTTTCAAGCAAGTTGTCTAATATGATAGTGAAAAAATATGGCTATGACAGCTCATTTTATTTTTTTAAGAATTTTTATTTAACTTTATTTATTTATTTATGCATTTTAAATTTGATCTGAGAAAGAAAACGTGAGAGCTAGACAGAGAGAGAGAAAGTGAGAAAGAAAGCCACCAGGTCCAGGACTCAAACGGTGGTTGGCCATGTGAGAGTCTAGTACCTTAACCACCACCACCACCTGCCCTGACAGTTCATTTTATATGTCAGTTTGGCTACACAATAGTACCCACTTATATAATCAGACTGATTCAAGTGTTGCTGTAAAGGTCTCCTGAAGATGTTACCAAAATCTATAATCGATTGACTTTCAGTAAAAGAGATCATTTCAATAATGTAGGTGGGCTTTAGCCTATAAGGTTGAAGGCATTAAAAGCAAAAACTGAGGGTACTGGACAAAAAGAAATTCTACCTCCAGATTACGGTATCACCTCCCGCCTGAGCTCCCAGCCTGGCAGCCTGCCCTACAGATTTCAGACTTGCTAGTCCACACAGCTGTGTGAGCCAATTTCTTAAAATAAATCATATATGTGAGTGTACGAGTGTGTGTACATATATTCGTATGCATAGATACATGTATTTTATTGGTTTTCTTTCTCTGAAAAGTGCTAATACACCAACAAAAGTAAATAATGTTTTTTGAGGCTTTAAAGTACTAAGCAGACATCAAAAACAGAACAAATTAAATGTCATTATATACTGCTTTAGAATCCTCAGTTTTAACTAAAATAAAATGCCTTTTTTAATGTTATTCTTTTTTTTTTCTTTTTTTGGAGAGGTTTTTGCTATAGGGCACATGCGCTTGCCATACAGAGAGAGACAGAGAGATAGAAAGCGAGAAATCACCCCCCAGGGGGGGATGGCCATGCCACAATCCCTTCTCCTCCATTCTCCTCTCGGGATCTTGGGTACGCACACACATGCACCCGGCGTGAGTTTAAGCCGCCGGATCCAGGACTTGAACCGTGGTCGACTACATGGGAGTCCAGCGACATAGCCATTACGCTAACTGCTGGTCCCTTAATGTTATTCTTCAATATCAGCCTCAAAGAACTGATTCCAGCCAGTCACTACCTCCTTTACCACCCATGTCTCTTGAGTCTCTTGGCATAAAATGTTTAGGTTTCTCAGACTCAAAACCAAATGTCGGGAACCAGCAGTTAGCGTAATGGCTATGTCGCTGGACTCCCACGTAGTCGACCGCGGTTCACGTCCTGGACCCGGTGGCTTAAAACTCACGCCGGGCGCGTGTGCGTGCGTGCCCAAGATCCCGAGAGGATAATGGAGGAGAAGGGATTGCGGCGTGACTATCCCCCCTGGGGGGTGATTTCTCGCTTTCTATCTCTCTGTCTCTCTCTGTCTGTCTGGCGAGCGCACGCGCCCTATAGTGAAAAATCTCTCCAAAAAAAAAAAAAACCAAATGTCATTGAATCCAATGTAAATGGGATTCTGAAAGAATTATTTGAGATACTCTCTACACTGTCAAGAGCAAAAAGGCCTAGAATCATACAGAATGCACTTATGCCATAGGAGTGACCATGTCATGAACAGGTATCATAAAGGTGTGCTCCAACCTTCTCATCTGTAGTTCTAACTTTCAGCCTTCTCATTTTTAAACAAGAAAAAAAAAAAAAAAAAAAAGAGCTCATCAAATCCTATCTAAAGAGTAATTTAATAAGAAATATTCCAAAGGGCCACAGACTGATATACCAGATACTATTTAAACCCCACCTTATAGCAACAGAATAGGGTTGGCCCCATAGAACAGTTACTAAGTGCTGGGCATCAGGAGGCAGATTCCCATAGCTGACCACAGTTCAGATCCAGCCCTGGTGGCTTAAAAACACCCCCAGGTGCATACATGTGTGCCCAGGACCCTGGAAGAATGGAAAAATAGAAGGACTGCCACATGACCACACCCCATTAGAGGATGCTCTCTCTCTCTCTCTCTCTCTCTCTCTCTCTCTCTCTCTCTCTCTGAAGAATACATACCCCTTTTGTCGTTGTAAGAAAAAGAAATTGTAACACCAGAAGAAAAAAATTTTAGTTTTAGCATAAACAACTAGACTAGAAACATGAATATAAAATTGATATTGACGAAGCCATGTTTATGCAATATGACACATTTAGACCATGTTACAAAAATACAAATTTTATTGTCTTACACATATCGTAGGAAAGTGGAAAGAAAATAGGTGCCAAGGTTTGAAGTTCAAATAGTGAAGCACAGTCTTTGGAAGATTTTATTCATACTAGACATCCTGACCCCTTTATACACTCACTTAGAAAAGTGAACGCCAGGAATTTTTTTTTATTATTTTATTTAACTTTATTTATTTATTTTAATTTGACCAGAGAGGGATAGAGTGAGAAAAAGAGAGAGAACATGTGAAAGCAAGCCGCCAGGTCTGGGACTAGAACCACCGTCAGCCATGTGGAAATCCAGCATCCTTAACCACCATGCCACCTGCCGGCCCCAGAAATTTTTTCTTGAACACTTTTCTTTAATATTCCTATGACTTCCAGATATCTATTCCCTTTCTCGATGACTGTCCTAATATTGAACCGTTTAATGGAAGCAATTAAGCATCAAGTTGCATATTACAAGATGGAAATAGTCTAATAGTTTTTGTTTGTTTTTTGTTTGTTTTTAGAGAGAGATTTTTGCTAAAACACACATGTGCTTGCTGGAGGGACAGAGAGAAACAGAGACACAGAAAGCTAGAACCGCCCCCCCCCAAGGGGGATGGCCATGCCGCAATCCCTCTCCTCCATTCTCGTCTCAGGATTTGGGGTGCACATGCACCCAGTGTGAGTTTTAAGTCACCAGGTCCAGGACTTGAACCACAGTTGACTGTGTGGGAGTCCAACAACATAACCATTATGCCACCTGCTGGTCCCTCTAACAATCTCTTTAATCACCGCAAATGATCAAAATAATTCAGTTAAAAAAAAATCTAGTCAATTTCTATGACCTAAAACAATACTTTTTGTCTCCTCTGTCTTTTCATTTTCTTCTATTCCTTAGTCTTACAGTCAAATCACAGCAATGCAAACCTAGTTTACTGCTATGCTCAGTATACCTAAAAAGTAAAATAATGCTTCTTGATCCCAAGTGTACAGCTATGTCAAAGGTAAAAAGAAGAAAAAAGCGGTGAAAAGCACCAAACCAGGCTGGAAAACGGCAGGATTTTATACCCTTGGTTTGGTTTATGTTCATTTCACAAAACCCACCGAAGTTATAACAGACTTAAATTTTTTTTATAATTAATAAATTGATCCTTTGTCTTTCCATTTCTAATTCCTTAATTTCAGTTCTACCAGGGTGGCTTGTATTGTTAAAAACATCTTTGGAGGATTCATATTTTGGTCATAATTTTTTAATTATGTAATCATTTATTTTATATCTGTATATAATGTATTGCCTAAACATGAATAAAATTTTCATCCCATAAAAGATGTTTAATGGCAATTTTAACTACTAAGTACATAATTAATAGTGTTAGGGGACTATACTTTAAATTTCAATCTGGCAAAAACATAATTCAAGAAGTTTAGAAATTTTTTAAGTTAATAAAACACCAAGATAAAGAGGCTATCCTTGTGTTTATATAAGTACGAGTAATTATGCATTACTGCTACATGTTCACATAAATTACATAGTAGAAGAATATTATTCAGAATAGTTTTTTTAAAATCACATCTTTTTTTTTTCTTTTTTTGTAGAGATTTTTGCTATAGGGCACGTGCACTCGCCAGAAAGACGCCAGAAAAACAGAGAGAGACAGAGAGACAGAAAGTGAGAAATCTCCCCCCAGGGGGGATTGCCACACTACAATCCCTTCTCCTCCATTCTCCTCTTGGGATCTTGGGCACGCACGCACACGCACACGCACCCGGTGTGAGTTTAAGCCACCGAGTCCAGGACTCGAACCGCGGTCAACTACATGGGAGTCCAGCAACATAGCCATTATGCTAACTGCTGGTCCCAATCACATCTTTTTTTATTGCTAGAGAACATATGTGTTCACCTGAGAGAAAGCACCCCCAATGGGCATGATCACACTGCAATTCCTCTCCTCCATTTCTCCTTCCCATCAGGATTTGGACACAGAGGGTAACATGAAAAAGAGGTAATGAGCACCAAGCCAGGCTGGAAAATGGCAGTGTATTATGATCACACCTTGGTTTATGTTCATGTCACAAATCCTACCAAAGTTATAACAGACTTAATTTTTTTCTATAGTTAATGATTTGATTCCTTGACTTCCACTTCTAATTCCTTAGTTCCTGGTATAGTTTTCAATCCCCCAGATCCAGAACTCAAACGGTGGTTGGCCACGTGGGCTCCAGTTTCCAATGTGTAGTGCTTAACCTCAGTGCTGTTGGGCCAGCCCTCAAATAAATCTTTTTAAAGAAAGAACTGCAAATAAACCAATTTTCAATTTTTATATAAATAAATCTTAAAGGACAACAAAAAAGGGGAAATGTGCTGAAACTCTGAAATACTAATTTCTCTGTTTTTACATAGGAACACAGTTTGGTAGTACAATTCTGTGGTCCCTCCAGACTCAGAACTTTCATTAACTTTAATGATTTTGTCTTCACAAATAACATAGAATTACTTTCTCATACTTTTTTATTGTAAGAGGATCTCATAATAACACTGTTACATAGTTTAGCCTCTATGTTCCTGTAAGTGAAAAAAAATTTTAAGAATTATTTATTTAATCATTTATTTATCTATTTATTTCTTTGTTAATTTGCTATATAATTATTATATAATATATATAATTATATATTATATATATAATATAATTCTTTGTTATATAGGGTATGTGCGCTCACCAGAGAGAAAGGGAAAGCAAGAAAGTAAGCTGCCAGGTCTGGGATTTGAACTGCGGTCAGCCATGTGAGAGTCCAGCGCTTCAACCACCGCACTACCTGCCAGCCCCCATAAGTGAAAATTTTCAACAAAGGACTTCACATTTAACTAAGACAATGACTGCCTTTTGTGCAGGATATTTTAATTTTTCATTTAATCAATTACATTAAAAAGCACCCATTTTACTTTCAATTGCTTGTGTTGATGGGATTAAAGAAAAGGCAGTTGTACTAAAGGAATTTTCTGCCACTCATTTGCCAGGGTAGTTATGCATGAAAAACCCTTATTAAGTCGAAAGAGAACAGAATGCATTTGAAAGCAGAGGTGACCCCCTCGATTCAGTTTTACAAATGGAAAGACTCAAGATTCATGTCACTATGAACCCTTTTCCCTACTTAAAAGAGACCCTTTCTATTAATAACGCTCCACATTTTTTAAGTCTACAACATTATAACCTCCTTATAAATCAAGTGTTTGGAGAAAACTACGTCTCCTTCAAGAGAAAAGGTTATTAAGATGTGCAATTCCTCCATCACGCATTTTTTTAAATACTAAGGAAAGAAAACATAACTGTTCTTGTAATATAGGCTGAGGCAACTGCCCAAGCAGACTTTCAAATAGATATCAATAAGAGTTTTATGCCTGCTGGAAAATTATCTAAAGATTTTTTTATCTAAAAAATAAAAATAACATTATCACTATGGATTCCACCCTGAAATATGAAGGCAGGAATTACATGATGTTGTTAAAATGTTAGCAACCACATTTCATTTTTTGAAAAGGCAATTTAGTTTTCCTGAAATAAAGAGTTGATTATATCTCTTATTACTGTTACGAGAATTTGATATATCACAAAGTGGAAGAGTTACAGCCTGTGCCAACTATCAACCAGGAAAAATGAACCTGATTCATAATTCACTTTGAGAATGTCTACTTAGTCAATCAAGTGATTTGTAATCATGAAGGCTGCCAGAAACTGAATGAATAATGGGCAACAGTAAAATCCTTGGGTTTTTTTTTTTTTTTTTTTGTAGTATTATTTCATTATGTGACTTTTATTGCTTTTGCTGATGGTTATTTCTCAGCAGCACAAATTAAATCACACATATTTACTTAGAAGTTTTTGACTATTAAAGAGGCTAATGAATGTTCAAGTTGAATAACTGGAGTATGTAATATCTTCCTATAAAATTAAAAGTCTTGGGGCCAGCAGGTGGCATGAAGGTTAAGGCACTGGATCCCACATGGCTGATTGCATGGTTCCAGTCTAGGACCTGGTGGCTTGAGAATCATGCTGGGCACTTGTGCATGTGTGCCCAAAATTCCAAGAGGAGAATGGAGGAGAAAGGAATGCCTCATGGCTATTCCCCTTGGGGGGTGACTTCTCATTTTCTCTCTCTCTCTCTGGTGACTGCACATGCCTTATAGCAAAAACTTAAAAAAAATAATAAAAGTCTTAGTGTCTTTTGTTTTTTAAAGATTTATTTTATTTAACTTTACTTATTCATTTATTTATTTTAATTTGACCAGAGAGGGACAAAGCCAGAGAGAGAGTGAGAGAGAGAGAGAGAGAGAAAGTGAGAAGGCAGGACACCAAGTCCAAGACTCGAACCATGGTCAGCCATGTGAGAGTCCAGCACCCTTAACCACCATGCTACCTGCTGGCCCTCTATAGTGTCTTTTTTTTTTTTTTTTCAGCAAGGAAAATTTCATTCCTTCCAACCCAATCAACTCTCTCTATATATTTTATTTAAGTTTCTTACTGAATATGCTATTTCAGCATAGCTCACTCTAATTTGGTGTATCTTTGAAAGTTGCTTCTATATATGCTAAAACAAACCATTTATCAGAGTCTAGTTAATAAAAGAAACCTTAAGATTTCTTTGAATATCTTAATGATACAGGGGCCAAGTGATGACACAGTGATAGCACAACTGGACCCACATGAAAAAGGGTCTGAGTTTGCATCCCAGAATCTCCCTGAGCATGCTGGTGTATGCATATGAGCCCATGATCCAGGATAGATGAAACTGAACTGAATCACAGCATGGGTACTTTTTTGGAAACAGCAGATACCGTAATGGCTACGTTGTTGGACTCCCATGTAGTCAACCAAGGTTCAAGTCCTGGACCTGGTGCCTTAAACTCATGCTGGGGCATATGCATGTGTACCCAAGATCCCAGGAGGAGAATGGAGGAGAAGGGGTGGCAGCATGATCATCCCCCCCGGGGTGATTTCTCGCTTTCTGTCTCTTTGTCTCTGTCTTTCTGGCAAGCACATGCCATCTGTTGGCCCCAATAAATAATAAATAAATAAATAATAAATTTTAAAATACACATGCATATTTATTGTCCAGCATTTCCTCAGTTAAAACTATACTATAACCAAGGCCAGCATGGTGGTTAACGGCACTAGACTCCCACATGGCTGACCACAGTTAGAATCCTGGACCTAGCAGCTTGCTTTCTCACTCATACACCCCCCACCTGTTCCTCTCTGGTCGAATTAAAATAAAAATAAATAAATGAAGATAAAGTAAAGTAATCATACTTTTTTAAAAAAAACTATACTATAACTTAGGGGCTGGCAAGTGGCATGGTAGATAATGGCACTGGACTCCCACATGGCCGACCGTGGTTTGAGTCCTGGACCTGATGGCTTACTTTTTCACTTTTCCTCTCTCTCTCTTTCTTGCTCTGTCCCTCTCTGGTCAAATTTTTAAAAATAATAAGTAAATAAATAAATAAAGTTAAATAAAATAATTCTTAGGAAAAAAAAACTATGCTATAAGCTGATAGTCAAAGAACATTTAACCTCTGGGATGGCTCCATGACACAGTTACAATGTGCTGCTCAAGACAGGCTGGATCCAAATGGCAAGAGCTGTCTGAATCCCTCGGCCAGTCAGCCTGAAACACACCAGCCACACACGTGAATGCCCAAAACCCGACGGGCTGGAAGAGTGGAGAAAAGGTACCACGGTGTGGCCGTATATTTCGGAAAGTACTTATTTCTCTTTGTCTCTTTCTCCTTTCACTCTCATATACAACACACATACGCTATCATAAATAAAGAAAAAAAAGAATACTTAACGACTCATTAATATAATCTGATTAAATTTTTAAAAGATGGGGCTGGTAGGTGGCATGATGGTTGGGGATGCTGGACTTCCACATGGCTGACCATGGATCGAGTCCCAGACCTGGTGGCTTTCTCTCTCTCTCTCTCTCTCTCCCCCCCCACCTCTTGTTCTCACTCTGTCCCTCTCTGGTCAAATTAAAAATAAATAAATCAAGTTAAATAAAATAATTATTTAAAAAATTTTAAAACACAAAATATAAAACCAACTTAAGAGGGCCAGCAGGTGGTATGGAGGTTAAGGCACTAGACTCTGACATAGCTGACTGCGCTTTGAGTTCCAGATCTGGCAGCTTGCTTTCTCACTTTCCCTCTGTATCTCTCTTTCTCTTTCCCTCTCTGGTCAACCCACATGCCCTTTAACAAATAAAATAATAATAATAAAATAATAATAATAAATGTTATTATTATTTTTTGGAGAGGTTTTTGCTATAGGGTGCATACGCTTGCCAGAAAGTCAGAGACAGAGAGACAGAAAGCGAGAAATCACCCCCCTAGGGGTGATGGACACACCATAATCCCTTCTCCTCCATTCTCCCCTCGAGATCTTGGGCACACATGCACACACGCCTGGCGTGAGTTTAAGCTACCAGGTCTGGGACTTCAACCACGGTCGACTACATGGGAGTCCAGCGACACAGTCACTATGCCAACTTCTGGTCCCATTATTATTATTAAAATTAAATAAATAATTCGTTAAAAAAAAAACTAAGGCTTGTCATAGTACTAAAGAGATAAGGCCACAAGTGTTTTCCAAAATGTTAAACTACCCAACCATGTAAGAATCTATCTTACAACACTGGCCATTATAATCAGGATTGCATACATAATAATTTTGCTGTTTTAAAGTAAATGTGATAACAAATCAGCTCATTCTTGGTTTTTTTATTGTTTCATTTTGGGGTTTTTTTGAGAGGTGTTTTTTTTTGTTTGTTTTGTTTTGTTTGTTTGTTTGTTTGTTTTTGTTTTTGTTTTTGTTTTTGTTTTGCTATAGGGTGCATGCACTCGCCAGAAAGACAGAGAGACAGAAAGTGAGAAATCACCCCCCAGGGTGGATGGCCATTCCACAATCCCTTTTCTTCCATTCTCCTCTCGTGATCTTAGGCACGCACGCACACGTGCCCGGTGTGAGTTTAAGCCACCGGGTCTGGGACTCTAATCGCAGTCGACTACAAGGGAGTCCAGCAACATCGCCATTACACCAACTGCTGGTCTCGCTCATTCTTGGTTTCATAATTTTCAAGCAAAAGAGTCCTTTCCCAACTTTAGACTGATTATAATACCAGAGCATGTGTGAATCTCCTTTAAGAAAGGAATAAAGTTCTTAATTTTTAAGATCTATTACACTCATTATTGAAATCTAATATTTATGAAAAAATTCAACTATCTAAATCTTATGGATAAATTACCAATAACAAATGTTTGGTTGTTCAAGATAATGAACATCCAGGCATACACAATACACTGGCTCCAGGAAGGCAGTATGATTATGATAAGACCTTGGAAAAGATACTATAATATTTTCTACATTAACTGCTCCATGAAAAGTAGAACAGCACTCCACCTCAGAATTCGCTTTATCACCATTATCACACCAACTGCTAGGATCATCTTTCCTTTCCTACAGAGACTAACTATTCACTCATTCATTCATCGAATGCTTATTAAGCACCTCAATCAAAAGTCTCATAGCACAAAACCATTCTGAACAAGCGAGACTGCTTCTAGAGTGAAGCAGCCCCATCTGGAGCTTCATATACAAAAGCTTCATGTAGCTCCGCACAGCATTTACAAGCAGGAGCTTTGGGCAGAAGCTTTGAGGTCAGTTGTCCAGCGTTTATATCCCGGGTCAGCCACTAACCTTGTGAGTCTCAGTTTCCTTATTTAGAAACATGGGATCATTATTTCTACCCCATACAATTGCTGTGAAGATGTAAAGAAATCTAGCCCTTAACATAGAGCTGGACAAATATTATTCATTAAGTGGCATTTCATTATTATAACTACAGTAAAATGGTTCTAGTTATCATGAACTCAAAAGTACACATTAAACAATTTCTTGATTATAGGCATTTTAACATTTAAAAGTTTTCCAAAATTTAGTCTCACTAAAAATGCTTGGGGTAGACTAAATGTGAAAATAAGAAGAAGAAAAATCACTTCAAACTAATATTTTCAAGAAACAAGATTTTTAAAAAATACATGGAGCTATACTTAAAAACTACCTGTAAGGGAGAGCCCTATCCTATTACAGAAATAATGACAGTGGGGTCAGGAAGTGGCATGTAGGTGAAGGCACTGGATCCCACATAGCTGACTGACTGACCAGTTCTAGACCTGACAGCTTAAAAATCATGCCAGGCATTTGTGTAGGTGTTCAAAATCCCAAGAGAAAGATAAAGGAGAACGGAGGGACCAGCAGATAGAACAATGTTACATCACTGGACTTCCATTTACTCGACTGCATTTTGAGTCCTGGACCTGGCGGCTTCAAACTCATGCCAGGTGTGTGCTTGCATCCCCAAAATCCCGAAAGGAGACTGGAGGAGAAGGGACTGCAGCATGGCCATCCCCGCTGGGAGGTGGTTTCTCACTTTCTGTCTCTCTGTCTTTCTCTGTCTCTCTGGCAAGGACACACACCCTATAGCAAAAACGTCTCTAAAAAAAAAAAAGGAGCAGGTATTGCAGTATGGCCATCTCCCCTCCCAGAGGGTGATTTCTCACTTTCCCTTTATCACTCACTGTCTCTCTCCAGTGATCGCACATGCAAAACAGCAAACTAAAAATAAATAAATAAATAAACAATAAAGATTGAAAGCCTTTTTGAAAAAAAGAAAACTGCACAATTTCTCTAAATATAAAACTGTTTAAACCATTTCTTGGGACCAGCAGATGGCATGGTGGTTAAGGTGCCGGATACTCCCACATGGCTGACCATGGATCTAGTCCTGGACCTGGTGGCTTACTTTCTCACTTTCCCTCTTTCTCTCTCTCTCTCTCTCTCTCTCTCTGGCTCTCTCTGGTCAAAATAAAAATAAATTAATGAATAAATAAAATTAAATAAAACAATTCTTTAATAAAATAATTCTTGATGTTATTCTATTTTTAATTTATTTCCTTTTTCAAAACCATTTACTTTAAATGGCTAGGTTGATTATCATCACTTAATATTATGTACTTTTAGTATAAAGATTTCCCCCTCATATCTACTAAAATTAGTTTGGTCTTCAGTAAGCATCCCTCCTACCAATAATTGACCTTGGGACTTATTTATAGCCCAAAAGAATAAAAAATTAAAGATAAATAACAATAATGGGGGGGCAGAAGACTAGCAAAGTAAGAGTATAACGGAAAATTTACTTTGAAAATGTGTCCATAGAGATGACTCAAGGAAAGCAAATAAAATAAAAAGGTCCAAAGCAACCTCAATAACCATACCAACTTACTTATACATATCACATACCTATATATGCATTCATACTCATATATACATATGTCCTTGGGTAAAATTACAAATATAATTACCAGACTAAAATTAAGTTATGATTACTAAATATGCACTAAATAATATTGACCTGAACTCCAGATAGGTATGTCGATACACTAATGCTTGTAATAATGTTAAACTTATAGAAATCATTCAGTATATCTCTAAAATAGTAAACTTATGATAAGCATTACCAATGACTACAAGCTGATAGTCCAAATAATCTACTTGAATCTGTAACAGAAGTTTTACACTGACACTACAGTTACCCTGAAATTTCCTAAAATAACTAGTATATATTCTTTAAAAGAATTATTTATTTAATTTTTATTTATTATATTTTAGTTTGATCAGAGAGAGACAGAAAGTGAGAAAGCAAGCCACTGGGTCCTGGACTCAAACCGCAGTCAGCCATGTGGGAGTTCAGTGCTTTAACCGTCATGCCACCTGCAGGACCCATCATTAATACATTTTAAAGTAAGTATATATGTGATCAATCCATGATTATTTTCTAGTTAATACTCATTCAAACAAGAGTCATGGGTCAGCTGTGGTAGCACGTGCTAGACATTACTGTTCAGCAGGCTCGGGCCATGTGGAAGTCCAGGTTCCATTCTTTTTTTTTTTTTTTTTTTTTTTTTTTGGAGAGGTTTTTGCTATAGGGCACTTGCGCTTGCCAGAAAGACAGAGAGAAACAGAGAGCTAGAAAGCAAGAAATCACCCCCCAGGGGGGATGGCCACACCGCAATCCCTCCTCCTCCATTCTCTTCTCGGGATCTTGGGCACGAACGCACACATACCCAGCATGAGTTTTAAGACACCAGGTCTGGGACGCAAACTGCAGTCGACTCCATGGGAGTCCAGCGACATAGCCATTATGCTAACTGCTGCTCTCCAGGTTCCATTCTGGTCCACCCTAAAAAGGCAGGCATGGTGGCACACACCTGTAATCCCAACTACTTAGGAGACTGAGGCAGTTAGACCCTGTCTAAAAACACCACACATGCGGATGCAGACACACACACACACACACACACACACCCACACACCCCTCCCATGAAAAAATAAGCATGTGTTATATGTAAATGAGAATGGAGGTGAGAGAGAAAGTTAATTGAGCTACATGTTTTTAATTCCTTATTTTATTGTATTTTATTTATTTACTTATTTTTTTAAGTTTGCTACAGGGTAAATGTACTCACCAGAGAGACAGAGAGACAGAAGAGAAAGAGGAATAGTGAGAAGGTAAGCCACCAGATTCAGGACTTGAACTGTGGTCACACATGTGGGAGTCCAGCACCCTAACCACCATGCCACTTCCTGGCCTCCTCTAATTGAGCTACTTTTAAACAACAAATTATTGCTTCCTTTATTTTTCATATTTGTGCTACCCTCTGAACTCTATCATGATGTAACATCCCAACAGTGCCTCAGAAAATAAAGTTAAACCAACTTGCTGTTTGATATCGTCACAAACATAAAATAATATTAACATGATCTTTCAGGTAGGAAGATGACACTGACTTACCATCCATAGAGATGAGCTTCACGTTGTTTTTCCATGGTGCAGATGTCTTGCTGATCTAGCCAATCCTCTTGCCAAAGCTCCCTGATAAACAACAGCTTTACATCTGCAAGACGAGTATTACCAGTGGTCACAAAAAATAACAAAATCAAATAATCATTATAGAAATGAAATCTATGCCTTTAATCCACTATATTCCACTATACTTACATCACTATATACTGATGGGAAAAACACTGAAATATATAAATACCGTATACAACTTATATTAAAAATTATATATGGGGCCAGCAGGTGGCATGGAGGTTAAGACACTGGATTCCACATGGCCAACTCCAAGGTTTGAGTCCCAGATGCAAAGGCTTGAAAAGCATACCAGGTGCATGTGTACCCAAAATCCTAAGAGAAGACTGGAGAAGGAATTGGGACATGGACATTCCCCATGGGGGGTGATTTCTTACTTTCCCTCTCTGTCTCTGGCAAGCACCTGTACCTTATAGAAAATACTAAAAAAAGAAAAAAATTGTATATGTATTTACTCAAATACATTCACTGTATTCTACATATCATCTATATATCACCGACATAAAATGCATGTAATCAATTTGACCTCTGTTCCTATCCCTAACTAAAAATATTCTCCTCTGTCTTAGCTAAAACAAAGACTGCTTCTGACATATAAAATCAGAAGAGTATAATGGTAATGCACAAAACATGAAAGCATGCCAACTTCACATCCCTCATCACCAGTAGCAATAACGGAGGAAATTACAGAATATTTTTGTTAATGTTAGCAATATTCTCAATAGCATTAAACAGAGTATAACTATAGCCAAAATTACTTTGACATTTCCCAAAATTCAGAAACATACCTCCACTTTTCATGAAGAAAAAATACTTTCGTTACTAGCTGCAGTGTTCACTCTTATTGATAAGAAGTCTTATAATAAAATATATCTATGGACTCCTGATATGGGATTTCATCAGTTCCTACTTGAGGCTCTGTCATAAGACTTGAGGAACTGATTAAATATTACTGGAAGGCATTGTTTACAAGTGTAAGTAAAATGAACGTTATGTACTTCTTTATTATTTAGGGGAATAAAAAATTAGATTAAAAACTGTTAAAAATCAATAAGAAGCACTTGTCAACTAGATATAATTCAAATAAAAGTGCAGTACTAAGTGCCTATCATGAGCAAGGCCCTGTTTGGGGTTATTATGAACAGGTATAAATTTAAAAAGGCATAGTACACGATATAAAATATATCCCAATATTGAAGTTATTGAGACATCCCTCTTTTAGTTCTCCAGTTGTTTATGAAAACAAACAGCTACATTCTAATAACCCAGCTCCTGTGTAGAACAGGAAGGATAAAGTGAGAAAATAAAGCATCATACCGCGGTGTGGTAACGACCACGGGGCTGAGGCTCCGGGGCTCGTCTTGTAGGGAGAGGTAAGGAAGTTGGAACAGGAAGAGTGAGAACACCTGCCTCAACCTGTGAGGTAGGTCCACGGACACCTGGAAAAAAATATGCTTCATTAACTTTCAGGCACTACACAAACCTTTCCTGTCACGATTCCATTTTCATGGGTCATCCAGGGATTTTCTTTTAAATAATCCTTCCTTATATTCCTTATCACCATTTCCCAGCAACTAACCAAAAGTGGTAGAAAAAAATCATATATGTATTTACATATACAGCAGTCCTCCACTAGGCCACAAACTCCTGAAACTCCTCTTCGTTTCGGTTTCCAATTTCTACAGTGCCTAACAGAGCATTTGAGTAGCTCAGTGCAGTAAGGAAGGGATGAAAACTGGCCACTATAATCCCCTACAATCAGTTCCTTAAGAGGTTTTACAGAAAGTGTTCATGATCCTAACAAAGAAAGAAGACTGGCTGGGAACCAGCAGTTAGCGTAATGGCCATGTCACTGGACTCCCACGTAGTCGACCGCGGTTCGCGTCCCGGACCCAGTGGCTTAAAACTCATGCCGGGCGTGTGTGCGTGTGTGCCCAAGATCCCGAGAGGAGAATGGAGGAGAAGGGATTGTGCGTGGCCATCCCCCCGGGGGGTGATTTCTCGCTTTCTGTCTCTAATGTCTCTCTCTGTCTGTCTGGCGAGTGCATACGCCCTATAGCAAAAACCTCTCCCAAAAAAAAGAAGGAAGACTGGCTTAAAAGACTTCCAAGAGGAAATGTCATTTGCAATGAGTGCCAAAGACTACATAGCATCTGGACAAAGGGACAAGTGGAGAAAGGGTACTCTTAGTGGAGGGAAGAGATGAAAAATGATGGAGGTGAAGACAGGTACAAACAATCTGAGAATTTCAAGTAGTGTTGAGAAAGGAGGACATGAGAAGACAAGGGCATGAGAAGGATTACGGACATGCCTCATAAACTCAAAAATTGGACCTTAATCTTGAATAAAGGAGTTAAACCAAGAGAGCGAAGTGATCATTAAAAAGATCTTGACTGGAACCTGCAGGTGGCGTGGTTGTTAAGGTGGTTGGATCCACATGGCCAACTGTATGGAGCAAGTCCTGGACCTGCCGGTTTGGAAAACAGACCAGTCCCCTGGGAGGGGGGGGGGGGGGGGTGCTTTCTATTTTCCCTTTCTTCTCTCTCTATGTCTCTCTCCAATAAGACATAACAAAAAAAAAAAAAAAATTGCTGGTTGGCCCCATGGCCTAATAGATAAGAGAGGTAGGTAGGTCCCACATAGTGAACACAGATTAAATCCCAGCCCTGGTAGTGTGAAAAACATGCCTGCCTTGTATGTATTCATGCTCCAAATACCAACAGGATGGAGGAATGGAAAAGAAATTGAGGCATGACCACATTCCACTGGAGGGGTTCATTCTTCCTCATCTTCTCTCTTTCTCTGTTTCTCTGGCAATTAAAAAAAAATTAATAAAAAGATTTGGGCCAGCAGGTGGCATAGTGGTTAAGGTGGTAGACTCCCAGATGGCCTATCATGGTTTGAGTCTCAGACTAGGCAGCTCACTTTCTCACTTCCTCTATCTATCTCTATCTCTCTCTCTGGTGAGTTAATATGTCCTATAGCCAATTCAAAAACAATTTATTGAATAAAATTAAACAAATAATTGTTTTTTCATTTTTAAAAAATATTTTTAAAAATGGCTGGCAGGTGACATGGTGGTTAAGGGCACTGGACTCCCATATGGCCACTTATGGTTAGAGTCCCAGACCTGGTGGCTTGCTTTCTCACTTCCCCTCTCTGTCTCCCTCACTCTGCCCCTCACTGGTCAAATAAAATAAAATAAATAAATAAATAAAGTTAAATAAAATATTTTTTATTTTTTTGAAAAAAAAAAAAGACAGACAAAAATGAAGGCAAAGGACTGAATCACACAAAGCAAACCTGCCTTGATCTAATGGTATGTAAAATTAAGGTGACCCAACTCATCACTAATGATCATCAAGTCTGGTACTTGCTAGATATCAAATACAGATGAATATGCAGGGAATACCATGGACTCTGATTTATTTTAGGAAACTGTTTATTTGTTGCAATAGCAATGAAGAAACAAGGCAGGAATTTGACAAGAAGTATGTGATGATGCCAAAATATTAATAATGACTAGTGGGGGTACAGGTCATGCTTTTCTTCTTCTTGGTATATTACAACTTTTATACATAATAAAATCAGAAATAAATTCTACAGCAACTCTTGGAAGGTTGATAGCTAAAACTGACATTATCCCTAAAGGGCCTGAGCCAGGATTCTTGGTCCACATAACTGGCCCTGATGCCTCCCTTCACCACCACAGCTCACAACACATAAAATACGTCCTGCGTCAGAACCTTAACTCGTGTTCTTTCTGTTTCTGCAACATCCTGTCGCTCTGCACGCCTAGTCAAATCCCGACCTCATCATACCACCAACTACACTCATCTCATATATGCATTACCCACTTCGTGCATTTTGATGACAGTCATATTTATTTTATTGAAAACTATCCACGACAGTTTTCGAGTTTGTTCTTCCTAAAATTTTTTAAACATCCATTTATTTACTTATCTATTTATTTATCTATTTATTTGTATATTTGCTGTGATTTTTCAAGCCACCAGGCCTTGGTCTCAAACTACTGTTAGCCATGTGAAAATCCAACACCCCAACCACCATGCCACTGGCTGACGCCCTAAAATTTTGTATAAGAACAAAATAATGCAAACGTCACCCCTATTATAAAACAAATATTCACACGTGCTTTGATAAACTGCAAATCTTTGAATATAACCATTATGAAAGCATTTTCAAATCTCCTATCTCAGAAAAAATGCCTACTATTATGTGTTTAATTGTATCCCCCCCAGAAAAAAAAAAAAAAAAGATATTGAATTCCTAACCTCCAGTATCTATGAATGTGATCTTGTTTGGAAATAGGGTCTGTACAAATAATGCATTAAGATGATGTCATTAGGGAGGGCCCTAATCCAATATGTTTCTTGTCCTTATAAATAGGAAAATGTGGACACAGAGACAGACATTCACAGAGAGAGAACGCCATGTGAAGAAGAAGGCAGAGATCGGGGGGATGCATCTACAAGCCAAGGAAGGCCAAAAACTGCCAGCAGGACAAAGGCATGGAACAGATCCTCCTCACTGACCTTAGGGCCAACTCTGCCGAGTTGGGATTTTGGGTACACACACATACATAATATTTTGGACATCTATCCTCCAGAACTGTGAGAAAACATATTTCTGTTGTTTAATCCACCCAGGTTGCAGTATTTTGTTACAGCAACCCTAGCAAAATAGTACACCTACTATGGGGAACTAGGATTTTTTTTTCTTTCCTGAAAGTCACTAAAAACAAAAACATCCTGAAGTAAGATTAGAAATCAGAAATTTAAAAGTTTCCTGATATTCATTTTTCTATCTAAGAGTAAATACGCTATTTAATAGCTAAGCTAAACTAGTGCCAAAAAAACTTAAGAATAGACACGATTCATTCTATTAAGTACTGTGTAGACAGCATCACATGATCAAACACTGGAGAATGTCACCTTCCATAGCTATTGGGCTATGAGAATAACATGAAGTTACATAGATATTCTTTGTTTTAGTAGAGAGTTGTTCTATGCATTTTTATATGCCTGTGAAAATATGATTTGACCCATAATATCATCAAAAGGTAGCAAAAATGAGTTACTTGAGGGAACCAGCAGTTAGCGTAATGGCTATGTCGTTGGACTCCCACGTAGTCGACCGCAGTTTGCGTCCCGGACCCAGTGGCTTAAAACTCATGCCGGGCGTGTGTGCGTGTGTGCCCAAGATCCCGAGAGGAGAATGGAGGAGAAGGGATTGCGGCGTGACCATCCCTCTGGGGGGTAATTTCTTACTTTCTGTCTCTATGTCTCTCTCTGTCTGTCTGGCGAGCACATGCACCCTATAGTGAAAACCTCTCCAAAAAAAAAATGAGTTACTTGATAAGGAACCATGACATCAGTTCAGTATAGACCAGGAGTGGGCTCTGGCACTATACATACTTCAATTCAACCCCTTGCTCTACCACTCACTAGTTAGAGGATGTGAACAACCTCTAACCATGTTTGAGCCTCAAGTTCTTCATCAGTAAAATGGGAATTTTTACATTTTACATAAATGTACTAAATAAGTAAAATGTGCTTATGATATAATGATAATAGGGTCCTGTTATTTATATTAAAAGGAAAATTCATAAATTGAGGGTTTGTTTTTTTTTTAATTATTTATTTTATTTATTCATTCATTACTTAATTTGACCAGAGAGAGACAGAGGGTGAGAGTGAAAGAGAGAGGAAGTGAGAAAGCAAGCCACCAGATTCAGGACTTGAACCCTGGTCAGCCATGTGGGAGTGTCCAGCACCTTAACCACCACGCCACCTGCTGGTCCCCATAAATTGAGGGTTTTTATACTTCCCTAGGGTAATATAATAATTAGGCAAGCTTATGTAATGAACAAAGCCTTGATAATGCATACTGTATATAAAAAATAGTGCTTTCTGTTTATTCTTTATTATGAAATCCAGGACTTTTGGAATTTTAAAACTCTGTCAAAACTTAATCTTGGAACTGAAATACAAGTATGATTTATGTGTTTGGCTCTGTCATGGTTATCAGTTGGTAAATATTTGTCAAAGTCCCACAATACTCTTACTCCCAGGGCCGACAGGTGGCGTGGTGGTTAAGGGTGCTGGACTCCCACATGAGCGACTACGGTTTGAGTCCCAGACCTGGTGGCTTTCTCTCTCTCTCTCTCTCTCTCTCTCTCTCTCTCTCTCTCTCTCCCCCCTCTCTGGACAAATTAAAGTTATAAGTATTAAAAAAAAGTATTCTTACTCCCTCAGATCGCTAATCTTTAGGTAGTCCAGGCACCAGCAGGTAGAGTGGTGGTTGGGGCCCTGGACTCCCACATGGCTGACTGCAGTTTGATTCCTGGATGTGACAGCTTGCTTTCTCACTTTCCCGCTCTGTCTCTCTCTGATGAGCACATATGCCCTATAGCAAATTTTAAAATAATAATAATAAATAAAATTAAATACATAATTATTTTTATTTTCTTGTTTTTGGAGAGATTTTTGCTATTGGGCGCATACCAGAAAGAGAAAGAGAAAGTGAGAAATCACCCTCCAGGGGAGATGGCCATGCCACAATCCCTTCTTCTCCATTCTCCTCTGGGGATTTTGGGTACACACACACATGCCTGGTATGAGTTTCAAGCTACCGGGTCCAGTTCTTAAGCCGCAGTCAATTACGTGGGAGTTCAGCAACATAACCATTATCCCATCTGGTGGTCCCTAAATATTTTTTTTTTTAATCAAGAACCAATGACCTTAGGTGGATACAAATGTCCCCAATGGACTTTAAAGTACTTGGCCAACTTACTTGCCCCAAATGGCTCTAGTGTTCCACCCTTCTGGTTGCTCCTGAACACTTGAGGCAGGAACTTCCTAGCAGTTAAACAAGACAATAAACAGGGCATATCCAAAATAGTGCTTTCTGTTTATTGGGATGGTTTCCCACTCATCTTGAGTCAGGATGCTTTTAGTGCTGCTTCCTCCTGAAGGAACATCCTCCTGTAAGCCTCGCCTTTCCTCCTGTAGGCTGGCGGAGGACAGTGGAACAGCCAGCACACAAAACTACCGTTCGTGCATGGCTAAAGACTGTGGTGATGTTAGAGCATCCTGGGCACTTCACAGCCCTGAAGTAGGCATTTGGGCTCTGCACCAGGTGCTTCTTGTTGCGTTTCCTCTTCTCCTCTTCTGGAGAGGGATGAAGGAGTCCTTTGTGAGAGGCATGCTCTCGTGGGGAGGTTGTCCCACAGGAAAGGCAATAAATAATTATTTAAAATATATATATTTAGGGGACCAGCAGGTGGTGTGGTGGTTAAGGCACTGGACACTCCCATGTACCTAACCACTGTTTGAGTCCTAGATCTGGAGACTTGCTTTCTCACTTTCTCTTTCTCTCTGTGTCTCTCTCTGGTCAAATTAAAAAATAAATAAATAAATAGCAAATAAATTGAATGAATAAATAAAATAATTCATATATATAGCCAGTCCAAAAACTACTTTTACAACTTAGAATTACACTGGATTAACCCTAAGAATATGATATAAGCCAGTATAGCCCTCTACCAGGTGTTACCAATGTGTTTATTTGCCACTTATTTTATAAATACTTATTCAATTTAAATTTATTTATTTATTTTCATTTGACCAGAGAGGGACAGAGTGAGAGAGGGAAAGTGAGAAAGCAAGCTGCCAGGTCCAGGACTCAAACCACGGTCAACCATGTGGGAGTCCAACACCCTTATCCACCATCAAAAAAGAAAAATATGTCATGACTCTCCCAATGACCCAACATATACTTATTTTATTTTGTGAATCTTTTTTCCATGAGAGAGGGAAAGAGAGACAGAGAGACAGGCACTGCTCACAGGATCTCGATGCTGCATCCACCCCCAGCCTCAGCCAGCTTAGATGAAGGCGTGCATGCATACCTGCTACATTACAGGGAGTCCCCAGGATGCAAATCTGGGACCTTACCATATAGGCCCAGTTGCACTGCTGCACCACTGGTTGGCCCCTCATATACTTCTTTTGAGAAATGTGTAAATCATGTAAAACCCAACAGAACATCAAAATCCAAAAGGACCTATTTATAACATGCACTCTACACAAGACATGAATTATATTTTCACTGCTATTCACCCTACTTACAAATTGAAACTTATGTTTACATCCATATATAACCACTAAAAAAATTTACACAATTAAACATAGGAAGACTGCAATTATTATAGAGAGAATGGTTGTATTTTTGTTAACTTTTTATTCTAACAGAGCTGTCTGTATTGGTCAGATTTGCTAGAAAAAATGATCAACAAACCACCTTCCCTTGTGAGCAAGCTAAATGGTATTTATTCTTAGCATCTTTAGTAAACTTTGGTGGACTATAAAAATATGCTCAATGCAATAGTACGTTTAGTAATATTAGCATCAAAGTAAATGTGGGATCAAAACCAAATATTGGTTTTATTTTTTTTATATTTATGAAAACATGCTTTTCCTCATACTTAGTATAGTTCCTAACTTTAACTCAAATACTTTGTTAGTTGGAATTTTTAAAAAATGAACCTAGTTCTTGCTAAATTAAGCAACATAAAGTCCACTTTCAGTAACATTGCTATGTAATGTTTTTTTTTTATTTACAGAAAGATAATTTTATATTTATATATATGTGTGTGTGTGTATATATATATATAAAGGATTTTTTTTTTTTTTGGAGAGATTTTCGCTATAGGGTGCGTGCGCTTGCCAGACAGACAGAGAGAGACATAGAGACAGAAAGCGAGAAATCATCCCCCAGGGAGGATGGTCATGCCGCAATCCATTCTCCTCCATTCTCCTCTTGGGATCTTGGGCATGCATGCACACACGACCGGCGTGAGTTTTAAGCCACCGGGTCCGGGACACGAACCGCGGTGGACTACGTGGGAGTCCAGCGACATAGCCATTACACTAACTGCTGGTTCCCTATATAAAGGACTTTAAACACATGCATACACATGCACCCAGAATGAGTTTTAAGCCGCCAGGTCTGGGACTTGAACCACAGTTGACTACATGGGAGTCAAGCAATATATCATTACACCATCTGCTGGTCCCCCTTTGCCTTCTTTATGTATGTATGTATATATATTTAGAGAGAGAGATTTTTTTTTTTAGAGGTATTTGCTATAGGACGTATGCGCTCACCAGAAAGACGGAGAGAGACAGAGAGACAGAAAGTGAGAAATCACCCCCCCAGGGGGGATGGCCACACCGCAATCCCTTCTCCTCCATTCTCCTCTTGGGATCTTGGGCACGCACACACACGTGCCCGGCTTGAGTTTAAGCCACTGGGTCTGGGACTCGATCCGCTGTTGACTCTATGAGAGTTCAATGACATAGCCATTACACTAACTGCTGGTCCCTAGAGAGAGATTTTTGCTATGGGGCATGTGCACTTCCTAGAGACACAGAGAGACAGAGAGAGAGAGAAAGCAAGAAATCCCCCCCCCCAGGGGAAAACCACGCCATAATCCCTTCTCCTCCCTTAGGATTTTGAACACGCGCATACACACATACCCAGAATGAGTTTTAAGCTGCCAGGTCTGGGTCTTGAACCATAGTTGACTACATGGGAGTCAAGCAATATATCCATTACACCATCTGCTGGTCCCCATTTGCTCTTCTTTTTTTAAGACAGGGTCTTGATAAGTCACCCTCCTCTTGTCTTAGCCTCTAGAGTAGCTAGGACTACAGGCACATGCCACTGCGCCCAGCTTTCAGGGTGGGTCAGAATCAAACCAGGGCCTCTCATGGGCCTCAGGCTGTCATGTAGCAACATCATCCAATGCACTCTACCACAGCTGGCCATAAATGGGCATATTAATTTAAAGCAATACTTTAGAGTAACATAATTCCCCTAAAAATCAAATAATGGAAAAATCTTAAAAAGCTGGGAATTCAAAACAGGGCACAAACACATTTTTACAACATGCAAATCTAATGCTGGTAGAAAAAATGTCTACCCCTTTTATCTACAAATTCTAAGGTCATAGATACAAACTTTGGACTGGCTGTGTCATTGAAAAATAGATAGCCGACCTAGTCTTAAAATCATTTCAACTCAGTCTAAAATGAAGTACTAAGAAGTGAGTAGAAACAGTAAATATATTTAAGATCCTACAATCCTGTTAGTATATATGGCAAAAAAATATTTTTTTACCACATTCTATTGCACTTCTTCAAACACCACCAGAGAGAAAGAAAGAGAGAATTCACCCCCTGGAGGGGAAGAGCCACGCTGCAATCTCACAATCCCTTCTCATCTAGTCTCCTCTTAGGATCTTTGGCATGCACAAACACGTACCTGACATGATTTTCGAACTGTCCAGACTAGGACTCAAAGCACAGTCAACCATGTGGGAGTTCAGCTTCTTAACTACCGTGCCACCTGCTGGCTTCCCCCACGACCTTTCTATGGGGAGGTGCGATAACTAAGAGAATGAGGTAACATATGGACTACACAGTCTTAAGTCTCACTAGGAGCTCTGGTTTCAGCAGTGCTGGTTGTGGTGTACGATTCAGTATTTGGGGGCCAGTTCTATGATGCAGTGGGAATGCACTGCTCATAAGAAGTTGGATCCCTCATGAAAACCATGGTTTGACTCCTCAGCCTGGTGAGCCCAAAACAAGTTGGGCATGGATGAGAGTGCCTAAGACACAGCAGACTGGAGGACTGCAGGAAAGCGCTCACTCCATCACAAATAAGGAAAAAGAAAAGATTCAGTATTTTTATCAGCATGGTCTAAGTTCATATTGTGAGAAAACAGGTTCATCACAGGACATTTTTATTATTCACGCCCTTCTCTTGAGTTTCACCTTCCTCCTGGAGCAACAGGGCAAAATTTAACCAGTGTAAAAATTTCTTGATATTATGGGAGTTTTAATTAGACAAAGAATTGTCTTTTGAAATATTCTCTCACACTCACATCCCAAAAAAGCTTGTTCGGACAGAAATGAAAGAAGTCATATTTAGTAAGTGTGAGAAAATAAACAATGCCTAAATAAAAGAGATACTGAATACCAGTATCTGATTAAATTAAATCTCCTCCCCAACCTAACATGCTAAGAAATTTTTCCTATTA